>CM035843.1:238005476-238605476 GCA_020510985.1 Pholidichthys leucotaenia
GTTTTAGAAAAGCATTTGATACAATAAATCATTCAATACTTCTTGATAAACTGCAAATATATGGTATTATGGGAATGGCTCTGAATTGGGTTACAAGTTATTTATCTGAGAGACAACAGTTTGTGAAGATGGAGAATATCTGTCTGGATGTATGGGAATTGCCTGTGGGGTCCTCCAGGGGTCAGTATTGGGGCCCAAATTATTTAACATGTATATAAATGATATATTCCAAGTTTCTAAATTCATTCATTCATTCATTCATTCATCTTCTTCCACTTAATCCTTTTCGGGTCGCGGGGGGGCTGGAGCCTATCCCAACATCTTTGGGTGAGAGGCAGGGTACACCCTGGACAGATCGCCAGTCCATCGCAGGGCCAACACAGAGAGACGGACAACCATTCACTCTCACAGTCATACCTAAGGACAATTTAGAATCCCCAGTTTGATGCCAATTAACCCAACTTGCATGTTTTTGGCATGTGGAGGGAAACCGGAGAAATCCCAGAGTAAACGCACACAGACACGGGGAGAACATGCAAACTCCTCACAGATGACTGTTGGTCGGGGGCTGGGATTGAACCCAGGATCCCCCGGCCAACGCTGAGTTGCTGTGCTGCCGCAGTGCTAACCACTCCAAAACCACGCCGCCCAGTTTCTAAATTATTAAAAATAATATTTTTTGCTGATGATACTAATATATTTTATTCTGGAAATAATTATAATCAACTAATCCATACTCTAAATAATGAATTAAATAAGCTTAAAAAATGGATGAATTGTAATAAATTATCACTAAATATAGATGAATGAATGAATGAATGAATCTTTATTTTGGATAGATTAAAAGTAAAGATAAAAAAAAAAAGAAACGGAACAATATAACAAAGGGGAAAAAAAAATCCAACAAGGTCAAATCAAACAATAACTCCTCTGATTATTATACAGTTCAACATAAGTTATCCGAAATGGGTGATGGCTGAAGCTGCAGCTTATATTGCCCACCCATATTCCATCCAAGAATCCAGAAGAAAAACAAAACAAGAGCGATTACAATTCAGAACAAAGCTAAGACAAAACGTGACAAAAAAACTAAGCAACAACACAGACTGAATATGACAATCCTTATGTGATTTTACATGTCATCTTGTATATATGTTTGGAGTATTTCTTCCTTTAGTTTTTGTTTAAATTGTCCAAGCGTTGTACATGATTTTAATTCGGGTCCAAAAGTGTTCCACAATCTGACTCCTTGCACTGAAATACAGTGTTGCTTGGTGGTAGTTCTCACTGAGGGTTTTTGAAATATATATGTTCCTCTGAAATTATATTGTTTCTCCCTTATTTGGAACAACTTTTGGATATTTGTGGGCAGTGATAGATTCTTTACTTTAAACATAATTACTGCAGTTTTAAAGTCAACCAGATCTTTCAACTTGAGGGCTTTTAATATAAGGAAAAGTGGGTTTGTTGGTTCCCTGTAAGCAGCTTTGTTTATTATTCTAATAGCTCTCTTCTGAAGCATAAAGACTGGATATATGTTTGTTTTATACGTATTTCCCCATACTACAGTACAGTGGGGGAAAAAAAAGTATTTAGTCAGCCACCAATTGTGCAAGTTGTCCCACTTAAAAGATTGAGAGAGGTCTCCAATTTTTATCATAGGTATACCTCAACTATGAGAGACAAAATGAGCAAAAAAAAAAAATCCAGAAAATCACATTGAATGATTTTTAATGAATTAATTGGTAAATTCCTTGGTAAAATAAGTATTTGGTCACCTACAAACAAGCAAGATTTCTGGCTCTCACAGACCTGTAACTTCTCTTTAAGAGGCTTCTCTGTCTTCCACTCATTACCTGTATTAATGGCACCTGTTTGAACTCATTATCAGTATAAAAGACACCTGTCCACAACCTCAAACAGTCAGACTCCAAACTCCACTATAGCCAAGACCAAAGAGCTGTCAAAGGACACCAGAAACAAAATTGTAGACCTGCATCAGGCTGGGAAGACTGAATCTGCAATAGGTAAGCAGCTTGGTGCGAAGAAATCAACTGTGGGAGCAATTATTAGAAAATGGAAGACAAACAAGACCACTGATAATCTCCCTCGATCTGGGGCTCCATGCAAGATCTCACCCCGTGAGGTCAAAATGATCACGAAAACGGTGAGCAAAAATCCCAGAACCACATGGGGGGACCTAGTGAATGACCTGCAGAGAGCTGGGACCAAAGTAACAAAGGCTACATCAGTAACACACTACGCCGCCAGGGACTCAAATCCTGCAGTGCCAGACGTGTCCCCCTGCTTAAGCCAGTACATGTCCAGGCCCGTCTGAAGTTTGCTAGAGAGCATTTGGATGATCCAGAAGAGGATTGGGAGAATGTCATATGGTGAGATGAAACCAAAATAGAACTTTTTGGTAAAAACTCAACTTGTCGTGTTTGGAGGAGAAAGAACACCATACCTACTGTGAAGCATGGGGGTGAAAACATCATACTTTGGGGCTGTTTTTCTGCAAAGGGACCAGGACGACTGATCTGTGTAAAGGAAAGAATGAATGGGGCCATGTATCGTGAGATTTTGAATGAAAACCTCCTTCCATCAGCAAGGGCATTGAAGATGAAACGTGGCTGGGTCTTTCAGCATGACCGTGATCCCAAACACACTGCCCATGCAATGAAGGAGTGGCTTCGTAAGTAGCATTTCAAGGTCCTGGAGTGGCCTAGCCGGTCTCCAGATCTCAACCCCATAGAAAATCTTTGGAGGGAGTTGAAAGTCCGTGTTGCCCAGCGACAGCCCCAAAACATCACTGCTCTAGAAGAGATCTGCATGGAGGAATGGGTCAAAATACCAGCAACAGTGTGTGAAAACCTTGTGAAGACTTGCAGAAAACATTTGACCTCTGTCATTGCCAACAAAGGGTATATAACAAAGTACTGAGATGAACTTTTGTTATTGACCAAATACTTATTTTACGGAGGAATTTACCAACTAATTCATTAAAAATCCTTCAATGTGATTTTCTGGATTTTTTTTCCCCTCATTTTGTCTCTCATAGTTGAGGTATACCTATGATGAAAATTGGAGACCTCTCTCATCTTTTAAGTGGGAGAACTTGCACATTTGGTGGCTGACTAAATACTTTCCCCCCCACTGTATGTCATGTATGGGAGTATTAATGAATGATACAAAGTGTATAATGTGGGTTGATTCAGCAAGTATTTCACTCTGTGTAGTATTGCAATTGATTTAGATATTTTACCTTTAATATAATTAATATGTGACTTCCAACACAGTTTATCAATTATTACTCCAAGAAATTTAGTTTCAGATACCCTTTCAATCTCTACACCATTTACACTGAGTTTAGATACTAAGCTGTTGTGATGGCTGTTAAAAACTATAAATTTTGATTTACTTAAATTGAGTGTTAATTTGTTTGAATCAAACCACAGTTTAAGCTTTCCTAATTCTTTTCCGAGTGCATCCAAAAGTTGTTCCAAATTGCTTCCACTGCATAATAAATTAGTATCATCGGCAAACAATATTAAATCCATTTTTTCCGAGACTTTACATCATTTATATACATATTGAATAACAGTGGCCCCAAAACTGAACCCTGTGGGACTCCACAAGTAACCTTCAGTAACTGTGAGTTTTTGTTACCAACACATACATACTTATATCTATTCTTTAAGTAACTACATAACCAGGACAGTGCTACCCCCCTAATACCACAATTTTGTAGTTTCTTTAATAATAAATTATGATCCACTGTATCAAATGCTTTTTTAAGATCCAGGAATACCCCAACTGAATACTCTTTATTTTCAATGGCAGTTGATCTTTTTTCTATAAATTCCATTAGAGCAAATGCAGTTGTCCTCTTGTGTCTGAACCCATATTGTTGCTCACACAATAAATTATTCTTCATTATGAAGTTGTTAATTCTCTCACAGAATATTTTTTCAAGTATCTTGGAAAATTGCGGCAATAGTGAAATTGGTCTATAGTTTGAAAATTCCTCTCTGTCACCCGTCTTGTATATCAGAATTACTTTAGCTGTTTTCATTGCATTGGGATATATACCTGTTTGGAGAGACAGGTTACAAATATACGTCAATGGTTTCACTAAGCATTCAATAATAGTTTTGACTAAGAGCATGTCAATACCATCACAGTCCGTAGATGTTTTACTTTTAAACGATTTAACAATTTCAATGACCTCTGTCTCGTCTGTGTTCTTTATGAAAATGGAGTCTTTTATAGCAGTGTTTTTGCTTACTGTATCACCCGTAGGTGCTGTAATGGCTATTTCTCGAGCCAAATTAGGACCAATGTTAACAAAAAAGTTATTAAATTCATCTGCAGGTGAGACTGCATTCACACTCTGAGTCGTTTTATTATTATTTTTTTTTTTTGAAAAATTGGTTGGGTAGCGTATATTTCTATTTTTATTTCCAAGAATATTGTTAAGTATTGTCTATGTATTTTTAATATTGTCTCTGTTTTTCTCCAGTTCTTTACTGTAATAGTCTCTTTTACTACATCTCATTATATATGTTAACTTATTTTTGTATGTTTTATACCGCTGCTCTGCTTCTTTTGTCTTTTTCTTTAGAAAAGCTTTATATAATAAATTTTTCTTTTTACACGCCTTTTGTAATCCTTTGGCTAACCATGGCTTGTAGACAAATTTGTTTTAGCTTTTTCTTTACTAATGGACAATTTTTGTCATAAAGAGTGGTTACAATGTTCATAAATGTGTCATAGGCTTCATTTACATCTGATACATAGACTTTTGTCCAGTCTTGCTTCAGCAGGTCTTCTTTAAAAGAACATGATTGCATTTTGTGATTTGTATCTGAAAGATTTTAAAGTTTTTTCTGTATTGGCCCCTGTGTGGCCATGGATAAGTGCAAAGACTGGCAAATGGTCACTTATATCATTTATCAATAATCCACTTTCTATTTTCTTATCAATAATATTAACAAATAGGTTATCAATAAGTGTAGCAGTGTGAACTGTGATTCTACTGGGATGTGTTATTGTGGGATATAGACTCATACTGTACATAGAATTCATGAACTCTGTAATTACATTTTGTTGAAATGGATTTAGTAAATCAATATTGAAATCGCCACAAATTACAACCCTTTTCTTACTAGTAATATTATTGTACAGCTCAACTAATTTATCTCTGAATGTCTCAATACAAGTTCCTGGCATTCTATATGCACAACTTATAATTAGATTTTTTGTTTTATCTTGGTCAATCTCAACAGTAACACACTCCAGAATCCCTGGTAGTGCAAAGGACATTCCATTTACAAGCTTACACCTATACAGGCCATCAATATACAGTGCAACACCACCACCCTTTTTTTGAGATCTGTTAATATGAAACATTTGATATCCCTCTATTGCCATCAGAGGAGCCTGCTCTTCATTAAGCCAAATTTCAGAGACTGTGATAGCTGTAAATTTTCTGTCTAGCTGTTTTAAATAGTCCTGAATCTGTGGAAAGTTTTTATTAAGACTTCTGCTGTTGAAGTGTATTATTGATAGTTTACCATCTAGTTGCACTTGACTTTTGAATTGCTTTTCAGTGTAATATTCATAATGATTATGGATATTATTGAAAAAGTGGTTATCAGGATCAATATCATTCTCCATCTCTTGTAGTTTATGTTCTGCATAATGGCATATTTTCAGAATTCGAATTTCCTCCGAGTCAGATGACTATACACTCTATGTGCAACACATCAGATTGATTGTCTTTGATTAATTGTCTATGTTTATTGCACTGTCCCTGTCAAACAAACTAATCTACTACTACTACTACTTCCTCCAACTGGGGATAATTGATGTCTACTCAAGTCAGTCATAAGGTTTTTTTTTGTTTGTTTAGTTTTTTTTTTAAAAGTATATTGACATGGTATGTCACAAAAGAACTATTCTTGCCATGTGTGTGGATATGGATTATCATAGTCTCTTAATTTTCTTAATCAGTGTTCATCTATATTTATTTAAGTCAGTAAGATCTCTGATTATTATGGTCTTCGCTTCCTCAGGTGTTCCATTAAGTTTGATCCAAACTCTACATTTCTTGTCCATGTTGCCTGTATCTTATTTTGTCTTTTCAGCATCCATGCTTGCCGTGCCATTTCAGCATTAGTCTTTGTTAAATGTTCATTTAGGTTGACTTCTGGTCCCCGTAGCTTTCTGGCCTGCCTCAGTTTGCCATTCTTTACCCTTCTGTTCACAAAGCGCATCACAATTGATTTCTTTGTTTTATTATCTTTTCTGGGTAAAGTATGACAGGCTGAAATTGCATTTACTTCAACCTTTATGTTTCTGCTTTCAAGGAACTGAAGCACCTGGTTTTCCAGGGAGACTGATTCACTCAGGGGAGCCTCCTCACCTCTCATTCCTGCTGTAGCATTGGCATATGATTAATATTTAATGTCTAGCCCAGTTATAATTAGATCATCCATACGAGAATATTGTTCAAGACCCTCGATGCGTCACTCCAAGTCTGCAGTTTTAAAACTAAGTAATAATATTTGGTAATTGTAAAAATAAAGAAGATATACATGTTCATATAGATAATGCAATTATTGAAAATATTAAGGAGATCAAGTTTTTGGGTGTAATACTAGATGATAAAATTAGTTGGAAACCACACGTCAGATACATACAAACCAAAGTCACAAAAAATATTGCAATTATAATTAAAATTAAGCAAGTCCTAGATTACAACTCCCTTCATATCTTGTATTGCTCATTAGGACTTCCATATTTGACCTATTGTGTAGCGGTCTGGGGTAACAATTATAAAAGTACACTTAACTCATTGCTAATATTACAAAAAAGGGCAATCTGTGTTATACACAAAGTCGGGTATCTTGAACATACTAATTTATTGTTTTTACATTCAAAGTTATTGAAAACACACGTGGACAAAATTGTTGGTACCCCTCTGTTAATGAAAGAAAAACCCACAATGGTCACAGAAATAACTTGAATCTGACAAAAGTGGTAATAAATAAAAATTCTATGAAAATTAACCAATGAAAATCAGACAATGCTTTTGAATTGTGGTTCAATAGAATTATTTTAAAAAACAAACTCATCAAACAGACCTGGACAAAAATGATGGTACCCTTAACTTAATATTTTGTTGCACAACCTTTTGAGGCAATCACTGCAATCAAACGATTTCTGTAACTGTCAATGAGACTTCTGCACCTTCTCAGCAGGTATTTTGGCCCACTCCTCATGAGCAAACTGCTCCAGTTGTCTCAGGTTTGAAGGGTGCCTTCTCCAGACGGCATGTTTCAGCTCCTTCCACAGATGTTCAATAGGATTTAGATCAAGGCGGGATTTCTCCGGTTTCCTCCCACATGCCAAAAACATGCAGGTTAGGGAGTTAAGGGGCGCTTGCGCACGCAGCGACTGGCAGCTGGTGGCTTGTCACTGGACTGCAGAACAAATCTACCTACGGGTACAAAATAAGTCCAAAAAAAAAAAAAAAAAAGGCTCATAGAAGGCCACTTTAGAATAGTCCAATGTTTCGCTATTAGCCATTCTTGGGTGTTTTTAGCTGTGTGTTTTGGGTCATTATCCTGTTGCAAGACCCATGACCTGCGACTGAGACCAAACTGTCTGACACTGGGCAGCACATTTCTGTCTAGAATACCTCGATAGTCTTGAGATTTCATTGTACCCTTGAAAGCCCTCAAATCCACATAAAATAGGCAAATTACACTGGTCCCCCCAGCCATTAGACCAGAGTTTGCATTTGTTCTTTTTTTTTGTTTGTATTAATTTACACATCAGTGTTAAGTCACATTACATTGACATTTTTACAGCTATGCACTAAAACTACTTGGTTAAGGATAATTTAATGATTAGTTAGGGAAAAAATGAGTGTCTACTTTAAACACTTTACAATTGTGACACTCTCCCGTGTCATGTGATGCCGTTATTCATGCTAGAGGTTGCTTATTTTAAAAACACAACTATAGATCATAAACATGTTATGGATATGGACAGCATAATTTTGTGAGCCTGTGTAAACTGTAGCCTCAGTTTCCTGTTCTTAGCTGACAGGAGTGGCACCAGTTGAGGTCTTCTGCTGCTGTAGCGCTTCTGTGTCAAGGGTTAGTGTGTTGTGCCTTTAGAGTTGCTCTTCTGGGTACCTTGGTTGTAGTGCATGGTTATTTGAGTTACTGTTGCCTTTCTGTCAGCTGGAGCCAGTCTGGCCAGTCTCCTCTGACCTTTGGTATTAAAGTGCTGATGACACGCTTTTGACTTCCTCTAATTTTTCAATACATAATACAATATGACAAAATAGGTTGGTCTGTGCAGGTCTAAGTCAAACAGCCTTTTTTCACGCGAATATCCGACGTTTTCATGAGCGCCACGTCACCAATTACGTCAGTGGCTGGAAAACCCCGCTGCCATGCAGTCACATCATTGGAAAAACACAGCGCTTGGCTGCCCAATTGTACACACAGGATGGAAGCGGTTGAAAACATCCACGATGGTTCCAGCACATGTAGTCTGGAATTGGTTTGTGTTGTCAAATCTTAAGACGATTATAGTTCTGAAGAATGGAATGATAATGATGAATCTGGGGGCATCCGACTATATAAGTTTGAGCCGTGCCAAGCGGGCATCATGCCAAGCCAGTCACACTCAGAGAGTGACGGGTGGAGAGGCACACATGCCTGCTGCAGCAGCAGCGGCAAACACATGGCAGGGGAACACCAGTGTTATTCTTTTGTTACAGATATTGCAACAAATTATTTGTTCATAAATATACTTTATTTAAACCCGATTTTTCAATAAAATCATAGCAGTGTATTCTCTGTGGCTCAGGCATCGGGTTTATTATGGATTATATTTTGAGTTCTTGTTGTTTTTGTTTTGTACATGTGTTTTATGTGCGTTTTGAGCCACTTTCAGGTGGGCGCTGTCCAAGATTCACCAGCCCGAACACACGCACCCTCTCTCTTTGACAGTCAGCTGTTCATGGTTTGTGTGCATCATCTGCCTTGTTGTCAGCCAGCCAATGTTGCCAGCGCTATCACGATGTGTTGGCCGCTCCACACAGCCATGGTTCTGTTGCGCCCCTTGAAGCGATGCCGGCCCTGGGGCACAACCATGGTTAACACGTCTCTTCTCCATGTTAGCTGGGCGATGTCGGCCCCGAACGCCAACTGTGGGCGTTTCTCTTTATTTTTGTAAGTCTTCACCTTTTTGGGAACTGTTGTCATCATTCTTATGTTCAATACATGTGCTGTGGTGAATTCTGCGCCTAAATCCATTCATCATGACCCTCTGTGCACTCTTACGCAGTGCACGGACAGGGAGGATGAAATAACGAGGATTTATGGACAGGGTTCACCACAGCACATTTAATACAGAAAGAGAGACAGTTCCCTGAAAGGTGAAGACGTACAAGAAACACAGACACACTTGCTGATGGCGTTCGGGGGCAGACATTGCTCAGTGAACGAATGAGAGGAGACGTGTTTGCCACAGGTGCACCCTAGAGCCGACATCGCTTCAAGGATGCACAAGAGCCACGGCGAACATAGAGTGACTAGCACGTCGTGAGAGTGCTGAAAATACTGGCAGACAAACAGCGCAGATGACAATATTATGGACCATTAGTGCATGACTGGCAAACGACTGCGAAGTACACGCACTGCTGGTGATGGTGTGATTAGAAGCACCTGGGCGAGGACTGGGAAACATGATCAGCAGGAGTTTGAATCAGCTGATGATAATGATAGAGGGGACGTGCCCGGACTGGCAAGATGTCAGCATGGGATCACAGAAAGTAGGTCAAAGCTGCGCGTAAATCCATTAGTCTTTCCCCTCCTCGTGTGCTCTTCCTGCATAAAAGCGCACGAGGAGACTTAATAACAGTTGGAGCTGAAGCGTGTGATGTGGTCTTTCACGGTTTGATGTTTATCTAAGCCTGCGGCACAACGCGAAGGCACAGCCATAAAATTAAAACAAGAAACCAGAGAAACTGTGAGCTACAAAGCTGCTGTCATTCCAGTCAATAACACCGGAGTCCGTTCTTCCGCTTACGTCATGGGGATGCCTCCCTTAATTTGGTGGGCGGCACCACAGTCCAGTCAGCAGCTGCTGTTTTTTGATGATAATTAATTTATGCAGGCGCAGTTGTAAATGTTATATTGATCATCGACAATGACTTTTGGGTTTACACAACATCCTAAAAAATGTCAAAATCGTGTCATCAGCCCTTTAAGGCATTTGGGCCCAGAGAACTGCTACACACTGGTTCAGCAGTTTCTGTAATACCCAGACAGGCCTGTTTGACACCAACAGCCACACAATATTCAAAGTCACTTAAATCATCTTTCTTCCCTATTCTGATGCATGGACTGAACTTCAACATCTTGTCCAGACCATGTCTATTTGCCTAAATGTGTTGAGTTGCTGCCATGTGATTGGCTAATTAGCAGGGATGAGAATCCTCCGCGGATCCGAGGAATTCCTTGGATTTGATCATGTCTAGGGTCATTCTCATGAATCGTCTAAATTCGAGGAGAAAATTTTTTTTTTTTTGGGGGGGGGGTCTGTTATGAGCGGCGAGTCGTATTTTCGATCGGCTGCTCAAATCCACCGCGCAGAACGCGCTACCCAGCGAGATCAGTAATGTAATGTAACAAGGCCACTGATTGGGTGATACTTATTGAAGCATCCAATCGACGATTTTGTTATTCCTTTGTCATATCCCACACGCGGAGTGAAATGCAAATGGCGGACAATTCAATCAACCGAGTTTTCCCGATTTCGTGAAAATGGTGAACCTAAAACTCACGAAAGACAACAAAGCAAGAAGACAAAGGGATAAGGAACAAGTTTCGTTGGGAATGGCTCGAAAAAAAACAGAAACATCTCAAAATTGTGGCTACAAGGAGATCGAATTACTCGCTCGTGCTGCATTCAAAACGATCGATGGACATGGTTAAATTCAGATGCCAGTCAAAGTTCATCACAATCGGCCCCGATTACAGCAATTAGTGATCGGAAGACACATTCCGAGGTAAGATTTTTTTCTCGTTATAAGTAATGTACTTGAGAATTTTCGCGTAATGAATTTGTTATGAAATAGCATGTGTAAGTTGTGACGTCATGCCTGTTTTGAAACACTTGATAATTTGAAACACTAATTAAACATCTTTTAGGTTTTACTTACTTTCTTAGATTATCTTTCAAATATTAAAATATACTAATATGCAACTTTTTTATATTCCTAGTAACACTAACAAATGCACACATTAATAAATCAAAATGCTTGCAGAATGTCAGTATATTTTAATAAATGGGTGATGGACTTGGTGATGGAATTTTGTTAATATTTATAATTTATTTTACTTGGTTAAATTATTTTGTCTGTTCTAGAACTATGTAAATGTAATTCTGTGTCAGTTCTAGGGGCGGCTGTGGCACAGGTGTAGTGTGACCGACTACTGATCGGAGGGTCATGGGTTCGAATCCCACTCTGTCTGAAGTCTGCATGTCAAAGTGTCCTTGAGCAAGACACTGAACCCCCAGTTGCTCCTGGTGGCCAGGCTAGCGCCTGTGTGTGTATGGCAGCTCTGCCGCCATCAGTGTGTGAATGTGTGCGTGAATGGGTGGATAGCAGGATCTGTAAAGCGCTTTGGTCATCCATAGATGAGAAAAAGCGCTATATAAGTGAATGCCATTTACCATTCTAAACATATTAAATAGTAAAATATAATTTAGTATTATTACATCAACATACCATTCAGATATCATAAATTTTTATCATAAATCTTCTTCTTCCGGCTATCAAAGAGAGCAGACGCATTTCTTTCCTCTCCCTTCTCCTCCTCCCCTTACAGATCCCAGCTTGCTGTGTCCTGTCTGTGTCTTGCTCTTCTTCTGCTGCATCTCGATCAAAACGGAAATTATGGAAATTATGGAATTTAGCTGGGCTTTAATGCTATTGACACCACTTTTCAACAGAAAATCGGGCCAGGGGGAGCCCAATCATGGAACAATTGGAACTCATGTGTCTGCATGATTCGATTGAAGATGTGGAAGACATCTACCTGTTTTGGCTTCATGATCACAGGATTTCTGTTGTTTGGCTCTGGAGTTTTCCTGGTGTATCGAAAATTTAAGAAGTTGGAAGAGCTAATCAAAATGCAGACCCGGCGTAGCTCCTCCAACAAATTCGACCAGCTGGGGAGAGCACTGATAGCTGCAAATATGTGACTAACATGGAATTTACCATCTGGCATGCACTGAAGAGCGATGGACTCTGTGGACATGTTTATCTATGTTTCGGAAGGTGGAAAACATCTGGAGTCGCTGGGTGCTCTCCGGTGAATGATTTTAAAGCCTGTGTATGTAAATTGTGATGCACAGAATCGCATAAGAGAGGAAATTTCTATGCTCTAAGTGAACTGTGCTTATCAGGCCTTGATTCGGCGTCCTTCCTCCAGGAGAAGAGATAAAGCAGAAGGGAGTTTTGGCTTCTCTTGGCTCCCTAACCCAAACACACTGGTGTGCAGTAATCTGAACTCTCAAGGACAGCGTCATGTGACTAGCATGGATTTACCATCGGACATGCACTGAGAGATGAACTCTTGTGGACATGCTATCTATGTTTAGGACACTAAAGACATAACATCTAAACGTTGCTCAGGAGAGGATTTTTGCTGTTCACCAGTAACTGATACACACACTGCATACAACATTACATGACTGATACACATACACTGACACACACTGTCTCTCTCAACTTGCTTTGTTAACGTGTGTATTGTAACTTGTCTGCTAAGTGTGCATTGAGGGTTTTTTTCCTATGTGATCATAATCTTGCTCACTCGAGCGCTATTCTGATAAATATGGTTTTTTTCTCTCTGCCCAATGTGTTCACTCCCCCTCCCCCTTCCCCTCTTTACCCCCCACTGTATGATGAGGCGCCTTGCATGGCTGCCGTGTCATTAGGAAGCGCTTACCGAGTGCGCCTAATATCAAGTCAAATTCCTCGTATGTGTAAACATGCTTGGCAATAAAGTTCATTCTGATTCTGATTCTGATTTACACATGTGATGCAGCAGCAGATTAAAAAGGTAAACTATAAATGCATTTGTACTTACTTCTAACTTTAAATATAAGACCACATTTGAGCATTCTAAAACGCCAGACTTCGTTAGCTTCTGGGGGGCAACGCCCCCCGGACCCCCCACCAAAGCTCCGCCTTGGATCCGGCTTTTTTTTTTTTTTTTTTTTTTTTTTTTTTTTTTGTTACTTATTTGTACCCGTAGGTAGACTTGGTTTGCAGTCTGGTGACAAGCCACCGGCTGCTGGTCGCTGCGTGCGCGAGCGCCCTAAACCTACATGTTTTTGGTGTGCGGGAGGAAACCGAAGAAATCCCGGAGTAAACCCACGCAACACGGGGAGAACATGCAAACTCCACACAGCTCACTGTTGGTCGGGGGCTGGGATCGAACCCACGATCTCATGATCCCCGCGATCCCCCGGCCGAGGGTAAAACTGTGCTGCCACAGTGCTAAACCACTGCGCCACCGTGCAGCCCACGGCCTGCTTGGGGGACGCAGGCCTAACTAAGACCCCGGGCTTAGTTTCCTCTTTTTTTCCCAAACCCCATTCTCATCCCTGAATTAGATATTTGCATTAACAGGCAGTTGAACAGGTTTACCTATTATGACTGATGAGTGTAGAGTTTAACTTTTCTACAGTGGAATTAAGTGGGAACACATGGTACATACGTATGTATGTATATACAGTCAGTCATTCATTCATTCATCTTCTTCCGCTTAATCCTTTTCGGGTCAAGGGGGGGCTGGAGCCTATCCCAGCATCTTTTGGGCGAGAGGCAGGGTACACCCTGGACAGATCGCCAGTCCATCGCAGGGCCAACACAGAGAGACAGACAACCATTCACTCTCACAGTCATTCCTAAGGACAATTTAGAATCCCCAGTTTTGATGCCAATTAACCTAACTTGCCTGTCAATGGTCATAAAATATGATGGTAAAACAATCTATATTGTCATTTTCTGTTGGAGGGCAGTCTGAAAGTGCCTTTAACTGCTTTGTAAAATGGTCCACAGAATCAGTTATGCTGCCACTTTTTTTTTTTTTTGTTCACTGGTGTTACGCCATAATCATGTAATCAGCTGTGGATAGGCATTTACTTAAGGGACAGTTATGATCTAATGAGGAAATACATCTGAGTCAAACAAAAAAAAAAAATCATCCTCGAGTAGAGAAACAATTGGTTACAATTTTAACTGATTGATCCTTCAAGAAAATGTGTTTGCGCAACATCACTGTTGTATTTTAATTGCCAAGGTTTTAGATTGATGACACTCGTGCTCGTCATTTCACCTCTAGAGTATGTGTTGATGCATGTTGAGTTGGATATCTACCGTGTTGATTTCACAAGATATTTGGTGTTGGCTGTGAGAGGAATTTTCCCAACATTATCTGGCACAATCTGTTTTTGTCAATTGTGTCAAAGTATTGCATCTGAAATCTTTCCCTTATAGCCTTCATACTCAGCACCATGACATCTCCTATACATTAGTGTTTAATGAAACTCAAATTATTCTAAATTCTTTGGAATTATGTACTAGTAAACACTTTTAAAACCATTTTTTTGCATGTTAGCAAACACTGTAAATCTTGTTTTTAATTAGTTATGGTATACAACGGGGAAAATAAGTATTGAACACGTTAACATTTTTCTCATTAAACATATTTCTGATGGAGCCATTGACCTGAGATTTTCACCAGATATCAGTAACGTAATTCATACATACAAAGAAATCATGGCAACTGTGTTTACAAAACAAATTATATTTAATAGTGGAATGACACAGGGAATAAGTATTGAACAACGAACAAAAAGAGGTACAAAAAGGTATAGAAAGCCAAGAAACCAGCTGAAATCCATCAGAATTTAGGAAGCCATCCCATCCCCCATCAGTGCAAATTAATTTCAGCTGGTTCAGTCTTGACTGATAGGTTTTAAAAAGGTATGTGAATATCAGATTGTCACACCACAAAGAACTCATGATGGGTAGAAGCAAATGACTCTCTCTACACCTTCACAGCCTCATTGTTGCAAAACATGATGATGGCATTGGTTACAGGCGCATTTCTAAACTGCCGAATCTTCCAGTGAGCACTGCTGGAGACATCATTTAGAAATGGAAAGAACATCATTTAACGATAAACTGGCCATGACCAGGAGCTCCTCACAAGATTTCTGACGGAGGAATCAAAAGAATTATCAGAAGAGTTATCCAAGAGTCAAAGACGACTTGTGGAGAGCTCCAGAAAGACCTGGAGTTAGCAGATACTGCTGCTGGGTACTATGGATACTATGGATTATTTGGATTGTTACTGATATCTAGTGAAAATTTCAGGTCAATGGCTCCATTAGACATACGCCGGTGAAAATACAGTGCTGTGAAAAAGTATTTACCCCCTTCCTGATTTCTTATATTTTTGCATAATTTGTTACACCTAAATGTTTCAGATCCATCCATCCATCTATCCATCTTCTACCGCTTAATCCTTTCGGGTCGCGGGGGGGCTGGAGCCTATCCCAGCATCTTTGGGCGAGAGGCAGGGTACACCCTGGACAGATCGCCAGTCCATCACAGGGCCAACACAGAGAGACAGACAACCATTCAGTCTCACATCCATACCTAAGGACAATTTAGAATCCCCAGTTTTGATGCCAATTAACCTAACTTGCATGTTTTTGGCATGTGGGAGGAAACCGGAGTGCCCGGAGTAAACCCACGCAGACACGGGGAGAACATGCAAACTCCACACAGAAGGGTCACCGATGGTCTGGGGGTGGGATCGAACCCACGATGGTCAAGGGTGGAATCGATCCCATGACCTTCTTGCTGTGCTGCCACTGTGCTAACCACTGCGCCACCGTGCTGCCCATGTTTCAGATCATCAAACAAATTTTAATATTAGACAAAGATAACCTGAGTAAATACAAAATGCAGTTTTGAGATGATTCCTTTTATTAAGTGAAAAATGCTATTCAACCCTACCTGGCCCTATGTGAAAAAGTAACTGCCCCCAAACTGCCCCCTAAACCTAATAACTGGTTGTGCCACCATTGGTGCCAACAGCTGGCAAAGAGTGTCTTACATCGCTGTTGAGGAATTTTGAACCACTCCTCTGTGCAGAATTGTTTAAATTCAGTCACATTGGAGGACTTCATGAACTGATAGGCAGACATTCTAATTTAGGATTTTTTGGTAGAGAGCAGAATTCATGGTTCTGTCAATTAGGGCAAGTTGTCCAGGTCCTAAAGCAGCCCCAGACCATGACATTACCACCGCCATGTTTGGCTGTTGATACGATGTTCTTTTTATGAAATTCTGTTCAGTTTTATGCCAGATAAAATGGGACACATGTCTTCCAAAAAGTTCAACTTTTGTCTCGTCAGTCCACAGAATATTTTCCCAAAAGTCTTGAGGATCATCAAGATATTTTCTGGCAAATGTGAGACGAGCTTTTGTTCTTTTTGTCCAGCAGCGGTTTTTGTCTTGGAACTCTCCCATGGATGCCATTTTTGGCCTGTCTCTTTCTTATTGTTCCATCATGGACCAGTGTCCAAACTGAGGCAAGTGAGGCCTGCAGTTCTTTAGATGTTATTCTGGGTTTTTGTTTCTGATCTGTTCTTGAATTTCTTTAGATCACAGTGGGATGTGTTGCTTTTTGAGATCTTTTGGCCTACTTCAGGTTGTCAGACAGGCTCCATTCAAGTGATGTCTTGATTCATCAGATCTGGTAGTAATCAGGCTTGTAGCTACTGAAACTGAACTCAGCTTTCCAAAAAAAACATGGTTAATCACAGTTAATTCATGATGTAACAAGGGGGCAATTACTTTTTCCACATAGGGCTTGGTAGGTTTGGATAATTTTTTTCCCTTTAATAAATGACATCATCGTTTGAAAACTGCATTTTGTATTTATTCAGGTTATCTTTGTCTGATATTAAAATTTGTTTGATGATCTGAAACATTTAAGTGTGACAAATATGCAAAAAAATAAGGAATCAGGAAGGGGCAAATACTTTTTCACAGCACTGTAAACTGTCAACACGTCAACATTTTTCTCATTAAACATATTTCTGATGGCGCCATTGACCTGAGATTTTCACCAGATATTAGTAACAACCTAAGTAATCCATACATACAAAGAAATCATGGCAACTTTGTTCACAAAAGTTATATTTATAATAAAGGGGAATGACACAGGGAATAAGTATTGAACACACTAAGAAAAAGAGGTGCAAAAAGGTATAGAAAGCCAAGAAACCAGCTGAAATCCATCAGAGTTTAGAAAGCTATCCCATCCTCCATCAGTGCAAATTAATTTCAGCTAGTTAAGTCTTGACTGATAGGCTTTAAAAAGGCATGTGAATTTCAGATTGTCACACCACAAAGAACTCATAATGGGTAGAAGCAAATAGCTCTCTCTAGACCTTCACAACCTTATTATTGCACAACATGATGATAGCGTTAGTTACAGGTGCATTTCTAAACTGCTGAATGTTCCAATGAGCACTACTGGAGACATCATTCGGAAGTGGAAAGAACATCATTTAACTATAAACTGGCCATAACCAGGAGCTCCTCGCAAGATTTCTGACGGAGGAGTCAAAAGAATTATCAGAAGAGTTATCCAAGAGTCAAAGACGACTTGTGGAGAGCTCCAGAAAGACCTGGAGCCTCACGTACAAACGGTACTTGCGCACAAAAACATGACGTACGCCCTTTCCCACGGAAATTTTCAGATGTATCAAGAATGAAATGACCATGGAAATATGTGCAGCCCCACGCCAACTTCATGGCTGGCATACATACGTTTCCACTGTTATTGGCCCATTGGCGACAATTAAGGCCCTTTTCCACTAGTGTCACTTTGGCCAGTTTTGGTATGGTACGGTACAGTACAGTTCTGCCTGCTTGTGTTTCCACTGCACATGGGGTTCCACTTGACGTGGGTGGGAATAGTTACAGGGAGGTGGCACAACCAAGCGTAACGGGTATAAAACAAGCATAACGTTACGCGAAACAAGTGACGCAGGCAAAGCACAAGCTGTCAGGATACAAGGCGTCTGCGTTCTCTGGCTTTTTTTTTTTTTGCCAGAATACGCCATAAAAGGAGAACAGAAGGCAAAGGCGGCAAGATGGCACACTCTGGAAAAGTACTGGAGTGTTTAGGAAACCATTAGAGCCGTATAAAGGGGAAGACATGAGGATACGAACCACATCATGTATGATGGTAAGCTAATGATTGCTAATGCTACTTTGCTTTTAAGTCCGCCGTACGACATTGTAATGTTAGCAAGTTATCGCTATTAGGTACTAAAATTTGTATTCTCTGTGTGTGTTTCAGATTGCTCTCTTGTGGCAAAAATATTGCTTCAAACCATTGCTCTGGATGTTCAACACAATAATATCACCCCAGCTTCACAAACGTGAAGTGGTTACAGGACTGCAGAATGTCTGTAGAAATGCTTAGCTTCCTGTGCAACAAATTGCTCTGATCTGTGTCAAAATCATGGAGAGACTGTTGAGACGTCATGGGATTTACCTGTTCCAGCTGGTGGTATCGTGGCAAAACATGATCAGCTGCCAAACTTGCTCACCAGGTGCCATATTGTAGTATATGAGCCGTAAAATATATATTTCAACAGGTAAACAATACTGAGTTAGGTATAGTAAGATATATTTAACAATTATGATGCATTTTAAGCCAAAACAAATGGATCTAGGATTAAAAGCAATTAAAATAACACAGTCACAAGGTTACATGGAGAAATACACAGATTAACTGGATATATATCATATTGAATATTGCTGACTACATGTAGATACTGTATAAATATATATTCTCTGCATCAACAGTGAACTATACATGTATTCATGTAGTACTGCCCTGGGAATTTTGACAATAAACTTTTGTACGTTTTGCAGATCTGTCTCGACTTATGTGTTGTTACCACCAAATGACATAAATTAAATACAGAGATTGGAAAAGCTGTCTAAGAACAATCCAGCAGTTTGAGAAATCACTTTTTGTTTGGTGTAAGTCTGCCAACAGAATTAGGAACCATAAAGCAGTTTATGTTAAAATGTTAAATCCCATTAAACCCAAACTCAGGGGTGTCCAATCATGTGCCATGGAGGGCCAAGACCCTGCAGGTTCTCTCTTCTATCCCATTATTAGGAAATCCAGATGCTAGTATGGCCCAGAATTCCTCCATATACTGGTACTATCACAAAAGTGTGCAGTGTCTTCTGCACTGGCACATCCAACAATACAGTCTTCAGCAAATAATTGATTTTGGTTGCTTTTCTTAAAAATTAGCCATTATTTTCAAAGTCACTGGTAAATGGTTTGTACTGTTGACTCTTTTCATACCAGTGTCTTAACAGACAAAATGGAAAATCATGATGCAAACACACTAAATTGTTTATTACAATCAGTAGCAGATTCCAGATTGTTTAGAATGTGCAAAATTCAAACTGTTAAAAAAAAAAAAAAAAAAAAAAAAAAAATTAGAATGGGTCACACACGCTGGCCACACTGCCTCACTGAGCAGCAACTGGATCTGCCCCTCACACTGATCTCGGTTCAGCAGATCTTCAGCCTGCATCTCTCCAAATGGTGAGGCAAGGTCCGGTTTGGGTCGATCGTTTTCCTCTTGCCTAGATGAAAGACAGAAATGGGTGGTGGATAATTAAAGCAAGTTTTAAACATATTTGAGAAATAACGTTATCAATAAAAGTTTAGCTACCACTGTGTCGCCCTGGTTTCAAGTGTGGGTGGTGTTTTGTGCTTGTATTGCTAATACATAAAAGGAAGCACTACAGTGGGTCTCAAATATTTGTAACATGTTCTTTTACTGGATGAGTTTAAAGACACATATAAACTAAATTCTAATGGTGACTGAACAATTCCCATTCCCCAAAGTGCAAGATACACTATCATGACTATAACTCATAAAGGATCACAGAAGTGATCTGATAAAAAATAAATAAATAAGCAGTTTATTTTACAGTGGCTACTATTGGATGTGCCATTCATTTTCAATTACTCTATAATTAATATTCACACAACCAAATAAATCTCAGTTCAGTCCCTTTCATATTAAGTGGAAATTGTGCTACTTTAAATTTGGCACTTTACCTATACTTTACCTTAAAAAGCAAAAGATTTGACTATAAATAACAAGATGTGCAACTTACCAGTCACATTGCTGTGTGGTACCAAACATAGCCATTGTCAGAGCAGATCCTGGTTGGACTCTACAACGAAAATACAACTTAAGTACATGCACAGCACAAAAGTGCAACATGTAAAAAACACTTTTTTAACCAGGATTACAACTAGCTTATTTCATCAAATATTGTCAACACAAAGCCACCATACAAGGACGGACGTAGCATTGACGGCTAACTAGCTAGCTCATTGTTTGAACACGAACAACAATGTGGTTGTCTGTCCAAAGTGAACTTTCCAGTGCTGGGATAAATAACGTAAAAGATGCATATCACATTGCTCACCATCCTCTATATCCTAATATCACGGCTTCAACTGCTGAAGTTGGGTGCTCCTGCGGCCGTACATTCAATTCAGTTCGTGCGGCTCCATCCACTGCCCAGGGTGGCGCCGTCTGCTTCCCTCTGGATTCTCTCATCAGCCGAAACGCACAGAAAACTCTACTGAACCGCAGTGTTGATTTCTGTGAAGCCATTTTATCGTCATTGTTTATATTATATTACTTGCTGGCTGGCTCACGGAAAAATCTTTGCAAATGGTAGCTCGCGATTCTGGAAAGTCAGCCGTACGCCCACTCTCATGATGTTACGCCTGGACCAATCAGTGGCCTGCAGTGTTTTTATGTCACCGGGACTGTACCCTTGGAACCTCAATCTAGCGGTTCTGAAAAAATGGGAACTGTTCTGAAAAATTGGAATTGTTAACAGTTACAGTCCGTAATGGAAAAGCAGACAAACCGTACCGTACTGACACTAGTGGAAAAGGGGCTTTAGAGGTGATGTTGGGAGACTGATAATGACATTAAAATTATTGTACACACCAGAGACGCATGATGAACAAACATCCAAGTGTGCGCAATTAGATGAGTGGATATAAAAGCACGCGCAAAGAAGTGCAGAAAATGCCTCTAAACAACAATGGTGTTAGCATTATTAGAGGATATTGCAAATTGCACTATTTAGGGACAAAGATTTTCTGGCTCAAGATGATGACTGGCTTGCCAGCCAGTTTAGGTTCCCACACACAGTCCTTGTGGAACTGTGCTCAGAGCTACAACCGCTCTTGGAGCACGACATGGCGAGAAGCCGTGCGCTACCCGTCCCGGTGCAGGTGCTGACAACACTGGGGTTCCTGGAAACAGGGGCATTCCAGAGGGAGCTGGCAGACCAATCGGGAATTTCCCAGTCAACACTGAGCCGAGCTATGCCAGCTGTGTGGGATGGTATTATCCAGCTGTCACCCAAGTACATCATATTCCCATACAATGCAGTTGAACAGGCTAACATCAAAGTGCAATGTGCAGCGAGAGCCAGTTTTCCTCATGATTCTAATGAACAGCATTGTTGGGGACAAACTGCAAGCTGGCACTGTGCGGATGGGTGGCTTCTTGGTGAGTAAATTCATGTAATTGTCCTAATAATAACCCACTTCATGTGCAACGTGCCTGTGTGCCCCCAAATATCACCCTGTCTTCAAGGCTTCATTACAAGTCAGTGGTTTGAATAAAGCCTGCTTCATGCTGCATTTCCCTCTAGTCCGCTTTGGTCCACGTACGCTTTGGACAAGCCCGGCACGCACGTGGCGCTGCTCATGCTCACTTTTTCATCTACCCAGGCCAAGCGGTTGACGCATGTGCACAACCATCATTTGTAGTTTCACTCCCGTCCGATAGGTAGCGCCAAGGTGCTGACGCACCACGATTCACACAAAGTTTCCCTTCAAATATAGAGTCCATTTCTGCTGTTTGACTTCCCGGTTTCACTCCTTTTCCACAAAGATGCTGCTGCTGCAGCTGTGAAAGAAAGTATGTATGTATGATTCATGTATGTTTTTATTCTCGTTTTCCACCTCCTCATTGTCTTCTTCGTCTGCCAATGTATTCCGTGTCAATATCGCCACCTCGTGAATGGGACGTTCAGTCTTGCGTATGCGCTTTTCAACGCATTCAGGTCATGGGCAGGCGGCGTGGTCACAAAATTTGGGCTGCATGTGGTCGTTTGCGGTTGAGCACTGTGGACACTAGAGGAGTGGAGACGATGATGTAAATTTCATCACACGAGGTTTCCGGTTACGCATTTGCGGACAGCAGAGGTGTAGCATGAAGCAGGCTTAAATGACTTTCTTTTTTTGCTGAATAAACTACAGCTTCACAGCATTCTACCAAGCCCCCAGTTACCTTTGTGTATACAGTAGTTATGTCAATAAACACGTGTAAAGTTTGAAATTTGGATTGAGGGGGCAGCACCTCCTGGCAGCGTGGGCTGCCCTGGATGGGGGGGATGCGGGTTGCTGTGACCGGCCACCCTCTTCATATGTTTCCTGGCAAACCACTCACATGCACACACTTATTTTGCGCGTGCTGTCATACACACGCACACGTTTGCGCACACACACATATCTGGTATCTGGTATCTGCACCTAGAAGTCCCAGAAGTTGGCCCTCTTGTGGCCACTTGTTGGTCCCCTTATGGGTTTTCTAGGTAAAAAGGCCAAATGGCCCCTCTCTGGGACTTCTAGTTAACAGGTGCAGATACCAGACTCGTGTTAAGATAAGATAAGCCTTTATTAGTCCCACAATGGGGAAATTCAGGATTGCAACAGCACAGGGATAGCAACACTCAGAGCAATAATTTAGAAGATAAGATAATAATAAAAATAAGAGCAGTGAATATACTGTACATATGTACACATTGTAGGAGTCAAGAATCGAGGAGACTGGATGATTTTTCCAGTAACTGCTTTAATTCCCCATTCATCCTACGTCCTCTCTCGATCGGAGTGAAAAGAGACAGGACGCAGTCACACACATACATTTATACATTCATCTTCTAACAATACATCACACACAAAAGTCACAATACTCAGCTACATCCTTTCATCTCTAATAGAACACCCAGAGTCCTTCTGTTCTCCTTTCCGACCCCCAAAGGTCAGGCCGGGTAATCTTCTCCTTTCTCCTGAGTCCCCAGGGGGTGCAGACATGTCTTCCTCTTGAGGTGTGAAGCCAATACACATGGCTAGCTCAAAGTCTCTCTTGGCTGAATTCAGCCAGCCACATGTGAGTTACATAGGTTATAACTATGGGCTCCACACACATAAATATATATACACAGCACGGAGCATTGTAGCTAGATGGAATAAACAGCATATCGGTCTGTTCAGTTACCCCACATAGTATGAATATGTACTCATACAGCATGTTTTTGTATTTGAATCAGCCTAGTTGTCACCCTCTGTAGCGATTGATATTGTCCTAGTTGTATAATGGAGGGGATCATTATTGTGCAAGTTTGTTGCGTCTTTTGCATTCAATACTTATTAGGTCGTAAAGTTTTTTTTTTGTTTTTTTTTTAAGACCTCTGCGAGCAGCCCTGCTTAGGTTATAAAGTCTGACGGCCGTAGGTAGGAAGGACCTGTGAAACCTCTTGGTTGTGCACCTAGGATGATGCAGCCTACCGCTAAATGAGCTCCTCAGTGCGTTCAGCATGTCCTGCATGGGGTGGGACTCGGACTCCAGCAGAGATGACAGCTTAGCCACCATCCTCCTCTCTCCTATTTCCTCCACTGGGTGGAGGCGCTGCCCCAGGACAGAGTTAGCTTTCTTGATCAGTTTATTCAGTCTCTTCCTGTTGGCTGCCGTGATGCCGTTGCCCCAGCAGACCATTCCAAATGTGATGGCTGATGCCACCACCGAATCATAGAAGGTCTTCAGGAGCACCCCTTGTACACCAAAAGACCTGAGCCTCCTCAGTAGGAACAGCCTGCGCTGTCCCTTCTTGTAGAGTGTGTCGGTATTGTGCGACCAGTGCAGTTTATTGTTCAAATGAACACCCAGGTAGGATGTCACCATCTCAATGTCTGTTCCCTGTATGTTTACTGGTGTTGTGAGAGGTTGTCCTCGCCTGTGGCAGTCCACCACCAGCTCCTTAGTTTTCCTCGTGTTGATCTGGAGGCAGCTCTGATGGCACCAGTCCACGAAGTCCTGGATAAGTCCTCTGTACTCAGCTTCATCTCCGTTGGAGATGAGGCCGACGATCAGAGTCGTCAGAGAACTTCTGTAGATGGCAGTGTGTTGTGTTGTGTGAGAAGTCCACAGTATAAAGGGTGAACAGAAAGGGAGCCAGAACTGTTCCTTGGGGGGCCCCCGTACTGCAAATGATGGTGTCAGACACACAATCTCGGATTCTCACAAACTGTGGCCGGTTTGTGAGGTAGTCCAGGATCCACGATGACAGGTACTGGTCCACCCCTGCGCACAGCAGCTTATCCTTCAGGATCACCGGTTGGATGGTGTTGAAAACACTGGAGAAGTGCACGGGGGCTGCACGGTGGCGCAGTGGTTAGCACTGCGGCAGCACAGTTTACCCTTGGCCGGGGGATTGTGGGGATCGTGGGATCGTGGGTTCGATCCCAGCCCCCGACCAACAGTGATCTGTGTGGAGTTTGCATGTTCTCCCCGTGTTGCGTGGGTTTACTCCGGGATTTCTCCGGTTTCCTCCCACATGCCAAAAACATGCATGTTAGGTTAATTGGCTGTTCTAAATTGTCCCTAGATATCTGTTTTCTGTAGGCCCTTAGAATAGAGGGTTAGTATTAATGAAAGCGCTTTGAGTGGTCTTTGTGACTAGAAAAGCGCTATATAAGTGCAGGTTAGTTAGTTAGTTAGTTAGAAGTCAAAGAACATGATCCTCACCGTGTTCCCAGGCTTCTCCAGGTGGGACAGGGAACGGTGTAGGAGGAAGATCACTGCATCCTCCACCCCGATGCTATGCTAGTAGGCGAACTGGAGTGGATCCATCGCTGGTCCCACCAGGGGGCGGAGGTGGGCAAGGAGCAATCTCTCCAGGGTCTTCATCAGGTGAGAAGTGAGGGCCACTGGTCTGTAGCTGTTCAAGTCTCTGGGGTGGGAAGTTTTTAGTACGGGTACCACAGAAGATGTTTTCCACAGCTGCGGTGCACTCCCCAGCTTCAGGCTAAGGTTGAAGATGTGCTCCACAATCCCACACAGCTGGTCTGCGTAGGACTTGAGGAGCTTCGCGCTGATGCAGTCCGGACCCGAGGCCTTCCTCGCCTTGATCTTCCTCAGCTCCACCCTCACCTGGGTCTTAGTGAGGGTCAGGTTGGGGCTGGGGGGACTGTTGGTGGTGGTGGGGTGGACAGCAGGTCTAGGTGACGGTAGTGTCAGCAGTGGTTGGTGTGCAGGCGGAGGGGAGGGTGGTTGGTCAAACCTGTTAAAAACAGGTTCAGGTTGTTCAACCACTCCCTGCCCCCCGTGGACTGGGAGGAGGTATTCTGGAGCCCAGAGATGGTTTTGAGGCTTCTCCAGACCCCACTGATGTCGCTGTGTTGCAGCTTGTCCTCCATCTTCTTCCTGAAGCTGTCCCTGCCTTCTCTGATCTTCCTCCTTAGCTCCCTCTGTACGAACTTCAGCTTCTCCTTGTTCCCCGACCTGAGGATCCTTTTCTTTTCTCTCAGTAGGGACTTTATCTCGGGGTTGATCCAGGGTTTGTTGTTTGAGCAACACTGTGTGGTCTTGGTGGGTACGGTGTTGTCCACACAAAAGTTGATGTAGTCCGTGATGGTGTGAGTGAGGCTGTTGATATCCTCACCATGTGGATCACAGAGCTGCTCCCAGGCAGTGATTTCTAGACGGTCCTTTAGAGTGTCCATTGCCTCCTCAGACCATACCTTCACTGTGCGTGTAACCGGAGGTTGTCTGTGTACTAGGGGTTTGTACACCGGCAGGAGGTGAACCAAGTTGTGATCTGATCTCCCGAGTGGGGGGAGTGGTGATGAGGTGTACTCCTCCTTAGTATTTGCATAGAATAAGTCCAGTGTTTTATTGTCTCTGGTGTGACACGTGACATACTGGGTGAACGTGGAAAGAATGGAGGACAGTGAAATATGGTTAAAATCACCGGAGATGAGGAGGAGAGCATCTGGGTGTTCTGTCAGAAGCCTGCAAGTGACTGAGTGGACGATGTTACGTGCTGCCCCAGCGTTCGCCGACGGATTTGCATAAATGACGATGCAGATCATGTGTGAGTATTCCCTAGGGAGGTATACAGGCCGCATGCTAACAGCTAGCAACTCAGTGTCTTTGCTGCAGTGCTGTTCCTTAACCGTGAAGTGCCCAGGTTTACATGATCTGTTATTCACATACACTATCACTCCTCCGTCCCTTGCCTTCCCACTGTCTGGTGTCCGGTCTTCCCGTATTGTGTGGAAACCCTCCAGTTCGATGTTAGCATCTGTTGTTAGTTCTGTTAGCCACGTCTCAGTAAACATCATGCTAATCTCTCTGAAAGCGCTCTCGTAGCGGAACATGGCCGCTAGCTCGTCTGTCTTATTGAGTAGCGATCATACATTCCCCATGATAACAGATGGGAGGAAGGGTCTGTACCTTATGTTCCTCGCTCACCGTCATACTCCAGCTTGACATCCACGCTGTTTCCGTCTGATTTCTCCCGGTATGTTGAGTTTTTGTGTTAGCACCGTGGGGCGGTTAAGCGCTAGCAGCTGGTCCCTGTTGTACCATCTCCTGCTATAAACAATGGCTTCGTCCACTGGCTCGGGAGACATTTGGGGCAATCTGTGTGTCTGTGATGGATAGGGTGTTTCCGGATCAGAAAGTGTGACCAGAGAAGACAGATAGTAATTAAGAAATAGAAAGAAAAACTCAGAATTGAGCCGCTGTTGCAAAAAGGCAGCCGACTCGTGTGGTGCCAGTTGACACCTTTTCAGTTGAAGAAACAGTCGGTCTTCTGTTTGTTTCAGTTGTGTTAGTCTGTCTTCGTTGTCTGTTTATCTCCCTTTTCTTTCCCCTCCCCACCCCTCCTTTCCCCATTACCCCCGTTGGGTCCTAAATGGGTAAAACAATTTAAATAAAGTATTAAAGTATTAAAAGTTATTACAAGAGAAGTTTATAAACATTATTCAGTACATATGTGTGTACTGTATAAAGCTCTTTTTGGCAAAGTAAATCTGTTCGGCACAATAAGGCTCCGTGTCCACCAAACACATTTTTTTGTCGCCCGACCGCCCTGAACACTTTTTTTTCTTTTTTTTTTTTCAGCGTTTGTGAGCTGTGCTCTGGCAAAAAAAAAGTCTGTGCCCTGTATCCCAGCAACAGCTTGTTGCAACATCCATTTTTTTGTTAGAGCTTTTTTACTTGCCAATATTAAAACACTGAATAAGTATTTTTCTCCTCGTCTTTCCAGTGATTCCGGTAGTAAACCCAAATACAAAGTTACAAAAGAAAAGGGAACTGTTATTTTGAATATTTTCCCCAGTATTGTCTGTACATTGGTCCAATATTGGTGGATAACTGGGCATGACCAAAACACATGAAAATGATTTGCAGTCTCTTCACCACACAAGCGCCAACAGTTCAACCCCTTATGAGTAAATTTGTTTTGTGCAGGTGTTCTGAAAAATCTTACCAAATTTTTCCATCCAAATTCTCTCCACTGCAGGGATGAAGTACTTTTCCATTGTTGTTTATTTAGCTTTTCCCATATTTCCAGTTGTAAAGTGAAATTCCCCTCTTTTTCCCATCTCTCTTTTATAAGGTCTTGATTTATTAGACCTTCTTTTTTCAAATCTTCAAAACTTCTTAAAGTTTGCCCTTTAAAAAAATCGTAATATTTTATCAGTCCGTTGTCTTTCCACTTTTTAAATCTAGTGTCTGTTTTATTAGGAGTAAAGTCTTGATCACAGGCAATCCATTGCAGTAATCGATAGGGTTCTTTAGTTTGATTCTCTCTGACTATCTTAAACCAAATTTTTAGCGGGGTCTCTATCCACGGGTTAGTGTTATTCAAAAGTTTAGGTGAGGCATTGTTCCCTATTATCGCCTGTAGGGGGATGTCACTTGTTATTTGGCATTCCATCGCCTTCCATTGTGCAGTGTAGACTGGGTTACATATCTCTACTAAAGTTTTAATTTGTGCGGCTTTAAAATAGTCCCCGATATTTGGCAGCGCAAGCCCACCTTTGTCTTTGTTTAGCTGTAGGGTTCTATATCTGATTCTAGGTCTCTTGCCCTGCCATATGAATCTTGAGATCCTTCTGTCCAGTTCTTGCCATGTTTTTTGGGAGGTTCTACCGGTATTGTTTGGAAAAGGTATAGAAGACGTGGAAGTGTATTCATTTTGACTGCTTCAATTCTTTGTGCAGTATCTAAGAATGGTATCATATTCCATCTTGCTAGATCAGATTTTATTTTTGCCATCAGTGGATCATAGTTTAGTGATATAATTTTGTTGAGTTGTTTCGGGATATTGACCCCCAGATATTTCATAGATTCCATCTCCCAGTTAGTTTTGAGTTTGCTTAGTAAATATTGATTTGGGTCATAGTTGAATGTTAAAACTTGGGTTTTATGCATGTTTAGTTCGTACCCCGATAAATCTCCATACTCTGAAAAAACTGAGGTTAGTTCTGGTAAAGAAGTGTCCGGCTGCCCTAGGTATATTAAAATGTCATCAGCAAAGAGTGCTATTTTATGTTCCTTCTGACCAAGTGTAATACCTTGAATTTTTTGATTTTGTCTTATCCATTGGCTCAGAGGTTCTATGAAGATTGCAAAGAGCAGTGGAGACAGGGGGCAGCCCTGACGACATCCTCTTTCCAGCTCAAAAAATGATGATAAATTACCGTTAATCCTTATTTTAGCTGTTGGTTTTTTATATAATGCCTGGATAGTTCTAATGAAGTTGTTATGAAAATTGAAACTGGATAAGATTCTATATAGGAAAGACCAGTCAACTGAATCGAATGCTTTTTCAGCATCTAATCCCAATATGACTGCATTTAAGTTATATTTTTTTATATGATGAATTATGTGTAAAGTGCGTCTAATGTTGTCTTGTGTCTGTTTTTGTCTTATAAAACCTGCTTGGTCTAAATGAATTAAGTCGGTCAGTATATTTTCTAACCTTTTGGCAAGGATAGTGGTAAAAAGCTTATAGTCCTGATTTAATACACTGATTGGTCTGTAGTTGGAGCATTCTAGTTTATCCTTTTCAGGTTTAGGTATGACTGCAATGACCCCTTCTCTCCAGGAGGGGAGGATTTCCCCTGTGTGGAGGACATAGTTGAATGTTTTCAGGAGGAGAGGAAATAGTTGCTGCTTAAAGGTTTTGTACCACTCTGCTGTAAAGCCATCTGCTCCTGGGGATTTGTTAGCTTTAAGTTTCATAATTGCTTTTTCTAATTCTTTAGGTTGTATTTCTGACAATAGTGTTTTATTTTGTGACTCAGTAAGTTGGGGAAGGTTTAATGTATTTAGGAAGGCTTCGGGTGCGTTTTTATGTTTTTTGTGGGAGTATAAGTTCTTATAGTAGTTCTCGAAGCTTTTAAGAATTTCCTGAATTCTAAATTTTATTTCCTTTGATACTGGGTCTCTGATTTTGTAGATTGCGCTCTCCATTTGTTGTTTCCTCAATTTATAGGCTAGAATTTTGCCGATTTGCTACCTGTTTCGTAGTATTTTTGTTTCAGAAATGTAAGTTTCTTCTGCATTTCTATTGTGTAGATCTCATTTATTTGTTTTTTTAATTTCCTTAATTTTGAGCGAGTCATTAGAATGAGTGTTGTCTTTGTGCTCTTTTTCTAGTTTCTTAAGTTCTGACTCTAATGTGATTAGTTTTTCTTGTCTCAGTTTCTTTTGGATTGCCAGTTTTGCAATAATCTTTCCCCTTATTACAGCTTTGCATGCGTCCCACAGTATTAAAGGGGCTACTTCTCCATTATCATTTTCTTCCAAATATCTGAGAATACTGTATCTGATTCCAGTTCATCTTTCAGTGGTCCTTTCAGCACATTTGAATTTAACCTCCAAGAAAATGTATTATTTGTGTATTTTTGGATACTTAAGTCCATATAGATCGGACTGTGGTCAGAGAGATCCATCAGTCCTATTTTACATGTTTTTACTCTTCCAATGTCTCTATTAAATATAAAAAAATAGTCAGTCCTTGAGTATGATGAATGTGGTGCTGAGTAAAATGTATAGTCTTTTACACTGGGGTTGAATTCCCTCCACACATCACAGATTCCCATTTCTTTTAGCAGCATCCGAGTTTTTCTACTTTGAGTGTTATTTTGATGTGGAGAATTACCTGATGCATCCCAGTATGGATTCAGTCTTAGATTGAAGTCTCCACCACATATCACTAAACCTTGGGCTTTAGTTACCATTAGGTCAAATACATTTTTATAAAATTTCCAGTTAGCCCCTGGAGGTGCATATACATTCAGCAGGGTGATATCTTCTCCCTCTAGCTGACCAAGTACTATGCTGAATCTCCCTTCTTTATCTTTGTGCTCTGATTTTTTTTTTTTCAAATATAATTTTGGTTGAGATCAATGTCACTACCCCCCTCCTCCTCCCTGACTTATATGAAGATGAAGAGATCATTTTAAACCCTTGTCTATTAAGTTTAGTGTGCTCCACGTCTGTTGGGTGGGTTTCCTGTAAAAATATTATTCCTGCTTTGTCTTTTTTCATTTTGCCAAGAATCTTGGATCTTTTAACTGGATTCAGGATCCCTTTTACATTATATGAGATTATTTTGGTTACACCCTGTTTCTCCATTGTGTTGTCTTATTTAGTATAACAGTGTAGTGGCCCTCTTTTACGCTACTCAGAAACTGAAAGAACATTAAGAACATAAAAAACATTAAGAACATAGTATATAAAATTTTAAAACAAAAAACTGACAAAAGATCTTCCTGAGCTGAGGTCTTTTTAGTGACCTTAGAAGAGCCCTGATGGTGTGTTGGCTCTGAGGGAAATTCCTCAAACTCTGTAACGTGTTGAGGGCCCTCTCTTACCCCTGTAAGTTGTCCCATGTTTTTAACGTGAATTTCAGATCCCAATCCAAACTTGTAATGATTTTTTTTATTTTATTTTTTTTTATGCCTATACCCTATGAAATTGTGTGCAACCTCCCACCACCATCACAGCAAACAGTCACGTTAATACAGTATTTGTTAGTGTGGAGAGATCATGTGGTTCATTGTCACATTTCTATTTTCACAAGTTTTTTTTTTTTTTAAGACTTATTTGTTTCTAATATTATGTCTGTTCCATGAAATGTTTTACCACTTGATACTTGCTGATTCTGCATCTCCTTTAATGTTTGTTACCTTGTAGGAGGAGGGTTGGATGCGCAGATTGACTAAAAATATCGTTATTCCCCCCCTGTAAATGCTCAGTTTTTCCTTATAGCCCTGGAGCTGGGTTTCCCGCTGCTGGCTTGTGGATTTTGAGGGTCTCTGTGTGGACCACGTTTGAGCCTTGATTCTTTCGATCGGGTCTGCTGTGGGTTTATACACCGTTACCGGGAGCCCTCTTCTTGCCATATCCGTGGTTGCTTCTTCCGCCGAGGTGTAGAGACACGTCTCGTCCCCGTAACACACCCTCAGCTTCGTCAGAAATGGAGTCTGAAAGCGCAGTTTCTTCTCTCGTAGTACCTTTTTAGCGTTGTTGTATTCCCGACGCTTTTTAAGGACCTCCGGGGCGTAGTCGTGCTCCACAAAAACTTTTCTCTCTTGGTGCATAAATCCTTTTTTCTGCCAAGCCAGTCTCACAACCTCTTCTTTTATTCTGAAGATGGAGAACTTCACCACCACCGATCTTGGTGGCGCTTCCGCCGACGGCCTTGGGGCTAATGTACGGTGCACCCTTTCTATCTTCAAGTCGGTGGATTGGGGAATTTCCAACTTCTCTCTCAGTATGGATTCCACGCATGCAGCCATTGTGGTGAAACCGTCCTCGACTCCTTTCAGACCATGAATTCTTATGTTGTCTCTTCTTAGTCTTCCTTCTTGGTCGGTTAGCTTAGCCTCCAGTCTTGACTGTCGTTTAAGTAAATCCAGCACGGTTTCTTCCAGCCCTTTTATTCTGTCCTCTGCTTCCATGATTCGGTCCTCAGCCTGGTCTACTCTGCTGTTTGTCCTTTTTATTTCGTCTTTAATTTCACGAAATTCAGCCCAACACTCTCGGCGAAATTGTCTTAATTCTTGAAGTACCATTTTTAAGCTAACCTTGTTGCTAGCTTCATTCAGCTCCTCCGGTTTTGAATGGGTGTCCTCCGGGTCAGATTCTCCGGCCAATGCGTGTCCTGGCCTGGTAAATATCGATCTCTTCTGTTTTCCTTTAGGCATAATGACTTTCTTTTGATTTTCACTCTTCCAAAAAAATCCGTTAAATCTGATTTTCAAGGTATTTTCATGGATCGGGTCTGGGAGCATCAGCGTTAAGCTGCTATCACCATGGTGTCCAGACCGGAAGTCTCGACACTTGATATTTTCTAACCTGTTTGTATACCACCATAGACAGAGAGAGAACCTGAATTAGACAGAGCTCAGAGACGGCAAGATGAGACAGAAGAGAGGAGCCAAGGAGAGGAAAGTGTTCAGGCAGAGGGTCCTGGAGAGGTGAGAGCAGAGGAAGGAGAGAAGGATAACATCACGAAAAAGTCTAAACACAGGACGTCTTGGTGGGACCCCAACTGGCCCAATATTCCAATATTCAAGCCTTGGTTGTACAATACTTCATATGGTAAGTTCCATATGCAAAGTTACTGTACAAAATTAAAAAAAAAAGAAATAAATTGTATAAAATTAACATATTCTGGTAACAATAGTGTCATGTGTTTACTGCCCCCCCCCCCCCGAAAAATATGTTGCCACTGCGCCAAGGTCTTTAAGCCAGACATTCACATACACATTCACACACTGATGGCGGCAGAGCGGTCATACACAGGTGCTGACCTGACCCATCAGGAGCAACTGGGGGTTCAGTGTCTTGCTCAAGGACACTTCGACATGCAGACTGCAGACAGAGCAGGAATTGAACCCCTGACCCTCCGATCAGTAGTCAGCCACACTACACCTGCGCCACAGCCACCCCCGTAATGTGTTTATAACTAAAAAAAAAAACTGATTACACTTTCTTAATAGTAGGTGCTGTGCATTTTAAAGAAGTCCATAATAATATTCCAGAATTTGTTAGATTATGTGAGTGATATGATATTCATGTGTTCAAGCCAAGGATCTCGTTTTGAGTTTACAAGAAATAAATATTTAAAGGTGAACAGATTTCTTCAGGCAGCAAAATGTCCCAATAATTACTCAATCTCTGCTTTCAGGCCAAATGCTTTGTATGAGTCATGAGTGTTCTTCACACTATTTTTTTTTCCTTTTGCTCGCTTAAAGTTGCTGTTATGAAAGAGGGCATGGTCTGCCTTTGTAAAGTGCACGTGCATTATTTAGTTGTTTGAATTATTTTTTGTTCGAATAAAACAAATCTGTACTTTCCTGGACACATGGGAGAAAGAGGATGCACACAAGCATTCATGCATATTTGCTTGCTAAGTAATACAGGTACATCTCAAAAAAATAGAATATCATGAAAAAGTTCAATATTTTTTGCCTCTCATTTCAGAAAGAGAAACCCATATATTATATAGATTCATTACACAGAAAGTGATATATTTCAAGTGTTTATTTTAATTTTGATGATTATGGCTTACAGACCATGAAAACCCCAAATTCAGTTTCTCAAAAAATTAGAATATTACATAAAATTAATTTTTAAAAAATAGTTTTTTAGACTTCCGGTCTGGACACCATGGTGATAGCAGCTTAACGCTGAAGCTCCAAGACCCCATCCATGAAAATACTTTGAAAATCAGATTTAACGGATTTTTGGAAGAGTAAAAATCAAAAGACAGTCATTATGCCTAAAGGAAAGCAGAAGAGATCGACATTTGCCAGGCCAAGACGCGCATCGGCCGGAGAATCTGACCCGGAGGACATCCACTCGGAAACAGAGGAGCTGAATGAGGCTAGCAACACGGTTAGCTTAAAAACGATAATTCAAGAATTAAGAGAATTTCGCCGAGAGTGTTGGGCCGAATTTCGTGAAATTAAAGACGAAATAAAAAGGACAAACAGCAGAGTAGACCAGGCTGAGGACCGAATCATGGAAGCAGAGGACAGAATAAAAGGGCTGGAAGAAACCGTGCTGGATTTACTTAAACGACAGACAAGACTAGAGGCTAAGCTAACCGACCAAGAAGGAAGACTAAGAAGAGACAACATAAGAATTCTTGGTCTGAAAAAAGGAGTTGAGGACGGTTTCACCACAATGGCTGCATGCGTGGAATCCATACTGAGAGAGAAGTTGGAAATTCCCCAATCCACCGACTTGAAGATAGAAAGGGTGCACTGTACATTAGCCCCAAGACCGTCGGCGGAAGCGCCTCCAAGATCGGTGGTGGTGAAGTTTTCCAACTTCAGAACAAAAGAAGAGGTTGTGAGACTGGCTTGGCAGAAAAAAAGGATTTATGCACCAAGAAAGAAAAGTTTTTGTGGAGCACGACTACGCCCCGGAGGTCGTTAAAAAGCGTCGGGAATACAACAACGCTAAAAAGGTACTAAGAGAAGAAACTGCGCTTTCAGACTCCATTTCTGGCGAAGCTGCGGGTTTTTTACGGGGATGAGACGTGTCTCAACAACTCGGCGGAAGAAGCAACCAGGCAGGGCAAGAGACCTAGAATCGGATAAAGAACCCTACAGCTAAACACAGACAAAGGTGGGCTCGCGCTGCCAAATATCAGGGACTATTTTAAAGCCGCACAAATTAAAACTTTAGTAGAGATATGTAACCCAGTCTACACTGCACAATGGAAGGAGATGGAATGCCAAATAACAAGTGACATTCCCCTACAGGCGATAATAGGGAACAATGCCTCACCTAAACTTTTGAACAACACTAACCCGTGGATAGAGACCCCGCTAAAAATTTGGTTTAAGATAGTCGGAGAGAATCAAACTAAAGAACCCTATCGATTATTGCAATGGATTTCCTATGATCAGGACTTTACTCCTAATAAAACAGACACTAGATTTAAAAAGTGGAAAGAGAACGGACTGATAAAATATTACGATTTTTTTAAAGGGCAAACTTTAAGAAGTTTTGAAGATTTTAAAAAACAAGGTCTTGTAAATCAAGACCTTTACAGGTTCTTTCAGCTTAGACACCACATAAACAAAATACTTAAAAAGGAGGATTTGGAAAGGGCCCAGTCAGGTGTTCTGAAGGTCTTCTTAATGGCATATAAAGGGATCCCAGGGATCAGATACATTTCTAAAATATACCAAGGTCTTCAAGACTTAAAAGGAGACAACACATCATATATAAAAGAGAGATGGGAAAAAGAGGGGAATTTCACTTTACAACTGGAAATATGGGAAAAGCTAAATAAACAACAATGGAAAAGTACCTCATCCCTGCAGTGGAGAGAATTTGGATGGAAAAATTTGGTAAGATTTTTCAGAACACCTGCACAAAACAAATTTACTCATAAGGGGTTGAATTGTTGGCGCTTGTGTGGTGAAGAGACTGCAAATCATTTTCATGTGTTTTGGTCATGTCCAGTTATCCACCAATATTGGACCAATGTACAGACAATATTGGGGAAAATATTCAAAGTAACAGTTCCCTTTTCTTATGTAACTTTGTATTTGGGTTTACTACCGGAATCACTGGAAAGACGAGGAGAAAAATACTTATTCACTGTTTTAATATTGGCAAATAAAAAAACTCTAACAAAAAAATGGATGTTGAAAGACTGTCCTACACCTGAGGATTGGATTCAAGACATTTATTCGATGGAAAAGTTGACATTTGCACTGAGACAGGACATGGATGGGTTCTTAAACTTTTGGCAACCCTGGAACGCATATGTGTCTTCCATCAGATCTAATCTTTGACAAATACCATTTCAATAATGGCACCTCTCTTTGTTCCAACGCTACTCAGATTCTCTTTTATTTTTCTGCTCTTTTGTTTTGTTTTTGTTTGTTTTGTTTTTTTTCTTTGTTTTTTGTTCTTCTTTTAATTTCTCTTTTTCTTTCACTTAAAAAAAGGGTGTTGTAATAATTTTTTTCCAATGTTGTCAAAAAACAAAAAAAGGGGGAATATGTGATGAAAATGTAAACAATGCAATGCTGTAATGACATGTATACCCTTTACAAAAACTTAAATTTAAAAAAAAAAAGTTTTTTAATAGAAATGTTGGCCGACTGAAAAGTATGTCCATGTACACACTCAATACCTGGTTGGGGCTCCTTTTGGATTAATTACTGTATCAATGTGTCGTGGCATGGAGGTGATCAGCCTGTGGCACTGCTGAGGTGTTATGAAGGTCCAGGTTGCTTTGATAGTGACCTTCAGCTCGTCTGCATTGTTGGGTCTGGTGTCTCTCATCTTCCTCTTGACAATACTCCATAGATTCTCTATGGGGTTTAGGTCAGGAGAGTTTGCTGGCCAATCACACACAGTGATGCCATGGTCATTAAACCAGGTTTTGATACTTTTGATACTTTTGGAAGGTTGTCATAGCCAGGAGCGGCACTGGGGTTAAGCTCCCAGTGCTCATAAAATGCTCCTTATGGCGTGCGTCTCGAAAAGCCTCTGACAACTAAGTCCATCTCCTAGCCTGCCCGTGTGGTTTAGTCTCTAAGCCTGGCGGAACTGCTTTTACTAATAGGAGAAGGGGCGAGGGCGGATCTCTGGCGCCTTAAAACCAGATGCTTCGGGTAGATGGTGGCTCGTCAACCTGGGAAGGTAGCCCATCTAGGGGAAGGTAAACCCTGATTTCAAACCTCCGCTGCCTTGCGGCACACCCGGTCACGGGAAAGGCTTCGGGAGTCAACCCCGAGGAAAAATCCGGAGTCGGAGCCCCTAAGGCAGTTCTCTGTTGTGCTCAACATTGTTCTGGCAGCTCCTGCGACGGCGCTGGTGCCAAACTATAGCAGCCCTGCTGTTCCTTTGGATTCATCAGTGACGTGGAGAGGGGGGACATGCTGCATGGGTAACATCTTGTCCTCCATATCTTCCTGCCCAGGCTTGAATCCTACCAACGCCCAACGCTGGAAGGTAGAACACCGGTGCGCATCGGCCTGTTCAGCCACAGGCGGTGCTGTTCCAGCAGAGTAGACGTTCAGGATTCTCTTCCATGGTCATCATAGACCGACGGAGGCCGACGATACTTTTGGCAGTGTGTGTGTGTGTGTGGGGGGGGGGGGGGCAAGTCCTACTGGAAAAAGAAATCAGCTTCTCCATAAAGCTTGTCAGCAGATGGAAGCATGAAATGCTCTAAAATTTCCTGGTAGACGACTGTGCTGACTTTGGTCTTGATAAAACACAGTGGACAAACACCAGCAGATGACCTCTGTTCAGATAAAAGTAAATTTTGCATTTCATTTGGAAATCAAAGTCCCAGAGTCTGGAGAAAGAGTGGAGAGGCCCAGAATCCAAGTTGCTTGAGGTTTAGTGTGAAGTTTCCACAGTCGGTGATGATTTGAGGAACCATGTCATCTGCTGGTGTTGGTCCACTGTGTTTTATCAAGACCAAAGTCAGTGCAGTCGTCTACCAGGAAATTTTAGAGCACTTCATGCTTCCCTCTGCTGACAAGTTTTATGGAGAAGCTGATTTCATTTTCCAGCAGGACTTGGCACTTGGGTTTTCATGGGCTATAAGCCATAATCATCAAAATTAAAATAAATAAACACTTGAAATATATCACTCTCTGTGTAATGAATCTATATAATATATGGGTTTCACTTTCTGAAATGAGTGACAAAAATTTTTTTGAGATGTACCTGTGGATAAAGCTCCGTCTCAAAGTCCTTCATACTTTGGAATTACTTGACTGTCTAAAAATTTTGACATTTTGCAAAATATTAATTGCCAGTTCTCAGCTTTGGTGAGCCAAATGCTGCTGTAGTTTCTGTCCATCTTGCAGTGGTTCTACAGAGCAAAATTACTTTTGCCAACTGAAAATCTATGTTGGAGGATGTCTGAAGGCATGGTCTGTAGAAAAATGGTAGATGGCAAGGAGCCGAGTTTGGACCTTAAAGACCAACTGCAATGGCTTAAACTCCCTCCGAAATGTGATATTTAAGCCTCAAAATTTTGCACATCAATGTTTTAGCAAAAAAAAAAAAAAAAAAAAAAGGGACTTGGATCAGCCTAAAAAGTGTTATTTAGAAACACTATTCCTGGTGCTCATTAGCTATGCACCTCTGGCTAGAGGGCAAGGCCCCCCCACTTCTCTCACGTGGCAGTGTACCGGAGGCTCAGAAGCCACTCCCACAGCCTTCTCTGGCCTATTCCCTACAATCTCCTGATAGGAGGTTGAGATTGGGGCTGATTGGTTTGGCTGTGCAACGTAGAAGAGTCAGGCCAGATCTGAATGGTGCAATTCAGGGTTGAACCGGAAGTAGTAAGAATCCCTCAAAATATGCAGTCTTAGGCTCTATGGCTGATTTTGTTATTGATTTATTGAAAGTGATGATAGACACTTTTTAAACATGATAAAAGTTTAAAATAGTCGATTTTGACTGCAGTGGGTCTTTAAATCAGTCACACACCACAAGTTAATCCAGCCGATTTTGTGAATGATTCTCTCTTTCCGACAAATGCAGGAAAAGTCCCTATGATCTTGATGGCCTTACCAAATATCTTGTCAGATTTTCTGTGATATGAAGTGTGTTACAAGTGATCAATCTGCTTGAAAGAACGCTGGAGCTGCTCCAATCTATAGTTGTAAATACCCAACATGTCACTCTCTTTTATAGATTCAAAATTTGAATTTTCTATGGAACAAGTGGGCAGTAAGAATAAAATTATGCTCTGTTGGTGATGTAAATCTGCTTAATTTTTTGCATCACCTGTAATAATCTGCTGCAACCAGAGATGTTGAGAATGATATGTGGAGATGGTTTCGAGTTCACTAATGCTGACTGCCCCATGGCTATACTATGAGGCCTGGTAACACTATGGGCGCATTCAGGGTGTTTTCACACCTAAATTCATTTAATTTGGTCCGAATCAGTTGACAAGTTTGTTACTTTGTATCATTTTCTCCTTGGTTCAGTCCCCTTTCACACAGGCAAAAATTCAAGCAGACCAAACTGCGTCACGTTAAAATCCCACGAGACTTATGTCAGAATGTTCTCTGTTCTTATTGGTCTGATTTTTTTTGCTGTGAGAACAGGAAAGGTAAATACAGGAAGTAGGAAGACTACTGTGTATTTATGCATTTCTGAGGAGAAAATAATACAAATCATAGCATAATCTACGGGGGGGTTTTCATCGCCCTGGTTATCGTTTTATCACATAACTTGCATATACCATCCATCCATCTTCTACCGCTTTTCCGAAGGTCCAGGTCGCGGAGGCAGCAGTTCAAGCAGAGAAGCCCAGACTTCTCTCTCCCCAGCCACCTGCTCCAGCTCTTCAGAGAGGATACCAAGGCATTCCCAGACCAGCTGGGAGACATAGTCCCTCCACCGAGACCTGGATCTGCCCCAGGGTCTCCTCCCAGTGGGACATGCCCGAAACACCTCAAGTGGGAGGTGTCCAGGAGGCATCCTAATCAGATGCCCATACCACCTCATCTGACTCCTTTCAATGTGGAGGAGCAGCGGTTCTACTTTGAGCCTCTCCCAGATGATTGAGCTCCTCACCCTATCTCTGAGGGTGAGTCCAGCAATCCTACGGAGAAAGCTCATTTCAGCCGCTTGTATCTGCGATCTCGTTGTTTTGGTCATTACCCAAAGCTCGTGACCATAGGTGAGAGTAGGAACGTAGATTGACTGGTAAATCGACAGCTTTGCCTTAGAACTCAGCTCCCTCTTCACCACAGCAGATTGGTACAACATCCGCATCACTGCAGATGTGATCCGATCCGTCTGTCAGTCTCTCGCTCCATTCTTCCCTCACTCGTGAATAAGACCCCAAGATACTTAAACTCCTCCACTTGGGGCAGGAGCCTGTCCCCAACCCGGAGAGGACAATCCACCTTTTTCCGGCTGAGGACCATGGACTTGGACTTGGAGGTGCTGATTCTCATCCCAGCTGTTTCACACTCGGCGGCAAACTGTCCCAGCAAGAGCTGTAGGTCATTGCTGGAAGAAGCCAACAGGACAACATCGTCTGCAAACAACAGAGATGAGATCCTGTGGTCACCAAGCATGACGCCCTCCATTCCCTGGCTGCGTCTAGAAATCCTATCCATAAAAATTATGAACAGGATCAGTGACAAAGGGCAGCCCTGGCGGAGTCCAAGTCTCACTGGGAATGACTCCGACCGAGTGTTGGCAATACGAACCAAACTCTCACAACCGTTGTACAGATACCGAATAGCTCGTAACAACAAGCCCGATACCCAATACTCCCGAAGCACCCCCTACAAAAAACCACGAGGGACACAGTCGAATGCCTTCTCCAAGTCCACAAAACACATGTAAACTGGTTGGGCAAACTCCCACGAACCCTCGAGAATTCTCAAGAGGGTAAAGAGCTGGTCTGATGTGCCACGACCAGGACAAAAACCACATTGCTCCTCCTGAATCTGAGGTTCGGCCAACGGCCGGACTCTCCTCCCCAGTACCTTGGCATAGACCTTCCCAGGGAGGCTGAGGAGTGTGATCCCTCTAAAGTTGGAGCACACCCTCCGGTCCCCTTTTTTGAAGAGAGGAACCACCACCCCGGTTTACCATGCCAAAGCACTGCCCCCGACCTCCACGCAATGTTGCAGAGGCGTGTCAACCATGACAGCCCTACAACATCCAGGACCTTGAGGTAGTCTGGGCGAATCTCGTCCACCCCCGGGACCCGGCCACCAAGGAGATTTTTAACCGCCTTGGTGACCTCAGCCCCTGCGATAGGCGAGCCACCCCCCTCATCCACAAGCCCTGCTTCCTCTGTGGAAGGCGTATCAGTGGGATTGAGGAGATCCTCGAAGTATTCCTTCCACCGCCCGACGATATCCCCAGTCGAAATCAACAGTGCCCCATCCACACCATACACAGTGTGGACAGGGAGCTGCTTCCCCCTCCTGAGCCGCCGGACAGTTTACCAGAATCTCTTCGAAGCTGACCGAAAGTCTTGTTCCATGGCCTCACCAAACTCCTCCCATACCCGGGTTTTTGCTTCAGCAACCACCGAGCTGCACTCCGCTTGGCCTGCCGGTACACCTCGGCTGCTTCGGGAGTCCCACAAGCCAACCAAGCCTGATAAGACTCCTTCTTCAGCTTAATGGCCCCCCTCACCACTGGTGTCCACCACTTGGTTCGGGGGTTGCCACCACGAGATACACCGACCACCTTGCAGCTACAGCTCTGGGCTGCCACTTCAACAATAGAGGTGGAGAACATGGCCCATTCAGACTCCATGTCTCCAGACTCCCTCGGAATGTGGTTGAAGTTCTTCCGGAGGTGGGAGTTGAAGACCTCCCGGACAGGGGCCTCAGCCAGACTCTCCCAGCACACCCTCACTATACGTTTGGGTCTACCAGGTCTGAATGGCATCCTCCCCTGCCATCGGATCCAACTCACCACCAGGTGGTGATCAGTTGACAGCTCTGCACCTCTCTTTACCCAAGTGTCCAAGACATACGGTCGCAGGTCTGATGACACGTTAACAAAATCAATCATCGACCTGCGACCTAGGGTGTCCTGGTGCCAGGTGCACATATGGACACCCTTATGCTTGAACAAGTCCCATAACCGAACACCATTCGGGTTCAGATCGGTTAGGCCGTTCCTCCCAATTATCCCCCTCCAGGTTTCACTGTCGTTGCCCACGTGTACAATGAAGTCCCCCAGTAGAACAATGGAGCCTCCAAGAGGAGCACCCTCCAACACCCCAGTCAGAGACTCCAAAAAGTTTTACAAAATTTTACAAAAGTGCATATACCACTTTTGTAAAAAGTGTAAAAAGTTTTACAAAATTTTACAAAAGTGCATATACCACTTTTGTAAAATCGTACAGTTTGAAAATGAAGCACTGCTATGGATGGGAAATAACGTGTTAACGTTCACTAATCCTCCAGAACCATGACGTGCTCAGCCAGATATTTTCAAGGATCCATCAAGTATGTACTAGGGCTTGGAATGATCCATAATTTACAGAATTGATTCGATTCAGAGTCGATCCGATCCCGATTCGATCTGGGAAATTACCATTTTAATAGCCGTTTTACTTGCCAGGAAAAAAATCTCAGAGACCAAATGTTGCAAATTGTACCAAGAATACTCTAACTTTGTTAATACATAATTTATCACATAAAGAACTGACCCAAAATCAGTTACAATAATGCACTTTTTATTATTTAACTTACGATTTCACAGAGTGCTCACAAGTGCTTTCTTTAGTGCAAACGATGTGTAGTGTCAAGTTAGCAACCCAGAGTCAGTAAACAAATTCAATGCGTGAAGCATGTATACATAATCTCACTGTATTTCAGTCCCTCCAGGATTTCATCGGCTGTTTTTGTGATTGTTGTGGCCCAAAAAGCCTGAATTTGTGGGAGCTTTTCCAAAAAGTTGTAACATTTTTAGAGGTTTTTGCACTGAAAGCTGTGTGAGGAAGTACAGATTTTAAAGTAGCTGCTTTTTCCATAGCTTACAGTGATGCTGTTCTATGTAACACCACAAGAAAAGCACAGGATTGACAAAAATTTCCTGTTAAACAGTGATTTATGTAGAATTAAATGTTCAGTAAAGTTGTCAAAAATGACCAACATTGTATTCTTGCTGAGAACTTAAATTAAAAAAGAAATTAAACCTGCAAGCAGGTGTAAACGGACCTTCGTCCCCCACGTGCCCGCGGATCCCGGAGCCCGTTGTCCCTTGCTGGCTCGGAAAATGTGCCGTCATCACTGCAAGGGCTGCATGAATAATAAAGTAAACCATTTGGCGCAGAACTTCCTGTGAGCAGTAAGTGGCACTATCCCTTTTGTCAAATATTTTTATGTAGGAGTGCGTGGAGTGGGATTAATCTCCATCATAGCAATTCCGGTGACAGTCATGTTTTGTATGGCGAGAAAGCCATTGAAGCATGCCGGTCGCCATGGAAACAGTTCTGTACTATTTACATGTACTGTCAATGAGCCCTAGTCATTCCTTCATGTTTTTTTTTTTTTCTGCAGGTGAGAGAAAAAAAAAGAAAAGTTTTCAGCAATTCTTCCTTTTAACAATAGGGGCGCTAAAACTTTTGTTTGTTATTTTTATGTAGACACGTTTGGTGCAGGACTAATATCGATCGTAGAAAATTTGGTGCAAATTGTACCAAGTTTGTCCAATGTACAAGTGTCAGTTATTGAAAGGCAAGGAGTGGTTTTCCATGGCAACTGTGCTTATCGCAGGACAAAAGTGACGTCCACTGTGGGTAGTCCAGTGCACTCTGAGAAACCACTGAAAATTTTATGTCATTGTGAGTACTGGTGTTTGAGCAAAATTTGAAACAATTTTTTGCAGTACCTAATGTCAGCAGTAGGTGCAGGTGTTACAGTTTTTTGAATATTGATATGCAGACATGTTCAGAGTGGGATCGGTATGATTTGTGCAAAGTTTGGCCAAAATCAGACGAGGATTGTCTGAGCTGTAACTGTCATGTTTTGCATGGCGAGAAAGCCATTGAACGCCGGTTGCCATTGAAACAGTTCTGTACTATCAATGAGCCCAAGTAATTCCTTCATGTAATTTTGTTAAGCTGGTGAGAGAAAAATAAAGAAAACAGTCGTGAGTAATTCTTCCTTTAATCATAAGGGGGCGCTATGACTTTTATTATTTGTATATAGATGAGTTCAGGGAAGGGAGAATATTGATCGTATAAAATTTGGTGCAAATCGTACAAAGTTTGTCCAATTTACAAGGGTCCAATGTTGTTACCACTAGGTGGCACTAAAACTTTTGTTATCTTATATAGGAGTGTTCAGGGTGGGACTATTATCCATTGTCGAAAATTTGGTGAAAATCAGACAAAGTCTGTCCAAGATACAACTTTCCGAAATTTCATGGTGAGTAGTCAAATGTTGCCATGGCAACACTTCCCTGTAAATTATGTGTTGTCCACCCATATTGGACTATATATGAGAGAGACCTCAACATATGTTCCAAATTTTATAACTCTCAAGACCTTCCCACCCCTCCCCATAAGCTCATGGATTGAATGGCAAGGAGGGCGTGTCCATGGTAACACGTTTGATGTCATGCTAACGTTGATGTTCAGTTATGATCATCGCTGTGTTCTGATGAATCTCGGAACATTTCATGTCATTCTGGTCAGCGGCACATGAGTAATAAATAAAACAGTTTTCAGCAATTCTTTCATTAACCACTATGTGGCGCTAAAACTTTTGTCAGGTATTTTGATGTAGTTGCGTTCAGGGCAGGACTGTTTTCCATCATGGAAAGTTTGGTGGACATCGGACAAGTTTTGCCCAATTTACAGCTGGTTGAATTTGTAAAGGGAGGAGTCAAAATTCGCCATGGCGCCATGGCAACACTTCCTTGTCAGTTATGTGTTGTACACCCATATAGGACTATATGTGATAGTCACCTCAACCTATATTCCAGATTTCATGACTTCAGGACCTTCCCACCCCTCCCCATAAGCTCACGGATTGAATGGCGAGGAGGGCGTGTCCATGATGACACATTTCATGTCATGCTAAAGTTGATGTTCACTTATGATCATGGCTGTGGTCTGATGAATGTCAGAAAATTTCACATCATTCTGCCCAGCCGCGCGTGAGTAATAAATAAAACAGTTTTAAGCAATTCTTTTGTCAACCACTATTTGGTGCTATATCGGTTTTCAGGTATTTTGCTGTCATTGCGTTCGGGGTGGGACTATTTTCCATCATGGAAAGTTTGGTGTATATCGGACAGGTTTTGCCCGAGTTACAGGTGGTTGAAGTTGCAAGGGGAGGAGCCAAATTTCGCCAAGGCGCCCTGGCCACGCCTTTTGAGATTTTAACTTAATTTATACAATTTTTAATGGCCAATGCCTATAGATGCCGCCATGTAAAAATTAGCTCAATCGGAGCAGGTCCCTAGGACTAGTTCGTTCAAATGCGAGGTGTGACTTTTTTCCGAATTGGAGGTGGGGCAACTTTGAGGCAAGATGGCGGCCTTCCTGTTGGCAGTGGGTATGGGCCACAATGATGTTTTTTGCATATCTTGAGGTGATGCACACATCACCCAAATTTTATGTCTCTACGGCAAAGTTTATGGTCTCCATTCTCCATAGACCTTGTACGTTTGGCCCCACCCACAAAAATGAGGGGTGGGGGGGGCACATATGATTTCCAGTTTATCAAATTTTTTGCCAGGTCTGAGGGGTTTGCCCAAAAAAAAATTGCGTTTTGGTTAACGTTCAGAGGGTGAAAAATGCGATCGTTTAGGCGGAACGTGAAAAAAAATAAATAAATGGAGCAGATACAATAACGGAGCAGATACAATAGGGCTTTTGCCAACTGACGTTGTCAGTGGCTCAGGCCCTAATAAAAGAATTAGTCATTACAACAACTAAATTTCATTGAATGCGTGTTAGAGTATAGAGAAAACTAGAAAAGCACTCGGAGAGCGCAGACCTCCGCCAAGCGCCACAGTTCCCCCCATACAGTGTTTGTGTGTACGTTGTCAGATTCCTTGACCATGAAAACATCTGAGTAGCAATTGGATTCACAGTGATAGGATTAGTGGTTCAGTAGTAAAAGCATTACCTCCTTGGCGGAGGTAATAAACTGAAGTGTTGGTGTTGTGTCCATGTCCTGCATCTGCAAACTCCCAGGCTGGGGGCGTTGCAATTGAATGAACGAATGAATTAATCTTTATTTCGAATAGATTAAGAGTACAGGTTAAAAGAAAGTGAATAATATAACAAAGGGGGTAATAAAATCCAACAAGGTCAAATTAGACAATAGCTCCTCTGATTATACAGTTCAACATAAGTTATCCGAAATATGTGATGGCTGAATCCGCAGCTTATATTGCCCACCCATGTTCCATGCAAGAATTCAAAAGAAAAAACAAAAGAAGTCATGACACAACTGCGTACAACCCACAGGCCAATTGGTTATGTGAGCGTTTTAGATCACTGAAAGCAGCACTGAGGGCTTCACTGACGGATGCCAATTAGGTAGACGGGTTAGCGTGGGTTTTATTCAAAATTCAAACATTTATTTCAAACTCAGGGTTCATATTAAATGCAGAAGTAAAAGGAGTAGAAAATAAATAAATAAAAGTATATACAGATCAGCAGACAGTCGGCGGTCTTGTAACAACAATAACATACAATACTGGACTCAGTATAAAATGGAACGTCACCACTTCCAAATGCTGAAGTGTGAGTGACGAGTTGACAATTGCTGATATAAGATGATTGTTACATGGCAGCAACCTTCTCATCAAACTGTAAACATCGTTACGTATCAACTCGCCAAAAGACGGAATGTTCAGACACAAACATCTTGCTTGCACTCGACCTTCGTGGTACATCTAAACTTTATCTTTATTGGGGTTGCGCTCCGCGGCCAAAGATGATTTGGAAAATTCCCCGGCAGAGAGCTTCTTTTTGCGGAGCTACTATGGCTGACCGGGGAATTTCTGCCAAATAATCTAGCAGCGGACAGCTGGCCGTCTGAGCTTTTGCAGCGTTGCGCAAACACAGGCACACAGCACGCTGCCGAGCAGCTCGTTTTTGCGCAGCGCCTATGGCTGCCCGGGGAATTTCTGCCAAATAATCCGGCGGCGGACAGCTGCCCATCTCAGCTTTTGCAGCGTCGCGCAAACACAGTCACGGTGTTTTCCGCGTGCTTTTGTGCCTAAAACGTTGAAGAAGGCGGAGTTTATGTTGGTCAGACACGATGACCAGCGCCCTCCATTGCGCCTGCGCACATGTTGAAAATAGCCGTATGTCACAGTGTTAAAGAATGCTTTAAAAAATTCCTGTATCCAGACGGTGATCCGGATCATCCCCAAAATTTAATCAGTTCTTCCTTGTACCATTTCCAACAACGCCTGAAAGTTTCATGGAAATCCGTCCAAGACTTTTTGAGTTATCTTGCTAACCAACAGACAGACAGACAGACAGACAGACAGACAGACAGACAGACAGACAAACCCCGGCAAAAACATTACCTCCTCCTGGCCTTTTCGGCCTGGCGGAGGTAATTATTGCAGCACCTTCTTGAATCTTGAATTTGAAAACTAAGACCCCTGAAAAATTTGAGGTTTTCTTCTGTGCTGAAATCCACATGAAGCAGAGGTGGTCCTCTACTAACAACATCTTCCCTTCAGAAGGTCTCCCTGCAGAATAGACCTTGGAGTGGAAACCCAGTCTTCACACATCTGAAGGGGAGATGAAAAGGAGAACTGATTTCACAGTAAAATTAATAATCATATTTTTAAATCTCCACACCACAGTCAGGTTTAATAATTTAGTTTCTTTTATTTTGTGTTGTTGATATTTTAACTACAAATTAACTTTCAATTTTTGAAAAGGGTTTCAATTAATTTCCTGGGAAGATTTGTTCATTTCAGTTTAGTTCCATTGCGTACAAATGGCTCGTACTGCAGCCTTTATTCATTCTGCCATTTTCATTTATTGTGATTTATCATTATCTTCAAATCTCTCACTTAAATGCTAGAAGAACATAATCTCACAAAATACACCTTTATTCTGCATTTATTCACAGCGCTTAACCAACAGTTAACTACTGTATCCATAGTTTGTAAAAGAAAACACTGTCATGTTAGATAAATTATTAATTTGCAACACAAATGTTAAAACAAACAAATGATATTTTACTTACAATCTCAGCCACTCCGAATCTTCCTCTGTTCACCAGTTTCAGCCGGTCTCCACGCGTTTTGAAGTGTTTATCAATCGTCAATTTTATGTTCCAACTCAGCGCTGCACGTAGTACAAAACTGTTTATCCCTGCTTTATGAAAAATATTCAGAAGCTGTTGAGGACGGTCTTTACGGTGACTTTTTTTTTTTTTTTAATTTAAGTTTTTGTAAAGGGTATACAGGTCGTTACAGCAATGCATTGTTTACATTTTCATCACATGTTCCCTTATTTTCTGATATCTGACAACATTGGAAGATTAATTCTTACAACACCCCCTTTTTTTTTTTAAAGTGAAAGAAAAAGTGAAATTAAAGAGGAAAAAAAAAACAAAAAACAAAAAAAACAAACAAACCAGCAAAAAACAAAAAAAGAAAAAGTAAGTAAATAAAGGTAAAAGAGCATCTGAGTAGCGTTGGAACAAAGAGCGGAACCATTATTGAAATGGTATTTGTCAAAGATTAGATCTAATGGAAGACACATATGCGATCCAGGGTTGCCAAAAGTTCATGAACCCATCCATGTCCTGTCTCAGTGCGAATGTCAACTTTTCCATCGAGTAAATGTCTTGGGTCACGTTAATCCAATCTTCAGGTGTAGGACAGTCCTTCAACATCCATTTTTTAGTTAGAGCTTTTTTGCTTGCCAATATTAAAACATTGAATAAGTATTTTTCTCCTCGTCTTTCCAGTGATTCCGGTAGTAAACCCAAATACAAAGTTACAAAAGAAAAGGGAACTGTTATTTTGAATATTTTCCCCAATATTGTCTGTACATTGGTCCAATATTGGTGGATAACTGGGCATGACCAAAACACATGAAAATGATTTGCAGTCTTTTCACCACACAAGCGCCAACAGTTCAATCCCTTATGGGTAAATTTGTTTTGTGCAGGTGTTCTGAAAAATCTTACCAAGTTTTTCCATCCAAATTCTCTCCACTGCAGGGATGAGGTACTTTTCCATTGCTGTTTATTTAGCTTTTCCCATATTTCCAGTTGTAAAGTGAAATTCCCCTCTTTTTCCCATCTCTCTTTTATATATGATGTGTTGTCTCCTTTTAAGTCTTGAAGACCTTGGTATATTTTAGAAATGTATCTGATCCCTGGGATCCCTTTATATGCCATTAAGAAGACCTTCAGAACACCTGACTGGGCCCTTTCCAAAACCTCCTTTTTAAGTATATTGTTTATGTGGTGTCTAAGCTGGAAGAACCTGTAAAGGTCTTGATTTATTAGGCCTTGTTTTTTCAAATCTTCAAAACTTCTTAAGATTTGCCCTTTAAAAAAATTGTAATATTTTATCAGCCCTTTCTCCTTCCACTTTTTAAATCTGGTGTCTGTTTTATTAGGAGTAAAGTCCTGATCATAGGCAATCCATTGCAGAAGTCGATAGGGCTCTTTAGTTTGATTCTCTCTGACTATCTTAAACCAAATTTTTAGCGGGGTCTCTATCCACGGGTTAGTGTTATTCAAAAGCTTAGGTAAGGCATTGTTGCCTATTATCGCCTGTAGGGGGATGTCACTTGTTATTTGGCATTCGATCTCCTTCCATTGTGCAGTGTAGACTGGGTTACATATCTCTACTAAAGTTTTAATTTGTGCGGCTTTAAAGTAGTCCCTGATATTTGGCAGCGCGAGCCCATCTTTGTCTTTGTTTAGCTGTAGGGTTCTATATCTGATTCTAGGTCTCTTGCCCTGCCATATGAATCTTGAGATCCTTCTGTCCAGCTCCTGCCATGTTTTTTTGGGAGGTTCTACCGGTATTGTTTGGAAAAGGTATAGAAGACGTGGAAGTATATTCATTTTGACTGCTTCAATTCTTTGCGCAGTACCCAAGAATGGTATCATATTCCATCTTGCTAGGTCAGATTTTATTTTTGTCACCAGTGGATCATAGTTTAGTGATATAATTTTGTTGAGTTGTTTCGGGATATTGACCCCCAGATATTTCATAGATTCCGACTCCCAGTTAGTTTTGAGTTTGCTTAGTGAATAATGATTTGGGTCATAGTTGAATGTTAAAACTTGGGTTTTATGCATGTTTAATTTGTACCCCGATAAATCTCCATACTCTGAAAAAACTGAGGTTAGTTCTGGTAAAGAAGTGTCCGGCTGCCCTAGGTATATTAAAATGTCATCAGCAAAGAGTGCTATTTTATGTTCCTTCTGACCAAGTGTAATACCTTGAATTTTTTGATTTTGTCTTATCCATTGGCTCAGAGGTTCTATGAAGATTGCAAAGAGCAGTGGAGACAGGGGGCAGCCCTGACGACATCCTCTTTCCAGTTCAAAAGATGATGATAAATTACCGTTAATCCTTATTTTAGCTGTTGGTTTTTTATATAATGCCTGTATAGTTCTAATGAAGTTGTTATGAAAATTGAAACTGGATAAGATTCTATATAGAAAAGACCAGTCAACCGAATCGAATGCTTTTTCAGCATCTAATCCCAATATGACTGCATTTAAGTTATATTTTTTTATATGATGAATTATGTGTAAAGTGCGTCGAATGTTGTCTTGTGTCTGTCTTTGTCTTATAAAACCTGTTTGGTCTAAATGAATTAGGTCTGTCAGTGTATTTTCTAACCTTTTGGCAAGGATAATGGTAAAAAGCTTATAGTCCTGATTTAGTACACTGATTGGTCTGTAGTTGGAGCACTCTAGTTTATCCTTTTCAGGTTTAGGTATAACTGCAATGACCCCTTCTCTCCAGGAGGGGGGGATTTCCCCTGTGTGGAGGACATAATTAAATGTTTTCAGGAGGAGAGGAGATAGTTGCTGTTTAAAGGTTTTGTACCACTCTGCTGTATAGCCATCAGCTCCTGGGGATTTGTTAGCTTTACGTTTCATAATTGCTTTTTCCAATTCTTTAGGATGTATTTCTGACAGTAGTGTTTTATTTTGTGACTCCGTAAGTTGGGGAAGGTTTAATGTGTTTAGGAATGCCTCGGATGCGTTTTTATGTTTTTTGTGGGAGTATAAGTTCTTATAGTAATTCTCGAAGCTTTTAAGAATATCCTGAATTCTGAATTTTATTTCCTTTGATACTGAGTCTCTGATTTTGTAGATTGCTCTTTCTGTTTGATGTTTCCTCAATTTATAGGCTAGCAATTTTGCCGATTTACTGCCTGCTTCATAGTATTTTTGTTTCAAAAATGTAAGTTTCTTCTGGATTTCTATTGTGTAGATCTCATTTATTTGGTTTTTAATTTCCTTAATCTTGAGCGAGTCGGTAGAATGAGTGTTGCCTTTGTGTTCTTTTTCTAGGTTCCTAAGTTCTGACTCTAATGTGGATAGTTTTTCTTGTCTCAGTTTCTTTTGGGTTGCCAGTTTTGCAATAATCTTTCCTCTTATTACAGCTTTGCATGCATCCCACAGTATTAAAGGGGATACTTCTCCATTATCGTTATCTTCCAAATATCTGAGAATATCTGACTCCAATTCATCTTTCAATGGTCCTTTCAGGACATTTGCATTTAACCTCCAAGAAAATGTATTATTTGTGTATTTTTGGATATTTAAGTCCATGTAGATCGGACTGTGGTCAGAGAGATCCATCAGTCCTATTTTACATGTTTTTACTCTTCCAATGTCTCTATTAAACATAAAAAAATAGTCAATCCTTGAGTCAGATGAATGTGGAGTTGAGTAAAATGTATAGTCTTTTACACTGGGGTTGAGTTCCCTCCACACGTCACAGATTCCCATTTCTTTTAGTAGCATCCGAGTCTTCCTGTTTTGGGTGTTATTTTGATGTGGAGAATTACCAGAAGCACCCCAGTATGGATTCAGTCTAAGATTGAAGTCCCCACCACATATCACTAAACCTTGAGCTTTAGTTATCATTAGGTCGAATACATTTTTATAAAATTTCCAGTTAGCCCCTGGGGGAGCATACACATTCAGCAGGGTGATATCTTCTCCCTCTAGCCGCCCAGTTACCAAACTGTATCTCCCTTCTTTATCTTTGTGTTCTGATTTTTTTTCAAATGTAATTTTGGTTGATATCAATGTCGCTACTCCCCTCCTCCTCCCTGACTTATATGAAGATGAAGAGATCATTTTAAACCCTTGTCTACTGAGTTTATTGTGTTCCACGTCTGTTAGGTGGGTTTCTTGTAAAAATATTATTCCTGCTTTGTCTTTTTTCATTTTGCCTAGAATCTTGGATCTTTTAACTGGATTCAGGATTCCTTTTACATTATATGAAATTATTTTGGTTACACCCTGTTTCTCCATTGTGTTGTTTTGTTTAGTATAACTGTGTGGTGGCCCTCATTTGTGCTACTCAGAAACTGAAAGAACATTAAAAACAAGAAAAACATTAAGAACATAGTGTATAAAACTTTAAAACAAAAAGCTGTCAGAAGAACTTCCTGAGCTGAGGTCTTTTTAAAGACCCTGGAAGAGCCTTGATGGAGTGAAGGCCCTGAGGGAAATTCCTCAAACTCTGTTACGTGTTGAGGGCCCTCTCTTACCCCTGTAAGCTGCCCCATGCTTTTAACGTGAGTTTCAGAACCCAATCCAAACTTGTAATGATTTTTTTTTTTTCCTTTTATACCTAAACCCTGTGAAATTGTGTGCACCCTCCCACCCCCATCACATCAAACATTCACGCAAAAACAGTATTTGTTAGTATGAGGAGAACATGTGGATTATTGTCACATTTCTATTTTAACAAGTTTTTTGTTTTTTTTTTTTGTTTTTTTTTATTACAAAGACTTATTTGTTTCAAATATTATGACTGTTCCATGAAATGTTTTACCACATGCTGAATACGCATCTCCTTTAATGTTTGTTACCTTGTATGAGGGGGGTTGGATGTGCGGATTGATTCAAGAGAAAAAAAAAAAAAAAAAAAAAGGTCGCTATTCCAACCTGAAAACGGACAGTTTATCCGCGACGCTCTGGCGCTGGGTTTCCCGCTGCTGGTCCGTGGATTTTGAAGGTCTTTGTGTTGTCCATCTTTGCGCTTTGATCTTCTCACTCGGGTCTGCTGCGGGTTTAAATACCGTTACCGGGAGCCCTCTTTTTGCCATGTCAGCTGTTGCTTCTTCCGCCGAATTATAGAGACACGTTTCTTCGCCGTAGAAGACCCTTAACTTCGCAGGAAATGGAGTCTGAAAGCGCAATTTCTTCTCTCTTAACACCTTTTTCGCGTCATTGTATTCCCTGCGCTTTTTAAGGACCTCCGGGGCGTAATCGTGTTCCACGTAGACTTTTCTCTCCTGGTGCATAAATCCTTTTTTCTGCCAGGCCAGTCTTACAACCTCTTGTTTTATTTTGAAATTGGAAAATCTTACCAACACCGAACGTGGGGGCGTAGGTCCAGCACAGAATCTTCGAGCACTTTTATTCGTTCCTCTGTTTCCAAGATTCGGTTCTCGGCCTGGTCCACTCTGCTGTTTGTCCTTTTCAATTCTTCTCTGAATTCCCGAAATTCGGCCGTAACTTCTCGGCGAACTCGTCGTAGCTCCTCAAATAGTGATTTCAGGCTAACCTTTTTGTTAGCTATCACCAGTTCCTCGTCTTCTGAACGGAGATCTTCCAGTTCAGATTCTCCGGCCGATACGTGTCCTGGCCTGGAGAATTTCAGTTTCTTCTGTTTTCCTTTAGACATGATGATTTTGTCTTTTGATTTTCACTCCTCCAAAAATCCGTTAAGTTTGATTTTCAAGGTGTTATCCTGGATTGGGTCTGAGAGCTTCAGTGTTAAGCTGCAGTCGCCATGGCGTCCAGACCGGAAGTCCTACGGTGACTTTTGATGATAAATTAAGAGACACCCACATTCACAACTCCGCTCATGTAAAGACGTGTGCATGCGACGCAGGGAACTCTTGCCGGATGAGAACCGTTTTAACACCACAGAAGAAGAACTAGCATGTCTGTTAGCTTGTTAGCTGTTAACTCTATTAGCGCTCCGAGTGTTTCTGGTTCTTTGCCGCTGTTTCTGGCTCACTGACCCGGTTTCGACCCAATCAGACTCTGCAGACATTCACAGACGTTAAAGCATTATATTAAAAGATTGGCCCATGGATTTTGTAGATCGATATTGGCTCAGTCAAACGTGGATCGATCCAGATCGTATGTACAGTGACATAAAATGTTTTACCATTTGTCGCTGGTCCTGTTTTAGTGCGGTTGCTTTCTCACCTGCAGAACCACACCAGAGTTCGCCATTTGATTCGAGTCAAGATTCTTTGTACGGTTGTTTTGGTATCAACTTGAGTGTGATTACCATGTTCTCACCAGACAAAACGAACTGCACTAATGGAGAAAAGGAACTTGAGTTTGATTGAAACAGACTAAAGCCTGCAGGTGTGAAAACACCCTTAGTGTGGTCACTTTCTCACCTGCAGGACCACACCAGAGTTTGCTGTTTGATTTGAATCTCTGTACGATTGGTTTGGTACGTACTTGAGTGCAATTACCGTGTTCTCACCAGACCAAACGAACCCCACTAACAGAGAAAACAAACTCGAGTTTGATTGAAACATAAAATGTTTTACCGTTTGCCGCTGGTCCTGTTTTAGGGTGTTTTCACATCTAAATTCATTTAATTTGGTCCGAATCAGTTGACAAGTTTGTTACTTTGTATCATTTTCTCCTTGGTTCGGTCCCCTTTCACACAGGCAAAAATTCAAGCAGACCAAGCTGTGTCACGTTAAATCCCGTGAGACTTGCATCAGAATGTTCTCTGTTCTTATTGGTCAGATTTTTTTGCTGTGAGAACAGGAAGGGTAAATACAGGAAGTAGGATGACTACTGTGTATTTACTGTATGTATTTCTGGGGAGAAAATAATACATATCGTAGCGTAATCTAAAGTGGGTTTTCATTGCCCTGGTTATCGTTTATTACATACGTGCATATACCACTTCCGGCAAATTGTACAGTTTGAAATGAAGCGCTGCTACGGATGGGAAATAACATGTTAATGTTCATTAATCCTCCAGAGCCGTGATGTGCTCCGCCACAGATATTTTCAAAGATCTATCAGGTATGTACAGTGACATAAAATGTTTTACCGTTTGCCGCTGGTCCTGTTTTAGTGCGATTGCTTTCTCACCTGCAGGACCACACCAGAGTTCACCATTTGATTCGAATCAAGACTCTTTGTACGGTTGTTTTGGTATCGACTTGAATGTGATTACTGTGTTCTCACCAGACAAAATGAACCGCACTAACGGAGAAAAAGAACTTGAGTTTGATTGAAACAGACTAAAGCCTGCAGGTGTGAAAGCACCCTTAGTGTAGTCATTTTCTCACCTGCAGGACCACACCAGAGTTTGCCATTTGATTTGAATCTTGGTACGACTGGTTTGGCGCGTACTTGAGTGCGATTACTGTGTTCTCACCGGACCAAACGAACCACACTAACCGAGAAAACAAACTCGAGTTTGATTGAAACAAACTAAAGCCTGTAGGTGTGAAAGCACCATCACACGGCCACTGTTTGGTCTTGACCAAAGGACCAAACAGTGGCATATGTGGATAGTTCGGTTTGTTTTGTGCCATCTGAACACACTTTGGAACTCTGGTGCACACCAAACAAGTGAAGTCTGGTCCCCCTGAAAATGGGGGTCTCGGTTCTCTTGCAAATGAAGTCTGGTGCGCTCCGCTTGCAGTGTAAATCCAAATGGAGTATCCAGTGGACCAAAGGGCGGAGTGCTCCTCGGCGTTTGTGTAACCATAGCAACACATAGTCTGAGAAGAGGAAGTGGTGCTTACCGGAGTACATTTTGGGTAGAAAATAACAAAGACAAACGCGCGAATCTGAGAAATCCTCTTTTACTGGTGAAAGCTGAGGAAAAAAAGTGGAAAAAAAAAAAAGTCTCGTTTGTGATGGACAAATAACCCGGCTGAAGGGAATGGATTTCCATTTTCGGTCCTGCCCAATCGATGAGCCTGATTTTTCTTATTCGCTGAGATTTTTTCTTTCTAGTCAGTGGTGGTTTCAGCTACAGCGCCCCAAACGAGCAGTTGTTGTAACTGTATGACGTTGTCCAGGCAGTTTGGTCCACTGCAGTGTGAATGCAAACAAAACCAAATGAAGGTGTGAAAATTCTCGGCATTCCCCGCCCAGTTGAACCGAGACCCCTGGTCTATCCTGGTCTGAATGCAGCCTATGTTAGAGGCAAAATTACACTTCTGGTGTAATCAACGAAAGTGGTTCTAGTGAGTTCTAAAGCTCCACTAGTATTTATTTTTATCTCAGATTTGCAGTGCCCACCTACAAATAACTGCACATCCAGTTTGTATTCTACCCCAGACACTGTACAGTATAAGTTTATGAATGCTATCCTCTGTACTGAGAGTATGTATAAAGGTGAAGCTACTTTAACACACCTTTATTTGTACTTAATACCATTTTCTCCTTTGCCAAGCAGGTTTGTTTATCCAATATAATATATATATAGAAATGGGTCATGGACTGTGAAGTCACATGTTGCCCTATAAAAACCTCAATATTTAAACAAGAAGTATGTATTTGCTTTGGCTATTTTTTCTGTCATGCCTTTTGAGAGTGAAAGTCAACATAAGCTGAATATCTTCCTTGAGCAGGTCCCTCCATCTATCTAACTATTCAGCTGGCATCAATTATCATTCCTTAAATACTTACAGTATACTTTCATGGTTGAATACAAGACATGTATTGCAAATTTATGCATCAGAATTTAGACCCCAGGCACGTAGAGATGCATAGTTTTGTGCATTGCTCTTTTAGGTAGATTTTTTTCTGCTTGGGTAACTGAACCTGCCCACCTGCCCACCCCACCCCCAATGAATTTGATTCTAATTTGATAGCGTCACCCAATCCAAGCTGCAGGGTGACGGAGACTGGGCCTGCTTGGACGTGCCAGGGTGTAATTTGAGCGGTAATGCCAAATGTGTGTGTATCAAATTACTTGAACTAGAATGTGAGAAAGTATTTAGATCCACAGTGTCTTTATACCCCTTACCCTCTTTTGGTGGTCTCCATAACCAAGTGACGAATAGAAGACGACGATTGTGAACAGATCTAAGTGCGCTTGTATTTAGTAAACTCCAAGTGGGGTGTCAATATTGACTCATCATTGTGTGGGTAAGTGTGGTGTAGCGTGCATCTGTGTATCGTGGATCATGGAGTATTTGGCCAAATGAGAAGGCGCCACACACTCGCACTGATACTTTTAATCCGCCCGTCTCCGCTGTTTCTTAGAGCGAAGGTGCGTTCTCATGGAAGTGTGTTACCATTGCCGCACCATTCCTACAGTGGGGATGCTCACAAGATGTCATGTGGAAAATATTCCCATCTGGTACAGTGGTCATATAACATTCAGAACAAGTCAGGAAACTTAGGAATATGAGGAAAAGGTGGGGAACAGTGAAATGATGATTTTTGAATATGACAAATATGTAAGTCAAGATTCCAGTAATTTGGATAGGGGTGTTTTGGTTTTTTTGGTTTTTTCTTTTCCAGTACCTGTAGTTTTTCATTTGTTCATAACAGCATGGGGTTTTAATATTGGACAGTCCCCTTACTTGCATATAGAGAGATGAGTAGCTATATTTTTCTTTTGGGCATTTAGCTTCTTTTCAGAGTTTCTTGTCATGTTGTGTTTGTCTCGGGAAATCAGCTGTGAGCTAGAATGTAATTTTTACCTGAACATGAATAGAGGAGACTAGTGGGAGCTAAGGTTGTGTGATATGACAAAAAGTTCATATCACAATATACATTTCCTGTAAATTCTACAGTTTAGATAATCACATAAAATGGACAATCTTTTTTTTACTTTTTTACATGTACCTTTTTGCCTCATAATTTTGCAGTTATAAAATATTTTTTTTAATGTGCATTTGAGACTTGATTCTCATAAATTTCAGTTTTTTCTTTTAAATCATATATGAATAAAAGTAAACATCAATAAGTTAAGTAGTTCCTGAGCCAGAGGAGAAAAGAAAAAAAAAAAATCTGAAAATGAGAACATTACCCATCGCTGCCATCTACAAATATAAATAAGCTGTTTGTTTAAATCAGTGAAAATTTAAGTGTAGACCCACAGCCTGATGACTGCCATTCTGGCCTGATTTAACCTGTTTGCTTCTTAGTAAAAATATTTCAGATTGGTCATCATCTGAAAGTCAAAGACAAAAAGGGGAATGTAATAAAATACATGTGATGACTTTAACTTTATTCATTATCACTACTTGACTAAATAAAATGATTAGAAATCAAATAAATTACACTAAGAACCAACTTGCTCTTCTGACCCATTTTAATTTATTATTTATTTTACTTGTATGTGCCACCATCATGCACTTTTGCAGCTTTAATAAAAAAAAATTTCAGACAAAACTAAGAAACTCGGCAGTAATTTAAACCAAAGAAACGATGGTCTGCTACGGTTTCCAGTTAGCACAACTTAGCATCATCATTTAGCATTTTATAATTAGACATGGTGTTAACGTTACTTACCTCCTACTAAAACATGGTTAGCAGACTATCCTCTCTGACGCAGCATGATGGGAAAACAGTCCCACATCCCTGGCAAACTGGAGTAGCAGCTATCTGAACCGGTAGTTTGAAGTTAGCATTAACAACCACCAGACTGAAGCCTAGCCACCCACCTATTCTGCTGCATGCAGTCGTGCACTGCGGGGGAGAAACAGGGTGCTGACAAGTAGTGGTGAGGAGCTTTACTGAATAAAGGGGAGTATGTGCATTTTAAATCACGATGTAAGTGATAGTGTGTCTATGAAACGATAGACGTTTTTGTATCATCATCCGATGCATATCGTCGTATCGCCCAGCCCTATTGGGAGCAATATGGCCACGTTTTGTAGTCTGCTGCATCAGAGAGGATAGTGCGCTAACCTCATTTTATTAATAGGAGGTAAGTAACATTAACACCATGTCTAATGATAACACGGCAAATGCTAAATGATGATGCTAAGTTGTGCTAATTGGAAACGGTGTATCAGACCATCGTTTCTTTGATTTTGATGGTGGCACATACACGCAAAATAAATAATAAATAAATTAAAACGGGTCGAAGGAGCAAGTTGGCTTTGAATGGAATTATTTGATTTCTAATAATTTTAATTAGTCATGTAGCGATAATGAATAAAGTTAGTTGTCATGTATTTTATTATGTAATGCATTACATTATTACGTTGGTTCCAAGGTTGTCATAGCCAGGAGCGGCACTGGGGTTAAGCTCCCAGTGCTTATAAAATGCTCCATATGGCGTGCGTCTCGAAAAGCCTCTGATAACTAAGTCCAACTCCTAGCCTGCCCGTGTGGTTTAGTCTCTAAGCCCGGCGGAACTGCTTTTACTAATAGGAGAAGGGGCGAGGGCGGATCTCTGGCGCCTTAAAATCAGATGCTTCGGGTAGATGGTGGCTCGTCAACCTGGGAAGGTAGCCCATCTAGGGGAAGGTAAACCCTGATTTCAAACCTCCACTGCCTTGCGGCACACCCGGTCACAGGAAAGGCTTCGGGAGTCAACCCTGAGGAAAAATCCGGAGTCGGAGCCCCTAAGGCAGTTCTCTGTTGTGCTCAACATCGTTCTGGCAGCTCCTGCGACGGCGCTGGTGCCAAACTGTAGCAGTCCTGCTGTTCCTTTGGATTCATCATTGACGTGGAGAGGGGGGACATGCTGCATGGGCAACATCTTGTCCTCCATATCTTCCTGCCCAGGTTTGAATCCTACCAACGCCCAACGCTGGAAGGTAGAACACCGGATCACTGGAGAGGACACTCCAGCTTCGCCTTTGGCGTAGACAAAACACGGGGAATGACAGTTACCGGTTATAAGCCACCGCTCAATTGGCGTAGAGCGCGGCGCCAGGGGTTGTTCCCGACGGTGGGAGGGATCATCGGATCTCACTGGACAGCTACCGCCCGCCTCAAGCTGGGCAGCCCCCAGCCAATAAGGTGTTGTCCCGCCACAGCCTGCTTTCCTCATTGGATGCATGGGGATGAGTAGAAGTCTGAACGGCAGGCTGAGAACGTTCGCACCAGGCAAGACAAAAAAAACAAGAGAGACCGACTCTAAAACTGGGAACTTGGAACGTCCGCACTATGATGACAGGACTCGCTGCTAACCTCAAGGACATCAACGACACCAGGAAGACTGCCATCATCAATAATGAGCTGAAGAGACTGGAAGTGGATATCGCCACTCTCCAGGAAACACAGTTGGCTGACGCAGGCACACTGAGAGAGAAGGACTACACGTTCTACTGGCAGGGAAAGAGCAGTGACGGACACAGGGAACACGGAGTGGGCTTCGCAGTGAAGAACACCTTGCTGAAGATGGTGGAACCGGGCAGCACTGGCTCTGCACGACTCCTCACCCTCCGCCTCAACACCACTCAAGGCCCAGTCACCCTCGTCAGTGTGTATGCCCCAACACTGACAGCCACACCAGAGGCAAAAGATGAGTTCTACGAGAATCTCGCAACAACTGTCAGGATCATCCCCAACTCTGAACAACTCATTCTCCTTGGAGACTTCAATGCCAGAGTGGGTGCTGACCACGACTCCTGGCCCTCCTGTCTTGGACCATTTGGCATGGGCAGAATGAATGACAACGGACAGCGGCTGCTCAAGTTCTGCACTTATCACGATCTGTGCATCACAGACTCGTTCTTCAAGACCAAGCCCCAACACAAGGTTTCCTGGCGACATCTGCGCTCAAAGCACTGGCACCAGCTGGACTTGATCCTGACCAGGCGCACCTCACTGAAGAACGTGCTAATCACCAGTTCGTTCCAGAGTGCAGATTGCGACACAGACCATTCATTGGTGTGTTGCAAGGTCAAGCTGCAGCTGAAGAAATTCCATCATGCTAGACAGCCTGGAAAGGCACGGATTGACACCAGCAAGATGGCCCAACCAGAACTTGTTGAGCGGTTTGCCTCCACCTTTGAGAAGGAACTTGGTGTACCACAAGAAGGAGAATCAGCAAAGCAGAAGTGGGAAGAGCTGCGAAACACCATCCACCGCACAGCCTTGGCTACCTTTGGAAGGAAGACCTCGAAGTCACAGGACTGGTTTGATGCCAAGTTGACCAAGATGACCCCCGTCATTGAAGCCAAGCGCTCAGCTCTTGCCGAGTACAAGAAGTACCCAAACGAGAAGAATCTCCAGATTCTCAGGGCTGCGAGAAGCAAAGTTCAGCAGACTGCTCGGCGCTGTGCCAACGAGTACTGGACTCGGCTCAGCCAAGACATTCAAACCGCTGCCATAACAGGGAACATCCGTGGTATGTACGATGGCATCAAGAAAGCACTTGGTCCGGCTCAGAGCAAGACGGCCCCCCTCATTTCCTCCACTGGGGAGATGATCACAGAAAAGAACAAGCAGATGGAGAGATGGGTGGAGCACTACTCCGACCTCTACTCCAGACAGAACACCGTGACACCGTCAGCCCTTGATGCCATCGATTGCCTGCCATCCATGGACGAACTTGACGCCGAGCCAACCATTGACGAACTCAGCAAGGCCATTGATAGCTTGGCCGCTGGCAAGGCACCCGGCAACGACGGCATACCCCCCGACCTGATCAAGCACTGCAAGACCGCCCTACTGCTGCCATTGCATGACGTCCTCTGCCAGTGCTGGAAGGAAGGTGCCGTACCACAGGACATGAGGGACGCCAAGATCATCACCCTCTACAAAAACAAAGGGGAGAGAAGCGACTGCAACAACTACAGGGGCATCTCCCTCCTCAGCGTTGTTGGCAAAGTCTACGCACGAGTTGTTCTCGTTTGTCTACAGAAGCTTGCCGAACGTGTCTACCCTGAGTCTCAGTGTGGCTTCCGTGCTGAGCGATCAACGGTAGACATGATATTCTCCATCCGCCAACTCCAGGAGAAATGCAGAGAACAGAACATGCCCCTGTACGTCGCCTTCATCGACCTCACCAAAGCGTTCGATCTGGTCAGCAGAGAGGGCCTTTTCAAGATCCTGCCAAAGATAGGATGCCCACCAAAGTTGCAAAGCCTCATCGTTTCACACCAACGTGCAGGGGATAGTGCAGCACGACGGCAACGTCTTAGAGCCATTCAACATGTGCAGCAGAGTGAAACAGGGCTGTGTACTTGCGCCAACCCTCTTTGGGATTTCCTTTGCTATGCTCCTGAGGCATGCCTTCAGGATACCTGCATACAAGATCTGACGGCAGGCTTTTCAACCTCGCCCGCCTGAAAGCCAGAACCAAAGTACGCGAGGCTCTAATCAGACATATGCTGTTCGCAGACGACGCTGCAGTCGCGACCCACACACAGCAGGAGCTTCAGACCCTGATGGACCGCTTCTCCCAGGCATGCAAGGACTTCGGGCTTACCATCAGCCTGAAGGAGACTAACGTCTTGGCGCAAGGCACGGAAGCACCACCAACCATCATCATCGACGACTACGAGCTGGAGGTCATGAATCAGTTCACGTACCTGGGGTCCACGATCAGCAGCAACCTCTCCCTTGATACAGAGATCGACAAGAGGATTGGAAAATCAGCCTCCACACTCGCTCGCCTCACCACATGAGTGTGGGAGAATCCCAAACTCTCTGTCAAGATGAAGATGGCAGTGTAGAACGCCTGCGTCATCAGCACACTGCTCTATGGGAGTGAGACGTGGACAACATACGCCCGGCAGGAAAAGAGACTGAACTCCTTCCACTTGCGCTGCATTCGCCGCATCCTGGACATATCCTGGCAGGACAAAGTGCCCAACACAGAAGTTCTGTCCCACGCCGGCCTTCCCTCCATGTTCGCTCCACTCAGGCAGCGCAGGCTCCGCTGGCTAGGCCACGTTCACCGTATGGAGGATGGCAGAATCCCCAAAGACGTCCTCTACGGAGAACTGGCGACTGACAGGAGAGACGTTGGCCGCCCACAGCTGCGCTTTAGAGACGTCTGCAAGAGAGACATGAAGGCCCTGGAGATCAACACGAGGACCGCTCCAAATGGAGAGGCACCCTGACCAGACAGCTCAAGGCGGGTGAAGAGAGACTGACTGCTGCAGCAGATGAAAAAAGGACCCGCAGGAAGAACCGCCACAGCTCCAGCAGCACGGAGACCACCCACAAGTGCGACCTGTGTGACAGGGACTGCCATTCGCACATCGGCCTGTTCAGCCACAGGCGGTGCTGTTCCAGCAGAGTAGACGTTTAGGATTCTCTTCCATGGTCATCATAGACCGACAGAGGCCGACGGCATTTTATTACATTACCTTTTGTCTTTAATTTTCAGATGATGACCAATTTGAAATATTTTTACTAAGAACCAAACAGGTTAAATCAGGCCAGAATGGCATCTTCAGGTTGCAGGTTTACACTTACATTTTCACTGATTTAAACTAACAGCTAATTTTTATTTGTCGATGGCAGCGATAGGTAATTATCTCATTTTCAAACTTTTTTATGTTGTGTTTTTTTTTTTTTTTTTTTGCCATTCTCCTCTGGCTCAGGAAATATTTAACTTACTGATGTTTACTTTTTATTCATATATGATTTAGGAGAAAAACCTGAAATTTATGAGAATCAAGTGTCAAATGCACATTAAAAACTATTTTATAACAACACTGCAAAATTATGAGGGGGAAAAAGGTGCATGTAAAAGTAAAAAAAACAAAGATGGTCTTTTTTATGTAATTATCTAAACTGTAGAATTTACAGAAAATGTATATCATGATATATGTCGTTATTGTGACATAAGATGACTTGTATCGTGATATGAAATTTTTGTCATATTGCACAGCCCTAGTCTCACGATGTGTTCTTTTTCTATCTGAGGTTGAAAACTAGCTGACAATGATGTCATGTCAGAGTCTATGGCATTCGTAGCAACAACCTGGAAAAACAAGCTCTTTTACTGGTGTTTTCACAGAAATTTAACTGAAATACATCATTATTTAGCTGATGTAACAGTGTAAAACTGATTTTAACTATTTAACTTTTAAGATATAGTTTACACCTCAAATTAGTTACATATTCTTTTAATTGTACGGGGTCGAGAATTGGTCTACTCAAACCAGTTAGCCATTAGCAATTGCTAGCAACGCTCACTGAAAACAACAGAGAACATGGTCATTTGCCTATAAAAATACTGTATTTTTATATTACCGGAGTGGTGGCCTAGTTGATAGAGCATCCACCCCCATCCTCCTGGTTGGGGGTTCAAGTCCTAGCTGGGTCATACCAAAGACTATATAAAAATGGTACTTCCCGCCTTCTAGCTTGGTGCTCAGCGTAATTGAATGTGGGAAGGAGAAGTTGTTTGTGGTGGCGCCTTGAATGGCAGCGACCTTTCTGAATCTACATGTGGTTAACATTGTAGATAGGAGAAATGTAATTTTGTTCTACTGTACATGATTGGCTGTATGGACTGAATGACAATAGAGATGGCTTCTTCTTCATCTCCTTAATTTATAGAAGTTGAACGCTACTGTTTGTGACTCATTAGAAGAGATTAAGTAAAACAGTACTAATAAATGGTACAGTGGTGTGAAAAAGTGCATCCTTCCTGATTTCTCATTTTTTTTTGTGCGTTTGTCACACTTAAATGTTTCAGATCAAGAAACAAATTTAAATATTAAACAAAGATAACAGAAGTAAACACAAAATGCAGCTTTTAAATGAAAGTGTTTATTATTAAGGGAAAAAAAATCCAAACTTACATGGCTCTGTGTGGAAAAAGTGATTACCCCCTAAACCTAATAACTGGTTGGGCCACCCTTAGCAGCAACAACTGCAATCAAGCTTTTGCAGTAACTGGCAATGAGTCTTTTACAGCACTGTGGAGGAATTTTGTCCCTCATCTTTGCAGAATTGTTGTAATTCAGCCACATTGGAGGGTTTTCAAACATGAACTGTCTTTATTTTATTTCTGTTAAGCCATTCAGAGGTGTACTTGCTGGTGTGTTTTGGATCATTGTCCTGCTGCTGAACCCAAGTGCACTTCAGCTTGAGGTTCTGAACAGATGGCCGGACATTCTCCTTCAGGATTTTTTGATAGACAGCAGAATTCATGGTTCCATTTACCACAGCAAGTCTTCCAGGTCCTGAAGCAGCAAAACAGCACCAGACATCACACTACCACCACCATATTTTACTGTTGGTATGATGTTCCTTTTCTGAAATGCTGTGTTACTTTTACGCTGGATGTAATGGGACACACACCTTTCAAAAAGTTCAACTTTTGTCTGGGCAGTCCACAGAGTATTTTCCCAAGTCTTGGGGATCATCAAGATGTTTGTTGGCGAAACTGAGGTGAGCCTTTATGTTCTTTTTTGCTCAGCAGTGGTTTTCGTCTTGGAACTCTGCTACGCAGGCCATATTTGCCTGGTCTCTTTCTTTTGGTGGAGTCATGAACACTAACTTTACAGGGTGTCCGCGGGTCCTTAAAAAGTCTTAAATGTGTTTGTCCAAAATTAAGGCCTTAATTATCCTTAAAAATGACAATTAATCCTTAAATCCGCCTTTCAAAGGTCTTAAAAATGACACAAACACAATGAACAAAATTGCAATATTTTCTTACATTGCACAGTGAAATCTTTGTAAAGAATTTGGCGAATTTGTAATTACTGCTCTGCATTTTAGCACCACGGAGCGAAAGTGAGTGGAACCAAAAGCAATCATTTGTTTGTGGGGGGAGGGGCTACTTTCAGGTTTACACGTTAGCAGCACTTCAGTAGCTGTTGGCAACGTCAGTCATGGGGAAATGTAGATTTAATCTTAGCTGGATGGATAAACCGACATTTGCGGCATGGCTAAGACCGGTTCAAGGAAATAACTGAGGCCCGTTGCACGCTGTGCAAGAAGCTCTTTAAACTCGGCTCAATGGGAATTAAAGCTGTGGAATCGCATATGCAGAGTGAGAAGCACAAAACTGCTGCAAAAACCCGCCAACAAACGCCTGCCATTTTTCAGTACTGTTCCGTCTCATCAGTACCACAGACTTCAGCTCCGTCTCCGATACCAGCAGCAACAGCAGCTCCAACCACAGCAACAGACCTCAGAGCAACCTTCGGGTCCACTGCTACACTTCAAGCAGAGGTACTGTGGTGTCTGCACACAGTAACCAAACACCAGTCCTATAATGCCAATGAAGGAGTCGGAGACATTTTCCGAGCTATGTTTACTGACTCAGAAATCGCTAAAAACTTTGCGTGCGGTAAAGACAAATCGGCATACATTTCAAAATTTGGTTTGGCTCCACACATCATTAAACTCCTCGTCACCGACGTTAACAAAGACAGCTTTACTTTGATGTTTGATGAAACCCTCAACCAAACAACTAAAACGAAGCAGCTGGACCTACATGTCCGTTACTTCAAAGTTGAACGAGTCCAATCCAGATACCTGGGCTCCCAGTTCATGGTTCACGGAACAGCTCAGGATTTACTGCACCACTTTCAAGTAAGTAAGAACCCCACACTAAGAAATTACCAGTAATCTAGCTGCAGCTTTTTTTTCCCTCAATAGAACACTTATAAGAAAAAGTGTTATACATTGTTGATGCTTGTTATTGTTGTTGTTGTTCTGTTTAAATATATCTTGATGACATGAGGTTATCATTATTGCAGTTCTGTTGTTTTAGTCCTTCATAAAGAACAAATTTTATTTTTCAACTGAAAAATTAAGTGTTAAAACATTTAAAAAGAACATTTCTGAAAATGTCACATTTGTGTTTGACATTACACATGGCATTGCCATGCAGCAGGTATGCCCATCAGTTTTACTTGTTGTTGTGTGTATGTGTGTATATATATATATATATTTCTGTTTTATTATATACTTAATTTTTATGCAACTGTTATGTACTTCATTCTTTTCCTAACTGCTATTTTGTTTCTACATATTACTGAAAGCACCTTGTAACTCTGCTTGATAAATGACACTCATTTCGTCCTCAGGAATGTACTCAGCAGCTGGACTTGCAAAAGCTGCTCTCAGTCTCCATGGATGGACCCAATGCCAACTGGAAGTTCCTGGAACTGCTTCAACAAGAGCAGCGTGAGCAGTGTGGGGGGGGCTCAGCTGATTGTGGTGGGGAGTTGTGGCCACCACGCTGTACATAATCAGATCACTGATGTCCAGGCACAGAAGCAAAAAGCTGCAGAGGAAAACTTAGAGGAGCTTAAGAAAAAGAGGCAAACTCTGATCCAGGTATCCACCAGCTTACACAGGGATGCTGATCAGCTTGCAGAAGAAGCTGAAGGAAAGACTGGAACCTTAATGGCCCAGCTCATCACAAAATCAAACATGCTGAGGAAGAGATACAAAGAAAAACTGTGCGAATTAAAACAAGTGGAAGCAGAGCTGGAGACAAAAGCTACAGAACTCAGGTCCATGCCATAATTATGGGAGTGAGGAGAACATGGGAGAGCAACTATATTCAGTTTAGAGATCTTGTTGTGTAATGTTCTTTAATGTTTGTTTTTGTCAAGTGCTACAAGCACGTTTTCATATTTGTTTGAAAGATTGTCAGATCATTCAGACTGTTACAAGTAGAGATCGACCGATATGGGTTTTTCAGGACCAATACCCGATTATTAGCAGTTAAGGAGGCCGATAACCGATATTTGGAGCCGATATTCATTTGCAGTAAAAGTGTAAAAATTGGCGTAAAAATGTTGAATAATACAAACACTTAACTTCGTTTAACTGCCTAAAGCATGTTTATTTAACCAAACAAATAGAAAAATAGCTCCAGAAGTTAAATAAAAACTTAAATAGCTCCCTGAAATGTTTCCACAGTAAATAAAGTAACATTTAAATATAACTTATCTTTGTTTTAAGTTCAAACACAACAAAAAGTACAGGGAGTTAACAAGCTCAGCAGCAACTCTTGTAAAGTTAATAAATAAAAACTTGTATAATAGCGCCGTGATTTTTTTTTTACAGTAAAAAAAAAAGGTAAAATTTCACAATAACTGAAATGACTTTGAACTTTGTTTAAAGTTGGAACAAAAAGTGCAGAGTTCCCAGGCTCAGCAGCAACTCTTGTAAAGTTAAATAAAAACTTAAATAGCTCCCTGAAATTTTCCACAGTAAACAAAGTAAAATTTCAATATAACTGAAGTGACTTATCATTGTTTTAACTTCAAACAAAAAGTGCAGGGAGTTCTCAGGCTCAGCAGCATCTCTAGTAAAGTTAAATAAAAACTTGCTTCCAGAGGTTTTATAAAGTATAGCAAACAAAGTTAAACAAAATTTGCACAGAAATGTGAGTGTCAAATCAATTAGTAGTCCCAATTGAGCAGCAGGAGATTGTGGTGCAAAAAGCAGAGCTGTTCAGCGTGCTCTCCAGTGAAACGGCTTCTCTTGCGTTCATAAATTGCAGAGATTTCACTGAACATTCACTCACTTGGGACTGATGAGGGTGGTGCACCAAGACATTTTCTTGCTTGTTTGGCAAGTTGCTTGAAGCGCCCTTCATTCTGTCTCCGCCACTGAAGTGGATCCCCATTCCGCCTGATCACTGGCTCCTTCAGGTACAGGTGTAGCTCATCCTCAACGCAGCTGCTGGCCAGCTGGTTATCAGTGTGGGGTGCCAGCACTACATAAGACATTCTCCCATTGAGTCTGCGGAACATTTAGAGCAGGACTGGCGAGCTAATGTTATGCTAAAAGCTAGTCAGCCTTGCATCTTCCCTGCAACAAAACAAGACTGAATTGAATTTCTTACTCTCTCTCACAATCACACACACAGGCTTGTACAATCACGGACTGTTTCCACATTGATATTACCAACAGCATTGTTTCAAGTAATTCACAGACATATGGAGTGGTACTACGAGCTAGCAGAGCTGCCGGTAATGTTTATTCCGCTCTTAAGTTATTCTCCTGCTCACTGTAACGTTAGAAATAGTTGTGAGATGTAGAGCACGGGGATGTTTATTACAGTTTCGAGAGAGTTTTCTGCGTTTACGTTGACATGTGTGCTTGCTCGCCGTACGGTTTCCACACGAAAAAACTTTCCTTTCCGCCGTGTGTGTGTGAGGACAGCTTCCGCTTCAGATTGGCTCTGCCACTTACGCATGCTGTGGCTTGCTTAACCAATCAGATGGCGTCGTGGGTGGTGGCTGGAGACAGAAGTGGCAGGAGAGAGAGAGGCACGGCTGCATCTGAGCCAAAATAACCCAGTTTTAAATTGATTTCTTGATATCGGCCTGTCGGATTTAAAAAAAGGCCGATGCCGATAATCGGCCTGGCCACTAGTTACAAGTTGCCTGTGTTCTGCCTGCAGACTTGTGATCTTGATGTTTATTTTTCAGCACTTTCAGTTCCATTAAATCTGTGGACAAAACTATTTGCAATGTGGTCACACTTTTTGCTATTTCGCAGATGAAAGGTCTTAAATTTGATTAAAGTCACCTTAAAAATAGTCTTAAAAAGTCTTAAATTTAACTTCCTTAAACCTGCAGATACCCTGCTTTAACTGAGGCAAGTGAGGCCTGCAGTTCTTTGGATGTTGTTGTGGGGTCTGTTGTGACCTCTTAGATGAGTCATCGCTGCGCTCTTGGGGTAATTTTGGTCGGCCAGCCACTCCTGGGAAGGTTCACCACTGTTCCATGTTTTTGCCATTTATGGATAATGGCTCTCACTGTGGTTCGCTGGAGTCCCAAAGCTTTAGAAATGGCTTTATAACCTTTTCCAGACAGATAGATCTCAATTACTTTTTCATTTGTTCCTGAATTTCTTTAGATCACAACATGATGTCTAACTTTTGAGGATCTTTTGGTCTACCTCACTTTGTCAGGCAGGTCCTATTTAAGTGATTTCTTGATTGAGAACAGGTGTGGCAGTAATCAGGCCTGGGTGTGGGTAGAGAAATTGAACTTAGCTTTCCAAAGATGTGATAAACCACAGTTAATTTATGTTTTAACGGGGGGAGGGGGGGCAATCAGTTTTTCACACAGGGCCATGTAGGTTTGGATTATTTTTTTTTTACCCTTAATAATAAACACCTTCATTTGAAAACTTAACATTTTGTGTTTACTTGTGTTATCTTTGTCTAATATTTAAATTTGTTTGATGATCTGAAACATTTAAGTGTGACAAACATACAAAAAAATGAGAAATCAGGAAGGGGGAAAACACTTTTTCACACCACTTTATATTTTACTAGGGATGTCACAGTCAAGATTATTTTCTCCCTGATACTGATAAGTTATTCAAGACTGAGGACTGGTGGATCTCTGCCACCTCTGCCATCAGACTGCTGAACACTAAGTGACTTATTGACTCTCGTGCACTATGTACAGCAGCTCAACCAGACTCATGTCAATCATCACTGTTTTCTTCCTGCATTACCGACTGCACTATATGGTTCTCCACATTATCTGCTGCTCGCTAATATATTTTAACTGCTGACCAGTATTACTCACTCTTATTCTACACTTTATTGCATGTATAGTTTATTTCTTTTATTTTATCATGTTTAATGTTGCAGCATTGCACCGAGACAAATTCCTAGTTTGTGTACTACATGAACAATGGCAATAAATCTGATTCTGATTCTGGATACCGGAATTTCAATTCAGTACTTAAATTTTCATAAATACATTCTTGCAAAGTACACACCATTAAGTACATTAAAGTTACTAAAAATCAATGCCATGTATTTGTTTGGCACCTCAATACTCTGAATGTATTCTACATGGCAGACATGCTATTATTTGCAGTATGGGTAGCATTACTGCACATAGACTGCTGTTGTTAGTTTTCATCCTTATTCCTCCTTTTCTTATATATCGCGCACACCACTGAGAGAGAAATTCCCAATTCTCCTGTATGTCCTGTACGTATAGAAGTATTAACGAATAAAAATCTTTGAATCTTGAATGCTGGAAATACCCTCCCTGCTGCAACTCTCTACAGCTGCCCTTTTATGGTGAGGTTGACATAACTATGGCTGATGCAACCGAGAACGGAGGTTAACTCTGTGACGCAGATTTCAATCAAGTCACAAAACCGTCGATAGGGTCCCTGATCCAATACTTGAGCTCAGAGCTGGACATTGCTACATTTAACACTAGGGATGCTAATGATTAATTGACTTTCAATTAATTGTTGATAAGAATTTAGTTGACTAAATTAAATTAGTTGTCAATTAATTGATAACTCAGAAGTCCTTTTTAATGGGAGCTTATTCTATGAAATGTAGTGGCTTCGCCGTCCAAGCGGGGGTGCACGCGGTCACCCGCTGCCGCATTTCAACCAAAAAAGCAGAAGAAGACACTAAAGCTGGATTCTTGCTGCACCTCCGCTGTCCGCGTATGTGCCACCAGAAACCTCATGTGATGAAATTTACGTCATCGTCTTCACTCCGCTAGTGTACGCAGGGCTCTACTGTGGACGACTGTGTGAAGCCCAAATTTTGTGACTACGCAGCCTGCCCACAATCTGAATGCATTGACAGAGTATGCGCAAGACTGAACATCCCATTCACGAGCTGGCATTACCAACACAGCATACAAAGACCAAGTAGACGAGGAAGACAATGAGGAGGCGGAAGATGAGAATAAACATACATGAATCCTTTTGCAGCAGCAGCAGCAGCTTGAGCGGAGAAGAGCACTGGAAAACAGTAATTCCTCCTTTTCCTTGAAATGACGTTGTTGCTATGAAAAAATGTGCGTCACTGTCGTGTTTTATAGCCGGTGAACAAACTGGCGTGTTGGCGCATTTGCGCTACCCATAGGGCTGGGGTGAAACTACAAATAACAGTTATGTGCATGTGTCAACTGCTTTTTAAATCACCCTTTATTGTCATTCAACTGTACAACCAATCATGTACAGTAGAACGAGATTGTGCTTTACCTATCTACAGTGTTAATCATACACACCCCAAGTGTAGAATCAGAGGGCCGCTGCCATGCAAAGCACCGCCACAAATTTCCCTCCTCCATTCCATTATTGCTGAGCACCAAGCTAGATGGTGCTTTGGTTCCAAGGGTGTCATAGCCAGGAGTGGCACTGGGGTTAAGCTCCTAGTGCTCATAAAATGCTCCTTACGGCGTGCGTCTCGAAAAGCCTCTGACAACTAAGTCCAACTCCTAGCCTGCCCGTGTGGTTTAGTCTCTAAGCCCGGCGGAACTGCTTTTACTAATAGGAGAAGGGGCGAGGGCGGATCTCTGGCGCCTTAAAACCAGATGCTTCGGGTAGATGGTGGCTCGTCAACCTGGTAAGGTAGCCCATCTAGGGGAAGGTAAACCCTGATTTCAAACCTCCACTGCCTTGCGGCACACCCGGTCACGGGAAAGGCCTTGGGAGTCAACCCCGAGGAAAAATCCGGAGTCGGAGCCCCTAAGGCAGTTCTCTGTTGTGCTCAACATCGTTCTGGCAGCTCCTGCGACGGCGCTGGTGCCAAACTATAGCAGCCCTGCTGTTCCTTTGGATTCATCAGTGACGTGGAGAGGGGGGACATGCTGCATGGGTAACATCTTGTCCTCCATATTTTCCTGCCCAGGCTTGAATCCTACCAACACCCAACGCTGGAAGGTAGAACACCGGTGCGCATCGGCCTGTTCAGCCACAGGCGGTGCTGTTCCAGCAGAGTAGACGTTTAGGATTCTCTTCCATGGTCATCATAGACCGACGGAGGCCGACGACTAAGCTGGATGGCAGGAAGTTCCACTTTTATATGGTCTTCGGCATGACCCGGCCGGGATATGAACCCCTGCCTCCCGGGTGTGGGGCGGATGCTCTACCAACTGAGCCACCACTCCGGTGGCCTGATAGACGAAAAAAGTGAGCATGTACAACGGCGCATGCGCGTCGGGCTCATCTAAAGTGCATGCAGACCAGAGGGGAAATGCAGCATGAATAAGGTTTAAGCCCTTCTGGATTACGTTAGAGAGCCACAAGTTCCAATAGCACGTTCCAATGTCCACCCATCAAATAAGTAGGGCGGAGAAATGGACTGCAGCAAGCTACACAAGCAAAAAAAAACATGGTTTACTGGCAGGTTGCACCAAAACAATCTCGCCTCAGCCAGCTACAGCTGCCCCATAACCTGCTCGTGCCTTGACAAGCTCACTCCATAGGGAGCCTGCTCCACCGCAATCGTTTTGTGTTTCAACATTTCCCTACTGGGAAACTGGATCTTTTTTGTGCATAGACTACATTTTTCAGCAAAGCAAACCTGTTAAAATGAGTCTGGTAAGGATAATTACATGGATGTGATCATGGAGAAAAGGCTTAATTAGCTCACTCAGGTCAACTGCAGTACACGGTGTGAGTAGGGGCGGGCAGCATGTGGGGCAAGTTCGGTGTGGAGCAGGAGCGTGGTGGTGCATGCTTGATCAAGAGTGTCCTAGTTGAGGAGGTGGTGGAGTGAGCACGCATTGGGGCAAGTTGACCGGTAACCAAAAACATTTCCCCGCTGCCTCCCTTCAACCTGCCGCTAGACAGAAACGCAGACTGAACTCAAGTTGCCATTGAGGTAACAAACAACAGAGGGAGCCCAGATCGTACTGGGTTTGCCCTGATTGCAGGGTACTGTGATAATGTTTAACATGCAACAGATCAAGCAGCTCACAATTTATTTTCCTGTTAAAACAGTCTACCAGTGCATCTCAGTAAGGCTGCGTGTCCACTAAATGCGTTTTTGTCGCCTGACCGCCCTGAATGTCTTTTTTTCAGTGTTTGTGCGCTGTGCTCTGGAAAAAGAGTCTGTGCCCTGTATTGCAGCAACAGCTTGTCACTCACAGCTCAGCACTTCTGCTTTTCCAATGGTCAGACTTTCTACTTATTTTTTAATAGCAGTCTCTAATTAACAATGGACAGGAAACATATTCTACCATTGGTAGTAGCTCTGGATGCAAAATATGATGACACAGAAAGCAGGAGTTTGAGTACAGACTTAACCGACGTCCTATGTCCCGCCCTTCCTTATTTTGATTGGTTGCTTCGAAAGGTCTGACATTGACGAGCTCAGTTGCAGTCTGAAAAGTTGAACTTTTTTCAACTCTGAGTGCTCTGAGCGCCTCGACAAAAAGCAGCCACTGCCGAGGGTGCTTAGCACTTAAACGCTGAACTACAGTACATAGAGAATGAATAGAAAATAGTCACCCACAGCTGAAAAAACACGTTTGGTGGACACACAGCCTATATTAGAATGTGGAAGATTTTTTTAAATGCAACTAGGGCTGGGCGATGTGGCCAAAAAATAAAATCTCGATTTTTTTGGTCATCTTGGACGATTACGATATTAATCGATTTTAATCAATTAACTCAACACACATGTATTTCAAAAGGAGCTTGATTTATTAAAAAATAAATCTTGTGCAAACAAAAATATTCTACAAACATGTCAGTGTTGCTGACAAAGCTTGTTTGGATTATAGGCAAAAGCTCAAACACTTCATATGTCACACAAATGACGGCTCAACTTTTGCTACAATTCTGCAAATAAATATGTTATACATATTTTAGAATAAAAAGAAAAAATGTAAACTTAAACATTAATAACATGAACCATGTGCAAAAAAGTGCATAATTTGCTGGAAGGTCACAATCAACTGTCAAAGTCAAAAACTAATATCTTAAAACTACAATGAAACTAGTTCTTGTAAACATGTGAAATACTGCCTCTTGTGCAAAAAAAGGAACTTAAGCAGCACCAACTTCATAAACTTTGGATATGTTTTACCTTTGAAGCATCACCTATTTATACTGTGCATAAACACTGCATCAGCTTTGATTGCTTTAAACTCTTAGATTTCTTGCAAGAAAAACAAGCCTGTCAACTGACTCTGGCTTAAGACAAGCTCTAGTGCACGTTACAATGTTTCCCCCTGTACTAAATACCCTTTCAGATGGGGCACTTGTTGTGGGTATTGAGAGGTACTTTTTTGCCAGTTTACTAAGTCTGGGAAAATGTGTTTCATGCTGTTTCCACCATGTAAGTGGGTCTGAATCTGCATCAGTTTCAGGTGCCAGCAAGTATGCTGACAGCTCACCCTTAACTTTAGCTTCATAGGTCTTTGTTTCAGCCTCAACTGGAGTCTTTTTAAAGAAGCTGCTGAGGGATTTCTTCATCTTTGTTGGGGGTTCAACAACCTGACTCTCAAATTTGTCTTTATCTGCAGCATGAGTAACTGGTATGCCTCTGTAATGCATGGTGGAACAGAGTTCTGCAATGGTTCTCTCTCTTAGTTTTGCAATCTTGTCTGGCTCAATGTAAGTTGTGCGGAACCTGGGATCTAGTAGTGAGGCAAGGTCAATGAGGTCTTGTGTGGTTTGATCACTGTATTTTTGGTTAAGATATTTCAGCACATCTGTTTTGATTTGTTTTGTGAGCTCAGTATCATCATCATCCGACTTCAGCAAACTGTTGTTAAACAGATGAAGGGTTGGTTTTATGAAAGAGATGCTCACATATGTCTCACCAGACAATGCATCAGTAAAGTCGTGTAATGGCTTTATGGCTTTATTTACTGACTCTAAAACATCAATGTCCTGCCAGGTTGGCACTAAGTGCCTTGTTTTCTTATCTGCACCCAAGATTTGTCCAATTGCCTTCTCCTGCTCCAGTATACGCTCGATCATCTGCTGACGTGATCCCCATCTTGTAGGTGATTCTGAGATGAGCTGATGTTCAGGGAGGCCAAGTTCTGCTTGCACCACTGCCATGTCTCTCCGCTTCTTCCAACTAAAGGAGAAGGCACTGATGACTTTCTTGCAGACTCCTACGGCACGTTCGATGCGAGCATCCTTACAAGCATTCTCTGTAAAGAAAAAGAATGATTAATACGCTTAGCATTACTAGAGTATACAAAATATCAACAACTCCTTGCTGATGTATCGTAATGTCAATAAAAATATTGTTATTAATGCAATATTACATAAATTTGTATGTGGTTGTAGTAAATGAATCAAGAATATACCACCGCTTAAAAAAAGTGGTATTATAGGAGAAAATAAATTAAAAAAAAAACCCTGTAAATTAAACAAGTAATATTATGCCTGATAATGTTTAGTAGGTGTTGCTTTAAATTTTAATAGTATAGATTTATGTTGTATTTTAAATGATGGTGCACATTGCATTTTACTTGCCTATTGCGTTGTGGAGCCTATGTCCAAAGCAGCTGAGGTGGGTCCACTGGTTTCGCTTCAGGGCCTTCATCATATTTGTGCCACTGTCAGTAGTCATACACACCATTTTCTCCTCATCCAACTTCCACAGTGCCAAGGAGTTCTTGAGCCCCCGTGCAATGAGCTCTCCAGTGTGATCTTCAGGAAAGTAGGTGGTTTGTAAACAGCAGCTGTTCAGACTCCAGTTCTCGTCGATATAATGCACTGTTAAACTCAAGTACGGTTGAAGAGATCGACTGGACCAAAGGTCTGTAGTAGCAGAAAAAAATAAAACTGTGTCCAGCTTTTCATAAAGCGCTTGTCGTGTTTCGTTGTACAGTTTTGGTAGTGCAACCTCCGCAAAGTATTTACGACTCGGTGGTTGGTATTTTGGATCCCAAACTTTTAGCATGTGGAGAAAGCCAGGCTTCTCTACGGTGTAAATAGGCGCCATATCCATCCCTAAATGAACAGCAACGGCTTCAGTCATCTGCTTCCACCGTGCCCCTGACTTACCGTATGGCACGACACTAGAAAATAATGCGGCTAAAGTTTGTTGTTTCTTCGCGCGTGACCTTGTTTGCTTTGGCTAGTGCTAGCCATGCTGCACTCCCGTAGCTGCGAGCACTCCTCCCATTCTTTAGGGTGCCTCTGCCGGAGGTGCTGATAGAGGTTAGTTGTGCTGCAGCTGCTCTTCGTTTTCACAGTTTTTCTGCAAACCTTGCACAGGACTGCAGTTTGCTCTGCGTCGGTCTTGTCAAAGCCGAACCACTTCCATATAATCGAGGTAATATGAGTCCCTTTTCTCTCTACCAACTCTTCGGGTTGTGCTGTGTCCGCCATGGCCGGAGCATGAGTGCTTAGGCGGAAGGAGACAAGAGGCGGAAGCATACGCCAATGCTCAAGTCATAAAAGGCAGAAGAAGAACCCGTATTTTATTTATTTAAGGTCACCTCGATTTTACGATTTAGCAAATTTTCAAATCGTCAACTTTTAAAAAGGCGAATTAATCGAATTAATTCGATTTATCGCCCAGCCCTAAATGCAACTAAAAAAGATAATTTTATGATATTGGTTGTAGTTTTTTTAAATAAATAAAAACTCATGACATTTGTAATTTACTGTGATGTACTAGCACATAGTACACACAATACAGTGCAAAATTTAAACTCCAAAAAGTGCCATTGTAGTAAAAAAAAATGGTACAATAAATCATTGAGGAATATAATGTTCATGTTTTATTCAGTTTATGAAAAAACAGTAACTTTTTATATGTTAAAGATGGACCATATTGTACCGAGGGAAATTCAGATTCTCAGGAAAAATGCTGCTTGTCAATTAATCGTTAATCAATCCATAAGGTGAATCAATTATCAATTAATGAATTAGTTGATAACTTGTATCCCTACAAAATCCCATTACTATTAATGCACGGTGCCTGGGTGCAGCCATCTTGAAGGACTTCAACTTGGTCTTGCCCATTGTCACTTAACTTCATGTTCAAAAAAACAACTCCAGAGCCTAGAAGTGTGCCTCAGAATTGACTTGTTCTAAGAAAATGAGTGTACCATCAGATAATGGAGGCTAAATTCTTCCTGAGGACTAAATTGAGGCAGCAGAGTAGCACTCTTTCATTGTCACAACCTGCATGTGCACATGCCTACTGCATTACCACTGCCACACAGAATATAGCATTGTGGGAAATTGCTAACAATGTGAAAGCTAAGGTTTTTGTGCCATTTAAGGTCTTTTTCAGTTCTCAGTTTTGACGATGTCCCCTAAAGGATGGTTGGTGGTGCGCTCCACCCTGCTGACTGCTTTAAATAAAGTAAGGCTGTGTTTTTTGGAACCTCAATGAATGAGGACTGCATTGCAATAGTGTGTGGGCAATAAAGAAAAAAACAAACTATTGATGGAACTGAAGACAAGTGCACATGAGTTATAGTCGTTTTTATTACTGGACAGAAGGTTTTATATAGAAACTCGCTGGAATCCCTGTCAGTTGTTCCAGTAGTAAAACTTCTCTTGAACTACTGTTAAGCGAGCCTTAATGACAGGATATCCTTCACCACACCTCCTTTATGTTTTGTTTTCATTTGCCAGCTGTCTTTTATCCCACTTCCCTCCCCTGACTTACCAGAATACATTGTTTGGTTTCTCTGGTAAGTCTATTGAAATGGTAATGGCTAATATCATGTGGAATTATTTGGTTAAAACCGTGAGAAGGTTGCCCAGCAGTGTTGAAACAGAGATGGTGAAATGTAATATTGTATCCAGTTGGGATAGGGTGAGGTGGAGGCAGGTGATCTGCTGTGGCAACCCCTAAAGGGGGCAGCCGAAAGAAGAAGATCCAGTTTGAGTCACCGAATAATCAGCTGTAGCTTTAGCTCAAAAACAAAGTGTAGTGACATTGCATCTACTGTCTACAGTCACTGGTTGTTTTTCTATAGTAAAAACTCAGTATTTCTAACTTATTTAAAGACGAAAGCTCTCTTACTAGGAACATTATGGTGGAGCCACACAATGACTATTCTGTTGAAAATGTGATATTTTTCAAAGTAAAAGAAGAAAACATCCGACTAACAACACTGAGAAATAAGTACCCACACAAAAGCCACTGAATAGTCAAATATTCCAGTACAGCTGGAGCTGCAGTTGCATCTGCTTCACTTGCCTTTTTTATTTACTTGTAGAAAACCTTAATTTGAAACTAATCATGATTGTTGCCAGTAGTTCTACTGAGTATAAATTCACTGTAACATTTAGATGTTTCTTTATTTTCTTCATGTAAGGTGGGATAACCTTGCTTTCTGATACATGGCAGGCATCATAATCAATCCCTGCTGGTTAATACCTCTGCCAAGGAGGTATTGTTTTCATGTTGGTTTGTCTATCTTTCTGTTTGTTACCTCCGCCAGGCCGAAAAGGCCAGGAGGAGGTTATGTTTTTGCCAGGGTTTGTGTGTTTGTCTGTTTGTCTGTCTGTCTGTTGGTTAGCAAGATAACTCAAAAAGTCTTGGACGGATTTCCATGAAACTTTCAGGCCTTGTTGGAAATGGTACAAGGAAGAACTGATTAAATTTTGGGGATGATCCGCATCACCGTCTGCATACAGGAATTTTTTAAAGCATTTTTCCACACTGTGACATATGGCCATTTTCAACATGTGCGCAGGCGCAATGGACGGCGCTGGGCGTCGTGTCTGACCAACACAAACTCCGCCTTCTTCAACGTTTTAGCCACAAAAGCATGCAGAAAACACTGGTGGCCTGGGACCGCCAGCCATAGGCGCTGCGCACATTGCGCTGGTCGTCGTGTCTGACCAACACAAACTCCGCGTTCTTCAACGTTTTAGGCACAAAAGCACGCGGAAAACACTGCTGGCCTGACCCCGCCAGCGTGCCTGTTTTTGCACCACGCTGCAAAACCTGACACGGCCACCTGTCCGCCGCCCGATTATTTGCCACAAATTCCCCGCCCAGCTATAGGCGCTGCGTAAAAACAACCTCTCTGCCGGGGAAGATTCTAAATTCTGTTTTGCCGCGGAGCGCAACCCCAATATAATATAAAACCCACGGCAACCTGTCTAACCAATCTGCATCCGTCAGTGGAGGAGATGGACACACCAACACTTCAGTTTATTACCTCCGCCAAGGAGGCAATGCTTTTACAACCGTAAAACGGGGCTATAAGGGACGGCGGGGTAATATGGGACACTTTTCTAAATGTAATTCTGCTTTTTTAATTTTGCTTCCGCCTAGATTTAATGAAGGATTCATGGATATTTGACAATAACAACACAACTCGGCGTCCTGCTCAAAATAAAAAAAGCAGAATTACATTTAAAACATTTCCCAGAAAAGTGTCCCTTATCAACCCGCCGTCCCTTATAGCCCCGTTTTACACTACTGAACCACTAATCCTATCACTATCACATTGATTGTCATTCATTAATTGTCTGTTTATTGCACTGTCCATGTCAAATAAACAAATAATCATTGTGAATCCAATTGCTAGTCATATCTTTTCATGCTCAGGGAATCTGAAAACGTACACACAAACACTGTATGGGGGGAACTGTGCCGCTTGGCGGAGGTCTGCGCTCTCCGAGTGCTTTTCTAGTTTAACAAGATTTTGCAAAAAAAAAATACTGGACATATTTTGAGGAAATTTTCACCAGAGGTGACTTTTAGGCTACGGACGAATCTATTAGATTTTGGAGGTGATCTGGGTCAGAGTGTGGATTCTGGATCACTTTTTCACTTTAACGTCGCAAGAAAGGGCCTTGGCAGTGGTATGCGCTCTCTGAGTGCCCTCTAGTTTAATATATTAGAATTTTACCCAGCCACAGTGGGTATGCAAACCAGTGTACTCCCTGCGCTGGTCCCAAGCCTGGATATAAATGAGCAGGGTTGCGACAGGAAGGGCATCCGGCGTAAAATTTTTTGCTCCAATCTATAAGGATATGGCAGATACATTTTTTAAAAATATTTTATTTACATGTTTTAACAGACTCATATATAACACATACAGTACTAAAACCAGTAATCACACAAAAAAAGAAAAAAAAATACACATATGTATATAACTATGGCAGATACATTGATGTCTGCCATAGCGACTTGTCCAACCCACTTGCTAGTGGAAAAAACGGACTTTAAAAGAATTAAAAAATACATAATTTTTTTTTTCACTTTATGCAGTTTTTGGGACATTTTTGGCTTAAATAATTAATTGAATGATCCCAAAAACAAGGCCTTGATATTCATCAATTCTCATCTTGAGGATGTATCGATACCTTTTCCTGTCGAGTTACAGGATGGGTGGGGTAGTATATAACACGATAATTAGCTGACTGTGCATGGATTGAAAACATCTGTGCTACCAAAAGCAAACACATAATTGATTGCTTTGTTGTGTCAGACACATAAAAAACAAAAATAAGCAACAAAGTATACTCATCATGGCTTTTAACCTCTTACGCTCCGTTGTACTGCGGACGGGCAAGTCTCTGCGTCCTAGAGCTCACGAGAGCGCCCTCGTGCGCTCTAGGACACATGGTGTAGATGGTGATTTTTGTTACTCATTTGTACCCGTAGGTAGATTTGGTTTGCAGTCTGGTGACAAGCCACCGGCTGCTGGTCGCTGCGTGCGCGAGCGCCCTAAACCTACATGTTTTTGGTATGCGGGAGGAAACCGGAGAAATCCCGGAGTAAACCCACGCAACACGGGGAGAACATGCAAACTCCACACAGCTCACTGTTGGTCGGGGGCTGGAATCGAACCCACGATCTCATGATCCCCACGATCCCCCGGCCAAGGGTAAAACTGTGCTGCCACAGTGCTAAACCACTGCGCCACCGTGCAGCCCGGTGATGTAGGTGGTGATGGTGATGTAGTGGCATCCAAGCGCGCACTGAAAATAAAAGCTGCAGACACAGCCACAAACAGATTAGTTCATCTGATTGACCTCTCATTCGACTAATAAGAGCCTTGAATTGGGTTTCTGAAACCTTGAAGAACCAATGACTGAAAACCTAGCCAAAAGGACCCGCCTGCTGTGAATGCAGTGAGCCAATTGAAGCGGAGAAATTCGTGAGCTGTTTTTTTTTTTAAGGCTGGGTGAAGACTGACTGCTGGAGTGGATCAAAAAAGGATTAGACGTTATGAGACGTTATGATTTCTTCCATGGTCATAGACCGACGGAGGCTGATGACGAAGGCTGAATGACACACACGCCTTCGCCAGTCTTTTTTTAATCACTACTGTTATTTGTTTTGAAAAATCGTTCGCCAAAAACCGCAATCATGGAAGCACAAAACCGCAATAATGGAATTATGTTTTGACCAGGATCCACGAGCGGACCAGCGTTGCGTTCGTCTGACAATGAGGAAGAGAAGTTGGCCAGGACAATGTGGCTGTGAAGAGGTAAGGTGTTATAAGCCAAATTATTTTTTATCCCTGAAAATTGTAATACAAAATGACTTTTGACCGATCGGTAAATTACAACTGTGCTTCGCGGCGCAGTTCGTGCGCCGCTGTACAAGGGGTTGTTTGCCGCGTACAGACTGTGAACGCACCCCCGACCCCCGCTATTCTTCTGCAGCGAGGGGGGGGGGAGCCGCGGTGATTGCGCTGCTGTCCCACATCACCACATGAGGCTAATCCGTTGTGTAGCGATGGCCGAAGTCCATCCTCTGTAGCTAGCGGGGGGGGGGGACAACCCCCCACACACACGCACACAGACAGCCCTGAGTGTGACCTTTCATTAGAGCCCAAAATGAAGCTTCTATATTGAATCATTCAAAAGTTACAGACGTTTTTCCAAACTCTGCCATTTGGCACAATTTGGCACAGTTCCAAAACGCCTGGGAACTACCTGAGGAAAAAGCTGTGTAATATATTCATTTTTTGTGGTATTGTTACAAAATTTGGACCTCAGCTGGATAGCACTTGGTTCTACATTTCTGTTGCATTTTCCAGCCTGGATCTGAAGCTGTGTGTTATTTGCAAGCATTTGTATCCAAAAAAACACCCAGGCCAAATTTATTTTCTTCAAGTTCACTATGTTTAGATGACTGTAACTCAGTGGCCGGAGCACTTAGAGAGATCATGGTTTTTTTGCCAAAGAATTCAAAGCATTTTCTTTTAAATGAGACCAACCCTATGAAGATGCTGCAAAGGGTTGAAGAACAGCTTTCGATTTACTTTGGGCACATTATTTTTTGGCGTTTTTAGGAAAATTGACCGGAGTGCAAGGGGTTAACAGACTGTAGTAGTAGTATTGTAGTAGTATTATGCAACTACTTCAGTGGAACTGAACCATGTAGATATATACAGAATTTTACTAATAAGTGTTTGTAAAAAAAAAAAAAAAATAAATAAAAAATAAAAAAAAATTGAAAGGTGACAACTCATCGTTTAGTCCACTTGTATTTCTATGAGTTCCCTTAAAACTGCAGCTATATTTTTGTTACATTTTGATTGCTAAAGGTGTTCTTTATAGTTCTTGCTTTTAAGATGTACCTACAACCTATGCAACATAATTTGATTTTGCACTACATCAATCGAGTGGTGTTTTTTTAGTGTTGTAGCCAAGACCTCATCAAGATCAGAGTCCAAGACCTACATACAACAGTGGTTTTGATTTTGGTCGTGGGAGACTCTGGTCTCAGTTTGGTCTTGTCTACAACACTAGTGTTTCTGAATGGCAACAAAAAGAATCTTGAATTTACTGTACTAGTTTTAGGTTTTCAGAGGAACAAAAGGACTGAACCTCCTAGGGGTAACAGGAGGATGTGAGATCTGGCCTTTTGTATGCAAAGAGATGGCCTTGAGGGATTTCCTGACCACCAGGACTTTAGGTGGAATTGAGAAGACCTGGAGGGGGATGCATTGTGACTTGGGATTAAAAGACAATGTGACTGTGTGCTTTGATGTCCTGGGGTATAAAAGGGACAGAAGTTGGGGGATTCATTCTCTTTCTGTTTTTGGATGTTGGAGAATGTGAATAAAACTGGACTTGTGAAATAAACTCAGCCTCGTCCTTCCACACTCTCCACAACAATTCTTTTAGTAATCCCCAATCCTATTGTTGTTTTTTTATAGTACTATTTATTATAGCACTCTCTCTAATGGTAGGTTAGATGTGACTTTCAGTTTGTCTTCTTATATTGTCTATTGTGTTTGCACAACTCGTTGCATCAATGTACAAGTTGCTTTTTAAATTAATTGCTCCTTGAGTAATAAAGTTGTTTGAATTGAATAGTGCATGGCCGTGGAAAGCAAGTATTGGTGTCTGAAAACAGGTAGCCCAATTAGGCTTTACAGGCCTAAATGTAGGCTGTGTTTGAAAGTGGAATACATAGAAGTGTAGCTTATACAGTATGTAGGCAATCACACATGTTAGACTTTGACAAATATGAAAGGGACTGAACACTAAGATTTATTTGATTGTGTGAATATTAATTACAGAATTACAGAAAATGAATGGGACATCCAATATTAGCGACTGTTTAAGAACCCTTGTTTGTTTGTCAGACTTATTTGTGTGGTCTTTTATGAATTATATTCATAAGTGTTGTATCTTACACTTTGGGGAATGGGAGTTCAGTCATCATTATAATTGTTTTAGTTTATATGTTAGTTTATAGTCTATCGTCAAAGTCATGCAATATTTGAGACAATATTTGAGACCCATTGTAATGCATCGTTTTACATTTTAGCAATATTATAAGTACAAAACACTGAACATTATTATACACAGCAGAATGGCCCATTTAGCTGCAATTGTTGCATCAGTGTTGCCCATTTGCCAGTAAATAAAAAAAATTATTTATTTCATTATTTGGGCGTTTTTTTGTGTTTGGTCACAGTCGTCGTTTAGTCAAGGTGTGCATATGCGTCCGCATATGATATGCAATTGATCTGGCCATTCCGCTCCACAATCATGGTGGTATTATTATTAACTTTAAATTTTTAGATAGCTGTGCGAGCACACCAGCACTGGTTGGAGCGCCATGTTGAACCTGTGGTGCCACAGAGGACAGCGGTGGCACATAGGATCTTCCTGCATGCCCCAGGGACTATAGATGGAAATTAGTGAGAATGCTATTATCTGGTACAGAGCATCTTTACCCCGTGTTTAATGTTTTTTGTGTACATTGTCCCTGATAAATAAACCAATAAACTAAACTAAACTAATGGGTGAAGCGCAGGTGAAGCAGCAGCCGAGACTCCCGTTAATGGGGCAGACTGGGCTTGACTCCCTGCGATGGACTATGGTAAGGCGGTCCAACTGCTGCTTTCCCCCCCAGTGCACCTGCGCATGTTGTGTTCTTCACATATGTTGAATTATCCTTTAGAGCTATGCAATCACTGCAACATTACTGTATAATTTTTTAAGTATTAAATCTTCAGTATTATCTTTTTCTGGTCAAATTTGTCACTTTTCACTTCCTTGTTTTGTTCACGGAGTGCTGTGATGGTGACTCATCATGATGAGTGGTGACTCATCATGATGCTGCCTATTATCCAATCAGTACTGAGTCAATCCGAAACCCCGCCCACACTTCTAGAAGCCTGAGCGGAAACCGAGTAGTGGCTAAACTATTATTGATAAAAAATTACATATTTTGACTGAGCAACTCCATACTTGGTGATGCGTACCCTCGTAACCTCAGCAAAGTACTTATGAAATCTGAGGTCCATCTGACAAACGGTTTGAGAGAGACGTGAGGAACAGACAGACACACACACACACGTTGCATTTATAGGTAGATGTATATGTAGATATAAAATCTAGCTTTTTTCCCCATAATAAATGAAATCATCACTGTAAAAAATATATTTAGGTATTTACTTGGGTTATCTTTGTCTAATATTAAAATTTGTTTGAAGATCTGAAACATTTGTGTGACAAATATGCAAAAAATATAAGAAACCATGAAGGGGGCAAATACTTTTTCACAGCACTGTATATTCATTCATTCATTCATTCATCTTCTTCCACTTAATCCTTTTCGGGTCGCAGGGGGGTGCTGGAGCCTATCCCAGCATCTTTGGGCGGGGGCAGGGTACACCCTGGACAGATCGCCAGTCCATTGTAGGGCCAACACAGAGAGACAGAAAACCATTCACTCTCACAGTCATACCTAAGGACAATTTAGAATTCCCAGTTTGATGCCCATTAACCTAACTTGCATGTTTTTGGCATGTGGGAGGAATCCGAAGAAATCCTGGAGTAAACCCACGCAGACAAGGGGAGAACATGCAAACTCCTCACAGATCACTGTTGGTCGGGGGCAATTTTTGACCCATATCACCCTGGCCTAGTTGCACAAATTCCATGCTTTCAGTTTACCAACCTTGTCAGAAAAAAATACTGGATCTCTGTTGCACAGAGAGAGAATTGAACTGTTTTTTCTTGGTAACCAATAGCTGCTGAAATTATGGTTTAAGCAACCAAACTGATTGTGGATACACTTCCCTCAATAAAAGTAACACTGTGGAGAGAGGAATAACCAGGCCGAGCGTTCAGAGCAGAGGAAACTTTATTCTTCTCCCTCTCACATCCACCAGAATCAAAAGCATTAAACACTCAGGTTGCAGGCACTCTCTTTTATATCACAACACTCCTCCGCTACCTGAGGTGCTGTATTAACGTATCAATCCCCCATGACAATTCCCCTTGTCCCCCAGCACCTTTGATCTGCCATGCTCTTCAGTCTGAGGGAAAACTACTGAGTGGGTCCCCCACAACACTACCCTTTTCAGATGCTTAATATTATATTTTCATTTAGCTTTAGTAAACTGCTGTTATCTTCATATGGGTAATTTCAACCTTTATACTGTACAGTGAGTTTCTACATGTCTGTTTTTTTCTACACCTGCTACAAGCCCTCTTGTGTACAGGAAGGATTCGATTTCTGTTCTCAGCGGCAACTTGTTTAGAATTGCAGAAAAAGATGCCAGTTCGCAGGAGATTCATTAGCACTGTTAAAAGGGTAGAGGAGTACTGAAGAGACCCTGAACACTTCATATAATAAATGTGCTAATAGAGGCTGCTTTCTTTATGAGGATTACAGGAGGTGGAAACTTTCTCATACCACAGAAATCAGGATTAAATAGATCAGCCATTGTTTCAGCTTCCTGCCTCACCAGTGCCCCTGCCATAGATGGTGGAAAACTTGGGAGTGATGAGAAAGTGTCAGGAAGATCACGTGACTGCCAGGTAAAGTGCCTGCTTCCTGCCCGGTTCCTTCCTGCTTCTAGGGAATGAGTGGGGGGTGAGGTCTTCCTCGGATAGTGGAAGGTGAAGGATGGGAACCTTTAAACTTAAACAGAAAAGCGCTTCAGGTTAGTTTTCACTAGCTTGAATGCACACAGGAACACATATGACACATTGGCTCTGTTAGCAGCTGGAGGAAGAAGACGTACAGACACAGAGCTGCTACCCACTTTAAGTTAATTCAATTCAACTTTATTTATATAGCGCCATTTCACAACGACAGTCATCTCATAGCACTTTCAACTGTAGGGGGAACTCCCACAGTTGCAGAAAGACCCCAGCAATCAGGCGATCCCCTGTGAGCAAGCACTTGGTGACGGTGGAGAGGAAAAACTCCCTTTTAACAGGAAGAAACCTCCAGCAGAACCAGGCTCAGGGAGGGGCAGCCAACTACTGCGACTGGCTGGGGGGTGAGGGGACAGAGAAGTTGAAAAGAACAGACATGGAGAGAGCAAACAGCACAATGGGGACTCACTATGGGAGAGAACAAACAGATGTTAATGACCAGCAAAAAAAAAAAAAAAAAAAAATTCATTGAGAGTGAAGAAAGGAGTGAGGTCCAGTGCATTATTGGAGGTCCCCCGGCTGACGAAACCTATTAGCAGCATAACTAAGGGAGGGTTCAGAAACACATGATCCCTCCCTAATTGTAGGCTATATCAAAAAGGTAGGTTTTAGCCCTATTCTTAAAAACAGAGATCGAGTCTGACTCCCGAATCCAGATTGGCAGCTGGTTCCACAGGAGAGGAACTTGATAACTGAAGGCTCTGCCTCCCATTGTACTTTTGGAGATTCTAGGTATTACAAGTAATCCTGCATTTTGGGAGCGTAGTGCTCTGTTAGGATAATAGGGTAGTATCAGATCTTTTAAATAAAAAGGGGCCTGATTGTTTAGAGCTTTGTAAGTGAGAAGGATTTTAAACTTAATTCTAAACTCTATGGGAAGCCAGTGAAGGGAGGCCAGAACTGGAGAGATATGATCTCTCTTTCACCTGTTAAAACTCTTGTTGCAGCATTTTGGATCAGCTGAAGACTTTTTAAAGATGTTTTAGGACAACCTGATAATAAAGAATTACAATAATCTAATCTTGAGCTAACAAAAGCGTGGATCAGTTTCTCAGCATCACTCTGAGACAAGATGCTCCTAATCTTGGCAATATTACGCAAATGATAGAAGGCAGTCTTAGAAACAAATTTAATATGTGAATTGAAAGACAGATCTTGATCAAAAATAATTCCAAGGTTCTTCACAGAGCTATTAAGAGAAAGAGTAACTGCATCCAAACTGAAAGTTTGATTTGGAAAGGTATTTCTAAGGTTTTTTGGACCAACAAGAATGACTTCAGTCTTATCTGAATTTAATTGCAGGAAATTACAAGTCATCCAAGCTTTGATTTCCTTAAGACAGGCTTCCAACTTGGCTAATTGATTACTATCATCCGGCTTCATTGACAGGTATAATTGTGTGTCATCTGCATAACAATGAAAATGTATACAGTGCTTTCTAATAATGTTGCCTAACGGAAGCATATATAAACTAAAAAGAGTAGGGCCTAGCACAGATCCCTGTGGAACTCCATGACTGAGCTTTGTGTTGAAAGAAAAATCATTAATGACATGAACAAACGGGAACCTATCAGATAAATATACAGACCCATGTGCCCAAGATCTGGAAAGATGCCGTGGTTGTTCCCGTTCCAAAATCCAGCTGTCCTAAAACGGTAAATGACTTTAGACCAGTTGCTTTGACTTCAATTTTAATGAAAATTTTTGAAAAACTGGTCAGATGTGAGGTCCTAAAGCAGACTGAACATGCATTGGATCCTTTGCAGTTTGCATATAGGCCTCACAAAGCAGTGGAGGACGCCACTGTCACTCTGTTTAACATGCTTTTTAAACATCTGGATTTTAATGGGACACATGCCAGGCTTTTATTTGTGGACTTTTCCTCTGCCTTTAAAGGGCAAATGTCACGTAACAGGGTACTTTAAATATCTTGAAACTAGATATAAAAGGGAACCGATCCGTTCGGGTCTTGGTGCATATGCTTCAGTAACAACGGAATATTCGTTAATTTAAAACTGCCGCGCTTGGCCTGACACGGCCCCTGGAATCGCCTGGGGAAGAAGGCGGAAGTGACGAAATCGATTGTACCCTAGTTTGATGCTTGGGGTATTTCAATTGATTGTTTATATGGAGACTGGAAGGTTGAAGTGAGCAACAAGAAAGAAAAAATTGGATATTTCACCCATACCTTAAAACGGGACTATCAGGGACAGCTGGGTAATAAGGGACACTTCTCTGGGAAATGTTTTCATACCTGTCAAGTGAGACGTTTTCGCCGTACTTCAACACCGTAAAAAGCGGCTATAAGGAACGGCGGAGCAACAAGGGACACCTCTCTGGGATCTCTGTCTGTTCCGCAACCGCTGCACAGCTCAACGTGTTAAACCATTGTCCTAATGACTTCTCATTGTAGTGAGAACAGCTCAAGCTGAGCGATCAGCCCGCCCAGACAATTAAACTAATGAGTGACTCCACACTTCTCATGGTAGTGCGAATAGCTCACGCTGAGCGATCAGCCCGCCCAGACAATTAAACTAATGAGTGACTCCACACTTCTTTCGGCTGCAAGCTCCCATCTCTCCAGGATCTGTACATCTCCAGGACCCGGAGGCGTGCTGGCCGGATCATAGCCGATCCCTCACACCCTGGTCACGTACTGTTTGCCCCCCTCCCCTCTGGTAGAAGACTTCGGTCCATCCAGACTAAAACCTCCCGTCACATGAACAGCTTCTTCCCCTCTGCCATTAGACTGCTGAACACTAAGTGACTCTCGTGCACCATGTACAGCAGCTCAACCAGACTCATGTCAATCATCACTGTTTTCTTCCTGCATTACCGACTGCACTATATAGTTCTCCACAGTATCTGCTGCTGGCTAATATATATTTTAACTGTTGACCAGTATCACTTAATCTTATCCTACACTTTATTACATGTATAGTTTATTTCTCTTATCTTATCATGTTTAATGTTGCAGCATTGTACCGAGACAAATTCCTAGTTTGTGTACTACATGAACAATGGCAATAAACCTGATTCTGATTCTGATTCTGATTCTCATGGTAGTGCGAATAGCTGACGCTGAGCGATCTGCCAGCACCAGCTGTGGCTGATCACACACACGAGTGCTCCGCAAAACACTCAATTTTTTTTCCAGTATATTTTTCCTTTTGGGCGTACAGAAATGGCAATACGCCCGTTTTTGCTAAAATTGCATTTTCCCCGTATTTTCCTTAAAATATTTGACAATAACAACACGAACTACATTTAAAACATTTCCCAGAAAAGTGTCCACCACCACTCCGCCCACCAAAATACGGCGAAAACGTCTCCCTTGACAGGTATGCGCCTCCATTTTCATATTGAGCTGGTCAATTTCTTGACAGCAGCGGCTCTCCTCCACTGTAATAATAATGGCTTCCGAAAAATCAATATTTATGGGGCGCCCTCGACAGACCCCCTTCGGCTTCGCAATTCTGGAGGCGATTAATGTCCAGTTCAATGACATTTTCCACTGGTTCTGCTCTCTGGTCATCGTTGGAACTGTTGTCATCAGACAAAGCATCTGATTCCGTCTCGGACGGCTCGAACCTGTAAGGTTCAATGCCTCTGTCACTGTCTGAACCACTGACAAAAAAAAAAAAGACAACTAAACTAATTTGTTCACAATCGCTGTCACTTTCCGTCATGATTGTCCAATGTTGATAAGTGTGAATGTGGATAGGCAGGGCAGCCAGGGTACAACTGGTGATGTCAAAAACATGGGCGTGGTCTGGACTGGCTGTCACAAGCCAGCAAGCAAGGTGGGGCCTTCACCTGATGTATTTTGTGCAATTATGTAAATATAGGTGGGTGATATGGTCTCCGGTATGAATATTTGGTTTAAGCTATGTGTATTTTATCTAAATTCGTTGTCATTTAGAAAAAAAAATTACGTGACATTTGGCCTTTAATACAATCCAACCTCATATTTTAGTTGAAAGGCTCCTGCAACAATTTGATTTGAGCAATAATCTGGTGGGTTGGATTCTGGATTTCTTAACCAACAGGACGCAGAGAGTAAGGGTCAATGGTACATTGTCTGACCTAAAGTGCTCTTCTACTGGCTCTCCTCAGGGGTGTGTGTTGTCACCACTACTCTTCATCCTGTACACAAGCATGTGTCGGAGCAGACATGACAACAGACACATTATAAAGTATGCTGATAATTCAGTTATTGTCAGTCTCCTCCAGGATGGTGAGAGTGGCCACGGCCCAGTAGTTGATTATTTTCTTCACTGGTGTGAGGATTCCTACCTGCAGCTGAATACGACAGAAACTAAAGATATGATTATTGACTTTAGGAAGAAAACTCCCAGGCACAAAGTCACCGTACTAAAAGGTCAGACCACTGAATGTGTACAATCCTACAAATATCTTGGGACGATTATTGATAGTAAGTTAAACTTTGAAGAGAACTGTGAAAGGGTGTGCAAAAAGGGTCAGCAATATTTGCATTGTTTGAGGAAACTTGCATGCTTCCAAATTGACCGAACCATAATGACAGTGTTTTATCAGGCTTTTACTGAATCTGTTTTATCCTTTTCTTTAGTGTCATGGTTTGGTCAGATAAAACTGAAACAGAGGAAATCCTTGGATCAGGTAGTTAGATGATCCAGTCATTTTCTTGGTGAGTCACAGCTGAGCCTGGCATCCTTGTACACTAGACAGGTACAGAGGATTGCTACCTCCATTTTAAATGATGACTCCCACCCTTTGCACTGCAACTTTCAGCTTCTTCCCTCAAGACGGAGATTTGCTGTCCCAAAAAGTAAAACCCAGTGCTACAAAAACAGCTTTGTCCCTGCTGCTGTCCAAGAGTTGAACAAGTTGTAACAATATATTGCACATAATTTAGGTACCTATTTATTAACTCCATTTTATGTTTACTTATTTTTGTAGGATTTTATTTGGGTTCTAAATCTTTTATTGGGTTTTAGACCTTTGAGTTTTTAACCTCTTTGACTAGTCTTTAACTTTTTTTTTTTCCACAATATCTTTATTGAACCTTTTTTTTTAACAAACATGATACAAACAATCAAACACTAACACTAAAGTACTACAAAAAAAAAATGCACTAAAAAACACCAACAACCACCAACAAAATCAAATCTTCAACAATGCTCCTCTGTTTAGTCTAGACAATCCAACACATAAGTATACATATTATGTTCACCAGTTTGGAATTTACAAGGTCCACACACATCATTCACCTTCTTCTTCAAGAGTTATGTTTAAATTTTTTACATAATCAATAAAAGGTCTCCATATATTCTCAAACACAATTTCCTTTGATTTCAGTATATATGTTATTCTTTCTAATGGAAGGTTTGTTAACATCTGTCTTAACCACTGAGTCACATCTGGTCTATGAGTCTTTTTCCATAATAGTGCAATACATTTTTTGGCATTAAGCAAACTGAGGTCTATGAATGTTCTTTCACTTTTATTAAAATTATGCTTTTCTGGGTACAGACCCAACAAAAACAGTTTAGGATTCAATATGATTTGTTTTGAGATTATTTTTTCAATTGTTACCCTCACCTCTTCCCAAAACATTCTTATTAATCTACATTCCCATACACAATGAAATAGAGTTCCTTTACTTTCCATGCACTTTGTGCATGTATCTGGTATATTTTTGTTATATCTATTTAACTCCTCCGGTGTAACATACATCCGCATTAACCATTTGAAATGTATCAATTTAAGGCGTACATTTATTGATTTGGTTTGAGCTTCTGTACAAGCCAATTCCCATTGTTCCTCTGAAATTTCAGTTTGCAGATCTTCTTTCCAGTAGTTTAATCTTTTCAGTGAATTTTCACTTGAAAATAGTGTCAATGAGTTATAAAACTCTGAAATAATACCCTTTCTTTTACTATCTTTCATCAACATTTTTTCCAAGGATGAATAGATAGGTCGAGTGAGAGCTTTATTTTGATTTGATCGAATAAAGTTTCTAAGTTGAAGATATTTAAAAAAATGTGTTCTATTGAGATTAAATTTGATCCTCAGCTCTTCAAAAGACATTATGTTTTCTGCACATGGCAAATATAAATCCTGAATCTTTTGTATCCCTTTTAAATTCCATACTTTAAATACAGCGTCCGCTCTCCCTGGTTTAAAATATTGATTACCCCATATTGGACTAAATTGTGACAATAACTGTGGTTCTTTTAAATAGTTTTTAGCTTCACACCATATTTTGATCATATGCTTTACAAATGGATTTTTAACTTGTTTTTGTAATTTTTTTGCCGAATCTGAGTATATGAATATGGGAAGAGGTAAAGGTAAATTGTATGATTCCATTTCAGTCCAGTGAGGGAGATCATTTGATGAAAAATAATATGTCATAGACCTCAGTTGTGCCGACCAATAATACAACATAAAATTTGGACATTTCAGACCTCCACGATCAAATGGTAAATATAATAAAGACAGACGTAATCTAGCCCTCCTGTTGTTCCATATAAATTCCACTAACTTTTTTTTAATTCTTGAGAATAAATCTAAAGGTGGTGGTAAGGGAATGTATTAAAGTCTTTAACTTTTTAATATGACCCTTCTCTCTTATCTCTGGTTTTTCTCTCATCTCTTTGTCTTTATACCCTGATTGATGGAGCCTTGAGTATTTTTATCATGTTTATAGTCAGCTTCATGTGTGCCTGTGTTTGTGTTTATGTTGAATGTAATTGTGGCTTGTAAATATGGATGAATGAATGAATGAATGAATTTATTTATTTCGGATAATACAGTACAGGTTAAAAGAAACTGTATAATATAACAACAAGGTCAAATTAGACAAAGACTCCTTCTACTAAACAATTCCACGTGAGTTATCCGAAATGGGTGATGGCTGAAGCCGCAGCTTATATTGCCCACCCATATTCCATCCAAGAATTCAAAAGAAAAAAGAGTAAACAAGACGAGAGTGATTACAATTTAGAACAAAGCTAAGACAAAGTGTGACTGAGAGAAAAAAAAAGAAAACTAAGCTAAGCTAAGTTAAGCGGTTACTATTCAAGACAAATCTAAGACAGAATGTCACAGAGAGGAAAAAAAAATAAAAAAAAAATGGATGTCACCAGACTGCAAAACAAATCTACCTACAGGTATAAATAAAGTAACCTGAACCTGAAATAAGATCTAAACCACTGCAACAAAGTTCCATTTAGTCCAACATAGTGTTCTAATCTATCAAGTTGAATATTATGATCGATGGTATCAAAAGCTGCACTAAGGTCTAAAAAGCTGCACTAAGGTACAAAATTTTAGGTTTTCCTTTACTCGACTGTCTTCACGTCATGTAAGTAAACTTTATGTCCTGTTTGAGCAGTTTAGGGCCTCTGCAATATGTACACATGGGGGTTGGGTGTATTGGTCTGGCAGGTATCAACAGCACTTTTTACATATAAAAGTTGTGTTTTTACTTTTTTTTTTTATTGGTGTTAAAATGATTTGCTTTACTCTTTTAGATTGCTGATTTAAAGGCATTTAACCACCTCAGAATGAAGTCCATCAAGCTAGTAGTGGATATATTTTTTCTAGTCTACTTCTTCCTTGAGATAAAATGTCAAAATCTAAAAATGTGGTGTTTGATAATAACTGGTACGCTTTTCATTCTGAGAGAATGCTCCCCCACACCTTATCACCATACCTGCAGGTGATGTTGACATTTTACTTCAAGCAGAAAAGAAACGTGTCATTTAGCTTGAGGAGCTTGGGTTTATTTGACACACCACGTATCACTTTACAGTTCATTTTAAACCGGAGAGAAGGACGGATTGTTAGGTTCAGCAGAGCAAAAGTGAAAGTTTCTGCTTAACACTGTGTATGAGAGGTAATTGGGGAACTCTTAAAAGCTTTGGGAATTTGAGCTACAGTATGTGAATGAATCACCCGATGTCTGACAGCTCCACAGTGACCACACTCCTTTTTACTAGTGTGCGTTTGTGACTAAGGACAGGATTGTATGATTGTGTCCATGGCTGCGTGTCTCTGGAATGTGCTCATTGCTTTATTCAATGGGGGGGGGGGTCTCTTGCTCCATGCATATTTGTCTACCTCCCTTCAGGCGCCGTCTTTGCAACATAAGTGTGTGTGTGTTCTTTAGTATGCAGTTGGCATGAAACTGCCTTAGTATGTGTGTCTACAAGTTTATGCCTTGTCTCCCCCCTCAGGTGTCTGTTATCTAACAGATAAGCTCCAGCTGAGTGTGGTGGGAGTAGATGCCTCCGAGCATGGATGCAAATACACGCTTAAATCTATATTAAGATCACTTTAGAGGGGTATCATCACAGTTTTTCAAAATCAGCAGAAATTCTTTGCTGGATCAGAGTTATTTTACCCTCTGGAGGCACACCAGGCAGTGTAAATCTGTGGAGTTTTCAGAATGCATCACCATCTTGCATTTATAATTTCTGGAATGTTTCTTTTATGTAACTTAAGTACTTTAAGAGGCACCATAAAGAGCTTAACATTATGTTGTTAAAGCTCCCTTCTGGTCAAACTTTACCTACACCTTCTTGTTTTTATGAAGTAATGATAGCTTTTGGGCTGCTACATTTTCAACATTGCCCAACACTGTTTGACATCAGTTTTCATCAAAAGCATTTGTAAAGACAATCAAACTCTCTACCATAATGGTACAATATAAACATTTCTTTGCCACATGTCCAAGTCTAAAAGGTCCCTTTCACTAAAAATTGTGGGATTTTTTGTAGGGGTGGGAATCACAAGGGACCTTGCAATTCGATTTGGATCGCGATACTTGGGTAATCGATCGATCAATCAATCAATAAGAGCAGCCTCAGCGGAGCTGCATGCCTAGCGGTCCAATCTTCACAGTCAAGCATACAGGTGGCAAGTTCGCCAGTGTTGGCCGCCCAAATGTTGCCACGAATGATGTTAATGGGCAGTGGTGTGGAACAGTGGTTAGCACTGTGGCAGCACAGTAAGAAGGTTGTGAGTTTGATCCCACCCCCTGACCATCAGAGATCCTTCTGTGTGGAGTATGTATGCTCTCCCCATGTCTGCATGAGTTTACCCCGGGTACTCTGGTTTCCTCCCACAGGCCAAAAACATGCAAGTTAGGTTAATTGGAGACTCTAAAGTGGCCCTAGGTGTGAATGTGTGTGAATGGTGAAGGGACTGGCGCCGCACCGTGGCTGCCTCATCCATCCACGTGGATGCCCTGAATTTCCCTCTAGGATTAATAAAGTATACAAAATTAAAAAAAAAAAATAAAAATAATGGCCGTCCTGTGCAGCAAAAGCCATGCATCAGTTCCCAGAGTACCAGGTGGCCTCCTGGGAGCTCTTGGTGACAGCAACAGTGCCCCATGAGGCCAAGTCTTTGTCAAGTCACCTTGTCTGATATTCTGCGAAGGTGCCCGTAAAGACCTTCATTGGAGACGTGGTCTTTGCAGTTTACATTGAGGACGGTGCGCAGCATTCAGTGTAAGAGCCGCCCAATGACCTCTGAAGAGAGACGTTTAATGACCAGCACTCACTTCCGTATAGCAGTATGGATTCCACTGTTGCACAGAAGAATTGCATTTTTGGCTCTCTTGACATGTTTGAGCGCCATATAGCTCGCATGTCATTGAGAGCACCCCACGTGAGTGCCTTGCACACCTTCATATCATGACTAGCAGATCCTATCCAGGAGCCAAGGTACTTGAAGTTGTTGACTACTTCCAGAGGGTTTCCGGTACTCATCAACAGTGGAGATAAAGAGTTAGAAGCATCCCCGGACATCATCACTTTGGTCTTCTGGTCATTAATGGTGAGACCGATCTGACAGCATTCCAGCTCCATAAATGACAACAATCTCTGTGCCTGTGAGATGTTGTTTGTGAGCAAAGCAATGTCATCTGCGTAATCCAGATCTGCTATTGCTTTCACCCGTATTCTTCAGGATCTACAAGGTGTTAACATTAGATCCAGCTCTGCTTCTCTCCCATCAATGGCTTTCTGCAGGGCATAGTCTAGGACAATAACAAAAAGGAACGGGGCCAAAGTATCACCCTGGAGTACTCCTGAAGTGATCTCAAATTCATCCAACTCACCGTCTGTGGTGACAGCCTTGGTACATGTGTTGGTATACATCGCCCGAATAGCATTACACAGCCTTGATGGAATACTGTAAGCCTTCAGTATTTTGAACATCATTTCATGGTTAATTGACTCGAAGGCTTTCCTAAAGTCAAGGAATGTCAGAAGGTGCAGGGAGGTTGTTTTTCTGTACCTCATCTAGAATCCGGCGCAGGGCAAGAATGTGTGACTTGCGTCATAAACTGCCTGGACAACATCATGCAGTTACAACTGCTCATTTGGGGCGCTGTAGCCGAAACCACCACTGACCAGGAAGAAAAAACCTCAGCGAAGAATTAAAATCCGGCTCATCGATTGGCTAGGACCAAAAACGGAAATCCGTCCCCTTCAGCCCGGTTGTTTGTCCACCACAAACAAGACATTTTTTAACTTTTCTCCTGGTAAAAGGATTTCTCGGATTTGCGCCATTGTCTTTGTTGTTATTTTCTACCCAAAATGCGCTACGGTAAATGTCACTTCCTATTCTGAGACTATGTGTTGTTATGGTTACACAAACGCTGACAGGCGCTTCCACCCTTTGGTCCACTGGATCGTACGTTTGCATTCACACTGCAAGTGAAGCGCACCAGGGTTCACTTGCAAGTGAACTGAAACCCCCGTTTTCAGGCGGACCAGAGTTTTCTTGTTTGGTGTGCACCAGAGTTTGAATGCGCATTCAGGCTGCATTCAGACTAGGATAGTCCAGGGGTCTCGGTTCGACGGGGCAGGGAATGCTGAGAATTTTCAAACTTTCATTTGGTTTGGTTTGCATTCACACTGCAGCGGACCAAACTGCCTGAACAATGTCATGCAGTTACAACAACTGCTCGTTTGGGGTGCTGTAGCCTAAAAGCACCACTGACGAGGAAGAAAAAATCTTGGTGAAGAGGACAAATCAGGCTCATCGATTGACCAGGACCAAAAATGGAAATCCGGTCCCTTTAGCCGGGTTGTTTGTCCGCCACAAACAAGACATTTTTTAACTTTTCTCCTCGGCTTTCACCGATAAAAGGATTTCTCGGATTTGCGCGGTTGTCTTCATTGTTATTTTCTACCCTAAATGTACTACGGTAAACACCACTTCCTCTTCTCAGACTATGTATTGCTATGGTTACACAAATGCCAAGGGGCACATCTGCCCTTTGGTCTGTTGGATACTCTGTTTGGATTCACACTGCAAGCGGAGCGCACCAGACTTCGTTTGCAAGAGAACCGAGACCCCCGTTTTCAGGGGGACCAGACTTCGCTTGTTTGATGCGCACCAGAGTTCCAACGCCTGTTCAGACTGCACCAAATGAACCGAACCATCTGCAGAAGTGGACCAGGGTTCCTTTGGTCCAGACCAAACAGTGGCAGTGTGAATGCACCTAGACCTTAGGGATTACTAGGAGTCCTGCATGCTGAGAATGCAATAATCTGTTAGGATTATAGGGTGCAATCAATTCTTTAAAATAACTGGGGGATGTTATGACTGGGGTTATGCCCAGAGAAGACATTATTTTATTTAGAAGATATTATTTTATTCATTCTTTGAGACAAATTTATGTTAGTTGGCTCAGGCTTGCTATCCAAGCTAGACCTAGCCAGCTAAGATTAGTAATAGTGATGTATGAAGGAAAGAAGAAGGTGATACCCATCATTACTGATCTAGATGCTCTAGGGTCCATTGCAGGTTGGCAATTCCCACTGCAAAGGGTTGCTAGTCTTGTGCAGTGGGCAAGCAGGCTGTTCTCTTCCGTGGTTGAGTTCCTCGATGGTTTTGTTTGTGGAGTGGAAACACATAGTAACACTGCTCACCACATCTTATCCAAGGAGGCATATAGGGGCTGCCATGACAACATAAGACGAGGGTGGAGTTAATTGTGACTCTTGGGAATTTAAAGCGGCATCTACTGAAGCGAGTCATTCTGAGTAAGGGTGCACAAGATAATTCATAATGATGCTGCGATAATTGAATAATTAAAGGCAATTTGACCAAAATATGTCACAAACATTTCATTAAGACTTGTGGGAGATGTCAAAATATTTATTTATTTACTTACCTTTATTTAACCAGGAAAAAAAAAAACCCGTTGAGATTAAAAACCTCTTTTTCAAGGGAGTCCTGGCCAAGAGGCAGCAAAAAAATCACAATTACACTTACAATGACATACAAATCATATAAAACAGTTACAAATTAGTGAGGCCGTCTCAAGTGTTCTCAATCTGGATTTAAAGTCGTTCAGTGAAACAAGTTATGTTAGTTTCCAGTCTTTTTGCAACATGTTCCATGTAGAGGGGGCTGAGAACATGAAAGCTCTTTTTCCCAGCTCAGTACGGGCAAATGGAACAGAAAGCAACAAATGATCATTAGAACGCAAACCATAAGAATCAACACTTCTCAGTGTGATCAAATTACAAATGTAAGGGGGCAACAGTCCAAGCATGGCCTTGTAAATAAAAATGTACCAGTGAGTCAACCTCCTGGTGGACAAAGAGGGCCATCCCACTCTAGAATACAGTTCACAGTGATGGGTCAAGGCTCTACAGTTTGTAACAAACCTCAAAACAGCATGATATACAGAGTCAATCTTACTCAGACACTGAGCTGAAGCGTTCATATACAAGAGGTCTCCATAATCTAAAATAGATAAAAAAAAAAAGTTGCAGTAACAAGACGTTTTTTAACCTCAAAAGGAAAAACAACATTTATTTCGAAATAAAAAAACAAATGTGGAAAAAGTTGTGTGAATGAGATCTTTAAGTGGAGACGCACCAAGTTTAATATCCCCCAGTTTTCATGTCCAAGTTAAAACAATAAATAATCATGAAGCAAAGTTTTATTTTCCACATAAAATATAAGCAGCTTTAAAATGGTATTCCACAAAAGTAAGCCCACATTAACACATTGGTCAACATGATCTGTGTTTGGCTCCTTACCTTCTTCCTTTCTAATAATGGTATCCAAATATGAAAAATGTGCTTTAAGCCAGCCTTGTGTATTGCTATACTTTTTAAATCTAGCATAAATTAGCATAACTTGTACAAGTGACCATTAATAAAACTTCAATAATAATCTTTAGTTAAAATCAGTGTTCAACCATTTCAGTGTAAGTCTGCTGAGTTTCAGGTGTTAAGATTTGCAGATTACATTGCAAGTTATTCATTGTTTCAAACTTGCTATTTGAGTTAATGTTTAGATTTTCTTTTTCAAGCTTTTAAACTTTCGAACGGTTTTTTTTTTTAAATCAGTGCTGTAATGAAGCTTTATTTCTTCTTCTTCACTGATGTGAGCACATTACAGATGTTATTTTTCTTCAATGCTTGGTTAAGTTCTCCCCAGCGACGGCTCGGCCACCTGCTTTCCTCTGATTACCTACTCAATGAAAACTCTCTTCCTGACCTATTTGTGTGTGTGTGACACACGAGGGTTGGAGCTCGCTGGACCCATCCCCACTCCACTCTTGGAAGCAGTTGTGCATGGATGTGTGCATGTGTTTCCTGGGGCTATAGACACAGACAGTGATGGGCAGAGGTGGAGAGAAGGGGGGTGTAAGGGGAGACTGATGGGGGAGGTTCTGCAATGATGCTATAACAACTGTCTGCTTTTGGTTCAGTGATTGTTATTTCGGTTGAACAGGATTCCAGCCAAAGGAAGAGTTGCATAACCACATAGTCCAGACACTTCAGCCACACATGCTAGTTCTCTGCTCGGCCAAAGAGCCATTTCTCAGGCCGAAGCACATAACCACATGGCACTGTTTGTTTCTGTCTTCATAAAGCCATCTTTGAGGCTCCCTGAGTCAGTCCTCAAGGGGGAATGCCTGATAACCTTTTGAACTTTTCTTGAAAATATTTTGACTGAAAAACCTGGAGCCTGGTTGTCGAATGATGGTGATGGGCAGTGGCTTGTGCCCTCCTCAGACCAAGTCTATATCTATTCTTAGCATATTCCTGCTATTTTATAAGCAAAAACCTGTCTGGCATAAGGATTACAGACTAAACTTAGGCTTCAAATGTGCATATGGTAATTTATTAATGAACACTCATCAGAAGAAACTTGACAACTTTAATCACTCTTTCTCACCTCCTCAAGCCTGAGTAATGTTAACACATTTGTCTTTGAATTTTATGTGAACTGTACAGATGTGCCAGTTTACAGATGATCCTCCTATAATATTGACTATTCCAGATTTCCATTCATTGATATTTATATAAATTTTGAATATGCACAAAAGAAATCCCTAGAAATGCACAGAAACCACATTAACTCTAAATTTACCATTAATAATGCTTGTGCTTGGCAGAGGTGGACTAACTGATGACTCACTTAAAGACGCACTCTGATGATTATAACCCCCCATAAAAACAAATGGACATTGTCTAAAATGGTATCTTATGCCCATTTTTCTACGAAAAACCTTTCATTGACTTAGTCTGATGTCAAAATCAACCCCCCCCCCCCACAAACGCCAGAATCAGTGATTTACTAGGCCCAACCTCAAGGCTAAGGCTGCATGTCCACCAACCGCGCTTTTTGTCGCCCGACAGCCCTGAACCTCTTTTTTTTTTTTCAGTGTTTGTGCAATGCGCTCTGGGAAAAAAAGTCTGCATCCTGTATCCTAGTAACAGCTTGTCACTCACAGCTCAGCACTTCCACTTTTCCCATGGTCAGACTTTCTACTTATTTTTTAATGGCAGTCTCTAAATAACAATGGACAGGAAACGTATTCTGGCAGCAGCTTTGGATGCAAAATATGATGATGCGGAAAACAGAAGTCTGGGTACAGACATCAACCAAACTTGTACAGGAGTTGCGCCCATTTCAAGGAGTATTTTAGATTGACTAGGAGTCATTTTAAACTGGTTTTGGAGAAGATTGGCCCATCATTTTCTCAGATGCAGACCAATTACAGAGCACCCTTCTGAGGTGAGTAGTCTGTGATCAAAATTTCATTTATTTTTACATCTATTTTCGTAAAACTCGTGCTGAAATATGCTCAACACATGGTTTCCTAAACTCATAAATGACTTGTCGGTAAATGCTCACATTTTAAACGATATCCTTTTAGTGTCAGGTCAACGAGTACCGGACTGTTTGATGCAGCAAAGTTCAGCCTCCCCCCTGTCATCCTACCGTTCTCGTCTTCTGTACTGGCATCCTATGTCCCCCCCCTTACTTAATTCCAATTGGCTGCTTAGAAAGGTCTGAATTGACAAGTGCAGCTGTAGTCTGAAAAGTTGAACTTTTTTTTCGCCCTGAGTGCCCTGACAAAAAAAACGGTCACAGCCGAGAGTGTTTCAGCACTGAGGGCGCTCAGAGCTGTAAACGCTGGACTACATAGAGAATGAATAGAAAATAGTCACCCACAGTGAAAAAACGCATTTGGTGGACATGCCCCCTAATAGTAGATAACACTACATTATTAGAAGAAATCCTGTGACAAAAAGACTTAATGGTTGAAGGGCATGCCCATTTGTATGCATAGTGGCCCAGGATAATGACTGAAACTGCATTAGTCCTTAAAAGCAGTTTTAATGGTAAAACCAATCTTATTTTGGGTCAGGTTTTCAAAGCAGTTTGTTAAAAAATGCTAACTAGCCTTTAGGATAATGTCAGTTAAGCTAGAGAGTCCTGATTGGCTCATACACTACCCACGTGCCAGCACCACGAATGGTTACGTCTTCAAAAACCTTCCGTCTCAACTCACGTTTTTGCAGGGGGTGGGGCTTAAGTGAAACTTTTGTTAGAAAAATACCCGATTCTTTGATTGAGAGATCCAAGAACAAGCCGGAGATTTCTTCAATTTAAAGATGGAACATTTATTTAGAAGTCACAAGTAAAGCAAGCAGCGCTGGGTGCAGCATGACGCAGCTCCCTCTGGAGCGTTGCTACACTCACCACGACTTCCGGGTGCGTGTTACAGTTATCTTCTCGGGTTGGCGGGTCGGACCAACCCCCCGTACAATAGGATGGGCTTGTACGTGACCGTCTGATTGGCCAGTTTAACTCTGACGGGAACAGGCCATCTGCTATTCACGTTACCGATCTCCTAAAATGTACTATCAAAAGTGTGTGTGGGAATGTTGGTTTTGGGTGTGCATCTAATGTGATGGACCTGACTAAAAAGACAGAGAGAGAGCTCTATAGCTTTGCCTCATTCCTGTTTATCAGTTTACCATAACATATTTGTTCATAAGAATGCAAACAGAATATGTATGGAATATGTGTAGAGCATAAAGGGAGATTACCTACAGAATTATTATTTTGGCACCAACTTTCCATCAACCCTTTCACCCCCCCCCCCCCGACATGATTTTATCATGTCAACCATGTATGGTGTGAGAGACGCTAGCAATTAACAGATGGTGAATAAGGCAGGTCCCTGCATTGTGTGTCAACCCAAGAGGCTTGCACCATTGGTTCTGCTACCCTTGCCTCCCCCATTGTGGACACCTTAGCGCGGTGCAACGATGTCTAAGAGATGAACTGTCACCAAGTCCTGTACCCCCACCGAGGTCTCCTCTTGATCATAGTTCTTTGTCCAGTGGAGTGGACCATGTGGGGGTCACAGGGTCGAATAGGGTCAATCCACGAAGCCCACGAAACCTTTGTCCACCGGTTGACCCTTGCCAGGGCTCGCATCATTTGGTTGCAGTCATCACACGGTTGCGACAGAGGTTTGACCTTCCTCTGTGTCTACTTCCTGTATCCGCAGCTATGGAGTACAGTCCCACCTCGTTGACACACACCGGTACCATTAGAAGCCAAACAACTGTGTGCCCACGCTCTGAGAGGCACATCTCGTCCCATGAGGTCTATAGGACAGTCTGGTGGGTGCAGCAGAGGGAATGTAACATCCAGTCCAGCCGGTGAACAATTCAGTGATGCTGTCCCAGGGATGCTACCCCTTTGTCGCTGGACAGAGGTGGAGATGCTGGTGTTGGTAAGGCTCGAGTTCCTGGCTCCACCCCAGATGCTGGCGGTGCAGTGGATGCGCTCGGGTACCAGTCCATTCTTTTTCTAGGGACTGAAGTTGTACAGTCACTCGCCCTACAACTTTTTCTACGTCGCAGGCACACGTCGTGATGGTCTGGTGGCCTCTGGCATGTATCTTCCCTGTACCCTACACCTTTAATCGAGTGCCGATACAAAGGGCTCGGCCGGGACAGGACCAGTAATGGCCTGAGGGGTTGCCATCACAATGTATGGAGCCTGTACAGTTTTATCCTTATTCACTACATCTGTAGTTATCTATGTGCTGTTGTAAGTTATCTCCCAGTAGCCTTGAGTGTGTGATTGTTGACTATATGAAATCTGCAAGCAGTGGTTGTGTTGTGATGAGTGTGTTGGGTGATGGGACCTATATATTCAGCAGTAGGTAGGTAATAGACAACATCGTTCAACGTTAGGAGACATCCTTATCCATGCATTGTTGCATTCAGGCATTCAGAGCTTCTAACCTTCACCCTTATCCAGACTACCTAACCGTAATTAGCATGATGGAAATAAACACGCAAGAGTACTATAAGTCTCACACCCGTACCTATGTGTGGTGAGCTATGTATGATTTATGTATTATCAGTAGCACACTGTGTTTTACAAATAATCTGTGATGGCAGAATGGTCTTCCTCGTCCTCATCCTCCATCTTGGGGGTCCTCAGCTCTTCCTCTTGACCCAGCAATTGGTCTAAGACTTGCTGATGACTCCCACTGTGGAAAATTGCATTTGTTAACGCCCTTCTGGGCTTCTGAATATATGGCCTATAGTGTCGTACTCTGCTCCTTTTATTAGATCTACATCTAGTTATCCTTTTACCATAACCAATTTGGAATTTGCTTCAAATTTTCCTCTTCCCCTCGTTTGTTAATGTTAAGATTGGTCATGTAGGAGATTTCTGGGCGTCAATGTGTACCGCCTTTTGTGCTGTGGTTACCCAGTTAAGAGACAATGCTTATGGTTTTATTTTGGGAGAATATTCTATATTAAGGTCAGGTATTGGTTTTCCATAGATGGCTCTATTCCACAGTAGAGGTGACAAAATGTCCAACATTCTCCAATCCATGTGTTTGGGTCTAACCAGTGGGATGTGTGGAACCCCCCATAGGTTGAAATGTCTCTTATCCTCTTCAATTAGGACAATGGATGCTTCCACACATTTCTTTGTTTATCAGTCCAATTTTCTGACCAATCTGGAGGATGGATTTGCAAATAATGGTTGTTAATAATTTGGATCAGATCTGTTCAATCACCTATAGTACATGGGATACAGTGCTATTTTTACAGATGTTGATAGATGTTCTACTGGTAGCTTGCCATTTGCAGAATTTAAGTTGCAGAAGTTACTTTTCTGACCTTGAAAAGTCCTGTACGTACTTACCCGGAGTTCCTACTTTACATGCAATAATTTAATTTTTGCCAATTTTCTGCATACGTGTAGAAGTGAGTCCACTTATCTGTTCTCGTCTTTAAGTATGCAGTCTAGTTTTTCCGTGGTGGGTGTGGGCGCCTCCCTCCTGCCAGCAGCGGCCATTGTGGGGCGCACTCCCTCCTCCTCCTTGTTGTCCTCCCCCTCCTCCTTTTGGCCTCCTTTTACAAGAGAAACAGATTCATGGGGAGCCACAGGCTCCGCGTGTGTCAGCCATTCCATAAATAAGTTCAGGTTTTTTCTCCAAATTTTATTTTCCCTTCTTATCTAGATTTCCAACCTTGAGTCAAGAAAGGAACTGCTTCAAAGCCCTTATTTAATTTTGCTAATTAATACAAGATGGGATAATAAGATCAACTCTCCACCATGACAACAGATATTATTTGTACCACTGTAACTGAATGCTGTGCAGACCTTTGTGTTGCACTGGCATACACCTCCATGCTGCCACCAATTCCTTCCACTCAGTGTATGTCTTCCAAGAGTTCTGCTAAATGACATCCTATGCATACCCTCTATTGGGGAAGAACATAACTGGGGTGTTAGATTGACTTTAAATGACTGAGTATACAGTAAAACTATAATCTTTGCTATGAATGTTTGCTCATTACTGAATGTTAATATTCACAACTAAAAGAAATGCACTGTAAGAATGGACACCTAATGCCTCGTTGCTGCTTTAAGTACTTGGAAACATTTAAGATGGCTGTCTGCGTTTGTGCCTTCTTCCTGACACTCTTAAGCAAAATTTAATTTATTTATTGTTGGTTTTCTGTTTGTTTGGTTTTTAAAGCTACAGCTGCAAATCTTACATGGATTTTTATTTTTCTTTGTAACACATACTCTGCCTTCATTTCTTTTTCCATTTTTCCATCTCAACATCAGAAATATTTTCTACACTTGCTAAATACACTGTTCTTTCTTCACCTACGTACTTTTTCCATCACAAACACTCACTCACTGAGTCATGCCACCTGCAAAAATTCTCTGATAACTCAGCTGTTGTGGGGTGTATAAGAGGAGGAGAGGAGGGGGAGTACAGGGCACTGGTAGACAGATTTGTGAAGTGGACGGAGAAGAATCACCTGAGGCTGAATGTCAACAAGACCAGAGAGATGGTGATTGACTTCAGGAAGAGGAAGACTCCTTCTCAGCCACTGCAGATTAGGGGGGAGGATGTGGGAGTGGTTGAGGACTACAAATATCTGGGTGCCAAGATCAGCAGCGGGTTGGACTGGAGATCCAACACCGATGCTACGCACAAGAAGGGGATGAGCAGACTGTACTTCCTGAGAAAGCTGAGATCCTTCAACGTGTGCAGCAGGGTGCTGGAGCTTTTCTACCAGACCGTTGTCGCCAGCGCTATCTTCTTTGCTGCTGTCTGTTGGGGTAGCAGTATCAGGGCCAGAGGTACCAACAGACTTGACAAGATTATCAAGAGGGCTGGCTCTGTAATTGGTCTCAGACCAGAGGAGAACACTAAATAAACTGCAATCCATCATGAACAATCCTGATCACCCCCTCCACCACACACTAGATAGACAGCGAAGCACCTTCTCCAGTAGACTACTACAGCTTCGTTGTCGAACGGCCAGGTACAGGAAATCTTTCCTGCCACATGCAATTTTACTGCACAATAACTCACTATGATGTTGTATTCTGGCATAGCTATGCTGCCACACTGCACCCTGCACCTTACAGACTAACTGGTACATCACATTTTCACTCTGCTCCTGATAGTCCTTCTTTGTGCAATGGGATGATTCATGTGTTTATACGGGTCATCATATATTAAGCTATAATGTACAGACGTGGACAAAATTGTTGGTACCCCTCTGTTAATGAAAGAAAAACCCACAATGGTCACAGAAATAACTTGAATCTGACAAAAGTGGTAATAAATAAAAATTCTATGAAAATTAACCAATGAAAATCAGACAATGCTTTTGAATTGTGGTTCAACAGAATTATTTTAAAAAACAAACTCATGAAACAGGCCTGGACAAAAATGATAGTACCCTTAACTTAATATTTTGTTGCACAACCTTTTCAGGCAATAACTGCAATAAAACAATTTCTGTAACTATCAATGAGACTTCTGCACCTCTCAGCAGGTATTCTGGCCCACTCCTCATGAGCAAACTGCTCCAGTTGTCTCAGGTTTGAAGGGTGCCTTCTCCAGACGACATGTTTCAGCTCCTTCCACAGATGTTCAATAGGATTTAGATCAGGGCTCATAGAAGGCCACTTTAGAATAGTCCAATGTTTCGCTCTTAGCCATTCTTGGGTGTTTTTAGCTGTGTGTTTTGGGTCATTATCCTGTTGCAAGACCCATGACCTGCGACTGAGACCAAGCTGTCTGACACTGGGTAGCAAATTTCTCTCTAGAATACCTTGATAGTCTTGAGATTTCATTGTACCCTGCACAGATTCAAGACACCCTGTGCCAGATGCAGCAAAGCAGCCCCAGAACATAACAGAACCTCCTCCATGTTTCACAGTAGGGACAGTGTTCTTTTCTTGGTATGCTTCATTTTTGCGTCTGTGAACATAGAGCTGATGTGCCTTGCCAAAAAGTTCCAGTTTTGTCTCATCTGTCCATAGGACATTCTCCCAGAAGCTTTGTGGCTTGTCAACATGCAGTTTGGCAAATTCCAGTCTGGCTTTTTTATGATTTGTTTTCAACAGTGGTGTCCTCCTTGGTCATCTCCCATGAAGTCCACTTCGGCTCAAACAACGACGGATGGTGCGATCTGACACTGATGTACCTTGACCTTGGAGTTCAACATGAATGTGTTTAGAGGTTGTTCTGGGCTCTTTTGTTACCATTCGTATTATCCGTCTCCTCCCGCGGCCACGTCCAGGGAGGTTAGCTACAGTCCCGTGGATCTTAAATTTCTAAATAATATGTGCAACTATAGTCACAGGAACATTAAGCTGCTTGGAGATGGTCTTATAGCCTTTACCTTTAACATGCTTGTTTATAATTTTCTTTCTAATCTCCTGAGACAGCTCTCTCCTTTGCTTCCTCTGGTCCATGTTTAGTGTTGTACACACCATGTCAACAAACAGCACAGTGACTACTTGTCACCCTTTAAATAGGCCGACTGACTGATTACAAGTTTGTAGACACCTGTGATGTTAATTAGAGGACACGTCTTGGTTGAACGTGTCCCTATGGTCACATTATTTTCAATCTTTTCTAGGGGTACCATCATTTTTGTTCAGGCCTGTTTCATGAGTTTGTTTTTTAAAAATAATTCTGTTGAACCACAATTCAAAAGCATTGTCTGATTTTCATTGGTTAATTTTCATAGAATTTTTATTTATTACCACGTTTGTCAGATTCAAGTTATTTCTGTGACCATTGTGGGTTTTTCTTTCATTATCAGAGGGGTACCAACAATTTTGTCCACATCTGTATATAGGTTTTATAGTTGTGTTAGTTTTTACTTTCCATGGGTAATCCCATTGTCTGTCGTGTGTGTTTCTGTTGTTTGGTTGTCAACTGTCATGCTGCTGTTACACTGTAATTTCCCAGTTTGGGATCAATAAAGTACATATATCATTCTTTTCCATCCACTATCCATCTGTGTATAAGACTTCACCTTTCCCTGGACTAGCTGATGAAGCTGCACATCTCACATCTATAATCTCTTTCAGTATTAAAACTCCTTTCATTCATCTGGTCTCAGTTCTCTTCAGCCTTCATTAACATTCTGTTACCACCTGCTTGTCTTCTTCATGATTCACTGTCCCGTCGTTCATACTACTGACTACTGTCCACAGCTAATGCTCCATGCAAGGTCCTACACATAAAAATGATTGGTTTCATTCTGAAAAGTCAGCTTTATAATAAACCAATGTGGCTCATTTCAAAATTCTGTCTCGTGGCAAAACTCATCATCTCTTGAGCTCTACCCTGGCGTTGAATGCTTTTCTATTACTGACTTTTCAAATTTGTTTTGGAATTAAATAATGCCTCTGGGTCTGAACATCTGCCTTTCGAGGAATGTATAAAAACAACATGTCTGCTGATTGCTCTGAAAACTAAAGTATAACAGGGTCATCCGTATCTTGGTGCGGTAGAGTTTTCTGTCTTTTTCTTCTGAACAGATAGCCTCCAGACGAGCTAACGCCATGCCTACAAAGCTATAACAATTTTTAGATACAAAAATGTAAAACTTTCACTAGCCCCCAAAAACAGTTCTAAAAATATTTAAATCAAGACTCAACAACCACGTGACACGCACACCATCCGTGTGTGAACCGCTGGTTTGTTTATCAAGCTACACTGATTGTCTTGTGTGTGTCAGAGCTGCAGATCTATGTGCACAGGACATTAAAGCGTTCTTTATGCTCCACCTCCGCTCTGTGCGTGCGTCTATGATACTTGTACCCTTTGGATAAGGCCGGTGCTAGAACTATATGTATGTATATGCTTCATTCTTGAGTCAACTCGGCCGAGTGTTTGCTGCTTTTACCTCAAATTATCTTCTTGTTTCTCTAGTCTACACTAGTCGTGTTCGTTTTAATTCATCTTCTTCTATAACGCTTTTTACTCATCACTGGATGATCAAACACCCTCACCCTTGTTACGCTGCCATCCCCCATCTCCATACAAAGTATAAGGAAATGTGTAAAGAATATGACTTTCATGTGAACTTACAGCTTTTCTCTAAATTGTCATTTTTTTTTTCCTAACAAATTTGGGATCTTTTCTTTGTAAATTTGCAAGTTTTTTCAGAAATTTGTAACTCTTTCCAAAATATTTTTGTAAATTTGCAACTTTTCCTCAAATGTGCAATTTTCTCTGAAACTTGCACAGTTTTACCTTTATACCTTTTTGCATAAATTTTCAACCTTTGTCTTAAGTTGTGATTGTAAATTAGCATTGTTATCATATTTTGCACCTCCATCTTACAAACTTGTACCCAATCTACCCTCACACGTTCATACCCCATGTCGAGTTAAAAAATGCCTACTGCAAATCTCTTACTTTAACAATGTGATTAGATTTCAACAAATTTGTAATGCATAAGCAATACATTTCTCTAGCTTTTCTTGAACTCTTGGCTGCACTGCCCTCACATGTTTGGTTAATTGATTGTTCCAAATTGTCCCCAGACCTCTTTCTCCTATAGGCCCTTAGAATAGAGGGCTAGTACTAGTGTTGGTCTTTGAGACTAGAAAATGTGCTAATAAGTTTAGTTCATATCCATAAAGTTTTGGGAAATGTGCAAAAAATACAGATAGGAGGGTCTGGGAATCTCCAAATATGTATTGACCCTTGAGTAAAGGAGCCCTAAACCTGGATCATTCCTCTTGGCCAGCAGGTGGCTAGTTTTCTTGTAGCAAAAGGTCACACTGCCTGATATTCTGTGGAAAAATGACCTTTCAAGCGTCAAGAATTTTTCCAGATTTTGGTCTTAATTGCTAGCCTTTGTTTTATTAGATGTTTCTTAGATGGAACATGGGTAGGCAATATAAGCTGCGGCTTCAGCCATCACCCTTTTCAGATAACTTATGTTGAATTGTACAATCAGAGGAGTTATTGTTTAATTTGACCTTGTTGGATTTTTCCTTGATATTTTGTTCTGTTCCTTTCTTTTAATCTAATCTGTCCAAAAAGTAAAGATTCATTCATATTTATACACTCTCTCTATAGCTACTCAATAGTTTGCATACATGGTAACATTTTAGATGAGAAAGCACACCAACCTCTCAGCTATAAGGTTGAGAACATTGTGATCAATTATCTTAGTTTTACTGTTAGATTCACTCCCTGTTTGTTAAAGAGGATGCCAACTCAAATGCCTAACTTCAGACTTCAAGACAGTAAACCTTAATGAATTAGTAACTTTTCTATCCGTTCCTGTCTCACTCTCCCCCTTTGAAACAGAATGGCTTAATATCAAAGCCGTTCTTTTTCAACATCCTGTAGGGGAGGATACCCATTGTGTTGCTAATTGGGGGACCCCCGGGTGCCCTTGTGGGTGTTTGAGCTCAGTGGCCAAATTGCTAACATAGGAAGTATTAGTCCCATGGGGGCCTCTGACTCTATTGTTAAAACTCTGACCTCCTGTGGTTCCAAGGTTGTCATAGCCAGGAGCGGCACTGGGGTTAAGCTCCCAGTGCTCATAAAATGCTCCTTACGACGTGCGTCTCGAAAAGCCTCTGACAACTAAGTCCAACTCCTAGCCTGCCCGTGTGGTTTAGTCTCTAAGCCCGGCGGAACTGCTTTTACTAATAGGAGAAGGGGCGAGGGCGAATCTCTGGTGCCTTAAAACCAGATGCTTCGGGTAGATGGTGGCTCGTCAACCTGGGAAGGTAGCCCATCTAGGGGAAGGTAAACCCTGATTTCAAACCTCCGCTGCCTTGCGGCACACCCGGTCACGGGAAAGGCTTCGGGAGTCAACCCTGAGGAAAAATCCGGAGTCGGAGCCTCTAAGGCAGTTCTCTGTTGTGCTCAACATCGTTCTGGCAGCTCCTGCGACGGCGCTGGTGCCAAACTGTAGCAGCCCTGCTGTTCCTTTGGATTCATCAGTGACGTGGAGAGGGGGGACATGCTGCATGGGCAACATCTTGTCCTCCATATCTTCCTGCCCAGGTTTGAATCCTACCAACGCCCAACGCTGGAAGGTAGAACACCGGTGCGCATCGGCCTGTTCAGCCACAGGCGGTGCTGTTCCAGCAGAGTAGACGTTTAGGATTCTCTTCCATGGTCATCATAGACCGACGGAGACCGACGGAGGCCGACGACCTCCTGTGGCCCTGCAGCTGATACTGATAGGTCAAATTAGGTGGGGCATGGGTATGGCTTTTTTGAAGACTGGTCATGTATTGGGTTTGCTCAGTATGTGGTCTTGGCACGTCTCTGATATGGAAAGCAACAATACTGTACTTACATGTGCTCAATTGTTCCTCTTTGACCATTCTTTCAATGTCTCTTTGTACTGTTGTTGCGGAGGGAGGAGGGGGTTGCTGGATGGTGGCGGGTGAAGGAGGAAGGTGGACGTAGCTGCTGGAGGAGGGGTGTCCACCGCCACCATCATCTCAGACCACAATCATCTCAAATTTAATGGAGAGAAACAGACAGGCTATTAAACAGCGTGTTTTTGTCCTTTTCTGTTCTGTCGTGTTTATTGATTATTTTGCATTTGTTCTCACAGTTGCAGCATAAGTCTCTTATTCTTACGTTATTAACTTCCTTACTCCAATCATTTGTCCATATTTTGTCTTGTGTCCTGCACAAAACTTTAACATTTCATCAGTTTTCAATTTTCTTAAACAACAAATTTCCCTTTCCATTTTCTGCCCACTCTCACTTCCACAAGGTTCATTTCCACAACAAAAACTCCTATATATTTATTTTTATTCATTCATTTTATTTTATTTATTAATTTACTTTTGTATTCATTTTTTTATTTACTCCAAGTTACAATTTTCCATTTTTCATTTAAATGATCTCACCTTTATGTAGTGTTCACCTAGGATTTCCTACAGTTTTACTGAGGAATAAATCTCCTTATTCTCCGGTTTTATTGTGTAAGTAGGAATAGTTATTATTCTCATACCTCCCTCTGCCTAATTTAGAGTTGAGCCTTTTCTCTCCAAGCTGAGTGGGCATGCTTTGCCTCACTCCAAACAAACCCACATAGAAGGGCACGGGAGGACTTTATTTTGCTGTACACAGACTCAAAGCTTTTCTTTCAGCCAGAGAGATGAGGTTCCAAATTTATTAAGATTTAAGTTCTTATTGGCAGTAATTTTGTGAAATAGTGCACTTCCTATATTTGGCCACACGATGGAGGCACTGTGCCGCAGCTTGAAGGTGGTTCAAGATGGCATTCTCATGCATATGCGCAGTGAATGCAACACGCGCAAGATGGCTCCTGAGCCTATGTTCACAAACCACGATGTCTCTTTTTTTTTTTTATTTAAAGAAATGGAGCACTGCCTCCCTAACCCCGGCTGTACACATGCCAGAATAACCTTACAACTTTAATTTAGTACTTCATTTTAATACCGTTACCTCAACTAATTCTCCTCTCAGTAACCTGTTTTACTAATCTCACCTCCACACGGTGGTGGGGGCGCATTACCTTCCTTTGTTCTGGCCACGCGGTCCGGAGCGTGCCAATAGTTAAATCATACTGTGTGGAAAGTTTAATAGATATTTCCACTTCTTGGTATTTCTCAAACCACACTTTTATCCCCTAAAGACATAGAATTACACAGACATTCGGGACCAGGCTAACCCTAGTTCCCATATTTGAGGAGACGAACATGGTTGATTCTGCTGTTCACTAAGTCTCGTTATTCCAGCACAGACTGTAACCGAAATTTGCGGGACCAGGCTAACCCTAGTTCCCATATTTGAGGAGACGAACACGGTTGATTCCGCTGTTCACTAAGTCTCTTATTTCGGCACAGACTGTAACTGAAATTTGCGGGACCAGGCTAACCCTAGTTCCCATATTTGAGGAGACGAACACAGTTGATTCCGCTGTTCCCCAAGTCTCTTATTTCGGCACAGACTGCATCCGAAATACTTCACCTACGTGGTATCGTTCCTTAATGGTATCGGGTTCTAATCCTGACTATTTTCATTTGAGAAGACTGGCACGGCCGTTGCCCCTAAGTCTTATTAGATACTGGTGGATACTTCCGGCGCCACACGTGTAGGCTGCCTTTTTGCAACAGCGGATCAATTTCTTCCTATTTCTATTTACTATCTGGCTCTCTTGCTAATCTTTCTGATCCAGCGACACCTTTATTCCATCTAGACACGTAGATCGCCCAAATGTCTCCCGAGCCAGCGGACGGAGCCACTGTTTCTTGCAGGAGGCAGTACAATAGAGACCAGCTGTTAGCATCGTGGGCCGGTTACGGTTATCGTGGGCCCGTTTTGCTAACGCAAAAACTCGACATACCGGGAGAAATAAGACGGAAACGGCGTGGATGTCGAGCTGGAGTAAGACGGCGGGCGAGGAATATAAGGTACAGACCCGTCCTCCCATCCGTTATTATGGGGAATGTTCGATCGCTACTCAGTAAGACTGATGAGCTAGCGGCTATCTCCCGCTACGAGAGCGTGTACAGAGAGAGTAGATTGATGCTGTTTACCGAGACATGGCTAACAGAACTAGCAACAGATGCTAACATCGAACTGGAGGGTTTCCACGCAATACGGGAAGACCGGACACCAGATGGTGGGAAGGCAAGAGGCGGGGGAGTGATAATGTATGTCAATAACAACTGGTGCAGACCTGGACATACCACGGTTAAGGAACAGCACTGCAGCAAAGACATCGAGTTGCTAGCCGTTAGCATGCGGCCTACCTATCTCCTGAGGGAATACTCACACGTGATCTGCATTGTTATTTATGCAAATCCGAACGCTGGGACAGCGCGTGACACCATCCACTCAGTAACTGGCAGGCTGCAGACAGAACACCCAGATGCTCTTCTCCTCATCTCAGGTGATTTCAACCATATTTCACTGTCCCCCATTCTACCCACGCTCACCCAGTATGTGACAAGCCACACTAGAGACAATAAAACACTGGACTTATTCTATGCAAATACTAAGGAGGCGTACACCGCATCACCACTCCCCCCACTCGGGAGATCGGATCACAACTTGGTTCATCTCCTGCAGGTGTACAAACCCCTAGTACACAGACAACCTCTGGTCATGCGCACAGTGAAGTTATGGTCTGAGGAGACAATGGACGCTCTAAAGGACTGTCTTGAAACCACTGCCTGGGAGCAGCTCTACGATCCACATGGTGAAGACATCGATGGCCTCACTCACACCATCACAGACTACATCAGCTTCTGTGTGGACAACACCATACCCACCAAGACCATACGGTGTTGCTCAAACAACGAACCCTGGATCAACCCTGAGATAAAAACACTTCTGAGAGAGAAGAAGAGGATCTTCAGGTCGGGGAACAGGGAGATACTGAAGTCCGTACAGAGGGAGCTGAGGAGGAAGGTCAGAGAAGGCAAGGACAGCTTCAGGAAGAAGATGGAGGACAAGCTGCAACAGAGGGATGTTGGCAGGGTCTGGAGAACCCTTAAAACCATCTCTGGGCTCCAGAATACCTCCCCCCAGGCCACGGGGGGCAGGGAGTGGGCAAACAATCTGAACCTGTTTTTTAATAGGTTTGACCAACCGCCCTCCCCCCCGACTGCACAACAACCACTGCTGCCTCTAAAGTCATCGAGACCTGCTGTCCACACCCCACTCCACCAACACCCCCCCACTCCTAGCACACAGCCCCCCAACCTGACCCTCACTAAGACCCAGGTGAGGATGGAGCTGAGGGAGATCAAGGCGAGGAAGGCCTCAGGACCGGACGGCATCAGCGCGAAGCTCCTCAAGTCCTGTGCAGACTAGCTGTGTGCGATTATGGAGCACATCTTCAACCTGAGCCTGAAGCTGGGGAGGGTACCACAGTTGTGGAAAACATCTTGTGTGGTACCTGTACCAAGGACTTCCCACCCCAAAGATCTGAACAGCTACAGACCAGTGGCCCTGACGTCTCACATGATGAAGACCCTGGAGAGACTGCTCCTTGCTCACCTCCGCCCCCTGGTGGGACCAGCGATGGATCCACTCCAGTTCGCCTACCAGCATGACACTGGGGTGGAGGATGCAGTGATCTTTCTCCTTCACCGTTCTCTGTCCCACCTGGAGAAGCCCGGGAATGCAGTGAAGATCATGTTCTTTGACTTCTCTAGTGCTTTCAGCACCATCCAACCGATGATCCTGAAGGACAAGCTGCTGTGTGTAGGGGTGGACCAGCACCTGTCATCATGAATCCTGGACTACCTCACTAACTGGCCACAGTTTGTGAGAACCCGAGATTGTGTGTCCGACACGATCATCGGTAGCACGGGGGCCCCCCAGGGAACAGTTCTGGCTCCCTTCCTGTTCACCCTTTATACTGTGGACTTCTCACACAACACAACACACTGCCATCTACGGAAGTTCTCTGACAACTCTGCGATCGTCGGCCTCATCTCCAACGGAGATGAAGCTGAGTACAGAGGACTTATCCAGGACTTTGTGGACTGGTGCCATCGGAACTGCCTCCAGATCAACGCGAGGAAAACGAAGGAGCTGGTGGTGGACTGCCGTAGGCAAGGACAACCCCTCACAGCACCAGTAAACATACAGGGAACAGACATTGAGATGGTGACATCCTACAAGTACCTTGGTGTTCATCTGAACAATAAACTAGACTGGTCACACAATACTGACGCACTCTACAAGAAGAGACAGCACAGGCTGTTCCTACTGAGGAGGCTCAGGTCTTTTGGTATATAAGGGGCGCTGCTGAAGACATTCTTCAACACAGTGGTGGCATCAGCCATCACTTTTGGAGTGGTCTGCTGGGGCAACGACATTACAGCAGCCGATAGGAAGAGACTGAACAAACTGATCAAGAAAGCTAGATCTGTCCTGGGGTCACGCCTTGACCCAGTGGAGGAGATAGGAGAGAGAAGGATGGTGGCTAAACTGTCATCTCTGCTGAAGTCCGAGTCCCACCCTATGCAGGACATACTGAATGCACTGAGGAGCTCATTTAGCAGTAGACTACATCATCCTAGGTGCGCAAACGAGAGGTTTCGCAGGTCTTTCCTACCTATGGCTGTCAGACTGTATAATCTAAACAGGGCTGCTCGCAGAGATAGCAAAAAAACGTGACAACCTAATAGTATTGAATGCAAAAGACGCAACAGACTTACACAAATGGTCCCCTCCAGTATACAACTAGGACAATATCAGTCGCTACGGAGGGTGACAATATGTATGGGTACATATTCATACTATGTAGGATAACTAAGTAGACGGTTATGCTGTTTATTCCATCTTGCTACAATGCTCCGCACTTTGTATATATATTTATATATTTATGTGTACATATGTATATTCACTGCTCTTATTTTTATTTTTCTTATCTTCTTAATTATTGCTCTGAGTGTTGCTATCCCTGTGCTGTTGCAATCCTGGAATTTCCCCATTGTGGGACTAATAAAGGCTTATCTTATCTTATCTTATCTTATTAAGTTTTGGGTACAGACTGCATCCCAAAACCTCACCGATCCGTTTAATCTTTTGTTAGACATAGGACACTTTTGCTGAGGCCTCAGCAGGTCCCCCACGCACAAGTGGTGCTGTGACTAACTCTGATACACAGAGGACACTTTCACTGCGGGCTTCTTTCAGCCCCGAGTACAAGCGGTGCCATGTGTCCAGCAAATTAAACTATAGTGGCTTTGCTCCACAGCGGCATCGGGTCGAACACTTTCAATGGCTCCCCCCGGCATCAGGTTACTAAAACCTGGCTCTTTTTATTTGAGGAGACGTACCTGGGTGATTATTAGTCACCCTGGCTCCTAGGTCTTGTCATTTTGGTTCAGACTCCAAAATGTTTTATTTGATAGACCATACAGCCGTGAATTGTATGTCTATGATCGCAACCGTTCTGCCTCAGACTGAAAATAGAACATGTGCACTTCTCTTTTCACTTTTCAAATTATTTGACTATTTGTTTAGACTTTACATGTGACTCCCAACCAAATGATAAAATTTGAGATCGGATATACCCCTTTTTATCAGACAACTGTAAATTTAGAATGGCCAAATGCAGAAATTTGTGTAAAAAACAGGTTTTCAGCTTACCTTTTTTGTTCAGGCGCCACCGCTGCCTGCAAAAAGGGTCCTTCCGATTTGTTGCGTTCAGGCTCGCCTCAGAATATTTCAGTCCGGGCCACCGGCACCAATTTGTTAGAAAAATACCCAATTCTTTGATTGAAAGATCCAAGAACAAGCCGGAGATTTCTTCAGTTTAAAGATGGAACATTTATTTAGAAGTCACAAGTAAAGCAAGCAGCGCTGGGTGCAGCATGATGCAGCTCCCTCTGGAGCGTCGCCACACTCACCACGACTTCCAGGTGCATGTTACAGTTATCTTCTCGGGTTGGCAGGTCGGACCAACCCCTCGTACAATAGGATGGGCTTGTACGCGACCGTCTGATTGGCCAATTTAACTCTGACGGGAACAGGCCATCCGCTATTCACGTTACCGATCTCATAAAATGTACTATCAAAAGTGTGTGTGAGAATGTTGGTTTTGGGTGTGCATCTAATGTGATAGACCTGACTAAAAAGAGAGAGGAGAGAGAGAGAGGAGAGAGAGAGCTCTATAGCTTTGCCGCACTCCTATTTATCAGTTTAAATTCCATCCATCCATCCATCCATCTTCTTCCGCTTAATCCTTTTTGGGTCACGGGGGAGCTGGAGCCTATCCCAGCATCTTTGGGCAAGAGGCAGGGTACACCCTGGACAGATCGCCAGTCCATTGCAGGGCCAACACAGAGAGACAGACAACCATTCACTCTCACAGTCATACCTAAGGACAATTAGAATCTCCAGTTTTGATGCCAGTTAACCTAACTTGCATGTTTTTGGCATGTGGGAGGAAATTGGAGAAATCCCGGAGTAAACCCACGCAGACACGGGAAGAACATGCAAACTCCACACAGATCACTGTTGGTTGGGGGCTGGGATCGATCCCAGGATCCCCCGGCCAAGGGTGAGTTGCTGTGCTGCCGCAGTGCTAACCACTCCGCCACCGTGCTGCCCCATTATATTCCTCAATGATTTATTGTATCATTTGCATTCATCATCATCATTTTTTACTACAGACAATGGCATTTTTTGTAGTTTAACAAATTTTGCACTGTATAGTGTGTACTATGTGCTGGTACAGCTCAGTAAATTACAAATATGATTTTTTATTTGTTTTAAAAACTACTACCAATATTATAAAATTTATCTTTTTAAAATTAAATTAAAAAAAAAAAACTTTGATGTTCTAATTTACTGAGATGCACTGGTAGACTGTTTTAACAGGAAAATAAATTGTGAGCTGCTTCATCTGTTGCATGTTAAACATTATCACAGTACCCCGGAAATCCAGGCAAACCCAGTACGATCTGAGCTCCCTCTGTTGTTTGTTACCTCAGTGGTGACGAGTCCGGTCTGCTTTCTCGTCTAGTGGCAGGTTGAAGGGAAAAGAAAGACCAAGCTCCATTTGTGTCAGCAGCCACAAGTTATACTGTGCACCACGAGTTTTGTGGTGGTAGGAAGGGAGGCAGTGGGGATGGGTTTTTGCACTTGTGTAGCCTGCTGCAGTCCATTTCTCCGCTCTGTTGATTTGGCAGGTGGACATTGGAACGTGCCATTGGAACTTGTTGTGGCTCTCTGACGTAACCCGGAAGGGCAAGTTTTTTCTTTTTTTTTTTTTTTTCGCTCTGCACAGCAGGCATGCGCTCTGGTGGCTTAGCATCTTCTACTGCTTTTTTGGTTGAAATGCGGCAGTGGGTGAGCGCATGTACCCCTGCCTGGACAGCAAAGCCACTACATTTCATAGAATAAGCCCTCATTGAAAAGGACTGCTGAGTTATCAGTTAATCGACAACTAATTTAATTTAGTCAACTAAATTCTTATTGACAATTAATCGAAAGTCAATCAATCATTAGCATCCCAACTTTGAAGTCTTAAACCGAGCTGAGCATTAAACTACAGTTTCAGGGTGCATTCTGACAGCCACTGTTTGGTCCGGACCAAAGGACCAAACATTGGCTTCCACGAATAGTTAGGTTCGTTTGCTGCAGTCTGAATGCGCGTTGGAACTCTGGTGCGCATCAAACAAGTGAAGTCTGGTACCCCTGAAAATGGGGGTCTCAGTTCTCTTGTAAACGAAGTTTGGTGTGCTCCACTTGCAGTGGGAATCCACACGGAGTATCCAGCGGACCAAAGGGTGGAAGTGTCCCTCGGTGTTTGTGTAACCATAGTAACATATAAGGCACTTTTCCATTAGCCTCGCTTAGCCCCGATTTGAAAACACGACTCGTCTCACAACAACTCGTTTCGGCCTCGATTGCGTTTCGACATTACTGCTGACACACCTGCGGTGGGTGGGATTTCTTGAACAGCAAGGTGGCACCACACTCTCGTGACGTGAAGCGCGCGACCCAAGCAAACATAATATGGCTGCTCTACAAGGCGACTCCTCGGTCTGTGGCTTTTTTTCGCCGTAAATACCAAAAAGGACCGCCAGATAAGGGTACAGGCAGCGAGACGAAACACTCTGGAATAGTTCTGCAGCTTCTGGGAGAGCCGAAGACATGAGGATACAGACTAGGTCATATATGACGGTAAGCTAATGGTTGCTAATGCTAGTTTGCTGTAAGTATGTCGTGCTACACTGTAATGTCTGCAAGTTAGGTACTAAAATATGTATGCTGTGTGTGTGTGTTTCAGATTGCTCTGTTGTTGGGAAATTACCTCTTCAAACGGTCGGTCTGGCGTTCAGCACAGCCTCTCACTGATGTCATCAGCCTGTCACTGATGTCAGCACAGCTTCCCCAAAGATCAGTGGTTATAGAGCTTAAGAATGTCTGTAGAAACATTTATTTCCTGTACAACAAATTGCTCTGCTCTGCGTGAAAATCATGGAGAGACTGTTCAGACATCATAGACGTACCTGCTTCTGCAGCAGAGTCTGAGGTGGTGTCATAGAAAAAAATGATCAGCTGACACAACTTGATCGCCAGTTTAATAACTATATTAGCCACAAAATATGTATTCAAAAAGTAAACAGTACTGAGTTATGTATAATAAGATATATTTGATAGTTATGATGTATTTTAGGCCAAAACAAACTTGATCTAGGATTAAAGGCAATTAAAATAATGCAGTCACAAGGTTACATGGAAAATAATTGATTTACTAGATACATGTACTGTAGAAATATATATTCTCTGCATCAACAACGTACTATACATGCATTCATGTAGTATTGCACTGGGAATTGCACTGACAATAAACCTGTGAAGTTTTTGCAGATGTCTCTTTTTTATATGTGAAGGTTACCACCATGTGGCACAAATTAAATACTGAAAGATTGGAAAAGCTGTCTAAGAACAATCCAGCAGTTTGAGAAATCACTTTTGGTTTTGTGTAAATCTGTCAACAGAATTATGAACCATAAAGCAGTTTGTGTTAAAATGTTAAATCCCATTAAACCTAATCCGGGGGCTTCCAATCATGTGTCATGGGGGGCCAAGACCCTGCAGGTTCTCTCTTCTACCCAGTCTCTTCAGCAGGTGTTGTCACTGATCAGCAGTCAGTGGAAGAAGTTCAGTGGAATCTGTTGTTGAAGACACTGGTTGGAGGTAAAGCCTGCAGGGTCTTGGCCCTCCATGGCACATGATTGGACACCCCTGCCCAAACCCATTATGATGAAGAGCAGATGCTAATAGGACCCAGAATTCCTCCATATACATCCAACAATACAGTCTTCAGTTAATAAAATAATTGTTTTGGTTACTTTTTTCTTAAAAATGAGCCATTATTTTCAAGGTCACCGATAAATCCTTTGTACAGTTGACTCTTTTCCCACCGGTGTCTTAACAGACAAAATGGAAAATCAAGATGCAAACACATAAGTCACTAAATTGTTTATTACAATCAGCAGCAAATTCCAGATTATTCAGAATGTGCAAAATTCAAACTGTAAAAAAGAATAAAACTGGAATGGGTCACACACGGCTGCCACACTCCCTCACTGAGAAGCAACTGGATCGGCCCCTCGTACTGGTCCAGCAGGTCTTCAGCCTGCATCTCTGTAAATAGTGAGGCAAGGTCCAGTTGGGGTGGACATTTTCCCTCTTGCATAGACAAAAGACAAATGGGTGGTGGTTAATTAAAGCAAGTGTAAAACATATTTAGGAAATACACTTGTTGCTAAAAGCCAGTGGTGGAATGTGAATTAATGAATGAATGAATCTTTATTTCGGATTGATTAAAGGTAAAGGTTAAAAGAAAATAGAATAATATAACAAAGGGGAAAAAATCTAACAAGGTCAAATTAAACAATAACTCCTCTGATTATACAGTTCAACATAGGTTATCTGAAATGGGTGATGGCTGAAGCCGCAGCTTATATTGCCCACCATATTCCATCCAAGAATTCAAAAGAAAAACAAAACAGGAGGGATTACAATTTGAATGTGACAATAAAGTACTTCGTTGTTGTATTTAACCACAATTTTCATGTAGCTGTGCTTCACTAGATTTTACGAGGGCTGGGTTACATTTAAAATCATCTGCTTTTACTGTGGCTTCAGCAATCAGAATGAATTAATACATTCACTTGAATGGAATCTAGTACTTTAACTGATGGTGTGAATCACCGAGTATGGAGTCACTCAGTCAAAATATGAAGTTTTTATCAATCAAAAGTTGGTCTTGTCTGGAAAAGTGTCTCTTCTTACCCTGGCTTCATGTGTGGGCGGTGTTTTGTACTAGCATTGCTAAAATATAAAAGGAAGCACTACAGTGGGTCTCAAATATTTGTAATGTGTCCTGTTACTGCATGAGTTTATTGATGATAGACTATAAACTACACATATAAAGTAAATTATATTGATGACTGAACATCTCACATTCGCCAAAACATACAGTTATGAACATAACTCACAAAGGATCACACAAGTGATCTGACAAAAAAATAAATACATTAACAAGCGGTTTATTTTACAGTTGATGTGCCATATTCACACAATCAAATAAATCTCAGTTCAGTCCCTTTTATATTAAGTGGAAATTGTGCTACTTTGGTTTTGACACGCCTATAAAAGCAAAGGATTTCACTACTTTCCACAGTGGCGAGGTAGGTTGTGGGGAGGCTGATTTCGTCTTGCCTAGACGAATGACAGAAATGGATGTTGGTTAGTTTCAAACAAGTTCAATACATATACAGGCACATCTCAAAAATTAGAATACCATGAAAAAATTCAATATTTTTGTCACTCATTTCAGAAAGTGAAACCCATATATAGATTCATTACAGGGACAGTGATATAATGAAAGTGTTTATTTTAATATTGATGATTACGGCTACAGCCCATATTAACCAACACCTCAGCGGCCAACATTTATATCAAAACTATTTTTTTTTTTTTAATTTAAGTTTTTGTAAAGGGTATACAGGTCGTTACAGCAGTGCATTGTTTACATTTTCATCACATGTTCCCTTATTTTCTGATATCTGACAACATTGGAAGATTAATTCTTACAACACCCCCTTTTTTTTAAAGTGAAAGAAAAAGTGAAATTAAAGAGAAAAAAAAAGAAACAAAAAAAACCCCAAACAAACCAGCAAAAAACAAACAAAAAGAAAAAGTAAGTAAATAAAGGTAAAAGAGCATCTGAGTAGCGTTGGAACAAAGAGCGGAACCATTATTGAAATGGTATTTGTCAAAGATTAGATCTAATGGAAGACACATATGCGATCCAGGGTTGCCAAAAGTTCATGAACCCATCCTTGTCCTGTCTCAGTGCGAATGTCAACTTTTCCATCGAGTAAATGTCTTGGATCACGTTAATCCAATCTTCAGGTGTAGGACAGTCCTTCAACATCCATTTTTTAGTTAGAGCTTTTTTGCTTGCCAATATTAAAACATTGAATAAGTATTTTTCTCCTCGTCTTTCCAGTGAGTCCGGTAGTAAACCCAAATACAAAGTTACAACAGAAAAGGGAACTGTAATTTTGAATATTTTCCCCAATATTGTCTGTACATTGGTCCAATATTGGTGGATAACTGGGCATGACCAAAACACATGAAAATGATTTGCAGTCTTTTCACCACACAAGCGCCAACAGTTCAACCCCTTATGGGTAAATTTGTTTTGTGCAGGTGTTCTGAAAAATCTTACCAAGTTTTTCCATCCAAATTCTCTCCACTGCAGGGATGAGGTACTTTTCCATTGCTGTTTATTTAGCTTTTCCCATATTTCCAGTTGTAAAGTGAAATTCCCCTCTTTTTCCCATCTCTCTTTTATATAAGATGTGTTGTCTCCTTTTAAGTCTTGAAGACCTTGGTATATTTTAGAAATGTATCTGATCCCTGGGATCCCTTTATATGCCATTAAGAAGACCTTCAGAACACCTGACTGGGCCCTTTCCAAATCCTCCTTTTTAAGTATATTGTTTATGTGGTGTCTAAGCTGGAAGAACCTGTAAAGGTCTTGATTTATTAGGCCTTGTTTTTTCAAATCTTCAAAACTTCTTAAGATTTGCCCTTTAAAAAAATCGTAATATTTTATCAGCCCTTTCTCCTTCCACTTTTTAAATCTGGAGTCTGTTTTATTAGGAGTAAAGTCTTGATCATAGGCAATCCATTGCAGAAGTCGATAGGGCTCTTTAGTTTGATTCTCTCTGACTATCTTAAACCAAATTTTTAGCGGGGTCTCTATCCACGGGTTAGTGTTATTCAAAAGCTTAGGTAAGGCATTGTTCCCTATTATCGCCTGTAGGGGGATGTCACTTGTTATTTGGCATTCGATCTCCTTCCATTGTGCAGTGTAGACTGGGTTACATATCTCTACTAAAGTTTTAATTTGTTTTAATTTGTTTTAAAAATAGTCAATCCTTGAGTAAGATGAATGTGGAGTTGAGTAAAATATATAGTCTTTTACACTGGGGTTGAGTTCCCTCCACACGTCACAGATTCCCATTTCTTTTAGTAACATCCGAGTCTTCCTGTTTTGGGTGTTATTTTGATGTGGAGAATTACCAGAAGCATCCCAGTATGGATTCAGTCTAAGATTGAAGTCCCCACCACATATCACTAAACCTTGAGCTTTAGTTATCATTAGGTCGAATACATTTTTATAAAATTTCCAGTTAGCCCCTGGGGGAGCATACACATTCAGCAGGGTGATATCTTCTCCCTCTAGCCGCCCAGTTACCAAACTGTATCTCCCTTCTTTATCTTTGTGTTCTGATTTTTTTTCAAATGTAATTTTGGTTGATATCAATGTTGCTACTCCCCTCCTCCTCCCTGACTTATATGAAGATGAAGAGATCATTTTAAACCCTTGTCTACTGAGTTTATTGTGTTCCACGTCTGTTAGGTGGGTTTCTTGTAAAAATATTATTCCTGCTTTGTCTTTTTTTCATTTTGCCTAGAATCTTGGATCTTTTAACTGGATTCAGGATTCCTTTTACATTATATGAAATTATTTTGGTTACACCCTGTTTCTCCATTGTGTTGTTTTGTTTAGTATAACTGTGTGATGGCCGTCTTTTGTGCTACTCAGAAACTGAAAGAACATTAAAAACAAGAAAAACATTAAGAACATAGTGTATAAAACTTTAAAACGAAAAGCTGTCAGAAGAACTTCCTGAGCTGAGGTCTTTTTAAAGACCCTGGAAGAGCCTTGATGGAGTGAAGGCCCTGAGGGAAATTCCTCAAACTCTGTTACGTGTTGAGGGCCCTCTCTTACACCTGTAAGTTGTCCCATGCTTTTAACGTGAGTTTCAGAACCCAATCCAAACTTGTAATGATTTTTTTTTTCCTTTTATGCCTAAACCCTGTGAAATTGTGTGCACCCTCCCACCCCCATCACATCAAACATTCACGCAAAAACAGTATTTGTTAGTATGAGGAGAACATGTGGATTATTGTCACATTTCTATTTTAACAAGTTTTTTGTTTTTTTTATTAAAAAGACTTATTTGTTTCAAATATTATGACTGTTCCATGAAATGTTTTACCACATGCCCAATACGCATCTCCTTTAATGTTTGTTACCTTGTATGAGGGGGGTTGGATGTGCGGATTGATTCAAGAGAAAAAAAAAAAAAAAAAAAAGGTCGCTATTCCAACCTGAAAACGGACAGTTTATCCGCGACGCTCTGGCGCTGGGTTTCCCGCTGCTGGTCCGTGGATTTTGAAGGTCTTTGTGTTGTCCATGTTTGCGCTTTGATCTTCTCACTCGGGTCTGCTGCGGGTTTAAATACCGTTACCGGGAGCCCTCTTTTCGCCATGTCAGCTGTTGCTTCTTCCGCCGAATTATAGAGACATGTTTCTTCACCGTAGAAGACCCTTAACTTCGCAGGAAATGGAGTCTGAAAGCGCAATTTCTTCTCTCTTAACACCTTTTTCGCATCATTGTATTCCCTGCGCTTTTTAAGGACCTCCGGGGCGTAATCGTGTTCCACGAAGACTTTTCTCTCCTGGTGCATAAATCCTTTTTTCTGCCAGGCCAGTCTTACAACCTCTTGTTTTATTTTGAAATTGGAAAATCTTACCAACACCGAACGTGGGGGCGCTTCCGCCGCCGGCCTAGCGGCTAATGAACGATGTGCCTTTTCTATCTTCAAGTCGGTGGTTTGTGGAATATCCAATTTCTCTCTTAGTAAGGATTCCACGCATTCTGCCATTGAGTTAAAACCGTTTTCGGCTCCTTCTATCAGACCATGAATTCTTACGTTGTCTCTTCTTTGTCTTCCTTCTTGGTTGGCTAGCTTAGCCTCTATAGATGCTTGTCTTTTGCGTAGGTCCAGCACAGAATCTTCGAGCACTTTTATTCGTTCCTCTGTTTCCAAGATTCGGTTCTCGGCCTGGTCCACTCTGCTGTTTGTCCTTTTCAATTCTTCTCTGAATTCCCGAAATTCGGCCGTAACTTCTCGGCGAAATCGTCGTAGCTCTTCAAATAGTGATTTCAGGCTAACCTTTTTGTTAGCTATCACCAGTTCCTCGTCTTCTGAACGGAGATCTTCCAGTTCAGATTCTCCGGCCGATACGTGTCCTGGCCTGGAGAATTTCAGTTTCTTCTGTTTTCCTTTAGACATGATGATTTTGTCTTTTGATTTTCACTCCTCCAAAAATCCGTTAAGTTTGATTTTCAAGGTGTTATCTTGGATTGGGTCTGAGAGCTTCAGTGTTAAGCTGCAGTCGCCATGGCGTCCAGACCGGAAGTCCATCAAAACTATTTTTAAAGCTAATTTTATGTAATATTCCAATTTTTTGCAAAATGGAATTTGGGGTTTTCAGGGGCTGTAAGCCGTAATCAGCAAAATTAAAATAAATAAACGCTTCAAATATCACTGTCTGTGTAATAAATCTATATAATATACGGATTTCTATTTCTGAAATGAGTGAGTGGTAGGATGTGACAAAAATGCTTCGTTTCCCTGACAAGCACTGCAGGATCCACAGAATAGGTGTGTGGGTCTATTCTGACGCTTTAGAAAATTATATGAATGACTTTATAAATCACTGGTTTGAAAAAGCAATTTTAATATGACGAGATTTCGGCTCATGTGGTCCATTTCACCAGTATCACAGTACAAACAGGGAGGCTAACCCCTGGCATGTGGAAACACATTCTAGCATTAAATTGCACACAATTTAATGTGCAGGACCAAAGTGCCATACAAAACACAAACCAGGACTTTAACCAGGATTAACATATTTCATCGTTTTGCTCTCACAAGCGAATATTTAGGAGAAAACAAGCGCGAATCAGTAGTTGGTACTAGCTAGCTACTAGCAAAAAAATCGTTAGCTAAAACGAGTTAGCCAGCACAAAACGGCACTGTATGGCTCAAAAAAGTGAGCTTACCACCAACAGGATAAATAAGCAAACAAATGCACATTATTACAAATCACTCACCATCGATGGTTCGCTCACGTTCTTCTTCAGCTTGTCCATAGTCCAGTTTCTATGCTGTGCAGCCATCTGTATAGGTCCGGGTCACTCCTCACTGTGGATCTGCCACCAAGCAGAGAAAACTCCGCATCTCTTCGTTGGACCACGGTGTAGAGTTCCGCAAAACCTACAACGCTGTCTGTATTAATATCGTATTTACTCCGTGACCGAGTTAGTCCATGACAATATTGCAAATGGCGGTCATGTAGTAGATTCATCAGAAGACGGCGAAGACGGTCGCTTTCGTGACGTTACGACCTGACCAATCAGCGGCGACCAGTCTTTTGACGTCACATCACGGCCCGACTCAGCTCGGTTGTACCCTGCCCTCGATCCGGTACGAAAATAGCGCCCGTTAAACCGTGCTGGGGCTTATGGAAAATGCTCAAATGCGGACTGAGCGGTGCCGTGTTGGGCTAAGCAGGGCTAATGGAGAAGGCCCTATAGTCTCAGAAGAGGAAGTGGCGTTTACCATAGTAGATTTTGGGTAGAAACAATAACAATGAAGGCAACCGCACAAATCCAAGAAATCCTTTTACCGGTGAAAGCTGAGGAGAAAAGTTAAAAAATGTCTCCTTTGTGGCGGACAAACAACCTGGTTGAAGGGAGTTCCGTTTTCGGTCCTGGCCAGTCGATGAGCCTGATTTTTCTTCTTCACTGATATTTTTTCTTCCTGGTTGGTTGGTGGTTTCTGCTACAGCGCCCCAAACGAGCAGTTGTTGTAACTGCATGACGTTGTCCAGGCAGTTTGGGCTGCTGCAGTGTGAATGCAAACCAAACCAAACGAAGGTGTGAAAATTCTTGGCATTCCCCACCCAGTCAAACCGAGACCCTCGGACTATCCTGGTCTGAATGCAGCCTCAAGGACCAGCTGACATGGCTGCAGATCACTCCTGGTCTCTGAGCAAGAAACTGCCAATCCCTGTCGTGGTATGTTGTTTATTTTAAAGTGACCTCTGACCTCCTTATCATTCTCAAGAAACTACAGATACTTCTATGTGATCCAACTGATATTTGTAAAGCATGTCCTTTGTTTGTATGCAGAACCGCTTAATTTTTGTTCTGTGAAATCTTATACTTTGAGTGATTTAACTACACTTGGATATTGTGTCCGTGCCTCATTGTGGCAGAGTCTGGACCAAGTTACCTGAAATAGATGGACTAAGTTCACCGTAAAACAGGGTCAAACTGCTGGACATGCAAATACTCCAGTCAAGCATGCTTGTCTGTTTTTCCCTTTCCTTGCACATTTTCCATTGTGAAGTGTAACCCTGCCTACCATTCAGCCCCTCTTGTGGGTGAAGAACCTTGGAAATTAATCAGAACTTTTTGGCAATTCAGTTGTGTTGCTGAATAATTTGAATATTCACTAGTTTATCCTTGGATTGGAGGAGATTTCTGGTGACTCATTTTACTCTTGAGTTTCTGCCGTTTTCTGTACTATCTGGGGTTAATGTCCGCTGGGACCAAGGCCACCATGATATGACAAGCCTGCTGGCGTCACATAGCACACACAAACAAACCCATCTTATTCCTGTCCTTCACTGTTTGGACTCCTCTCTCCTCTGCCTCCGAGACTCATTTCCTCACATGTTTCTCTTTGCCATTTATTCAGTCACTTGGTAGCTTGCTAGAAAATACTGGTGAGGCAAATTGTTCCCATTTGGGGGTTTTCTCTGTAATTATTCCTGGGCAAGCCAGCTGTGATAAAATGGCCAATCATCTCTTCCTTTTTTCGCTCCTTTGAAATATTTCTGGTTGCAGCCGTGTTGCCCGTCCTTGCTTCTGTCCTTCAGTCACTTAACATGATTTGAAACACACAGCAGACATCATAAGCTGTATCATTACTCACTGACATGGTGGTCGGAAAGCTGAATGTTGGGGGGAAGCAGTCCGATTCATAGCAACACAACATTTTGCACAGTTTTTTCATTGCTGTGGAAAAAAGTCATTCCTCGGTCTGCCACTGTGGTTGGAGGATTTTGGAGACGTCAGCTGTTTGTGAAAACATGAATGGAAATAAGCAGACGGATTTCATACCGAAATCCAAAAGACTACTGCCTGTTCTGTCAATGGCTAGAGGTGTTTTGTTTCATTTGCATACACATTGAGCCTATAGGCGTGATGGCTGCCTGAACCCTTATGCCTGACAGTGGGTATCATTTTGGTATGTGCCAGCTATCCAGGTTGGGAGCGTTTGCATGGAGATGGCTCTTCACACTTTAAACAAGTGTAACTGGGTTAACATTTACATGCTGTACTTAAAGCAGATCTAATCTAATCTCCATACAGAGGTATTTCATTTAGCAGCTTAACGAGGGCCACAATCGGTTGTTCTAACACCTCCTCAGTCTGTAACCATGTCAGTGCTGGAGCCAGTGAGGTAACAAAGAGACTGAATAATGGGCGGATCATGGGATTATTGTCACGAGTAGATGCAGGTTTACACTGTGATTGCCTGCCCTCCTTCTCTTTATGGGATTTGTCCAGTACAGTGTGCAGGAGTTCTGATTCACACTTGCAGGGATTGAGCCTTTAGATTACATTATGTTTTGAAAAAGAGGCAGGAGAACTATAGGATTATACAGCCCAGCCAATGGTTGATCATTTTTCAGGCATGAAAAGAGTCTAAATGTGGACTAACTGGGTTTCCCCCCCCCCCCCAGTAGTGGCCCCATTGAAGGGTAATGACAAGGCCACAGTGCACTAAATGTGAGCCTGCTGAGGTTTCTTTGACCAGCCATTTCACTTCACGATGTGCCAAAAGCCGTGCTTCCGCAAATTGGTCATCAAAGTAGTCCAATCCCCATAACGAATTCAACTTGAGCTATTGTTATCATTGTCGTCATGTCGAGGAATGGCCTACTGAATAAATTTATATGCAATAGTCGTCTGCCAAGTTTCACCTCTGTTCATTTAACTGTCTGATGTCTAGGGGACTGCTGACAATGCTTTAACCTTGTCTGTATTGCAATTTTAACAATTTCACATAAAAAAAGATGTATTCTTCAATAATTTTTTTAAAGGTTGCATGAAAAATGGGTTTGGATTAGTGCTGTATTTTTTTTTGTTTGAGGTTGATAACCAGCCAACAAGATGATGTCTTGTTCGAACCTGCTACTTTCTAAAAAAGCAAGTTAGAAAACAAGATAATTTGCTGGTGTTTTCAGTAGGGATGAGCAGATACCACTTTTTCAAGACTGATACTGTGACTTTGAATATTGGTCGATACCGATACTGTCTCTCTTATTTAAAACAATAAAAATACAGAACATACTTTGGTAATGACTAGTTGCATTTTGTACACATATAAAAACAGAAATCTAAAAGTCAAAGAATATATTATAAATTTGACTCAGTTCATTAATGCTGCTGCTTTTTTTTTATTTTAAACTTTGCAACATTGGCAGCATTTCACTCAGCACCATGTAAACGTGCATTCTGAAGTTTTAAGTGCAAGTTTATACAAAACTTTGAAGCTGAGTAAACATTCAGAGGAAATTCAAAGTGCCACTTTATGCATGAGGTAAAAATGCTGCAGATCTGAAGATAAAGGAACTAACCTTTTAAGTTGTATTTTTGTCATCCATTATTATTATTATATTGTGGGAATGTGCAATTGATGAGGCAGGTTTGTCTCAAATCAGCTTTATTACACATTCTCCAACATCTCAAAGTAGAAAAAGAGACCATCACAGGAAACTCTCATCCCTTAAATACCCGGGCTCTCACAGCTCACAAGTCACTTTGCATCACAAGTCACATTGCATTATAATCACCAGTAACAATGCATCTCCTCTATAATCCCCTAATATCACCCCCACAGTCTCAGGCCCTGCATACCAAAGCTAACACCTTCACAGCTTCCTGTTATCTCCAAGGAAACTCTGTCTTTGTTCTTATCTAAAATGTGAGGCCTTAAATAAGTCACAAAGTAGGTCACATGTGTGGCCACACTACCCCCCCCCCCAAACATTTAGATCGAACAACAGAATAACAGATTGCATGCTGTGATAACATCATTGCACATCAATCCACATGATGCTTGGGCCTCAGTCTTCTCCCGTATCTGCTGTAACCAGGTTTCACCGCCTCCACGGCGCCGTCATGCTGGTGAGCTGCTGTCTGGGGGTGCAAACCTTTTGTCAGTCTCTGCAGGTGATCTGGGGAAATATTACTCTGGGAAACACCCCGTGGTGGTCTGCCACGTCGAGGGGCCCTTGCCAACAGCACTTGCTCCACAAAAGCGGGTTTGAGTCTGTTTATGCCAACCTTTTCCCTCCTACCCCCCAAATCTAGCAAAAAATGCTTGTCCCCTGTTTCCAACACTCTGAACGGCCCATCATAAGGTGGTCGCAGTGGTGTGCGATGCGCGTCATGTCTGATAAAAACAAACTCCGCATTTTTCAAAGCTTTAGGCACAAAAACGCGCGGAAAACTGTGATGGACGGGGCCCGGCAGCGTGCCTGCATCAACGCTACGCTGCAACAGCTGAGACAGGGAGCTGCTTGGCACAGAATTATCCGGGAGAAACTCCCTGGGTAGCCGAAGTGGCTGCGCGAAAACGAGTTCTGCTGGGGAAGCCTCTAAGTCTTCTTTAGGCGCAAAACGCAACCCTAATAAAACCCACGGAAGCTTGTCCACCCAATTTGCATCCGTCAGTGACGCTCTAAGCGCTGCTTTCAATGACCTGTGAAAACGTTCGCACAACCCATTAGCCTGCAGATTGTACGCGGTTGTACGGTGAATTGTGACACCTAGGCTGCGGGCCATTGTTGACCAAAGTTCAGAAACAAATTGCGGACCTCTGTCGGATGTAATGTCCGACGGGACTCCAAAACGCGCCACCCATGCCGTTAAAAACGCGCGCGCCACCTCCTCGGCTGTGGTTGACGCCAAAGGGACCGCCTCCGGCCAGCGTGTGGTGCGGTCCACCATGGTCAGAAGGTGCGTGTACCCCTGTGATGGCAAGAAGGGGCCCACGAGGTCCACGTGAACGTGGTCAAACCTCTTGGAAGGAATGAGAAATGGCTCCAATGGAGCCTTCGTGTGCCTGTGTATCTTGGCCCGTTGGCACGCCATGCAGGCTGCCGCCCACTCCTTAACTTGTTTGTGAAGGCCGGGCCACATGAATTTTTCCACTACCATCTTGACCGACGCGCGAATCCCCGGGTGCGCCAGAGAATGAATCGAGTCGAAAACGCGGCAGCGCCACGCTGCCGGCACCACGGGACGCAGTCGTCCCGTGGAGACATCACAGATTAAGGGGGGCCTACCGTCTTGCAGCTCCCTGCTCTCCAGCCTTAATCCTGTTGGTCCAGACTGGAGCGCGCGCACATCCGCGTCACTACCTTGCTCCGCGGCCATGGCTGTGTAATCTATCCCCACGCAGATGGGGGCAGCCACGGCGCGCGAGAGGCAGTCTGCTACTACGTTCAGTTTACCCGACACGTGCTGATTATCGGTAGTAAACTCTGAAATCGCGGCTAACTGCCTCTGTTGCCGGCCTGACCACGGCTCTGAAACTTTGGCCATCGCGAATGTTAACGGCTTGTGGTCAACGAACGCAGTGAAACAGCGCCCTTCTAGCCAGAAGTGGAAGTGGCGAATGGCCAAATGGAGAGCCAGCAACTCCCTGTCGAACGCGCTGTATTTACGCTCACTATTGCGCAAGGTCCTGCTGAAAAAGGCGAGCGGTTGCCAAGCTCCGGCTACATGCTGCTCCACGACCGCCCGTATGGCCACATCTGACGCGTCAGTAGTGAGCGCTATGCAGGCCGTTGGGTCTAGGTGTGCCAACAACGCAGCATTTGCCAAGGCTGCTTTTACCTCCGAGAACGCTCGCTCCCGCTCCGGGGACCACTCGACCTTATTCGCGGGTTTCTATTTTTTGAGCGCGGCATAAAGCGGTTGCATGAGTTGCGCTGCGTGGGGGAGGAAACGGTTATAAAAATTCACCATTCCCAAAAACTCCTGTAACGCCATGACCGTCTGCGGCCGGGGGAAATTTGTTACCGCGCGCACTTTGTCAGGAAGCGGAACCGCTCCTTCGGGGGAGACGCGGTGTCCTAAAAAATCGATCTGCGCCACCCCGAACTGACACTTCGCTGGGTTGATTATTAACCCGTGATCTCCCAACCTCCGGAAAACTGTCGCTAGGTGGTTTTCGTGTTCGTCTTCGGACGCGCTGGCTACCAAAATATCGTCCAAGTAGACGAACACGAAAGGGAGATCGCGCAGCACCGCGTCCATCATGCGTTGGAACGTCTGTGCAGCCCCTTTCAGCCCGAATGGCATGCGCAAAAACTCGAATAGGCCAAATGGAGTTATTACCGCTGTTTTGGGTATGTCCTCAGTGCGCACTAGGACTTGGTGGTAACCGTGGACCAAATCTATCTTAGAAAAAACACGCGCCCCTGCCAAATGAACGGAAAAATCTTGGATATGCGGGATTGGGTAGCGGTCATGCGCTGTAGCGTTGTTTAACCTGCGGAAATCCCCGCAAGGTCGCCACGAGCCGTCATCCTTCGGGACCATGTGTAGCGGGGAAGCCCATCGGCTGTTCGAACGCCTGATTATGCCCAACCTCTCCAGGTTGGCGAACTCCTCGCGCGCTATGGCCAGTTTAGCTGCATCCAAGCGCCGAGCTTTTGCAAAAACGGGCGGTCCGGTAGTGGTAATAAAATGTTCCACCCTGTGTTTAGCGACGGTTGCCGAAAATGTGGGGACCGTGAGTGCTGGGAACTGAGTGAGCAGTGTGTGGAACTTACCGCTTGCAGCTGTGATGTTGGCGGGGCCACTCGCGCTGTACAGGGAATAGAATCAAAAGAAAGTGCATTAACCAGGCACCTGTTAGCGAGATCAACCAACAAACCATGTGAGCACAAAAAATCAGCCCCCAACATATTGAAATTCACTGCTGCTATAACAAAAGTCCACTCAAATGTACGGCTGTGTAGGGACAGAAGTAGAGTTCTCTCACCAAAAGTCTTAATCTCCGAGCCGTTCGCTGCTGCCACCCCGGGGCCTCTGGAACCTGCCAGCCTGTCCGCGTAGGAAGGTGTAATGAAACTCAACTGGGAGCCTGTGTCCACGAGGAAATGCCTCCCCGAGCGTGCGTCCAACAAGTAGAGCAGCTTGTTCTCCTCCCCGAGGGTCGCGGCTGCTACCGACCCCTGGTCTTGGCGTTTCCCGAACGCTTGAACTGGCACGGTGGTACACATTTGCGTGCCCTCTCTGCGAAGCGGCGATGGTAGAAACAAAGGGTGTCTCCTCCGCATTCCCTGGCCCCTGCCGCCGCCGTTGTCGGTGGTTCTGCTACCGCTGCCCCTGGCCCCCTGCCATCTCCGGTCGTCGCGCCGAGTTCCGCTGCTGCAGCCGTGGTCGCGCGCTGTCTGCTGGCGATGACAATTCGCTGCGCCTCCCGGGCCAGCGCGCGGTAGTCCCGCTGGGCCAACGACGACGAACTGGCCAGGGTCGCTCTCGTCGCTGACGGTAGGGTCCTGAGGAAGAGGTGGGTAAAGATGAAGTGGTCGTCGTCCGAGCCTTTCAACCTCAACATCTTCTCCATCAGGTCAACGGGCGTGTCATCTCCCAACTCAGTCAGCGCCAGGAGTCTCTCTGCTCTCTCCTCAACAGAGAGGGTGAAGTGCTGGATGAGTGCAGCCTTCAACGCGCCGTATTTGTCGCTGGCCGGCGGCTGCTCCAGAAGGCTCTCCACATGCTGGGACGTGTGGTTATCCAGTTTTGCGACCACATGGTAGAATTTTGTGTCATCTACCGATATCCCCCAAAGGTTGAACTGTGCCTCAACCGAGTGGAACCAGGAGCGCGGATTGTTCTGCCAAAAGTCCGGTAGCTGGACCGTAGCGGCATTCGCTTGGCCGGGGGCTCCGGGGAATTCTCCTCTTGCTGCATGCTACGTCTTGGGTCACCAGTGTGGGAATGTGCAATTGATGAGGCAGGTTTGTCTCAAATCAGCTTTATTACACATTCTCCAACATCTCAAAGTAGAAAAAGAGAACATCACAGGAAACTCTCGTCCCTTAAATACCCGGGCTCTCACAGCTCACAAGTCACTTTGCATCACAAGTCACATTGCATTATAATCACCAGTAACAATGCATCTCCTCTATAATCCCCTAATATCACCCCCACAGTCTCAGGCCCTGCATACCAAAGCTAACACCTTCACAGCTTCCTGTTATCGCCAAGGAAACTCTGTCTTTGTTCTTATCTAAAATGTGAGGCCTTAAATAAGTCACAAAGTAGGTCACGTGTGGCCACAATATAAGTATTCTCCTGGTCCTCGGTTTATTTAGTAGCGTTTCTGATATTCTCTGTTCATTCTTCGATTTTAGGTTTGCTCTAATTTTGAAGTCATTCCTGTTCTATTTCATGTTCATGTAGCCTTGCACCCTCTGAGATTAATAAAGTATATAAAATACAAACAAAATACAAAAATACAAAAAAAATAATTTGGTATTTATGTTTCTGTTGCCTACCTCTCATCAACTGTAAGACTCTCCCCCGAAAGGCACGCTCCAGTCTGGTTTTTACTTTCAGTTTCATTCTATTTAGGTTTCATTTTTAGCGTCCAGCCTCCCGAGCTGGAAAAGCAGCAGCAGCTGCTGCTGCTGTGCGACACACGTCCTTCTGCTCAGTTCTTGACAGAATTCAGTATACTCCTTTGCCATGATACTTTTGCAAGTGTTTTAGCAAGTCGGTAGTGTAAAATTGTAAATGCTGATACCACACAGCAACATACTGAGGCAAGTCCCACAGACGAGCTCCAGTGATGTGACACTCATTGCCTTTGTTTACAGAAGCAGTGCATAGCATGGCTGAGAACATGATTGTGCATTCATCTTAATGTTATTAATGTATCGGATCAGTAAATTACTTTTATTACTTACCAGTACCGATCCAGCCATTTTGCCTGGATTGAACCCAATATGGCGGCTCATCCCTAGGTTTCAGTCTAATTTACCTAAAATACATCATCATTTTGAGTGATTTAAACTTTTTGGCTTTTTCTTTTTTCTTTTTTCACTGTAGGAGGTGGGGGGATCTATCTGTTTTAGCCAGTTAGCCATTGCTGACTGCGCCTATGGCAGACAATATTGTTTCCAGTAATTTGTACCTAAAAATACATCGGTGACATGCTCTGATAGAAGCTGGGCAGTACAACTGGCTCGAAGAGACATTAAAAAAAGTGGTAATGAATAGTTAATTTTACACTACTGTTGATGTATAGGTGCAACCGTCTTGACTTCAAACATGAACGTCAGGTTGGTCTTGTCAAGGCTAGAATGTCCAAAGTCCATCTTGTTTTGTGAAAGGGAACTCGTTATAAGACCCAAACCTAATCCTAAAAGGCCTGATGCTGGGTTCAGACCAAACGTGAAGCATAATTTCACGTCCCTCTACTGCTGCAAGTAAAGCCTTGCGGAAGGGCGGGGTTGCCTTCATAACGTCCTCAGCTGCTTTACCTAGTATGGAAATCTCCAAAACACCGTTATTTTATTTTTATTTATTTATTTATTTCGGATAGTACATTACAGGTTAAAAGAAACTGTATAATATAACAACAAGGTCAAATTAGACAAAGACTCCTTCTACTATACAATTCCACGTGAGTTATCCGAAATGGGTGATGGCTGAAGCCGCAGCTTATATTGCCCACCCATATTCCATCCAAGAATTCAAAGGAGAAAAAAGAGAAAACAAGACAAGAGTGATTACAATTTAAAACAAGGCTAAGACAAAATATGACTGAGAGAAAAAGAAAACTGAGCTAGTCTAAGTTAAGCGGTTACTATTCAAAAACAAATCTAAGACATAGTGTCACAGAGAAAAAAGAAAAACTAAGCTATAACACAACACAGGCTGGAAATGTCAATCCTTATGTGAGTTTACATGTCGTCTTGTAAATATGTTTGGAGTATTTCTTCCTTTAGTTTTTGTTTAAATTGTCCAAGCTTTGTACATGATTTTAATTCAGGTCCAAAATCGTTCCATAATCTGACACCTTGCACTGAAATACAGTGTTGCTTGGTAGTTGTTCTCACTGTAGGCTTTTGAAATATACATGTTCCTCTGAAGTGATATCGTTTCTCCCTTGTTTGGAACAACTTTTGGATATTTGCGGGCAGTGATAGATTCTTCACTTTGAACATTATTATTGCGGTTTTAAAGTCGATCAGATCTTTCAACTTGAGAGTTTTTTGTTTAAGAAAAAGTGGGTTTGTTGGTTCCCTGTAAGCTGCTTTGTTGATTATTCTAATAGCTCTCTTTTGAAGCATAAAGAGTGGATATATGTTTGTTTTGTATGTATTTCCCCATACTTCATTACAATATGTCATGTATGGGAGTATTAATGAATGATACAAGGTGTATAGTGTGGGTTGATTCAGCAAATTTTTCACTCTGTGTAATATTGCAATTGATTTGGATACTTTACCTTTTATATAATTAATATGTGGCTTCCAACACAGTTTGTTATCAATTATTACTCCAAGGAATTTAGTTTCGGATACCCTTTCAATCTCTACACCATTTACACTGAGTTTGGGTACTGGGTAGTTGTGATGGTTGTTAAAGACTATAAATTTTGTCTTGCTTAAATTGAGCGTTAATTTGTTTGAATCAAACCACAGTTTCAGCTTTCCTAATTCCTTTCCGAGTGTATCCAGAAGTTGTTCCAAGTTGTTTCCACTGCATAGCAGGTTAGTGTCATCAGCAAACAATATTAAGTCCATTTTTTCTGAAACTTTACATATATCATTTATATACATATTGAATAATAATGGTCCCAAAACTGAACCCTGTGGGACTCCACATGTTTAGGTTTCCAACATTACCTGGCGGGGTACACAGTTGCAAAAATGTCTGCGTCCTTCAGAAATTGCATCTGGATGACTGTTGTTTTCAGCATTAAAATGAAGCTGGCTGGTGTTCAGTTTCAGGAGCTGCTAGCCCTTGTTAGGACATCAGAAGGAGTTCATGGGTGGATACAAACTATAGACAGTGCATGTCAGCTGGTCTATCTGTCTCCAGTTAATGGTGATGTCATTTTCAAACTAGTTTACTCTCCATTGTTGATACTCACTCCAGTGACAGCAGAATACTGACACTGATTAGCTATAGCGACCAACTCACTCTACATTTGAACATCCTGACTGTTGTATCCAGTGTGTGTTAAGTGTATGGGATGGATTCAAACTTTGTGTTTTTGAACATGTTTAAAGGGCCTATATCATGCTATTTTAAGCCTTTGAGAGTAAACTATATGCATGTATGTGATAGTATATTACCTTTGGTACACTGGAGAATGAATTTCTTTTGAAATATGAGTTATTTTTGCGAGCTACTTTTCCAACCCGGAAGTAAGATGCCGCGATCTCTGAGGCTCCGCCTCTCCTTCTTGTGGCTGCCGCCCATTTTGTGACGATAATAAACTCCAACCATTTCTGACGAGTAGGCTCTTCTTTAGGAAGGCTGAACAAACTCCTAAATCTCTCACAGCCAAAGACACATTTACGCCACTTAGAAGACATTGTGTTACGTAAAAAAGCAAACAGTTGTTGTCACTGAGCAGATTAGGTGCGAGAGGAGCTACTTCTTCACAGTGTCAATGCTAAAGTGAAAGAGTTTTGCCGATCACCGCTCCGTTAGCTGCGTGGAGAAAGTGGGTGTGTGCGTTAGCCTGGGGGCGGTGCTGGCAGCACAGGCACTTCCTGGAGTGGGCGGCTCACCCACGTTCATACCGTGGGGACCCAATCATTATCAGGGACAGGAGGAGCAGCAGCTCAGAGAGCAGGGTTGAGGAGGAATACTCAGAGATGCGTGAATGGAGCAAAATACCACTTTGGGGGTGTTTTTGGTGAGGAATTAACATTATAACATGCTTAAAAGCTCAAAAAAGTTGATTTTGCATGATATAGGCCCTTTAATGTTCCGCTGTGCAGCAGTTTACTCCCTAAGGTGGAACAGCTTCATTGTATTGTGCTCTTGGGCTTGTTGTGCATTTAATGGGAATTCCAATAATGAGACTGTGTTGTGTTGCAGTGCAGGTTGGAGTGGAATTGTGTGTAGGTGACAGGTGTTGATAAGAAAAAGGAATGGATGGAAAATAATGCTCAGGTCTGACTCATTGTGAGAATGAAATGCTTTTTTGAAATTTTAAAAGTTTTGTGTAATATTATTATGAGTTTTGCTCCTTCGGATTGAAACTAGTTACACAAAAAACTTCTGATTTTCACTCAGAATTTAGTCTTTATACTGTGCTCATTATTCCTATTTTTTTCTCATGGTTTCCTCTTTAATGTACTTTCTCCCTTGGGGCTCATGTCTGGTTGCCTGATGTTTGTGAATCACTCTTATGTGATGCAAATGTGTTTTTAATTCAAGCTGGACTATTTTAAACTCTTCTTTGGTAGTCTCATTGCTTCTAAGATGAACGCAAAATGTGCTGAGGTGCGTACGTGTGAGTGTGTGTGTGTATTTGGACTTCGAAGCTTGTGCCTGAAAGTAAATGTGTGTGTGGTGTGTGTCCCAAACTGTCAGGGTTGCTTTTGCTCTCTGTCTGCCTCTTATCTGCTGTACAAGGGATGAGCGCGTTAGAGGAGGGGAGACATTGGAAAACAGGGTTACATGTTGAGGGAGATGGGGAGAGGAAGGAGGCTATAAAAAGACTAATTAAAAATGTGTGGATAGATACGTCGGAGGAGGGAGCGAGGCGGGCCGGGCGTGATGTAACACTGGTGTGTAACCCTGTAAACGATAAGATGTGAAGAGGGAGAGCAGCAGTGAAAAAAGGTAGGTAGGTGTGTATGTGGTGGAGGAGGAGGTTTGTTTTTCTATGGAGTAGATGGGCATGGTGTGCTCTTTATTTTAAATAGAGTGAAATGATGCTGAAGTAATCAAATGCTAATGTGAAATCCTCACACTCGTGTTTGGTTGATGACATTTTAACAGCGTAAACACAAAGGTTGTTGCTCCAGAAGGATCTCCACCAACATTTATTAATATCGCCAAGCTTGGAGTGCTGTTAAGTGAACCACATCACTAATCTGTTACATAACGTTGATGTACCACACATCCATCCACTCTCTTAGCGTCATCCCATACAGGACAAGCCTATCCTGAATTGTTGTCGTGCTCAGTAGGTGCTTTGGCCTTTGGCCCTTCGGTGGCCTACCACCGGAGTGGTGGCCTTGTGGTAGAGCACCCGCCTCTCATCCGGGAGGTCATGAGTTCAAGCCCAGGCTGGGTCATACCAAAAACCATATAAAAATGGTTCTTCCCACCCTCTAGCTTGGTGCTCAGCATAATAGAATGGTGGAAGGAAGAATTGTAACTCACAGACAACAGATGGAAATTAGCCACTGGCTACAATCTGGCAAGTTTACATTGATTGATATCAATGCTAATCAACTTGCACTGTCCTTAAAAACAGCAATTTACAATGTATTTTTAAGGGGGATGAGGGGGGATGCCATCCTCCTTGTTGGCAAAATAACCCCAAATCACCTGCCAACCTGGCATCCCCTCATCCCCATTCACAGGCATAAATCATGGGGGGGGGGGGGGTTCCCATCTAATTATGGCTGATTTCCCCATCAACATGGAAGAAAAGAGAATTGTCTAATTTGCAAAAATTAAAAAAATTTGCAACTTTTCCTGTAAATTTTCAACTTTTTTTCTTGTACATTAGAAACGTTTTTCTTGTTGATTTGCAACTTTCCCCCCCCAAATTTCTGATTTTCTTTTGTAAATTTTCAACTTTTTTCTTGTAAATTTACAATGGTCATCTCAACACTGGTTAATTTTTTTTATTCAGTGCAAGTGCGTTGTAATTTATGACTATGAATTTTTAAATTGGCATCTTTTATCATATTTTTGCACCTTTATCCTTGTGAATTTGCACCTAATTTATATTTATCCGTTTGTACCTTATGCTATATTTGTGAATACTAATCATCCATCTTGTTGAAAAATGGTAAACTGCGCCACTGGTTGGACTATTATAAACACTAAAGGTCAGTTTCTTAAATCCCACGTTAGAAATCTGTTTATATTCTTTACTCGAGTATCAGTTAAAGCCTCCGATACTAAATACCTGCATGTTAGCTAGCTAGCTAACCACACACATCATATACTGATCTTGGCTATTACAATAGAAGAATTATTTGATATTTATACATAAATTTGGTTAATAAATTAACTGGTAGTTCAGGTTCAGGTTACTTTATTTGTACCCGTAGGTAGATTTGTTTTGCAGTCTGGTGACATCCATATTTACAAACCACTAATTACATTCAACATAGACACAAACACAGGCACACATGAAATTGACTATAAACATGATAAAAATACTCAAGGCTCCATCAATCAGGGTATAGAAAGACAAAGAGATGAGGGAAAAACCAGAGGTAAGAGAGAAGGGTCATATTAAAAGTTAAAAACTAGTCAAAGAGGTTAAAAAACTCAGGTCTAAAACCCAATAAAAATATTTAGAACCCAAGTGACATCCTACAAAAATAAGTAAATATAAAATGAAGTTAATAAATAGGTACCTAAATTATGTACAATATATTTTTACAGCTTGTTCAACTCTTTGACAGCAGCAGGGACAAAGCTATTTTTGTACCGCTGGGTTCTACTTTTTGGGACAGCAAACCTCCGTCTTGAGGGAAGAAGCTGAAAGTTGCAGTGCAAAGGGTGGGAGTCATCATTTAAAATGGAGGTAGCCATCCTCTGTACTTGTCTGGTGTACAGGGATGTCAGGCTCAGCTGTGACTCACCAAGCAAACGACTGGACCATCTAACTACCTGATCCAAGGATTTCCTCTGTTTCAGTTTTATCTGACCAAACCATGACACTAAAGAAAAGGATAAAACAGATTCAATAAAAGCCCGATAAAACATTGTCATTATGGTTCGGTCAACTTGGAAGCGTCAAGTTTTCTCAAGCAATGCAAATGTTGCTGACCCTTTTTGCACACCCTTTCACACCACTTGGTAGTGGCAGACAAAGTATTTCTGCATGCATAAGTTTGCTAGCAGTGGTGTTTAAAGGTCAGAAAACTACAGTCCTACAGCTGCTTATAATGTAACTTGGCTGTATTGCAGTAAAATGGTGTGTTACTTCTACACTGCAAGTCAGTTTTTGTTCGTGAAGTTTTTTTTTTTTTTTTTTTACACATTATGAAGTTGAGTGAACCTCAACATGACCAGCATGAGAATTCAAGGTGGCTGCACCCACATTTCACGCATCAACAGTGGTTTAAAACATGCCGTTTGTTAACACTTCTGCTTTATGAGGGGGCGCTGAAAAGTTCATAGTGGTCAAATTTGACCAAATGTGGTTTATTTTTCAGCATAGTCTCTCCTTCCGTCCACATACTTTTTCTGTCAGTGCTGCAGCTCTTGGATCCCTACAATTGAAAAATAAACCACATTTGGTCAAATCTGACCACTATGAACGTTCCACCCCCTTCCCCCGTACATAAATTACCATATACTGTGTTGCCTTGTCAAGTAGGCATAAAATGGCAAATATATCAACAAAGGGGGTCCTGGGAGAATTATCTCATCTTATGCACTTAAGAAATTAGTTTGCACCATGAAAATGGCATTTGCCTACAATGTCCAGAGAAAGAAGCAAAGTTTAGGGTCATATTGGTGGAGCCCTTACTGGCTGATGTCATATTTGCCTTTCAGCAGACTGCCTTTTTAGACATATGTAACCCAGCTGAGAAAATGACCTTTTTTCTCAGATTTCATTTGTATTAATACAATTGTGTGATTTTTATTTTGAAAAACGATTGTTTTGGGAAGAGGAAGTGTGATCCTCGTTATCCAACTTTTAAATTCCCGTTTCATGGTCACGTTGGGCGATCGTGGTCTTTTCATTCGTTAAGAGCGATATTAGCCCCGCCTTCCGAGCAGAATGCCGAGGCGCACACCCGCTTTTTCGGTCTTTTGCGATCTGAGAGCGGACGAGAGAGGCTGTGGGTGATCTGTGTGGAGACCTGTGGGTCTTCTTGTTGACGGGAGCACGAGCTTGAGAGGCCGTGAGGCTGTGACTTTTGCTGTGTTCGTGCTGATATGTCATCTTGGCTAGGTTTTTTCTGGTTGCTGATTAAAAACCTTCTGGATCCTGGATTCTCTCCGAATGGAGATGGCGAGCCTGACCCGAGACCTGAACCGAGATCTGAACCAAGATCTCGATTGAAGAACATCCTTCCTCTCTCCAGTGCCCAAAATTCAAAGTGGTAACAACTCAAGCCGCCGCTTTAAAAGAGGAAAAGAAACCTGAGTCTGGAAATACAAGATATCTTGACTGGTCAAACGACTAAAACAAAAAGACAAACAAACACTGAGCTCAGTAGGACAATTTTGGGGTTTTATTTCATGCCGGCCGTTGTTATATTTGCATATTTGTAAAATGTTTGTATGTTTTGTTCTCTTTATCTTTAATAATAACAGCCATGAATTGCTCATTTCTTGCCTCCAGCTATTTAATCCCACACTCATTTTAATTCCCTATTGTAATCCTTACGAACCTAGCAACTGGTCTACACTTAATAATTTCCCTTACGTAATTAACGTAAGGCAAGGGTTACAATAAGAAGTGGCGAGCCCAGCCAGGAGCCTTTTTCTTCTCTCCCTTACGTTATTTCAAGTCTATAACGTACCCAAAATGGATATTGTTGAACGTGAATCTGTGAAAATTCCAAATGCAGTGATAGTGAGTGAAATCGCTGGAGATGAGCAACTTGATGAAGTGACTGAGTTTTTGAAACTGTATCGATCGATTTCAAGAGTCATAAAAGCAGCAGATAGTAAGTCTGAGTTTTCCCAGAGTGCTATTTTTGAGTATCACTTGGGTATTGCTTTTGAAGCTCTTGACCCATTGCCATGGACTCATGTATCTGATAGTGGAGCCAGCTATATGATACAATCTCTTGCCAGTGTTTACACGCACCGTGTAGGGAACGATAGGACCAAGTCATATCTCAATAACAGAGATTTTGCAGATGTCCTGAAAGACATGATGTCACAGATTTCTGAGTCAAACAAAGAATCTGAAAATGATCAGTCAGAGCAAGTTAAGTTACCTGATAACTTACCTGAAGCTTTCTTGGATAAACCTCAACCTCATCCTTCTGCAGCTGAGTCCAGTATTCAAGGTGCACAACCAACTAACCAGTCAAATCACACTGCGAGCACCCCAGCTCGAAGTATGCCCACCATTTCTGCACATGATTTAAATCCCCCAGAAGTGCAACGTGTGGTAGTTGAGCATATTGTAAAAAGGGAAGATTTTTCCATGCAGCCGTTTTCACAAAAGCTCGGAGCTTTTTCTGGCAAAGACCTCCAACCAACTTATGAGCTAGATTATGATACTTGGCGCTCCAGTGTAGAATTAATCTTGACTGATCCTGCTATGTCCAAATTGCAACAATCCCGAAAGATCATTGAGTCTCTTTTACCCCCAGCAGCTGATGTAGTCAAGTACTTGAACCCCAACAGCTCACCATCAGAATACCTTCAGCTGTTAGATTCTGCTTATGGTACAGTTCAAGATGGCGGAAAGCTTTACGCCAAGTTTATTGACACCTTCCAAAACACAGGTGAGAAACCCTCATCATATCTACAACGTCTTCAAGTAGCTTTGACTCACACTGTGAAGCGTGGTGGTGCTTCAAGCCAGGATTTTGACAGGCTGCTTGTCACACAGTTTTGTCGAGGTTGTTGGGATGATTCCCTTTTAACTGCACTCCAGTTAAAACAAAAACAAACAAATCCCCCAACCTTTCCTGATTTGCTTCTCTGGCTATGTACTGAAGAAGACCAAAATGCTGCCGAAAACTTGCGAATGAGACAACATTTGAGCAGTTCAAAACAAAAAGTGACATCCGACGTGCAAACTGTGCAATGCAGTTCAGATGAAAATGAGAACAATATCACGTTAAACTCAATTCAAGAACTCTCGAAACAAGTTGCAGAAATTCAAACTCAACTAGCAAAACTAACTGCAAAACCAAAAGCTCAAAACTCAAAAAGTACACCCAGTACAAAGCCAAAAGAGAAACGAAAGTCGAATAAAGTGACAAAGGAACCCACAGAACAAATGGTCAAAACTCAAAGTACCCCACCCAAACCGTGGTACTGTTTCCAATGTGGAGAGGATGGCCACATCAAGCCGAACTGCGAAAACGAATCAAACCCAGCTTTAGTTACTGAAAATCGTAAGCTGTTTAAAGAGAAACAAAAGAGATGGGGGTCTGGAAATCCCGCAGCTAATAAAGACCGGGTTAAACTAAGAACAGTCTCTATTACGGGGCAAATGGAGACTGTAGCCAGACAATCATGTCCCACTAAGTACAAGCAACACGCTAGCCTTAGTCTAAATACTTTCCATAGTCAGACACCAGTGTTAGTGGGAACAAACACACTTGATGTTCTTTATGGAAAGTATTTAGACATGAAGACTCCTGATTACTTACCTAGCCCTTACGGTTTTAGGACACTGTTGAAAACTCTCGAACTAAGACATACAAAGAACAAAGATGGGAACATTGGATTAGTTACCTTGTCAAGCAAAGCTCCAGCTGTAGTTCCAGCAGGTAAAACTGTAATTTTAGAGGGGTGTGCCAACGTTCACTGTACCTCAGACACCTGTGCTATAGTTGAACACCCCTCTCAGTCTTCCTTGCCTGGTGGCCTTTGTGTTAAAACTTGCCTGATAACACTTCCTTCCCGAGCTCCACACAAAGTGCCTGTAATGATTACAAACGAAACAGAGCAAGATGTCACAATTCCGTCCACATGTGTCATCGCAGAACTTGGAGCTTTCCATTGTATCCTGTCCCAGCACAATGTCGTCAGTGCAAATGAGTCGGCCACAAACAAGACACAACTGAGTTTCAACTTTGGTGACTCACCGATTCCACAGGAGTGGAAAGAGCGAATAACCAAACAACTAAATGACATCCCGGAAGTATTCACTTTCCATGATTTGGACTTTGGGTGTACGAGCAAAGTGAAACACTCCATCAGTCTTCATGATCCGACTCCCTTTAAGCACCGTGCACGCCCTATACACCCTCAAGACCTTGAGGCAGTGCGTAAACACCTTCAAGAGCTGCTTGCTGCAGGTGTGATAAGAGAGTCCCAGTCTCCCTACTCGTCCCCCATTGTCGTGGTGAGGAAGCGAAACAATGATATGCGTCTATGTATAGACTTTCACAAACTCAATTTGCAAACAAGAAATGACTCTTACGCTCTCCCAAATCTAGAGGAAACGTTCTCGGCGCTCACAGGATCCAAGTGGTTTACAGTCCTCGATCTTAAGTCTGGATATTACCAGATTGAGGTAGAAGAAGCGGACAAAGAAAAGACCGCTTTTGTAACACCCCTTGGATTCTGCGAGTTCAACCGCATGCCGCAGGGCATAACAAACGCCCCAAGCACTTTTCAGCGGCTCATGGAGCGCTGCGTCGGTGACATGAACTTAAATGAGGTGCTAGTCTTTCTAGATGATCTCATCATCTTTTCAAATAGTTTGAAAGAACATGAACGGCGACTCATGCAGGTACTCCATTGTCTTAAAGAGTACGGGCTAAAGTTATCGCCGGAAAAATGTAAATTTTTTCAAACAACAGTCCGGTACCTAGGTCATGTAGTCTCCGAAAGCGGTGTCGAGACAGATCCCGAAAAGATTCAGGCCCTTAAGACCTGGCCACGGCCTAAGAATCTCAAGGAACTGAGATCCTTTTTAGGGTTCTCAGGGTACTACAGACGCTTCATTGAAGGGTACTCGTCTATAGTACGCCCTCTTAATGACCTCACACGCGGTTACCCGCCACTCAACAAAATGTCAAAATCCAAAGTCACTGACCAAACCTACTTTGATCCCAAACTGCCATTTGAGAGTTGATGGACCACAGACTGTCAAAAAGCTTTCGACTCCATCATCGAAAAGTTAACATCAGCTCCTATCTTAGGCTTTGCAGACCTGAAGCTGCCTTACGCACTCCATACCGATGCTAGTACCACTGGCTTAGGTGCAGCACTCTATCAGGAGCAGGACGGTCAGCTTAGGGCCATAGCTTTTGCCATTCATGGGTTATCAAGGAGTGAAGCACGTTATCCAGCTCACAAGCTAGAGTTTTTAGCTCTAAAATGGTCAGTAACTGAAAAGTTTCACGACTATTTGTATGGTGGTCAGTTCATGGTAGTTACAGATAGTAACCCACTCACCTACATATTGACCTCTGCTAAATTAGACGCCACAAGCTACAGGTGGCTTGCAGCTTTGTCTAACTACAACTTTAAGTTACAGTATAGAGCAGGCAAACAAAACCTAGACGCAGATGGGTTGTCTAGACGTCCTCATGGTGAACTCGTTAACGATGTCCAGTCCAGGAAAGAGCAGGAGCGTGTAAGCCACTTTGTAGAGCGTCACCTAGCTGACAGTGACACCACAGAGATTGTAAATGATGAAGCTGTCCAAGCCATCTGTCAAAACCACCTTGTTAAAATCCGTGATGACAATCAGGATAGTGGTGTTACACTTGTAGAGTCACTTACCATCTCAGCTGACGCAATCCCAGACTTGTACGTTTTGGAGCAAGACAATGGATTACCAACTATCCCTGTCTTGTCTCAAACAGAAATCAAAGACAAACAAAGAGCGGACTCGACAATCAGACAAGTTATTGAACAAATCGAACATGGCCAAACACCCCCACCAACTACTAGAGAAGAACTCCCAGATCTCCCTCTTTTACTCAGAGAACTCCATAAATTGGAGATGTACAATGAAGTGTTGTACAGAAAAAGACAAAATGGAGACCAAGTGACCCACCAGCTCGTTCTTCCCGAGGAGCTCAGAGCTCCCGTACTCCAAAGTCTGCACAATGATATGGGCCACTTAGGTATTGACAGAACCCTTGATCTGGTCAGAACATGATTCTATTGGCCACGTATGGCAACATGTCGAGCAAAAGGTAAAAACGTGATCGGTGCATACGAAGGAAGAGTCCTCCTGAAAAAGCGGCTAGCCTGGTCAACATAACCACCACACATCCTTTAGAGCTAGTCTGCATGGACTTTCTCAGTCTGGAACCAGACAGTAGCAATACCAGCAATATTCTCGTAATAACTGATCATTTTACTAAATTTGCTCTTGCGTTGCCTACCCCAAATCAAAGGTCCAAAACGGTTGCCAGGTGCCTGTGGGATCAATTAATCGTTCACTATGGTATACCTGAGCGCCTGCACAGTGATCAGGGTCCTGATTTTGAGGCAAAACTAATAAAAGACCTTTGTGAGAGCTCAGGCATAAAGAAAATAAGAACAACCCCATACCACCCCAGGGGTAACCCCACTGAAAGAATCAGACAACTTCCAAAAAGACTAGAGTATCCTGAATTAGGAAATCCTCTAGTGACTGTTGTTAAGTCCCTTTTTCAAGGTTTGAATACAGCTTTCTCAGAGTTTCTAAATACTGACGATGGACAGTCTTGGTTACACATGCAACGGGACGTGCATGATTTAGCGCGGGAGGGTGTAACCCAGCTGAGAAAATGACCCTTTTGCTCAGATTTCATTTGTATTAATACAATTGTGTGATTTTATTTTGAAAAACGATTATTTTGGGAAGAGGAAGTGTGATCCTCGTTATCCAACTTTTAAATTCCCGTTTCATGGTCACGTTGGGCGATCGTGGTCTTTTCATTCGTTAAGAGCGATATTAGCCCCGCCTTCCGAGCAGAGTGCCGAGGCGCGCACCCGGTTTTTCGGTCTTTTGCGATCTGAGAGTGGACGAGAGAGGCTGTGGACGATCTGTGTGGAGACCTGTTCAGGTTCAGGTTCAGGTTACTTTATTTGTACCCGTAGGTAGATTTGTTTTGCAGTTGGTGACATCCATATTTACAAGCCACAATTACATTCAACATAGACACAAACACAGGCACACATCTTACAAAATAGGTAAATATAAAATATGTACAATATAATTTTTATAGCTTGTTCAACTCTTTGACAGCAGCAGGGACAAAGCTGTTTTTGTAGCGCTGGGTTCTACTTTTTGGGACAGCAAACCTCCGTCTGGAGGGAAGAAGCTGAAAGTTGCAGTGCAAAGGGTGGGAGTCATCATTTAAAATCGAGTCGGCCATCCTCTGTACTTGTCTGGTGTACAGGGATGTCAGGCTCAGCTGTGACTCACCAAGCAAACGACTGGACCATCTGACTACCTGATCCAAGGATTTCCTCTGTTTCAGTTTTATCTGACCAAACCATGACATTAAAGAAAAGGATAAAACAGATTCAATAAAAGCCCGATAGAACATAGTCATTATGGTTCGGTCAATTTGGAAGCGTGCAAGTTTCCTCAAACAATGCAAATTTTGCTGACCCTTTTTGCACACCCTTTCACAGTTCACCTCAAAGTTCAATCCACTATCAATAATCGTCCCAAGATATTTGTACGATTGTACACATTCGGTGGTCTGGCCTTTTAGTATGGTGACTTTGTGCCTGGGAGTTTTCCTCCTAAAGTCAATAATCATATCTTTCGTTTTTGTTGTATTCAGCTGCAGGTAGGAATCCTCACACCAGTGAACAAAGTCATCAACTACTGGGCCGTGGCCACTCTCACCATCCTGGAGGAGACTGACAATGACTGAGTCATCAGCATACTTTATAATGTGTCTGTTGTCATGTCTGCTCCGACACATGTTTGTGTACAGGATGAAGAGTAGTGGTGACAACACACACCCCTGAGGAGAGCCAGTAGAAGAGCACTTTAGGTCAGACAATGTACCATTGACCCTTACTCTCTGCGTCCTGTTGGTTAAGAAATCCAGAATCCAACCCACCAGATTATTGCTTAAATCAAATTGTTGCAGGAGCCTTTCAACTAAAATATGAGGTTGGATTGTATTAAAGGCAGAAGAAAAGTCCACAAATAAAAGCCTGGCGTGTGTCCCATTAAAATCCAGATGTTTAAAAAGCATGTTAAACAGAGTGACAGTGGCATCCTCCACTCCTCTGTGAGGGTGGGTCTTCTTGTTGACGGGAGCACGAGCTTGAGAGGCCATGAGGCTGTGACTTTTGCTGTGATCATGCTGATATGTCATCTTGGCTAGGTTTTTTCTGGTTGCTGATTAAAAACCTTCTGGATCCTGGATTCTCTCCGAATGGAGATGGCGAGCCTGACCCGAGACCTGAACCGAGACTGAACCAAGATCTCGGTTGAAGAACATCCTTCCTCTCTCCAGTGCCCAAAATTCAAAGTGGTAACAACTCAAGCTGCCGCTTTAAAAGAGGAAAAGAAACCTGAGTCTGGAAATACAAGATATCTTGACTGGTCAAACGACTAAAACAAAAAGACAAACAAACACTGAGCTCAGTAGGACAATTTTGGGGTTTTATTTCATACCGGCCGTTGTTATATTTGTATATTTGTAAATTGTTTGTATATTTTGTTCTCTTTATCTTTAATAATAACAGCCACGAACTGCTCATTTCTTGCCTCCAGGTATTTCATTCCACACTCATTTTAATTCCCTATTGTAATCCTTACAAACCTAGCAACTGGTCTACACTTAATAATTTCCCTTACCTAATTAACGTAAGGCAAGGGTTACACATAGTTTTCTGTATAGTTTATATTAGCTGCAGTTTATTCAGACATAACTTGTAAAATATAGCAGCTTCCTGGCTAATCTTAGCTCAATTTCTTGTTAATATACACTACCGTTCAAAAGTTTGGGGTCACCCAGACAATTATTTTGTGTTTTCCATGAAAAGTCACACTTATTTACCACCATGAGTTGTAAAATGAATAGAAAATATAGTCAACACATTGACAAGGTTAGAAATAATGATTTGTATTTGAAATAATAATTTTTTTCCAGATACTCAACCTGCTCAAAGGAAGGTCAGTTTTTTTAGCTTCTCTAACCAGCTAAACTGTTTTCAGCTGTGCTAACATGATTGCACAAGGGTTTTCTAATCATCCATTAGCCTTCTGACGCAATGAGCAAACACATTGTACCATTAGAACACTGGAGTGATAGTTGCTGGAAATGGGCCTCTATACACCTATGACATTTGCAGCTAGAATAGTCATTTACCACATTAGCAATGTATATTAGATATTAGAGTGTATTTCTGATTAGTTTAAAGTTATCTTCATTGAAAAAAACAGTGCTTTTCTTTCAAAAATAAGGAAATTTCTAAGTGACCCCAAACTTTTGAACGGTAGTGTAGTTTCAGGCAAAAGCCATTTTGGTACTTGTTTGGAGTTATGTTGAAATGGGAGGGGGTGTTACAGTTGGATTAATTTTTGCTAGCATAACTCACTGTAAAGGAGAAAAGAGAGACTGTTCACATTCATAAATGACTTCACAGGCTGATGGTGACATCCAGGAGTGCGTCAGCTCCTCTACTGTCTATTCACATGCAGTAAAATGAGTGTGCTTAGTTACACATGCTAATTTGGCTAGTGTTAGATTTGAAAAGGGCTCATGCTGTATTGGTTTTTTGTGATGCTGTTATCTAAACATCTACATGTTAAACTGCCTGGATGAACACAAAGGGCCTAAGCAGGAGGAGCGGTGTGTGGGTTTTCACAGTGTTTTAATAGCACCCCGCTGAGCTTGATGCAAGTCGATGTAAAAAATTACATCTGTGTTGCCTGGTGTGCCCCCCCCCCCCCAAAAAAAAGAATTTTCATTTGAATGAAAGCTTTGCCTCACTATTTTGTTGTGCCTCACGGGGATGAGGGGGTCCAATTGGTCAGAATCCCCTTTGAGCTGGACCAATAGGAGCTCCCCTCCCACCATGCTCACCGCCCCCTTGCTCCCTCTGTGGCTCCCGGCTTGATGTGTGATTGGCTGGCTGGGAGGAGCCAGACGCTTTTAAAGCCTGTCCCATCTGCTCTGCTTCAGTGTTACAGAGGCTCTCGTTTGTCAGTGGAGTCGTAAGTGAGTGTGTGTGTGTATGTGAGAGTGTGTGGGCTCTTCACTGATGAGCAACGGACAGAAAGGGGATCGCTCCATTTTCTGACCTGGACCTCTGTCTCTGTTTGACCCTCTCCAGGATCATCGGGCTCTGCTGCTGAGTTGTCAGCCGACCTAGTCTGATCACAGCTGGGCAGGCGGACAGGGGAAAACGACACCATCGTAAAGAGGATCAGAGCGACTGCTGTGCTGACTGAGAGCTACCAGACTTGCTTTTTTTGGATCAGCTGCATCTCGACTGACCTGTCTCCCCCCCCCCCCCCAAACAAAAAAACACAGTCTAGCCCACTTCTGGGTCACCACTGAGCTAATAGAGGTGGTCTGGCCCGGGTCTGATGTGGAATTTGACCCCATCTGACCCTGTCCCGCAAGTAGTCTTTCACTGAGACCGGTCTGGAGGAAAAAGGGAGAATAAAAGAGCAAGAAGAGTTGACGGAGAAGAAAAGGAGAGCCGCAGCAGCAGCACCACACCAACCGGTAAGAAGACCAGAGGGGCGATCTGGGTGCAAGGGTGCGAAATGGGGGAGGAGAGTGGGGAGTACAATAGTTTTTTCTTTTCTTAAGCTTAGAGGGGACGTGTGGGAGCTCAGAAGGGATGTTCATTGACTATTAATAAACCCTCATGCTTGCCTGCTTACATCTGTCATTACTCCCATCTAATTATGGCTGTGACGTTTGATCTACAACAGCTTGAAGTCATATTTTCTTTAAGAGACACAACACTCATCCTGAATTGAAATCTGAGGCTTTTAAAAGTTGATTTTCAGTCAATTTTCATGATGTTTTTATCTAATTTATACATGCAGTTTTAATCTGCTAGAGAAGTTTGAAATTGGAGTTTATTAAATTAGCATTGTTTATCCTCACTGCACATTGATGTTTGCTAAAATAGTTAAGTGACAGCACTTTACTTCCAAAAGAACTATTGTATGTTGCATTTCTGTTTGTTTGACCTTGTGACTAATAGAAAATCTTTCCTCTTTCTGTGTCAGCCCCTCCAGTATGCCGGTGGAGACCCTGCGGCCCTCGGATGGCCGTCTGGCCGGGGTCCCCTTCACCTCTTCCATGCCCTTTAGGATACTTCACAAGGGCCCAGACTACTTCCGCCGTCAGGCTGAGCCTGGTGCTCACAAACTCAGTGCCGTAGAGCGCCTGGAGGCTGACAAAGCCAAATACGTCAAGAGTCAGCAGGTCGCCCTGACCCGCCAAGCCCCCATCAAACCCCCAATCATCCGCAAACCTCTGGTTCCTCCGGGGATGATGCTCCAGTGTCAGATCAGCACGCCTCCATCCAGGAAAGTTCCTCGCTGTCCCACTGAGGAGGGGAAGAGTGGAGGCAGAGAGGGACCACGAGACAGAAGAAGACCTGCTCTTAACTTGGATATTTTGAATAACCTTATAAATGTATGTGATGGACCATCACCCTGTTCCCAGTCCTCCTCTTCCACCTCCCCTTCCTCCTCATCTCCTTCATCAGGAGCAAAGAGCATCGGCAGCAGCCTGTCAGCAGAGCAGGAGAGGAGCAGCCGACTCCTCAACAGCCTCAAACCTTTGAATCACACCACCAACTCCTCATCCACCTCCTCCTGCACTTCTTCTCCTGTCAATAACAGTCTTCGTACCCCTGCAGGAGAGGTAACCCGCCGTCCACCTCCAGTCCCCGCACGGGCACCCCGCATTGGGGTCCCTGCCCCCTACAGCTCCCCTAACTCAGTGACAGTACGCAGGGTGGATGTTCGGCCTCAGCCCGAGATTAGGAAACCACAGAGGACCCAGCTGCAACCTCAGCGCAGGCCCAGACAGACTGCTCAGGGACAAGTTGCACACCCACAGCTACCGCCCCCACCACCACCCCCATCCACTCAGAGTCAACCACAACCCCATCCTCAGGCCAGCACACTATCCCATCCCCTGCCCTCCCCTCCAGCTTACCTGCCCCCGAGTCCAATGCTGGTCCGAGCAGGAGTAATCCCACCCGCCTCACCTGCTTTCACTCGCATATCAAATGCCAGCTCCAAGGGTTCTTCTCGTAAACACCCATCCCTGCACCGCTCCAAATCGGACCTGAGCGACCGCTACTCCCGCGCCACAGCTGACCTGGAGCGCTTCTTCAACTACTGTGGCCTTGACCCAGAGGAGGTGGAGGGTATGGGTGGAGTAGAACGCTTCACAAGGGCCAACTCGGACATCGTGTCTGTTTCCAAGCTTCGCAGCGTCAGCACACCGAGCTCTGAATGCGAGGATGATGCCGACCAGATAAGGGAGGATGGAGGAGACGAGGAGGAGGATGGGCCTGCGAGGGTCAACGAACGGGTCCCCTATGGTATCTCTGTCATCGAGAGGAACGCACGAGTGATCAAGTGGCTTTATGGCATCCGTCAGGCAAGAGACTGCAACAGCGCAGTCTCTAACGTTTAGACTGATACAGACATGAAAAAATTTGAAGGCAAAAATATGGACGAAGAAGGGAAGCCTGTGTGCTCATCTTCTGCTGCCTTATTTCAGTTATGGATAATCCAGTGGACGCTTTCTGTTTCTTGTTAAGACTCATTTCTGTTGAACTACACATCAGACATTCTTTTTTATTTTTAACTGGGCTGCAAGTCAGGACTGCTTCCCTGCAGAGACCACAGGGGTGATGCGTTGCCCCCCGTTTTCCCACATGATCTTGTGCAACAATATTGGTATTGAAAGCAATAATAGACTGGTGTAAATGATTGTGAGGATGAAAGAAAGTGTGATTCCTCACTTTAAAGGTACTGTGTGTGTGTGTGTGTGTGTGTGTGTGTGTGTGTGTGTGTGTGTGTGTGTGTGTGTGTGTGTGTGTGTGTGTGTGTGTGTGTGTGTGTGTACTTGCTCTGCAGCACAGAGACTGAAGTGTCAGAGGCAGTAACCACGGTGATACTGTGAACCCTTCTTATAAAAATAAAAGCTTCTATGATCACGTTCAGACTTTTACAGAAAACTTTTGGCTGTAAGACTGTTATTCTACAAGTTTGTGTTCGCATGCAAGTGGAACATTTGTACACGTTGTGTTTTAAGGTCATTTCGGGCAAGCATACACATTTCCTTCACGCTGCCTCACTGCACAGATGTTAATTCAGGTCAGTTGCTGTCGGTGCTTTCTGTAACACTGTCTCGTCTCGAGTTCGGCATTACTACGCGCTGCACCGGTGCAGCCAGAGCAGTCGGTTTACTACGTATGTTGTAGCATGACTGACGGTGCAAGTCATATGATGGATGATGTCACATGTAAGTGTAGCATGGGAACAATGTTTAGCCTTCAGAGAGATGCGGAGATAATATAAAATTTGGATGAAATGTGACTGAAAGTATACACACACGGTTAAATCTGTCTTTGGTGTATGAATATGTGTGCGGCTCCGAGAGTGTCTCAGGAAGATGGCGTACTAATAAAAGGACCAATATTTATTTGGAAAATGTAACTTAATGTAATTTAAAAAAGAAATATCAGACAACTTTGTGTACAGAATTCAATCTTTGCTCTCAAGTGCAATCTGATGTTATTTACTATAATCGCAATACATGTAGAGTTGCATTTAAACACACGTGCACAGTGTGAATGTTGAAGAATGCCATGTGTACCTGCTGCTCCGTGGTGCAGCACTAAACAAAGTGAGAGTGGGTTTTTTTTATGCGAGCATGTCTGAGTTCTCCCACCCTCTATATCGGATTCTTTCCCAAGATTTTTAGTGGGAGCAGTGGTTCGGTTTCCTTCCTTGTACAGCAGGAGTCTGATTAGAGGGCTGGAGATGGTGAACAAAAAGTGCTGCTGAATCCGGCACAAGATGCCCAAAGAGTTTTCAACTGAGAGATCCAAAATGCTTTACCATGGTGTATTCTGAACAGTTAATAAAGTATGTTCAAGTATGTCCTTGTTCTTTATTTATTTTAAACTGATGTCACCACCATTCAGACAGTATGCTCTGGGGGGAAAATGAGTCTACTGTAAAATCTTAACTTGGCATTTCTACATGCATGGCAGCCATTCAATTTGACTTTCTGTTGAATTCCAAGAACACCTCAATCTACTGAAGGAGGTACTGATTAGGTGATCATCTAAGCATGGCAAGACACGTGAAAGCTGTGAATAAAAATCAGTTAATCCACCCACAAACACACAGGAGTTCTTCCTAAGTTAAAACTTAAGTATCGTAGTGTTTAAGAATGAACATGAACTTGTTTTCTTTTGCATTATTTGATCTAAAAGCAATATCTTCTTTGTTGTGTTACCCAATTGTCATTTTCTGTAAGTAAATGCTCTCAATGACAATATTTTGACTTGGAATTTGGGTAAGTTGTTTTCAGTAGGTTAGAAGCAGTGTTTTTCAGCCAGGGTGCCCTGCAATGTTCAGGTTTCTGTAGGAAATTGGATAATATCACTTCATAATGGGCCCCCCAAAAATTGCAAATAATTTGTCATTGTTGTGCATGGGTGTATCGGTGCCGACAGAACCCATGCACAACAACCACAAATTATTTGCTTGTTGTTTTTTTTTTTTAGCCAATAAAGAAGTGAAATTAGATCATTTCCGACAGAAACCTGAACATACCGGGACACCCTGGTTGAAATGCACTGGGTTAGAGAATAAAACAAAATTGTTCATTTTACTTAAACATATAGGTATTAATAGTAAAACCAGACAAAGTGATAATTTTGCAGTGGTCTCTGGTTTAAATTTTTTTTCCAGAGCTGCATTTTCATTTGGTATAATACAGTTATGCCCTTGCTGCTGGTGATTAATTTATTTTTAATATTGCTGTTGGTGTCCAGATGCTCAAAACTGGCCTTGGTTCAATTCACTCAATTCTACCATTGTGATTTGAACGTTTTGAAACAGTTTTTTGGGGATAAAATCGTAGCATAAATTGGACAGATGTTTGAAATGTGACACCAATGTGGGAACTGAAGAAGAATCCATCTCTGTTGTCATTCAGTCCATACAGCCAATCATGTACAGTAGAATGAAATTACGTTTCTCCTATCTACAATGTCAATCACATACAGAATCAGAGGGGTCGCTGCCAGGCAAGGTGCCGCTACAAACAACTTTTCCTTCCCCCATTGTATTACGCTGCGCGCCAAGCTAGAAGGCAGGAAGTACCATTTGGTCTTTGGTATGACCCGGCCGGGACTTGAACCCCCAACCTCCCGGTTGTGGGGCGGCTCAACTAGGCTACCACTCCACTTGCATTAAAGATAAGAGTGTGTAACATGTTTGAGTACTCTGAATTCTGAAATTTAATGCAGCATAAAATTTTAAGTTTGTTTGCACTGTTATATAATCACTTTTAAGTAAAAGTTGTGGTGTTTTCTCTTCCTTCATTTTTTTTTCATAAATACTCTGGAGGAGGTTCCCTCTCATGTAGGTGGCCATATTGGACACAGCACAGCAATTTTTTCCAAGTTGTTATGTCAGACTTCAATTGGATAAATGGCTCCTGCAGGTTCTCCTGTATGCTTTGGAAAAAGATGAGGACTGATAAAATGTAAATTAGTTGCATTTTGAAATTTTGCACTGAATATTACACATGGCACATTTAAAACTCCATGACAGTGTCGAAGGATGATGGAAACTAAAACTGAAAACAGGATAATTCTGACATAAACTAGTGGAATTGATTCTTAAAAAGTCTTAAATTCTTTTAGCCAAATTGAAGGACTTAATGGTCCTTTTAAAATAACAATTAATCCTTAAGTCTGCATTTTTGAAGGACTTAAAAATATTGCATACAGTATTTGATAAACATGATGGCTTCTTGAATTTATAGGGTGAAATACTAAAGAAATTCTGTGACTTTGTAGTTGCTGTTTTTAATTTTTAACATATTAAAGAAAAATAAGTAAAATACAAATGTCAATCTTTTGTCAAAAATATCCAGATTTTTGTCATTAATCATGGAAATTTGCCACTTTTTTCTTGTAAATTAAACAAAATTCTTGAAAAAATGAACCTTTTCTCAATATTTGTCTTTTTTCTTGTAATTTAGGAACTTTTTTTTCTTCATAAGTTTGTGACTATTTTCATCACAATTTTACATTTCGCCTGTAAATTTGCAACCTTTTCTTGTAAATTTGAGACTTTTCTCCTTTCTTTCCTGTTAAATTATGAGTTTTGATTGCAAGGATTGTAGAGCTAGTTTTATGTGAACTGGACTGAATACACCAAATTTGCCAAAAATATCACTTCCTGTAAATAACTGAAGAAAGCAAATTGTAATGTGCTGTTTCGCAAATGAGATCTTAGATCATGTGGTCTTAAAAAACTTCCTTAAGGGTTGCAGAAACCCTGATTCAGGTGTTGCTGGTCACCATAATTAAGTATTTAGCCTAAACAGACTAAAACCTTCATTAATGAAACTGCTACACTGCTTTGCCCCCGTGGGTGCCATGAAATGGGTCTCTTTTGTCAGTATTTAATGCCACTGTACCTGACATTCTTACAATTTTTTCCAAAAAGTGTTCTTTTTATTTTTCCATTTTGACCTCACTGTCCAAAAGGAGGAATCAGATTTTGATGTGAATATTGCACTGCTGTTACTATTTTATTTTCCAACAATTTATGCATTGAATGTGTTCGGTTGGTAACTTTTATTATGATACCATGCACTTCTAAACACACCAAATCTGATTCCTCCAGTGACTTCATAAAAGTGCTGCTCCCAGTTCTCTGGTCTATAATCTGAAATCTGGTGTGGGTCCAGTTCGGCAGAAGCAGGTGTTAGCCTCTTTAAATCTCTTCTCAGCATCAATATTTGACACGCAGAGCTCTGACTGAGCTCCTCTGGATGGATTTTGTTTGCTTTGATCGCCTTCTTGTGAGGGCAGCATTGCTACATATTCACTTGGCAAAATGCAGGCAATGTCTCACACTAGGAGACTTTCATTTAGTTGCTCACACGAAATCACACAAGCTGTATTATGACAGTGTTCCACCTCCTCTGTAACACACCCTGTGTTGGAGCTCTGGATGCTCTTTAAGCCCTATAAAACCCACTGTTGGAGGGCAGGCACTGTGAAATGAGTGGGTATGAAATGTGTACTTTGGTTAGTTAAAGTAAGCTTTTCACACTTAAAAGAATGTATCCATGCCCATTGCCTGGTAAAGCAAATATATATACAGTATATATATATAATATATATTAGTGAGGCCAAGTTTCAGCTCCAATGAAGCTGTTTAGAAGGATGAAGGGTAACAGAGAGGGTTACTTTGGAGATCTTTACAAAAAAAAAATCAAGTTTAACACATTTAGAAGTCACATATGTTATGTCGGTAAATCAGAGACTGGAGTCTGTTATGCCATGCAGCAAACTCAGCTTTATTGGGAGGAACACAGAACTATATACCTTGGCTGTGCCCGCCTGACGTCACACCCAGGGCGGGTACGGCAAGCCTCAAGGGCCACACACACACATGCCACACAACATTCCCCTCCCCCTTACAAAAGTCCAAAACACATACACACAATTCAGACCCACCCCAATTTAGGACCCGAATCATGCACTAAGGGAAAATGCAGGGAAACTGTGAACTAGAATAGCCTAACACATTCACACCAAAACAACTCAAATAGGACCGTGTCTTAACACTAAACAATACACATGAAAAATTAATCCCCAACAACATACATTCACATGTACACCACACTCACATCAAACACTTCAAAAAAAAAAACACATGCACATGAACCTGTGCTATTATTATTAAACACCATATAGACATATTTACATTGAAAAATTTACGTTACTCCAATGTCGACGGGCAGCCAAAGGTAAAACCAGCTCGGAGGCCCAGGGCAGCCCCACGACATGCATACCCCTGGCAGCAGCCTACCCCCGGGGTCAAAGCTGACCTCCCCAGCTAGAATGTCTATTCTCCCCACGGACTGCTTCTCTCATCTGGACCCGCTGCCTGGCACGCAGTCCCTCTGTGCCTGTCGGTCCGCCCCCGACCGCCTTCACAATCTCTGCAGCTGTTGCCATTGCAGCCCCAAACATTTTGGCCCCATGTGGCCAAACTCCGGGGAAAACCAAAACTCGTTCGTCAGCGCCACTCCTTGACCCAGGCACCTCGCCGCTGCTCCCGGCACCCTCGTCCAAGGTGCTCCGCTGTACTGCCTCTACACCCGGCCATTGCTTCTCTTCCTGGGGCTCCCAGCATCGCTTTTGTCGGCGTCACCTGTCGACCCAAGCGCTTTGCCGTCGTGCCCAGCACCCTTGTCCAAGGCACTCTTGCTGCGCTGCCTCTGCACCCGATACCTCCTCTCTGTCGTCCGAGGCGCTTCGCTGTGCTGCCTTCATGCCTGGCTGTCATTGCTCACTCCCAGGGCTCACAGCATCACTCTGGTCGGCGTCACTCACTGACCCAGGCACTTCACCGCTGCGCCCAGCACCCTCGTCCAAGGCACTCCGCTGCTCTGCCTCTGTGCCTGGCTGTCGTTGCTGCTTCCTGGGGCTTCCAGCTTGCTTGCTCCCACTCTCCCGCTACCTGGACTCCAGCTGCGGGGAAGACTCCAGTCCCTGCTCCCCCTCTCTGCTGTCGCTGCTCACCGTGCCATCAACAACACCAGCGCTACGGTCACACACCGTGCTGAGCTCTCCGGTTGGCTCACCGTCTTCAGTAACCAGGGGCTCCCCCACTCGTGGTCCCGGTTCTGCCTAGAAGTCCAGCTGGTAGCTTGTAGTTTGATTTTGACGCGCACCTAGCCTCGTGGCTAGCTTCCCCATTGCCACTGACTGAGCAATTAGCTTCTCCGAGCTAGCTAGAATAGCTTCTTTTGGCCCCAGCAGCTCTTCTACCCACAGCTGCGTGGTCCTCGTATGTTCGGGGAAATATTCAGCCAGCTGCCCGACAGCATCCACATAAGACCCCGTCTCTCCCAACGTGCAGAGAATTCTCCGACCTTCCATGGCAAGATGGTGGGCCAGAAGTGCTCATCTTTGTACTCTGTCGAGTCTACTTAGGCCCAGCACCACGATGTAACCCTCGAACATGGCCACCCATTTTGGCCACAGGATCACTGGCTCTCCTGGGTACTCCAGAAACAGTAATAAGGATGGAGGTAGCCCATATGCCCCCGTAGTTTTCTCTCATCACCAAAATGTTATGTCGGTAAATTGGATATTGGAGTCTGTTATGCCATGCAGCGAACTCAACTTTACTGGGAGGAATACAAAACTATATACCTTGGCCGTGCCCACCTGATGTCACACCCAAGGCGGGTACAGCAACCCTCATGGGCCACACACACACCACACAACACTTTTTCTACATGTTGGCACGTCCCACGGGTCCTATTGATATGAATAATATCTGTCACATACGTAGGTGAAATTGCCTTTAATTATGCCTCCGTGAAACAGAGGCACACAGTAATCAGTTAGTGCATCTGTTTGTGGCTGTGTGGATCTGTCTGTCTGTCCGCCTCTTTGTTTTAGCTCGCCCAGTCAAAATTAAGTGGAACTAAAGGCTTATATCATTGCATCACCATACGTATTTTCTCGACTTTTAATTTGCCAGAATTGCGAGATGAGGCACTGTTTTCAAAATAAATACAAACTTAACTTGCCATTTCTGTCAATGCAGCCGCGAAAACAGGAACTGTAATAACTGCTGGGCCAGTAGAGGTCAGAGTGCCACTTTTTAACAGCTGCCCATGCTATCATGTCACAGGCATCGAGGCACAGCACCTTGGTGCTTTTTATTTGAAAACAGTGGTTTAACATCAGCATGTTAATTGCAGTTGGAAACAATAGACAGACTTTTAAAGTAATGTTTCCAGAGAAGCGAAATTGTTAAATAATCTCAAAATTCATCACAAGAACCACAAACAGGTGAAGCAATACCAGCACAGGTAAACCAGACTGATGAAATATAACCAAAAACCAGGAAGAAAAACAAAACATGACGACGCTTGCCTTGCTCTTGGATTCATTGTTGGTGTGGAGGGGCAGAGGACAAACCAATTTGTTTTATGTCTTAAACCCTTGTCTTTCAACCAGGTGTCCTTGGACAAAAGGTTTTCCTTGAGAGAACATTCTGGGGTCCTTGGGAAACTGCCTTATTTCAATTCTTAATTGTTCCAATGAATTGCAAAAAACTTACCACTGTTGGGCATTGGTGCCTGCAGTGGCTGCTCCATGTCAATGGGTGGTAACAGAAACGCCATCCCTTCTGTTCTTCTTCCTCTTCTTGATGACGAAACCTTCACAACTTCTGCAGCCATGCTGCATCTGCTGGGTAAATGAAAAAACAAATAAACAAAAAACACCACCATGCCTGAGCCCACAACACTATTAAGGCAGGAAAATGTCCCCACTGTAAGATATGTATTTTAGTGTGAAGTATGAGATGGTGACGTGCACCTCCGGTGACGTCACCACTCCACCCTATATAGGGCCGGAGTCGGCCATCTTATGGCCTCTTATCTTGCCTGGGCCTTGGCTGGTACTCTGTCTGTAGCTGTCAACGTGAATGTGTTAAATAAAGCTGTGTTCCAAGTCACCTCGCCTCTTTTGTGAACCATGGGTAATAGCAGACATAACATTGCAACATCGGATTAAACCATGGAGGCGTGTGTAACTCGTATTCGCCCTTTTCTCTAGGTGCCAGGGGACCCGTGCCCTGGCCTAGGTGGTTTGAAGCCTTCTAAAATTACGTTGCTGCACTGGGTCTCAGGGAGTTCGGTAAGCTAAGGGCTCGGGCACTGCTGGTTCACAATTTGGGCATAGATGGCCAGCGAATCCTATGAATTGCAAAAGGAGTATCGTGAGTGAGTATCATGTGGTTACACTCACAGATCCCGGATGTTAACATAGCAATACCTGGTTTCAAGACTATACGGGGGACAGAGATGTGATAAGTAGCAGGAAAAAGAGGGGAGGAGGAGTGACACTTCTTGTGAATGAAAGGTGGTGTAATCCTGGACGAATTGATGTGAAGGAAAAGTGCTGCAGCCTGGACATTGAACTGCTAGCTGTGAGTATGCGACCTTATTATATGCCGTGAGAAATGAAGTGTGCCTTAATTATTATTGTCTATGTCCCTCCGTCAGCTGACGCAGCGGTGGCCTGTGATGTCATCAGCTCCACTGCAGCCAGATTACTGGAGAAGCATCCAGACGCATTCATGGTCATCACGGGTGATGTTAATCATGTCTCACTGGGAAAAACATTACTAAACTTTCACCAGTTTGTTGACTATCCCACCAGAGAAAACAAAACACTGGATTTACTGTATGCCAATGTCAGAGATGCATATAGTGCCACAGCTTTACCCCCCCATTGGCAAATCAGATCACTGCATGGTCATGTTAACACGACCCAAGTACATTCCCCTTGTGCAAAAGCAGCCTGCTTATACACGGACTGTGTGGAGGTGGACACAGGAGGCTGCTGATGCATTACAGGACTGCTTTGAGACGACAGACTGGGGCGTACTCTGTGAACCACATGGGGTGGACATAGACAATATGACCGACTGCACCACAGAATACATTAGATTCTGTGAAGATATAACCATGCCAGCTCAGACTGTACACTGCTTCTCCAACAACAGACCAATGGTCACGAGTGACCTGAAAGCACTTCTGAACAAAAAGAAGAGAGCTTTTAGGACTGGAGACAAGGAGAAACTGAGGGGAGTGCAGCATGAGCTGAGAGAGATGCTGAGGAGGTGCAAGGACAATTATAGGATGAAGTTGGAAGATAAACTCAGGCAAAACAACGCTAAAGATGTGTGGGTGGGAATGAAACAAATAACTAGGTGCAAGGGGAGAGTCAAGCATACATCTGGGAGCCAAGGGAGAGCTGATGAACTGAATCTGTTTTTTTTAATAGGTTCAACTCACAGTCTGTCACCCCAACAACACAACCAGACCCCCACACACACCTCCCCACCCACCCTCCTGTGCAGCACCTCTCTCCATCTTCCCCCTCACCACCTCCTTCTCCTCGGGGGACACCAGGATGCTCCCTCACATCACGGGAAATCGCTCCGCCCGCCCCAGACAACCATCCACACGGTGTCCCCCCGACATGAATGGGTACACGTTTGGCACAGTGAGGCTGGACGACGTGGAGGTGCCGCTGTTGATCGACACGGGAACAGAGGGTTTGCAGCTGAATTGGGCCGTCGTGAAGAGGTTTTTCCCCACCACAGGGTTAGAGGCAACCCAGCGCCATTGTACAGTTATGGAGGTGGAAGGCTAGACACAGTCGGGACTTTGGAGCTGACTGTTCCGTACAAGTCTGTGATGTGCTTAATTTCACATTCCAACATTCCAATTACTTCTTAACATTCCAATTACTTGACTTCCGGTTATGGCGGCCGCCTAGAAGGACACGTATCACTCTGCTCTACCCTTGTAAATAAAAATTTGGCAAATAACTCTCTCATTTGGAACAGAACTTTTCCCAGCGTTTGGGTGAGGATATGCCGGTGAAGACTAAGGCTGGGAAATCAGGAGGGGGAAAAATTGAATCACCGAAGCAGTCCAAATTAACGGACTTTAAAGTTTGTGGCGCAGTAGAAAAAGCTGCGGATATGGCGGATGAAACTAGCGGTGGTGCGGTAACTGCTGCTGCTGACGATGGCGGCACAGGTGCAGTGCTGGCTGCCATTAGCTCAATGAGAGCAGACTTTTCCGCTAAACTTGATGGGATTATGGCAGCGTTGGATGCAATGAGAAAGGAGTTGGGTGACTGCGTGGAGCGAGTGACGCAGGCGGAGCTTCGTGTTTCAAGTGCGGAGGATGAAATTAGCGGACTTCAAATAAAGGTGCGCACTTTGGAAAAAAAAAAATAAAGATCTGGAAAATAGCGTTCTGGACTTGGAATCTCGGTCCAGAAGGAACAACCTGAGGCTGGTGGGTCTACCGGAGGGAGCCGAAGGTCGTGATTCATGCTCCTTTTTGGAGGGGTGGATCCCGGAGGCGCTGAACAACGCGGAGCTAAAATCATCAGTCGTCTTGGAAAGCTCCCACCGAATTGGCCCACCGAGAGGTAACAAGGCAGCACCGAGGACGCTAATTATGAAGTTTCTCAGCTACAGAGACAGGATGACGATCTCCAACGCGGTGCGGGCCAAAGGAGAAATTAAATACCAAGATCAGCAGGTGCGGTTCTACCCAGATCTGGCCTCAGGAATCCAACAATTAAGGAAGCAGTTTGACCCCATCCGCAAAGAACTGCGCAACCTTGAGATTTGTCATGGAGTGATTCACCCTGCAAGACTTCTGGTCACATATGAGGGCAGAACACGCATCTTCAAGACCCCCGAGGAGGCGCAGGAGCTCATCAAGAAGATCCAGGAAGAGACTGGTGGGAGCTAAGCATGAACAGAATATAGGGTAGAATATTTGAGCATTTAACTGATTAGAAGCAAAAACAAGATTACAAAATATAGAATGTATTACATATTAAAAAAAAAAAAAAAAAAAAAAGCACAAAATTGCTAAAAAAAAAATTTGGAGTTAAATTGGAAAATTACAGAAGAGAGTTAATGTTACATTATTAAAAGCAGTAGAGTTAGGGTGATTGAGAGGATGAAGAAGGAGTGGCTTTGGCTGTTCCTCGTGGGAGTGGAACGGTCGATGGCTATATCGGGAGACGGAATTTTTCTTTTGCTTTTGGGGGGATTGCCACAAATGTGGGAAGGGGGAATTTGTTTGTGTGTAGTTTGTAGGAAGAATGTTCAACCACTCATTTTTTTGCTTTTCTGTTTGAGCATGTTTACACTGCAAGGTAATCCCAAACTCCCTATTGATTATAAATCAAAGCGTTAATCTTAATTTAACTTCATGGAATTGCAGAGGTCTACAAAATTTAAAAAAACTTAAACAAGTTATGAATAAAATAAAAGACATGGGTTCAAAAATTGTGTTTTTACAAGAAACTCATCTATCTTCCAAATTTGTCTCCAATTACATTTTTCACTTGAAATGGGACTGATTTATGTATGAGAGTCATAACTCCCCTGGCTCGGGATGAAAATGATGAGGTGAAAACATTTCCTTGCCATCTACTCCTAATTCTTTTTACATCTTGCTCTATTATATGTAATCATTCAAGGATCTTTGCTATTAGAAAACATAAATTTGGTGAACTTATATGGTCCCAATATAGATGATCAAAAGTTCTTTGCCAATTTATTTCTTATCTTATCATCACTTACAGTAGTAGTAGATTAGTTTATTTGACAGGGACAGTGCAATAAACATAGACAATTAATCAAAGACAATCAATCTGATGTGTTGCACATAGAGTGTATAGCTATTAGCTAATTTGCAACTCTTGTCCCTGGATGGGCTTTAGAAAAAAGAATCAAGATAAAAAATATACACAATAACCACATACATCAATGCAGAAAAATTATAAATACACAATTATAAATATTATAAATATTATAAATACACAAATATAACAGCCTGACTCACATTTAACATAAATATTATAAATACACATATATTATAAAATATTATAAATACACAAATATAACAGCCTGACTCACATTTAACACATATAACATAACTCACATTTGCCTATTTCAGGCCTCCCTCCCTCTGTCACTCACTATAAACAAACACATTTATTCCTTCCCTTCATTCACTCTCACTTTGCAGACAAATAATTCATACATGAGTACATTCTTGTTTATTTTTCAGCCAGTTTTTAACATTTTTAGTGAATGTTTTAAAGTCCGTTATTATTTTAATTTCATTTGGCATTGTGTTCCAGATGTGACTGCCCTTTATAGAGAAAGCTGTTTGTCCAAATGTGGTTCTGCGGTGGAATATTTTACAGTTATTGTTAACAGAACTCCTGGTGGCTCTGCTGCTGTCCTGTCTTTGGACGAAACCAGCAAGTGGCTCGGGTGCTGATTTATGGAAACATTTGAACGTTAATTTCAGAAGACAGAGGTCAATGAAGCTCTCAAAACTCAATAGGTTGTATTTTTTTAAAACATTACAGTGATGCCACCTAATGGGCTTTTTGTCCAAGATTTTTAGGGTTTGATTATATAATGAACCTATATGTCTTATTGTGGAAGGGGCTGCTTGAGCCCAGACTGTCAAACAGTATGATATATGAGAAAAAACCATAGAATGCATATACAGTGCAGCTGCTTCGTAAGGTATGTAATATCTAATTAATTTAAAGCAGTTCAGATTTTTTTTTACTGTTTTTGAAATTTTCTTTATATGAAGATTAAATTTGAGTTGAGGATCTAGTACAATGCCAAGGTATTTGAATTCTGTAGCTAAACTGATGTCATGATCATGTATATTAACTTTAAAATGTTGCAGGTTACATTTTTTGATTGAAAAGCACATTGAGACTGTTTTCTGAAGGTTCAGCAATAGATGGTTCTTGAGGAGCCACTCTTGGACATCAACCATACTTGTAGACAGTACATCTGCAGCCTGTGCTGGAGTCTTGGCAGCTGTGTAAATAACTGCATCATCTGCATAAAGTTGGCATGTTGCAGCTGAGCAGTGTAACGGCAAGTCATTAATAAAAATGCTGAAAAGTAAAGGACCAAGAATGGACCCTTGTGGGATACCCATGCGGTTGTTTAAAAATGAGGATTTATCCTGGTGAACTTTTACACACTGTTCTCTATTCTGGAGATAAGATGCAAACCATTCTAATGTATTTGGGGAGAAGTTAAAAGATACCATTTTGGATAAAAGCAAACTGTGGTTTACAGTATCGAAAGCCTTTTTGAGATCTAGAAAAACAGCTCCTACCACATTACCCCTGTCCAAGGACTGTTTGACGTTTTCAATAAGGCAACAATTTGCTGTTTCTGTTGAGTATCCTGGTCTAAAACCAAATTGATGTGGATGAAGAAGTTGACTGTCTTGTAAGTAGTCTATCAGCTGTGTAGCTACAACTTTTTCAAGAACCTTAGATAGGACTGGTAAGATAGAGATTGGGCGGTAATTGCATATATCGTCTTTACTGCCTGATTTATGAACTGGTATGACGACAGCTTTTTTCCAGCCAGATGGAAATGTACTAGACCTAATGGAGAGATTAATGAGATGAGTCAGTGGTTTGATTAATATTTTGCTGTGCATTTTGAGAAAGGAGGTGCTCATATTGTAGATATCATTAGTTTTTGAGTTTGACAGTGTTTTAACAATACCAGCAATTAACTTCTCATTTACCTCATCGATGTGAAAAGTATCTGTTGGAAGTATGGAATTTGTGTTGTTGAGCACATTTGGCAGCACAAAAATTTTTGTTAAGTCTTCCACAGAGCCCACAAAGTGTGAATTAAATTCATTTGCCAAAGTAGCCTTGTCACTGACGGTCTTGCCATTGATTCTAAGTTCCTTTACCCCCTTCTGATCGTTTTTTTTATTAGTTAAGTTATTTAAATGCCTCCATAGGGAACTGTTGTTACCCTTTGCATGATCTATCAGTTTATTGTAATAAGATATTTTTGATTTTCGCAGCTCATGTACCACTTTATTTCTTAAACTTTTGTACACAAGGTGATCATTTTGTAGTTTAGAGGTTAGTGATGTTTTCAGTGCATAGTCTCGCCTCTTCATAAGTTTTCTTATTTCATTATTTAACCATGGTAGGCTAATCTTCTGTTGTCTACTTTTAATTTGCTTTGAAAATTTTTCTATAGACTTTGTGATTGTTGCAGTTATAAAATTACAACAATCATCTACTTCACATGTTGCCATGAGCTGCTCCCAATTTTGATTCTCTAAGTAATGTTCAAACTCCTCATTTTTTGATTTGGGGATAATAAAATTTGATTTGTCAATATCGACTCCCCCAAAATACTGTAGTCGCTTTTTAGTAAGTTTCCTGACAGCAAGAACCATGTTATGATCTGAGAGACCAGTTACAAGATTATAGGTTCTGGTTATTCGTTCTGGTTTATTAGTAAATACCATGTCAATAAGTGTTCTAGATTGTTTGGTTATCCTGGTGGGTCCTTTGATGATTTGCTGGTAATTAAATTTAGTCATGAGGCTTTTCAGTTTTTGTTTGTCTTTTTTATCAGACCAGTTGATATTAAAGTCACCATGAATTATTGTTTCTCTGTTCTTCTCAAGTTGTTTAACCAGATCACTTAATTCATTATAAAAGGAAGAGTTGTGTGACAGTGGGTTGTACACTACTGCAATGTTGAAATTCATTACCGGAGAGAGACATACATTAACAGCTAAACATTCAAGTGAAGTATTCAAATCAACCAGTTGACATTTATATTTCTCTTTGATGTAAATTAAAACACCTCCTCCCCTCCCTACCTGCCTGTCTTTTCTAAAACACTGGTAGCCCACAATATCGATCATATTAGTGTCTATGTTCCTGTGTAGCCAGCTTTCTGAGAGACAAAGGTAGTCCAGATTTGAGTCCAACAGCAACACCGAAATCTCATCTCTTTTGGGGATTATGCTCCGTATGTTTAAATGACCGCCGAGGATCCCCTTTGGTTTAGCCTTGGTGTCCCAAAGAACTCGTGCATGATTAACAGTTTGGAAAAATAAATGTTGTTTTTGCTTTTGTACAGCTCGGTTTTGTGCTAACCCAGTGGTCTGCTGTTTAATAGTGGCAGGTCCAGGGTTAAGGTGAATATCTCCTGCCAGAAGTAGCAGAACTAACAGAACTTTAACTGTATATCCTCTGCCATATTGTGATTTTTGCTTAACAGCCATGTTTGCCTTAATTTGGAAGTTTTTGCTCAGGGCTTTTAAAGACCACATAGAGTGTAGGGTGAGATGTCCAAGCCCAAATCCATACAGATAAAACTTTTTAACTTCACCTTTGGTTGAGTTTGTCGGAAAATCCTTCTTGTTGCAGGTCCAGACACACAAAGACAAAACGAAGAGGAAGTATAGAAGTAGAGAATGCTTATTAGTGGTGCCCATCAGCCCACTTTTTAATCCCGTGGCAGCCATCTTCAGTCTTTCTTGGAAAGAAGGAAAAGGAAAATCTGTGGATAGTAAAATAAATTCTGCTTATATCGCCAGAATCTGATCCGATCGTCCTCGAATCCAGCTGGGCCTCAGCTAGCCAACTAGCCCCTTCCGTTGCTGGTCTCGTTGCTCATAGTCGCCGTAACTGGTCTCCCATCCCGCTCCTCCAACCGAGTCTCGTCACACACCGCCGCTGCCACCGAGCACCGCTGAGGTCACGGTAAATCCTCCGCTAGGCACCGCCACCTACCGTCGTCTGCCTGGGTGAAATCTCTGCTGAGCCCCGTCAACAAATAGCCGCTTGCCTGGTAGTATCTCCGCTGGGCCTCGCAGCTGGGCTTCGATTCAGGCTGGTGTAAGGTGGAATGACTGGCGCCAGCATTAAGCTAACTAGCGTTAGCTTAGCAATCGCTTCGGGTAGTCTCGTCGCACACCGCCGCTGCAGTCACGGTAAGTCCTCCGCTGGGCACCGCCGCCTACCGCCGTCTGCCTGGGTGAAATCTCTGCTGAGCCCCGTCAAACAAATAGCCGCCTGCCTGGTAGTATCTCCGCTGGGCCTCGTAGCTGGGCTTTGATTCAGGCTGGTGTTAGGTGGAATGGCTGGCGCCAGCATTAAGCTAACTAGCGTTAGCTTAGCAATCGCTTCAGGTAGGGCACATCAGTGAATCACAAGGAAGCGCTGGAATCGCTGGTCAGTTTACTCACAGTGGCCGGATAAAAGCGATCAAAGGGGTAATCCACCGGAGGTATATCCGATCGCTGTAGGTAGTTATTTAGAGACTGGCGCCAGCATTAAGCTAACTAGTGTTAGCTTAGCAATCGCTTCAGGTAGCATTAAGCTAACTAGTGTTAGCTGAGCAATCGCTTCAGGAAGGCGCAGGAAGGCGCAGGGCAACATATAATAGCAGGGGATTTTAATTGTACATTGAATCCCAGTATAGATAGATCAACAGGACTGGACTGTACGCACAATGGATGTAGGATGACCATTAATCATTTTATGAAAGAATTGAAATTGATAGATATATGGAGAGAAATGAAACCACAAGTTAAAGCATACTCTTGTTATTCCAATACCTACAAGACATTCTCACGTATAGATTATTTTTTGATCTCCACAGAATTAAGGTCCAAGATTCAAAACTGTTTTTATGATAACATCGTGATCTCTGATCATGCACCCTGCTGTCTAATGTATGTAGATAAGAAATTGACAAAGGAACCAGGTAGATGGCAATTTCAGCATAAATGGCTTCAGGATGAGGAATTTGTTAAGTATATAGAAAAACAGATAGATGAGTTCTTTGATATCAATACTACACAAACATCAGCATGTGTAAAGTGGGAGGCTTTCAAAGCTTTTATTAGGGGACATATTATTAGTTATACAGGTTCAAAATCTAAGAAGACTCGAGAGGAGAGAGTCCAATTGGAACATAAAATAAAAATTCTTCAAGAAAGAGTATATGCAGGAAGAGATCCAAGGTTGGAGAACGAATTACTGATTTTGAGAGCTGAATATGACAAAAAATCAGCGAATAGAGCTGCCTCGAGTCTTCTAAGATTGAAACAATCTTTTTATGAACAAGGTGAAAAATCAGGAAAGTTATTGGCATGGCAGATTAAACAATTAGAATCTAAAACACCAATTACCAGTATTATAAGTAACGGACAGGTAGTTATAGATCCTTCAGAAATTAATAGAGCCTTTAGAGATTACTATGAAAAATTATATGATACCAAAAATGAATCTGACTTAACAAAACTACATGGGTTTTTGAATGAACTATTTATACCGTGTATTCCAAATGAAAATAGGGAGATACTGGAGTCTAAAATTAGTCAAGAAGAAGTTGGGCTAGCCATTGATAATATGAAATCAGGAAAAAGTGCAGGACCAGATGGTCTTCCAGTTGACCTTTATAAAAAATTTAAGAATAAATTAACAAAACCTTTTTTGGAAATGGTTTTAGAAGCATTTCAAAATAGTAATTTACCATCATATATGAATAATGCCTTAATTATACTGTTGCCAAAACCAGGTAAGCCCTCTAATAAATGTGAAAATATGAGACCAATAAGCCTATTAAATGCCGACCTTAAGATAATTTGTAAAATTTTAGCAAGACGAATACAAGAAATTTTACCAAATATTATTAATCGAGATCAGAATGGCTTTATAAAGGGAAGACAAGGCTTCCATAATGTAAGAAGACTATTTAATATTATTTATTCTAATAAAGAAGCACCGGATATAGCTCTCTTATCACTGGATGCCGAAAAAGCCTTTGATAGAGTTGAATGGCCCTTTCTTTTTGAATTCTTACAAAGGTTTGGACTTGGAAATAATTTTATAAAATGGGTTCAGATAATATATAATAATGCTACTGCAGAAATTCTAACAAATAACAATATTTCAAAATCAATAAAAATCAATAGAGGATGTCGACAAGGCTGTCCACTTTCACCTTTACTGTTTACTATGGCAATTGAACCTTTAGCGATGGCGATACGTCTACAGTCACAAATATATGGAATTAAAGTTGGACCAACAGAACATAAAATCTCCCTGTATGCCGATGACATAATTTTGTTTATGTCGAATCTTAAAAAATCAATTCCGACCTTGTTGAATTTAATAAAGAATTTCGGGGAAATATCAGGATACAAAATAAATAAAACTAAATCTTCAATATTAATGCTAAATGAGACCCAGAGAAATTACCCAGCCCCTGAGGTAAATCAATTCAATGTTGTAAATCAGTTCAAATATTTAGGAATCCAAATTGTGCCTAAGCTAGAATCAGTCGCCAGTGTCAATTATGAAGCCTTAATGACAGATATTGATGAGTTACTTCAGAGATGGATGTCACTACCAATGTCGATGATCGGGAGAATTAATATACTTAAAAGTAATATCTTACCTAAAATACTTTATTTATTTCAATACATTCCCTTACCACCACCTTTAGATTTATTCTCAAGAATTAAAAAAAAGTTAGTGGAATTTATATGGAACAACAGGAGGGCTAGATTACGTCTGTCTTTATTATATTTACCATTTGATCGTGGAGGTCTGAAATGTCCAAATTTTATGTTGTATTATTGGTCGGCACAACTGAGGTCTATGACATATTATTTTTCATCAAATGATCTCCCTCACTGGACTGAAATGGAATCATACAATTTACCTTTACCTCTTCCCATATTCATATACTCAGATTCGGCAAAAAAATTACAAAAACAAGTTAAAAATCCATTTGTAAAGCATATGATCAAAATATGGTGTGAAGCTAAAAACTATTTAAAAGAACCACAGTTATTGTCACAATTTAGTCCAATATGGGGTAATCAATATTTTAAACCAGGGAGAGCGGACGCTGTATTTAAAGTATGGAATATAAAAGGGATACAAAAGATTCAGGATTTATATTTGCCATGTGCAGAAAACATAATGTCTTTTGAAGAGTTGAGGATCAAATTTAATCTCAATAGAACACATTTTTTTAAATATCTTCAACTTAGAAACTTTATTCGATCAAATCAAAATAAAGCTCTCACTCGACCTATTTATTCATCCTTGGAAAAAATGTTGATGAAAGATAGTAAAAGAAAGGGTATTATTTCAGAGTTTTATAACTCATTGACACTATTTTCAAGTGAAAATTCACTGAAAAGATTAAACTACTGGAAAGAAGATCTGCAAACTGAAATTCCAGAGGAACAATGGGAATTGGCTTGTACAGAAGCTCAAACCAAATCAATAAATGTACGCCTTAAATTGATACATTTCAAATGGTTAATGCGGATGTATGTTACACCGGAGGAGTTAAATAGATATAACAAAAATATACCAGATACGTGCACAAAATGTATGGAAAGTAAAGGAACTCTATTTCATTGTGTATGGGAATGTAGATTAATAAGAATGTTTTGGGAAGAGGTGAGGGTAACAGTTGAAAAAATAATCTCAAAACAAATCATATTGAATCCTAAACTGTTTTTGTTGGGTCTGTACCCAGAAAAGCATAATTTTAATAAAAGTGAAAGAACATTCATAGACCTCAGTTTGCTTAATGCCAAAAAATGTATTGCACTATTATGGAAAAAGACTTATAGACCAGATGTGACTCAGTGGTTAAGACAGATGTTAACAAACCTTCCATTAGAAAGAATAACATATATACTGAAATCAAAGGAAATTGCGTTTGAGAATATATGGAGACCTTTTATTGATTATGTAAAAAATTTAAACATAACTCTTGAAGAAGAAGGTGAATGATATGTGCGGACCTTGTAAATTCCAAACTGGTGAACATAATATGTATACTTATGTGTTGGATTGTCTAGACTAAACAGAGGAGCATTGTTGAAGATTTGATTTTGTTGGTGGTTGTTGGTGTTTTTTAGTGCATTTTTTTTTGTAGTACTTTAGTGTTAGTGTTTGATTGTTTGTATCATGTTTGTTTAAAAAAAAAAAAGGTTCAATAAAGATATTGTGGAAAAAAAAACAACAAACATTCCAATTACTTCTCAACCACTCTTCCCCAGTGGTTGAGCTGTGGCCAGTGGAACCCCCTTATTCTGGCGACTGATGAAGATGTGGTGTGGGACGAAGAGCTACCGGACACCATGGTGGTCAAGCAGGACCAATTTTGCTCAGGGCCAGCACAGGAGGGTCTCAGTGCTGGCACTCGGGAAACGGTCAAGGGGAGTACTGAGTGTGACAGTGAGGCACCTGCGCCGGTGAGTGGCGCCAATGGGTTAGTCCTGGATGGCTCCGGAGTCTGGCCGCAGTGGGACGGAGGGTTTGCGGCTATGGTGTCCCATGTTACACCAGCATTAGAAGAGGTCGGGACAAGACCGATGAGCACAACGGATCGGCGTGCTCGGCAACAATGCCTCAAGCCGAGCCAGGCCCCATTGAGGGTCTTGAATTGGGTCCGGGTTTGAGGTGAGGAGCAGCCGCAGCGAAGATGGCCCAGACGACAACCTCAGGAGCGTCGGGAGTGTCTGCGTATAGTGTCCAGACTGGATGCAGCGCACTTCAGGCTATCTGATGGCTCGGTGTGGCATGCGAACCGGCTTTGGCATGTCCGGGGGGAGGCTCCAGGAAACGTGGCTGGACGTGGGACAAGGTTGATGGTGAGAAGGAGTGGCTTCAGCGTCCAGAGTCAGTCATCGCCCCAAAGACCGGCTGTTTCCAGGGGCGCATCTGCTGAGAGGGTGCCCTGGACCCCCATGTCAGTTATGGGTTTTTTTTACCTGAAGACTTAGGTTGTAAATAGTATATGTTGAAGTTCTGGTGTTGGTGTTGTTGTTGTTGTTAGTGTTGTCAAAAAATGTTATATAAGGGATTATTTGGTTTTTTTTTTTGTTCTAGTTTAGGAACACGGCACACAATTTCAGGTTATTAATGGACATTACTTTATCTTAGCAGGTGGCAGAAAAATCCACCTTGCCGTGCGGGCAGGACAGCAGTCCATCTGTCCGCCCTATTTTAGGCTTTATTGTGTGAATGCGTTAGGCCATTTAGAGACATTAGTTTCAGGTTCAGGTTCAGGTTACTTTATTTGTACCCGTAGGTAGATTTGTTTTGCAGTCTGGTGACATCCATATATACAAGCCACAAATTACATTCAACATAGACACAAACACAGGCACACATGAAGCTGACTATAAACACGATAAAAATACTCAAGGCTCCATCAATCAGGGTATAAAAAGACAAAGAGATGGGAGAAAAACCAGAGGTAAGAGAGAAGGGTCATATTAAAAGTTAAAAACTAGTCAAAGAGGTTAAAAACTCAGAGGTCTAAAACCCAATAAAATATTTAGAACCCAAGTGACATCCTACAAAAATAAGTAAATATAAAATGGAGTTAATAAATAGGTACCTAAATTATGTGCAATATATTTTTACATCTTGTTCAACTCTTTGACAGCAGCAGGGACAAAGCTGTTTTTGCAGCACTGGGTTCTACTTTTTGGGACAGCAAACCTCCGTCTTGAGGGAAGAAGCTGAAAGTTGCAGTGCAAAGGGTGGGAGTCATCATTTAAAATGGAGGTAGCCATCCTCTGTACTTGTCTGGTGTACAGGGATATCAGGCTCAGCTGTGGCTCACCAAGCAAACGACTGGACCATCTAACTACCTGATCCAAGGATTTCCTCTGTTTCAGTTTTATCTGACCAAACCATGACACTAAAGAAAAGGATAAAACAGATTCAATAAAAGCCCGATAAAACATTGTCATTATGGTTCGGTCAACTTGGAAGCGTGCAAGTTTTCTCAAGCAATGCAAATGTTGCTGACCCTTTTTGCACACCCTTTCACAGTTCTCTTCAAACTTTAAATTACTATCGATAATCGTCCCAAGATATTTGTAGGATTGTACACATTCGGTGGTCTGGCCTTTTAGTACGGTGACTTTGTGCCTGGGATTTTTCCTCCTAAAGTCAATAGTCATGTCTTTAGTTTTTGTCGTATTCAGCTGTAGGTAGGAATCCTCACACCAGTGAACAAAATCATCAACTACTGGGCCATGGCCACTCTCACCATCCTGGAGGAGACTGACAATAACTGAGTCATCAGCATACTTTATAATGTGTCTGTTGTCATGTCTGCTCCAACACATGTTTGTGTACAGGATGAAGAGTAGTGGTGACAGCACACACCCCTGAGGAGAGCCAGTAGAAGAGCACTTTAGGTCCGACAATGTACCATTGACCCTTACTCTCTGCGTCCTGTTGGTTAAGAAATCCAGAATCCAACACACCAGATTATTGCTCAAATCAAATTGCTGCTGGAGCCTTTCAACTGCGATATGAGGTTGGAATGTATTGAAGGCGGAGGAAAAGTCCACAAATAAAAGTCTGGCGTGTGTCCCATTAAAATCCAGATGTTTAAAAAGCATGTTAAAAAGAGTGACAGTGGCATCCTCCACTCCTCTGTGAGGCCTGTAGGCAAACTGCAGAGGATCCAATACATGCTCAGTCTGCTTTAGGACCTCACATCTGACCAATTTTTCAAAAATCTTCATTAAAATTGAAGTCAAAGCAACTGGTCTAAAGTCGTTTACCGTTTTAGGACAGCTGGATTTTGGAACGGGAACAACGACGACTTCTTTCCAGATCTTAGGCACATGTTGTGTCTGTAAGGACTTATTGAAAATGTAATGAAATATAGGACTCAGTTCATGTGCACAGGACTTTACCAAGCGCCCACATATATTATCAGGGCCCTGACTTTTGTTCACTTTTACAGTGCAGAACTCCCTTTTAACATCCTGAACCTCAATATTAAAGTGCTGATTGTCTTTGAGTTTCTGTTTCAAATCTTGGGTTTCAGTGCTAAAATCAAAGGAGTCAAAACAACCATAAAAACAATTAAGAGCATTAGCCAGCTCTGTGTCTGAATTAAAACCATCTAAAAACACATGATTACTGCGCTCTGTGCTCTGAAGGCCTGCAATAGTTTTCATACTGGCCCAGGCTGAACCAAGTTTCTTTGCTGCCATCTTGCTTTCCAACTCTGATTTATAATTCTGTTTTGCTCTTAAAATTTCGGCCTTCAGCTCCTTTGTGGCAACCTGTAGCTCAGAAACAGACCCCTGTTTAAAGGCAAGTGCTTTCCTTTGTAAGCAGGATTTAACTGATTTTGTAACCCATGGTTTGTTGTTGGGATATATTTTGACACGTTTACGTGGAACAATCTTATTTTTACAGAAAGCCATGTATGAGCATGTGACGTCCACCAAAGAGTCCAAATCATCCCCGCAGGACAGTGTGAACATCTCCCAGTCTGTACAGTCAAAGCATTCCTGGAGGCTGTGCACTGAATCTTCTGTCCACACATCAGTGTCTCTCGTCTCCACCTTGCCTCTTCTGAGAGCAGTTTTATATGTGGGCAGCAAATGTACACAGTTGTGATCTGAGGATCCTACAGGAGGAAGGGGGAGTGATTTATAGGCCCTCTCTATGGATGCATAGCACAGGTCCAATGTCTTTTTTCGCCTGGTTGGGCAGGAGACATACTGATAAAAGTTTTTAAGTGTCTTCTTTAAAGAAACATGGTTGAAATCCCCAAGAATGAAGTTTGGCGCCTCTGGAGAAATTGATTGCAGCTGCTGGATCACATCAAAGATTGTGCTGCAGGCGGAGTCAGCGTCTGCCCTCGGGTGAATGTACACAATTGTGATGAAAAGTTGGGGGAACTCGCAAGGCAAATAAAAGGGGCGTAGTGACACAGACGGCAGCTCCACATTGGGTGTACAGATGCGCTCTCTGACCGTGACTGATGTGCAGTACAGCTTATTAATGTATAAACATACGCCGCCCCCCTGACGCTTCCCCGTTACCTCTTCCTGCCGATCCGAGTGCAGTGGGGCTCCAAAGCCATCGATCCACACAGGTCTGCATCTCGGTCATGTGCAGTAAGCCAAGATTCGGTGAAGGCCATGACGCAGCAGTTCTTAAAGTCCTTCTGGTAGCGTACATTCCCTTGAATTTCATCCACCTTGTTTCTCAGAGACTGCACGTTCCCAAAAATCATCGAAGGAAGAGGAATGTTACCAAACTGACGTCTCCTCAGGCACAATTTCACACCTCCACGTCTTCCGCGCTTCCTTCTGCCGTCTCTCTTTTCACCGCTATGTCCGTCTCTCAAAATAAAGTCCGGCAGTTGCGGCTTAGGCTCAATCACAGCCGCTGCATCAACCGTGTTTAAATGCAGCAACATGTCCCTGGAATAATGTATTCTGCCCGCCATGGTGCTGAACGCGTTTACCTCATAGACAAAGAGCCGGAGGAAAAGTAGCAGCAATGCAAGAGAGGGGAGGAAGTCCATGTTGTAGGAACCAGGGAGCGCTTCGCCATACAGTCCACAAACACTCCAGGGCAGAAATGACACAGAGGATTTTGTAAAAACATATAAAAGTACATAAAAACACACACACAGACGACGGAATTTTTCACCAGCTGCCGGTCGCTGCGTGCGCATGCGCCCATAGTTTTCGTTTGTTAGTGCATGACTCAGGCCCCAAACTGGGGAGACTCTTAATTCAGTGAGTGGTTTTGGACTTTTAAAGGGGGGGGGGGGGAGTAAGATATATATTTTAGTGTGAGGTATGAGATGGTGACACTCCACCCTATATATGGCCGGGGTCGGCCATCTTACAGCCTCTTATCTCTACTGGGCCTTGGCCGGTACTCTGTTTGTAGCTGTCAACGTGAGTGAGTTAAATAAAGCTGTGTTCCAAGTCACTTCGCTTCTTCTGTGAACTAGGGGTAATAGCAGATATAACACCCACCTCCACCAGAAACTGCAACCCAACCTTGGCCACCCCCAGCACCAAACAAACGGTGGATACAACTGAGAAAAGCACATCCTTTCCTCCTTTATGGGAGCATTGTCTCATGAGAGACGTCTCAATAAGCGGATGTCTCATTTTCAAACCAGTTCACGTACTTTCCCTGCAATGACGCACAGAGCTACCAAAAGGACCGACAACCCCACTGTAGCTTTCGCTACTTACAGTAGCTGTGTGGCCTAGGGTCTCTGAAACGGAGATAGGCGCTGCCCATATGCTACAAGTTGTGGCATGGAATCAACAAATAACTACGCCGGGCCAGTAGAGGTCGGAGTGCCACTTTTTTACAGCCACTCATGCTACCATGCCACAGGCACCAAGGTACAGCACCTTGGTGCTTTTTATTATTGCAGGATTATCCAGTGTTGGCGGACTCGAAGCCGGCTTTTCTCAGCCTCGGAGGATAATGACTCAGCTCGGTAACTCAGACCGAGGCCGGCTTTGAGGCCATGCAATTTCAACATTATTATTTTTTTTATTTTTTTAGATTTAATTCTCATTCAGTTATTGTCAGATATTACTTTTTGATGAATATAAATCAAAATCCACCTCTTAATTTCAGGTATTAGGTGGCACTGCCACTCCATTTTTATTGTTACCTTTCTGTCTTGCACATTCACATCCAAGAAATGGCACTAGCTAGTAATGGCATTGAGATTCTGCCGTCACCAGAGTAAAAGTATCAACATTGGAGACTAAACTAGTTTGAAAATGAGACAGACACTCACCTGGAGACAGATGGACCGGGAAATCTGCAGCTTAATCGGAGTGTCAGAGATTTTTTACCCACGGACTCCTGCTACGGACGTGCTAACAAGGCTCTCAGGCTAGCAATGTAAACAACCCATCATCCAAGTAAAATTTTGGAGGCAGGGACAATTTTTTCAGATGAGACCCCCGATGGATAATGTAAACCTAAGCATGACAGCTGCATAAGTTATAAATGCAACTTTGCCTGTCTGCAACTTACTCAGACAGTGAATTCCTGTCTATTCACCTGTTCACATTGAGTTTAAATGTAATCATGCCATGCGACAAATTCGCCCGTTCGCGTTTGATCTGAACACACCTTAAAATTCGGCTGAGGTGGATTAATCTTTTTGCTTGTTGATTCACTCACAATGTAAACGCGCATGCGGTAACAGTAAGCGGTCACTACTTTGCTGCTATGCTGGCTGCGCTTAGCACATACACATGCAGCGCATGCATACATGACCACCGCAAGTACTTGTACATGTACAGTGTAGTACCATTCATGTACAAGAACATGTACATGATGGATTAATCTTTTTGCTTGTCGATTCACTGTACACGTACATATACGAAGGGGGCTGAAAAGTTCATAGTGGTCAGATTTGACCAAATGCGGTTTATTTTTCAACCACAGGGATCCAAGCACTGCAACACCAATGGAAGAAGTGTGTGGACGGAAGGGGAGACTATGTTGAAAAATAAACCACATTTGGTCAAATTTGAGCACAATGAACTTTTCAGGGCCCCCCCCCCCCCCCCCGTACAGTACTAGTACATATACAGACTAATAAGTTTTGACAGTACATGTACATGTTATCCCATTATATGCTGGAGACCCTAATGTTTCTAAAATGCAATGAAGACATTATTTGATTCAGATACCAACTGAACTGACTTGCTGTTGAAAGTTTTTGACTTGTAGATGTAATGTTTTGTAATGTTTAGTTAATTTATTTATTTATTTTTTTTTTGTTGAAAGGTATTCTAAGATGAAACCACCTAACCATTTTACAGTTCATACATAGGTGCCTTTTGAATAAATTTTCAGTAATGTCAGTGCAAACAGAAGGAAAAAATGGGTGTTTTTTGTCAATAATATACATTTTTCTTGTGACAGCGATGAGGACCACATTAATGTATAAACGGTATGTCATAATAATATCATAAAGCACTTTGAAGTTGGCCTCTGAAATAATGTGGCGACTCGGATTCAGTCTTGGCCTCGGAATGTGGTGACTTGACTACAACACTATCGGGTACCCTTGCAGGCCGTCTAGCACGCAGACCACACTGATGTAAATGGTTTTGAATGGTCTGATATGACACTCGGGTGCCTCTCACCTCCCTTAAATGTGCCTAGAGTTGAATGGTATTCATCATCCGGTTCCGCAGGGCACTGTTCACAACGAAGCTGTCATCAGCATGGGATGTGCCCAAAGGATGTCCACTTCTATGCCTTTCTGTGACTCTTCCAGTCTCTCTGTATCTCTCTTGCAACCTGCTGATGACGCTGTGTGACACTCTAAGCTCAGTGGCCACTTCTCTCTGAGAACATCCTGTTTGAAGCCTCACAATGGCAAGGTACTGTTGATCAGTTGTTAGGTGTCGTCTTGGTCTCATGATGTCAAAATGGGAACAGCATGATGAAGAGGACTGTTTAGATACCAATTGTAATTGAACCAGAAAATTTATTGTTCGATTCATGGATCAAACACCTGTTGTGAATTTTGCCGTTAGGCACCTTGTTATAGAACAGCAAGTTATGCAAAAAATACTGAAACATTTAACAGTTGGACATGTGCATTCAAAAGGTTAGAGAAGGTCAAATTAAGTTCACCGTAAAGGTCATAGTGTGGGCACATATGGGCACATATGTTGGTTATATATGCTCCACAAATATATTGCTGTGTGTTTATTGTGTGCTGCACGTCTCAGGGAACAAAAGGTCTGAGTCTCCAAGAGACAACGAGAGAGTGTGAGATTTGGCCTTTGTTTCAGGGAGATGACCTGGGGAGATGTCAGGACCACCAGAGACTAAAGGACAATGGTGTGGAAGATCAAAGGGGTTACAATGTGACTGTATGCTTGCTTAAACACCATGTGACTTCAGTTTCGATGTCCGGGGTATAAAAAAGGAGTTGTGAGATTATTCTTCCTCTTTTTCCTGCTTTGAGATTGTTTGAGTATGTGATCTGTGAATAAAGCTGAACCTGAGGAATAACTCAGTCTCATTCTTGTGCACATTCTCCACACTGGTGACCTTACGACGAAGAATGAGCAGAGATAATTCTCCCGAGCGGGGCTCGGCAGAAACCAGCCTGTTGGCTGCCACCACACTCCGGCTGCCCGACTTCTGGCAGCATAGTCCGCGCTCCTGGTTTAGCGCGGTCGAGGCGCAGTTCAACCTCCGGAGAATCTCGAAGGACGACACGAAATTCTACCATGTGGTGGCGAAGCTGGACAGCCACACAGTCCAGAGGGTGGAAGATCTGGTTAATCACCCACCGGACAGCGACAAATACAGCGCATTGAAGGCTGTGCTTATAAGCCACTTCACCCCCTCGGTGCAACAGCGAGCAGAAGGGCTCCTAACATTGACGGAGTCAGAGAACGACAGACCCGTAGACCTGATAGTGAAAATGCTGAGGCTGAAAGACTCCGAGGATTGCGAATTTATCTTCACCCACCTTTTCCTCCGGACCCTGCCACCAGCGGTGAGAGTTACCCTGGCAGACTCACCTCGGTTGGCCCGGCGAGACTACCATGGGCTGAGCAAGGAGGTGCAGCGACTCGTCGACGCCCACAAACAGAGCGCAGTGTCGGCTGCAGCAGCAGAGCTAGGAGCAACGTCCGGAGATGGCATGGGGCCAGTGGTTGCAGCACCAGACTCACCGGCGACGGCGGCAGTCAGGACCAAGCGACACGGAGCGGATGACGTCCTGTGCTTCTATCATCGCCGCTTTGCAGAGAGGGCACACAAGTGCCTCCCACCGTGCCACTTCAAACGTTCGGGAAACGCCAAGACCGGGGGTCGGTAGTGGCTGCGGCCCTCGGGGAAGAGAACAAGCTGCTCTACCTGACGGATGCACGCTCGAGGAGGCATTTCCTCGTGGACACAGGCTCCCAGCTGAGCTTCATCACGCCTTCCTACGCGGACCGGCTGACACCGTCCAAGGGCCCCCTGCTGTCAGCAGCGAACGGCTCAGCGATTAAGACCTTCAGTGAGAGGACTCTGCTTCTGTCTTTGCAGGGCCGTGCATTTGAGTGGACTTTTGTTGTAGCTGCAGTTAATTTCAACATGTTAGGGGCTGATTTTTTGTGCGCACATGGTTTATTGGTTGATCTTGCTAATAGACGTCTGGTTAATGCACCTTCTTCTTTTCACTCTATTCCCTGCACAGCTCGAGTGGTGCCGCCAACTGCACAAGCCAACGTCACAGCTGCGGGTGGTAAGTTCCACGCACTCCTCACTCAGTTCCCAGCACTCACAGTCCCAACGTTTTCAGCGACAGTGGCTAAACATGGGGTGGAACACTATATCACTACCACCGGCCCACCCGTTTTTGCAAAAGCTCGGCGCCTGGACTCAGCTAAACTGACCATAGCGCACGAGGAGTTTGCCAACCTGGAAAAACTGGGCATCATTAGGCGTTCGAAAAGCCCCTGGGCTTCACCACTGCACGTGGTCCCAAAGGCTGATGGCTCGTGGTGACCTTGCGGTGATTTCCGCAGGTTGAATAACGCCACTGCACACGACCGCTACCCGATCCCGCACATCCAAGATTTTTCGGTTCATTTGGCAGGGGCGCGCATTTTTTCTAAAATAGATTTGGTACGCGGTTACCATCAGGTTCCAGTGCGCGCTCAGGACATACCCAAAACAGCGGTAATAACTCCTTTCGGGCTTTTTGAGTTCTTGCACATGCCTTTCGGACTCAAGGGTGCAGCGCAGACGTTCCAACGCATGATGGACGCGGTCCTACGCGACCTCCCTTTCGTGTTCTTCTATTTGGATGACATTTTGGTAGCCAGCACGTCTGAAGACGAACACGAAAGCCATCTCACAGCAGTTTTTCGGAGGTTAGCAGAGCACGGGTTAATAATTAACCCAGCGAAGTGTCAGTTTGGGGTGGCGCAGATTGATTTTTTTGGGGCACCGTGTTTCACCAGAAGGAGCGGTCTCTCTGCCCGATAAAGTGCGTGCAATAACAAATTTTCCCCACCCTCAAACGGTTAAAGCGTTACAGGAGTTTTTGGGGATGGTTAATTTTTATAACCGTTTCCTCCCCAGCGCAGCGCAGCTCATGCAACCATTGTATGCTGCACTAAAAAAACAAAAACCCACGAATAAAATCGAATGGTCTCCTGAGTGGGAGCGCGCATTCTCTCAAGTCAAATCAGCTTTGGCAAACGCTACCTTGTTGGCACACCCAGTTCCAACGGCACGCATGGCGCTCACCACTGACGCGTCCGATTTAGCAGTGGGGGCGGTCGTTGAACAGTATGTAGCTGGGACCTGGCAACCGCTCGCGTTTTTCAGCAAAACCTTGCGCGATAGCGAGCGAAAGTACAGCGCGTTCGACAGGGAGTTGTTGGCACTACACTTGGCCATCCGCCATTTCCAGTTCTGGCTGGAAGGACGCCGTTTCACTGCGTTCGTGGACCACAAGCCGCTGACTTTTGCGATGGCCAAGATTTCGGAACCTTGGTCGGGCCGGCAGCAGAGACAGCTGGCCGCGATATCGGAGTTTACCACCGATATCCAGCATGTCACAGGTAAACATAAGATAAGATAAGATAAGATAAGATAAGCCTTTATTAGTCCCACAACGGGGAAATTCCAGGATTGCAACAGCACAGGGATAGCAACACTCAGAGCAACAATCAGAAGGCAAGAAAAAAAACAAGCAAGCAAGAGCGGCTAATATACATATGTACATATTACTATAAAATAAATATATACACACACACACACAGACACACAGTGCAGAGCATTGTAGCTGGATGGAATAAATATATGAATATATGAACACACAGTGCAGAGCATTGTAGCTAGATGGAATAAATATGTAAATATATAAACACCCACAGTACGGAGCATTGCAGCTAGGTGGAATAAATATGCAAGTATATAAACACACACAGTGCGGAGCAATGTAGCTAGATGGAATAATATGTAGATATATAAAAACACAGTGCGGAGCATTGTAGCTAGATGGAATAAATATGTAAATATATAAACACACACAGTGCAGAGCATTGTTGCTAGATGGGATGAAACAACATAACCGTCTACTTAGTTATCCTACATGGTATGATTATGTGCCCATACATATTCTCACCCTCCATAGCGACCGGTATGTTCCTAGTTGTATGCCGGAGGGGACCATTGTGTAAGTCTATTGCATCTTTTGCATTCAAAAAACTATTAGTTTGTTACGTCTTTTTGCTATCTCTGCGAGCAGCCCTGCTTAGGTTGTACAGTCTGACAGCCGTTGGTAGGAAGGACCTACGAAACCTCTCGGTTGTGCACCTGGGATGATGTAGTCTGCTGCTAAATGAGCTCCTCAGTGCATCCAGTATGTCCTGCATAGGGTGGAACTCGGACTCCAGCAGAGATGACAGTTTAGCCACCGTCCTTCTCTCTCCTATCTCCTCCATCGGATCAAGGCGCTGCCCCAGGACAGAGCTAGCTTTCTTAATCAGTTTGTTCAGTCTCTTCCTATCGGCTGCAGTAATGCCACTTCCCCAGCAGACCACTCCAAAAGTGATGGCTGATGCCACCACCGTGTCATAGAATGACTTCAGCAGCGCCCCTTGTACACCAAAAGACCTGAGTCTCCTCAGCAGGAACAGCCTGCGCTGTCCCTTCTTGTAGAGTGCGTCAGTATTGTGTGACCAGTCTAGTTTATTGTTCAGATGAACACCCAGGTACTTATAGGATGTCACCATCTCGATGTCTGTTCCCTGTATATTTACTGGTGCTGTGAGGGGCTGCCCATGCCTGCGGCAGTCCACCACCAGCTCCTTAGTTTTCCTCGCGTTGATCTGGAGGCAGTTCCGATGGCACCAGTCCACGAAGTCCTGGATAAGCCCTCTGTACTCAGCTTCATCTCCATTGGAGATGAGGCCAACGATCGCAGAGTCATCAGAGAACTTCTGTAGATGGCAGTGTGTTGTGTTGTGTGAGAAGTCTGCAGTATAAAGAGTGAACAGGAAGGGAGCCAGCACCGTTCCCTGGGGGGCCCCCGTGCTACTGATGATCGTGTCGGACACACAGTCTCGGGTTCTCACAAACTGAGGCCGGTTCGTGAGGTAGTCCAGGATCCATGATGACAGGTGCTGGTCCACCCCTGCTCGCAGCAGCTTGTCCTTCAGGATCATCGGTTGGATGGTGTTGAAAGCACTGGAGAAGTCAAAGAACATGATCCTCACCATATTCCCGGGCTTCTCCAGGTGGGACAGAGAACGGTGAAGGAGGAAGATCACCACATCCTCCACCCCAATGCCATGCTGGTAGGCGAACTGGAGTGGATCCATCGCTGGTTCCACCAGGGGGCGGAGGTGAGCAAGGAGCAGTCTCTCCAGGGTCTTCATCAAGTGGGACGTCAAGGCCACCAGTCTGTAGCTGTTCAGGTCTTTGGGGTGGGAAGTTTTTGGTACAGGTACCACACAAGATGTTTTCCACAGCTGTGGTACCCTCCCCAGTTTCAGGCTCATGTTGAAGATATACGTCACAATCCCACACAGCTGGTCTGCACAGGACTTGGGGAGCTTTGCGCTGATGCCGTCCGGTCCCGGCGCCTTCCTCGCTTTGATCTTCCTCAGCTCCGTCCTCACCTGGGTCTCGGTCAGGGTCAGGATGGGGGGCTGTGTGTTGGGAGTGGGGGGGTGTTGGTGGAGTGGGGAGTGGGCAGCAGGACTTGATTTCTTTAGAGGCAGCAGTGGTTGTTGTGCAGACAGGGGGGAGGGCGGTTGGTCAAATCTATTGAAAAACAGATTCAGGTTGTTCGCCCACTCCCTGCCCCCCGTGGCCTGGGGGGAGGTATTCTGGAGCCCCGAGATGGTTTTGAGGTTTCTCCAGACCCCGCTGATGTCGCTCTGTTGCAGCTTGTCCTCCATCTTCCTCCTGAAGCTGTCCTTGCCTTCTCTGATCTTACTCCTCAGCTACCTCTGTACGGACTTCAGCATCTCCCTGTTCCCCGACCTGAAGATCCTCTTCTTCTCTCTCAGAAGTGTTTTTATCTCAGGGTTGATCCAGGGTTTGTTGTTTGAGTGACGCCGTATGGTCTTGGTGGGAACGGATTTGTCCACACAGAAGCTGAGGTAGCCCGTGAAGGTGTGAATGAGGCCATCGATGTCCTCACCATGTGGATCGCAGAGCTGCTTCCAGGCGGTGGCTTCAAAACAGTCCTTTAGAGTGTCCATTGTCTCCTCAGACCATAACTCCACAGTGTGCATGGCCGGAGGTTGTCTGTGCACTAGGGGTTTGTACACCGGCCGGAGATGAACCAGGTTGTGATCCGATCTCCCGAGTGGGGGGAGTTGTGATGAGGTGTACGCCTCCTTAGTGTTTGCGTAGAATAAATCCAGTGTTTTATTGTCTCTAGTGTGGCATGTGACATACTGGGTGAACGTGGGTAGAATGGGAGATAGTGAAACATGGTTGAAATCGCCTGAGATGAGGAGAAGAGCATCTGGGTGTTCTGTCTGCAGCCTGCTGGTTACTGAATGGATGACGTCACGCGCTGTCCCAGCGTTCGCCGTCGGATTTGCATAAACAACAATGCAGATCACGTGTGAGTGTTCTCTCGGGAGATATGTAGGCCTCATGCTAACAGCTAGCAACTCAATGTCTTTGCTGCAGTGTCGTTGTTTAACAGTGATATGTCCCGGTCTGCACCAGTTGTTGTTAACATACATTATCACTCCACCGCCCCTAGTTTTGCCACTGTCTGGTGTTCGGTCAGCTCGTATCATGTGAAAACCCTCCAGCTCAATGTTAGCATCTGCTGCTAGTTCAGTTAGCCACGTCTCAGTAAACAAAAGGAGAGAGCACTCCCGGTATGTGCTATCATAACGGGAGATAGCCGCTAGCTCATCTAACTTTCCCAGTAGTAATGTAGTGGCAAACTGCCTCTCACTTGCTGTGACAGCTCCAGGCCCCGTAGGGTTACATTATGCAGCCATGGCCGCGGAGCAGGTTAGCGACGCGGACGTGCGCACGCTCCAGTCTGGACCAACAGGGTTAAGGCTGGAGGACAGGGTGCTGCAAGGTGGTATGCCCCCGGTAATCTGTGATATCTCCACTGGGCGGCCGCGTCTGGTGGTACCAGCTGCGTGGCGCCGCCGTGTTTTTGACTCGATCCATTCTCTAGCGCACCCGGGGGTGCACGCATCGGTCAAAATGGTAGGAGAGAGGACTTCCGGTCTGGACGCCATGGTGATAGCAACCTAACGGTGAAACTCCCAGACTCAATCCAAGGAAAACCTCCTCAAAATCAGACCTAACGGATTTTTGGAAGATTAAAATTCAAAAGACAATAACACCATGCCTAACCAAAAGCAGAGGAAACTGACATTCCCCAGATCAGGACACACAGCAGCCGCAGAATCTGAACCGGAGGACCTCCGTTCAGAAGACGAGTGCCTGGGCCTAGCTAACAAAAGGATTAGCTTGAAATCGCTATTTGACGAATTACGACGATTTCGGGCCGAATTTCTTGAATTCAGAGAGGATCTAAAAAAGGCGAACAGCAGATTGGACCAGGCCGAAAACCGAATCTTGGAAGCTGAAGACAGAATAAAAGTGCTTGAAGATTCTGTACTGGATTTACACAGAAAACAATCAAGGCTGGAGGCTAAGCTAGCCGACCAAGAAGGAAAACAGAGACGGGACAACATCAGAATTCACGGTCTGAAAGAAGGAGCTGAAGATGGTTTCAACACAGTGGCAGAATGCGTGGAATCCTTATTGAGAGAGAAGTTGGATATTCCACAATCCACCGATTTGAAGATAGAAAAGGCACATCGCACATTAGCCGCAAAGCCAGCCCCGGAAGCGCCCCCACGTTCAGTGTTGGTAAGATTCTCCGACTTCAAAATAAAACAAGAAGTTGTAAGACGGGCTTGGCAGAAGAAAGGATTTATGCATCAAGAAAGAAAAGTCTTCGTGGAACACGATTACGCCCCTGAAGTTCTTAAAAAGCGACGGGAATATAACGACGCCAAAAAGGTTTTACGGGAAAAGAATCTACGCTTTCAGACGCCATTTCCGGCGAAGCTAAGGGTCTTTTACGGGGAAGAGTCATGTCTCTACAATTCAGCGGAAGAAGCAACATCTGACATGGCAAGAAGAGGACTCCCGGTAACGGTGTTTAAACCCGCAGCGGATCTGAGCGTGAAAATCAGAGCTCAAACGTGGTCCACTCAGAGACCTTCAAAATCCACGGGCCAGCAGCGGGAACACCCAGCCCCAGAGCTACAAAGATAAGCTTTCTAGTACCAGAAAGGAATAGCGACCTTTTTGGGTTTTTTTTTTTTCTCTTTCTCTCTACAGTCACTCTGCACTTCCATCCCCCCTCCTACAAGGTAACAAACATTAAAGAAGATGCAGAATCAGCATGTGGTAAAACCTTTCATGGAGCAGTTTTAGCATTAGAAACAAATGTCTTCTTAATTTAAAGGGGAAAAAAAAATCATGTTAAAATAGAAATGTAACAATGACTCACATGTTCTCCCCACACTAACAAATACTGTATTAGAGTGAATGTTTGCTGTGATGGGGGTGGGAGGGTGCACACAAGCTCATAGAGTATAGGCATAAAAAAAAAAAATCATTACAAATTCGGATTGGGATCTGAAATTCACGTTAAAAACATGGGACGGACTTCCGGTCTGGACGCCATGGCGACTGCAGCTTAACACTGAAGCTCTCAGACCCAATCCAGGATAACACCTTGAAAATCAAACTTAACGGATTTTTGGAGGAGTGAAAATCAAAAGACAAAATCATCATGTCTAAAGGAAAACAGAAGAAACTGAAATTCTCCAGGCCAGGACACGTATCGGCCGGAGAATCTGAACTGGAAGATCTCCGTTCAGAAGACGAGGAACTGGTGATAGCTAACAAAAGGGTTAGCCTGAAATCACTATTTGAGGAGCTACGACGATTTCGCCGAGATGTTACGGCCGAATTTCGGGAATTCAGAGAAGAATTGAAAAGGACAAACAGCAGAGTGGACCAGGCCGAGAACCGAATCTTGGAAACAGAGGATCGAATAAAAGTGCTCGAAGATTCTGTGCTAGACCTACGCAAAAGACAAGCAGCTATAGAGGCTAAGCTAACCGACCAAGAAGGAAAACAAAGAAGAGACAACATAAGAATTCATGGTCTGATAGAAGGAACCGAAAATGGTTTTAACTCAATGGCAGAATGCGTGGAATCCTTACTAAGAGAGAAATTGGATATTCCACAAACCACCGACTTGAAGATAGAAAAGGCACATCGTTCATTAGCCGCTAGGCCGGCGGCGGAAGCGCCCCCACGTTCGGTGTTGGTAAGATTTTCCAATTTCAAAATAAAACAAGAGGTTGTAAGACTGGCCTGGCAGAAAAAAGGATTTATGCACCAGGAGAGAAAAGTCTACGTGGAACACGATTACGCCCCGGAGGTCCTTAAAAAGCGCAGGGAATACAATGACGCGAAAAAGGTGTTAAGAGAGAAGAAATTGCGCTTTCAGACACCATTTCCTGCGAAGTTAAGGGTCTTCTACGGCGATGAAACGTGTCTCTATAATTCGGCGGAAGAAGCAACAGCTGACATGGCGAAAAGAGGGCTCCCGGTAACGGTATTTAAACCCGCAGCAGACCCGAGTGAGAAGATCAAAGCGCAAACATGGACAACACAAAGACCCTCAAAATCCACGGACCAGCAGCGGGAAACCCAGCACCAGAGCGTCGCGGATAAACTATCCGTTTTCAGGTTGGAATAGCGACCTTTTTTTTTTTTTTTTTCTTTTCTCTTGAATCAATCCGCACATCCAACCCCCCTCATACAAGGTAACAAACATTAAAGGAGATGCATATTCAGCATGTGGTAAAACATTTCATGGAACAATCATATTATTTGAAACAAATAAGTCTTTGTAATAAAAAAAAAAAAAAAAAACTTGTTAAAATAGAAATGTGACAATAATCCACATGTTCTCCTCATACTAACAAATACTGTTTTTGCGTGAATGTTTGATGTGATGGGGGTGGGAGGGTGCACACAATTTCACAGGGTTTAGGCATAAAAGGAAAAAAAAAAAATCATTACAAGTTTGGATTGGGTTCTGAAACTCACGTTAAAAGCATGGGACTACTTTCAGTGGTAAGAGAGGGCCCTCAACACGTAACAGAGTTTGAGGAATTTCCCTCAGAGCCTTCACTCCATCAAGGCTCTTCCAGGGTCTTTAAAAAGACCTCAGCTCAGGAAGTTCTTTTGACAGCTTTTTGTTTTAAAGTTTTTTACACTATGTTCTTAATGTTTTTCTTGTTTTTAATGTTCTTTCAGTTTCTGAGTAGCACAAAAGAGGGCCACCACACAGTTATACTAAACAAAACAACACAATGGAGAAACAGGGTGTAACCAAAATAATTTCATATAATGTAAAAGGAATCCTGAATCCAGTTAAAAGATCCAAGATTCTAGGCAAAATGAAAAAAGACAAAGCAGGAATAATACTTTTACAAGAAACCCACCTAACAGACGTGGAACACAATAAACTCAGTAGACAAGGGTTTAAAATGATCTCTTCATCTTCATATAAATCAGGGAGGAGGAGGGGAGTAGCGACATTGATATCAACCAAAATTACATTTGAAAAAAAATCTGAACACAAAGATAAAGAAGGGAGATACAGTTTGGTAACTGGGCGGCTAGAGGGAGAAGATATCACCCTGCTGAATGTGTATGCTCCCCCAGGGGCTAACTGGAAATTTTATAAAAATGTATTCGACCTAATGATAACTAAAGCTCAAGGTTTAGTGATATGTGGTGGGGACTTCAATCTTAGACTGAATCCATACTGGGATGCTTCTGGTAATTCCCCACATCAAAATAACACCCAAAACAGGAAGACTCGGATGCTACTAAAAGAATTGGGAATCTGTGACGTGTGGAGGGAACTCAACCCCAGTGTAAAAGACTATACATTTTACTCAACTCCACATTCATCTTACTCAAGGATTGACTATTTTTTTATGTTTAATAGAGACATTGGAAGAGTAAAAACATGTAAAATAGGACTGATGGATCTCTCCGACCACAGTCCGATCTACATGGACTTAAATATCCAAAAATACACAAATAATACATTTTCTTGGAGGTTAAATTCAAATGTCCTGAAAGGACCATTGAAAGATGAATTGGAATCAGATATTCTCAGATATTTGGAAGATAACGATAATGGAGAAGTATCCCCTTTAATACTGTGGGATGCATGTAAAGCTGTAATAAGAGGAAAGATTATTGCAAAACTGGCAACCCAAAAGAAACTAAGACAAGAAAAACTATCCACATTAGAGTCAGAACTTAGGAACCTAGAAAAAGAACACAAAGGCAACACTCATTCTACTGACTCGCTCAAGATTAAGGAAATTAAAAACCAAATAAATGAGATCTACACAATAGAAATCCAGAAGAAACTTACATTTCTGAAACAAAAATACTATGAAGCAGGCAGTAAATCGGCAAAATTGCTAGCCTATAAATTGAGGAAACATCAAACAGAAAGAGCAATCTACAAAATCAGAGACCCAGTATCAAAGGAAATAAAATTCAGAATTCAGGATATTCTTAAAAACTTCGAGAATTACTATAAGAACTTATACTCCCACAAAAAACATAAAAACGCATCCGAGGCATTCCTAAACACATTAAACCTTCCCCAACTTACGGAGTCACAAAATAAAACACTACTGTCAGAAATACATCCTAAAGAATTGGAAAAAGCAATTATGAAACTTAAAGCTAACAAATCCCCAGGAGCTGATGGCTATACAGCAGAGTGGTACAAAACCTTTAAACAGCAACTATCTCCTCTCCTACTGAAAACATTTAATTATGTCCTCCACACAGGGGAAATCCCCCCCTCCTGGAGAGAAGGGGTCATTGCAGTTATACCTAAACCTGAAAAGGATAAACTAGAGTGCTCCAACTACAGACCAATCAGTGTACTAAATCAGGACTATAAGCTTTTTACCATTATCCTTGCCAAAAGGTTAGAAAATATACTGACAGACCTAATTCATTTAGACCAAACAGGTTTTATAAGACAAAGACAGACACAAGACAACATTCGACGCACTTTACACATAATTCATCATATAAAAAAATATAACTTAAATGCAGTCATATTGGGATTAGATGCTGAAAAAGCATTCGATTCGGTTGACTGGTCTTTTCTATATAGAATCTTATCCAGTTTCAATTTTCATAACAACTTCATTAGAACTATACAGGCATTATATAAAAAACCAACAGCTAAAATAAGGATTAACGGTAATTTATCATCATCTTTTGAACTGGAAAGAGGATGTCGTCAGGGCTGCCCCCTGTCTCCACTGCTCTTTGCAATCTTCATAGAACCTCTGAGCCAATGGATAAGACAAAACCAAAAAATTCAAGGTATTACACTTGGTCAGAAGGAACATAAAATAGCACTCTTTGCTGATGACATTTTAATATACCTAGGGCAGCCGGACACTTCTTTACCAGAACTAACCTCAGTTTTTTCAGAGTATGGAGATTTATCGGGGTACAAATTAAATATGCATAAAACCCAAGTTTTAACATTCAACTATGACCCAAATCATTATTCACTAAGCAAACTCAAAACTAACTGGGAGTCGGAATCTATGAAATATCTGGGGGTCAATATCCCGAAACAACTCAACAAAATTATATCACTAAACTATGATCCACTGGTGACAAAAATAAAATCTGACCTAGCAAGATGGAATATGATACCATTCTTGGGTACTGCACAAAGAATTGAAGCAGTCAAAATGAATATACTTCCACGTCTTCTATACCTTTTCCAAACAATACCGGTAGAACCTCCCAAAAAAACATGGCAGGAGCTGGACAGAAGGATCTCAAGATTCATATGGCAGGGCAAGAGACCTAGAATCAGATATAGAACCCTACAGCTAAACAAAGACAAAGGTGGGCTCGCACTGCCAAATATCAGGGACTACTTTAAAGCCGCACAAATTAAAACTTTAGTAGAGATATGTAACCCAGTCTACACTGCACAATGGAAGGAGATCGAATGCCAAATAACAAGTGACATCCCCCTACAGACGATAATAGGGAACAATGTCTTACCTAAGCTTTTGAATAACACTAACCCGTGGATAGAGACCCCGCTAAAAATTTGGTTTAAGATAGTCAGAGAGAATCAAACTAAAGAGCCCTATCGACTTCTGCAATGGATCGCCTATGATCAGGACTTTACTCCTAATAAAACAGACACCAGATTTAAAAAGTGGAAGGAGAAAGGGCTGATAAAATATTACGATTTTTTTAAAGGGCAAATCTTAAGAAGTTTTGAAGATTTGAAAAAACAAGGCCTAATAAATCAAGACCTTTACAGGTTCTTCCAGCTTAGACACCACATAAACAATATACTTAAAAAGGAGGTTTTGGAAAGGGCCCAGTCAGGTGTTCTGAAGGTCTTCTTAATGGCATATAAAGGGATCCCAGAGATCAGATACATTTCTAAAATATACCAAGGTCTTCAAGACTTAAAAGGAGACAACACATCTTATATAAAAGAGAGATGGGAAAAAGAGGGGAATTTCACTTTACAACTGGAAATATGGGAAAAGCTAAATAAACAGCAATGGAAAAGTACCTCATCCCTGCAGTGGAGAGAATTTGGATGGAAAAACTTGGCAAGATTTTTCAGAACACCTGCACAAAACAAATTTACCCATAAGGGATTGAATTGTTGGCGCTTGTGTGGTGAAAAGACTGCAAATCATTTTCATGTGTTTTGGTCATGCCCAGTTATCCACCAATATTGGACCAAGGTACAGACAATATTGGGGAAAATATTCAAAATTACAGTTCCCTTTTCTTTTGTAACTTTGTATTTGGGTTTACTACCGGACTCACTGGAAAGACGAGGAGAAAAATACTTATTCAATGTTTTAATATTGGCAAGCAAAAAAGCTCTAACTAAAAAATGGATGTTGAAGGACTGTCCTACACCTGAAGATTGGACTAACGTGATCCAAGACATTTACTCGATGGAAAAGTTGACATTCGCACTGAGACAGGACATGGATGGGTTCATGAACTTTTGGCAACCCTGGACCGCATATGTGTCTTCCATTAGATCTAATCTTTGACAAATACCATTTCAATAATGGTTCCGCTCTTTGTTCCAATGCTACTCAGATACTCTTTTATCTTTATTTACTTACTTTTTCTTTTTGTTTGTTTTTTACTGGTTTGTTTGGTTTTTTTTGTTATTTGTTTTTTGTTTTTTTTTCTCTTTAATTTCACTTTTTCTTTCACTTTAAAAAAAAAAAGGGGTGTTGTAAGAATTAATCTTCCAATGTTGTCAGATATCAGAAAATAAGGGAACATGTGATGAAAATGTAAACACTGCATTGCTGTAACGACCTGTATACCCTTTACAAAAACTTAAATATAAAAAAAAAAAAAACATGGAACAACTTACAGGAGTAAGAGAGGGCCCTCAGCACGTAACAGAGTTTGAGGAATTTCCCTCAGAGCCCATACTCCATCAGGGCTCTTACAGGGTCTTTAAAGAGACCCCAGCTCAGGAAGTTTTTTTGACAGTTTTTTGTTTTAAAGTTTCGTTCATTATGTACTTAATGTTTTTTATGTTCTTAATGATCTTTCAGTTTCTGAGTAGCAAAAAAGAGGGCCACCACACTGTTATACTAAATAAGAAAATACAATGGAGAAACAGGGTGTAACCAAAATAGCCTCATATAATGTGAAAGGGATCCTGAATCCAGTTAAAAGATCCAAGATTCTACGCAAAATGAAAAAAGACAAAGCAGAAATAGTATTTTTACAAGAAACCCACCTAACAGACATGGAACACACTAAACTCAGTAGACAAGGGTTTAAAATGATCTCTTCATCTTCATATAAATCAGGGAGGAGGAGGGGAGTAGCGACATTGATATCAACCAAAATTACATTTGAAAAAAAATCAGAACGCAAAGATAAAGAAGGGAGGTACAGTTTGGTAACTGGGCGGCTAGAGGGAGAAGATATCACCCTGCTGAATATATATGCACCACCAGGGGCAAAATGGAAATTTTATAAAAATGTATTCGACCTAATGATAACTAAAGCCCAAGGTTTAGTGATATGTGGTGGAGACTTCAATCTAAGACTGAATCCATACTGGGATGCAACAGGTAATTCTTCACATCAAAATAACACCCAAAATAGGAATACTCGGATGCTACTAAAAGAAATGGGAATCTGTGACGTATGGAGGGAATTCAACCCCAATGTAAAAGATTATACTTTTTATTCAACGCCACATTCATCTTACTCAAGGATTGATTACTTTTTTATGTTTAGTAGAGACATTGGAAGCGTAAAAACATGTAAAATAGGACTGATGGATCTCTCTGACCACAGTCCGATCTATATGGATTTAAACATCCAAAAATACACAAATAATACATTTTCCTGGAGGTTGAATTCAAGTGTCCTCAAAGGGCCACTGAAAGATGAATTGGAATCAGATATTCTCAGATATTTGGAAGAAAACGATAATGGAGAAGTATCCCCTTTAATACTGTGGGATGCGTGCAAAGCTGTAATAAGGGGAAAAATTATTGCAAAACTGGCAACCCAAAAGAAACTGAGACAAGAAAAACTAACCACACTAGAGTCAGAGCTCAAGAACCTAGAAAAAGAACACAAAGATAACACTCATTCTAATGGCTCGCTCAAGATCAAAGAAATTAAAAATCAAATAAATGAGATCTACACAATAGAAATCCAGAAGAAACTTACATTTCTGAAACAAAAACACTATGAAACAGGCAGTAAATCGGCAAAATTACTAGCCTATAAATTGAGGAAACAACAAACGGAAAGAGCAATCTACAAAATCAGAGACCCAGTATCAAAGGAAATAAAATTCAGAATTCAGGATATTCTTAAAAGCTTCGAGAATTACTACAAGAACTTATACTCCCACAAAAATCATAAAAACGCATCCGAGACATTCCTAAACACATTAAACCTTCCCCAACTTACGGAATCACAAAATAAAACCCTACTGTCAGAAATACAACCTAAAGAATTGGAAAAAGCAATTATGAAACTTAAAGCTAACAAATCCCCAGGAGCAGATGGCTATACAGCAGAATGGTACAAAACCTTTAAACAGCAACTATCTCCTCTCCTCCTGAAAACATTTAACTATGTCCTCCACACAGGGGAAATCCCCCCTCCTGGAGAGAAGGGGTCATTGCAGTCATACCTAAACCTGAAAAGGATAAACTAGATTGCTCCAACTACAGACCAATCAGTGTATTAAATCAGGACTATAAGCTATTTACCACTATCCTTGCCAAAAGGTTAGAAAACATACTGACAGACTTAATTCACTTAGACCAAACAGGTTTTATAAGACAAAGACAGACACAAGACAACATTCGACGCACTTTACACATAATTCATCATATAAAAAAATATAACTTAAATGCAGTCATATTGGGATTAGATGCTGAAAAAGCATTCGATTCGGTTGACTGGTCTTTCCTCTATAAAATCTTATCCAGTTTCAATTTTCATAACAACTTCATTAGAACTATACAGGCATTATATAAAAAACCAACAGCTAAAATAAGGATTAATGGTAATTTATCATCATCTTTTGAGCTGGAAAGAGGATGTCGTCAAGGCTGCCCCCTGTCTCCACTGCTCTTTGCAATCTTCATAGAACCTCTGAGCCAATGGATAAGACAAAATCAAGAAATTCAAGGTATTACACTTGGTCAGAAAGAACATAAAATAGCACTCTTTGCTGATGACATTTTAATATACCTAGGGCAGCCAGACACTTCTCTACCAGAACTAATCTCAGTTTTTTCAGACTATGGAGATTTATCAGGGTACAAATTAAACATGCATAAAACCCAAGTTTTAACATTCAACTATGACCCAAATCATTTTTCACTAAATGAACTCAAAACTAACTGGGAGTTGGATTCTATGAAATATCTGGGGGTCAATATCCCGAAACAACTCGACAAAATTATAACACTAAACTATGATCCACTGGTGACAAAAATAAAATCTGACCTAGCAAGATGGAATATGATACCATTCTTAGGTACCGCACAAAGAATTGAAGCAGTCAAAATGAATATACTTCCACGTCTTCTATACCTTTTCCAAACAATACCGGTAGAACCTCCCAAAAAAACATGGCAGGAACTGGACAGAAGGATCTCAAGATTCATATGGCAGGGTAAGAGACCTAGAATCAGATATAGAACCCTACAGCTAAACAAAGACAAAGGTGGGCTCGCACTGCCAAATATCAGGGACTATTTTATAGCTGCACAAATTAAAACTTTAGTAGAGATATGTAACCCAGTCTACACTGCACAATGGAAGGAGATGGAATGCCAAATAACAAGTGACATCCCCCTACAGGCGATAATGGGGAACAATGCCTTAACTAAACTCCTGAATAACACCAACCCGTGGATAGAGACCCCGCTAAAAATTTGGTTTAAGATAGTCAGAGAGACTCAAGCTAAAGAGCCCTATCGACTTCTGCAATGGATTGCCTATGATCAAGACTTTACCCCCAATAAAACAGACACTAGATTTAAAGAGTGGAAAGAGAAAGGGCTGATAAAATATTACGATTTTTTTAAGGGGCAAACTTTAAGAAGTTTTGAAGATTTGAAAAAACAAGGTCTAATAAATCAAGATCTGTACAGGTTCTTTCAGCTTAGACACCACATAAACAATATACTTAAAAAGGAGGATTTGGAAAGGGCCCAGTCAGGTGTTCTGAAGGTCTTCTTAATGGCATATAAAGGGATCCCAGGGATCAGATACATTTCTAAAATATACCAAGGTCTTCAAGACTTAAAAGGGAGACAACACATTGTATATAAAAGAGAGATGGGAAAAAGAGGGGAATTTCACTTTACAATTGGAAATATGGGAAAAGCTAAATAAACAGCAATGGAAAAGTACCTCATCCCTGCAGTGGAGAGAATTTGGATGGAAAAACTTGGCAAGATTTTTCAGAACACCTGCACAAAACAAATTTACCCATAAGGGATTGAACTGTTGGCGCTTGTGTGGTGAAAAGACTGCAAATCATTTTCATGTGTTTTGGTCATGCCCAGTTATCCACCAATATTGGTCCAACGTACAGACAATATTGGGGAAAATATTCAAAATAACAGTTCCCTTTTCTTTTGCAACTTTGTATTTGGGTTTACTACCGGACTCACTGGAAAGACGAGGAGATAAATACTTATTCAATGTTTTAATATTGGCAAGTAAAAAAGCCCTAACTAAAAAATGGATGCTGAAGGACTGTCCTACACCTGAAGATTGGATTAACGTGATTCAAGACATTTACTCGATGGAAAAGTTGACATTCGCACTGAGACAGGACATGGATGGGTTCATGAACTTTTGGCAACCCTGGATCGCATATGTGTCTTCCATTAGAACTAATCTTTGACAAATACCATTTCAATAATGGTCCCGCTCTTTGTTCCAATGCTACTCAGTTGCTCTTTTACTTTTAATTACTTAATTTTCTGTTTGTTTGTTTTTTGCTGTTCTGCTTGTTTGTTTATTCGTTTGTTTGTTTGTTTTTTATTTAATTCTCCTTAACTTCACTTTTTCTTTCACTTAAAAAAAAAGGGGGGGTTGTTGTAATAACTATCCTACCAATGTTGTCAAATAGCAAAAAATAAGGGAACATGTGATGAAAATGTAAACAATGCAATGCTGTAATGACCTGTATACCCTTTACAAAAACTTAAATAAAAAAAAAAAAAAAAAAAAAAAAAAGGTAGGAGAGAAATTTTTATGGCCGGGGTTGCGCAAACAGGTCAAGGAATGGGCGACAGCCTGCGTAGCGTGTCAACGAGCCAAAATACACAGACACACTAGAGCTCCTTTGGAGCCTTTTCACATCCCGGCTAAGCGCTTTGATCATGTGCATGTCAACTTGGTAGGCCCCCTTCCGTCATCACAGGGGTACACACATCTTTTGACTATGGTGAACCGCACCACGCGTTGGCCGGAAGCGGTCCCACTGGCATCAACCTCAGCCGAGAAGGTGGCGCGCGCATTTTTAACAGCTTGGGTAGCGCGCTTTGGAGTTCCGTCGGACATAACGTCCGACAGAGGCCCTCTATTTGTTTCCGAGCTCTGGTCATCGATGGCCGCAGCCTAGGGGTAACGATCCACCGCACTACCGCGTACAACCCACAGGCTAACGGTTTATGCAAACGTTTCCATAGGTCATTGAAAGCAGCCCTCAGAGCGTCGCTTACGGACACAAACTGGGTAGACAGGCTTCCATGGGTTTTATTGGGGTTGCGTTCTGCACCTAAGGAGGATTTGCAAGCCTCCCCAGCTGAGTTAGTATTTGCACAGTCTCTCCGTCTGCCCAGGGAATTTCTCCCCGATAATCCTGCGCCAAATTGCCCCCCCCCACTCAGCTGTTGCAGAGCGACACGGGATCAAACACGCTTCCCGGCCCGGTTCATCACAGTTTTCCACTCATTTTTGAGATGAGATGAGATGAGATTCAACTTTATTGTCATTACACATGTATGAATACAAGGTAACAAAACGTGACTTGGCATTTGGGCACGCTCTGCAGAGCGCATTCAAAGCCGGGGCAGCCGCTAGGCGCCAATCATAGCAAAAGCTGGGAATTTGTGCCGAAAGCTTTAAAAAATGCGGAGTTTGTTTTTGTCAGACATGATGCCCATCGCCCAAACTTGCGGCCGCCTTACGATGGACCGTTTAGGGTGCTGGAAACAGGAGAGAAGCATTTTTTGCTGGATTTGGGAGACAAAAAGGAGTTAATTGGTATAAACAGACTCAAACCCGCTTTTGTTTTGGCGGATGAAGCAGTGCAGTTGGCGAGGGCCCCCCGTCGTGGCAGACCCCCTAGAGGGCATTCTCCAGAACACCCACAGAGATTGACGAACAGTTTTAATCCACAGGCAACAGTTCCACAGCAGGAAGACACTGCGGAAACAGTAAAGCCGGCTTACAGCAAGTACGGCAGAAGACTTACACCTAGGCAACTGGTGGATTGATATGTAGTAATGTTATTATGTCATGCATCTCTGGTTATGTTTGTTCCATTTTAAACGTTTGGGGGGGGTCACGTGGGCACATATGGGCACATACTTTGGTTATATATGCTCCACAAATATATTGCTGTGTGTTTATTGTGTGCTGCACGTCTCAGGGAACAAAAGGTCTGAGTCTCCAAGAGACAACGAGAGAGTGTGAGATTTGGCCTTTGTTTCAGGGAGATGACCTGGGGAGATGTCCGGACCACCAGAGACTAAAGGGCAATGGTGTGGAAGATCAAAGGGGTTACAATGTGACTGTATGTTTGCTTAAACACCATGTGACTTCAGTTTCGATGTCCGGGGTATAAAAAAGGAGTTGTGAGATTATTCTTCCTCTTTTTCCTGCTTTGAGATTGTTGGAGTATGTGATCTGTGAATAAAGCTGAACCTGAGGAATAACTCAGTCTCATCCTTGTGCACATTCTCCACAATAGTACATTTTAGGTGCATCCTGAAATTTCACTGGAAAGCCGAATATCCCTAACTTTTTGTGAGTAGTGTAAGTTTCCCCTTCATTGCCTGAATGAAGCCACCAGGATAATGCACAGAAAATTGCAGCAGGTCGGAATGACGCATTGGCGGCACTTTCACATATCGAGGAAGATGGTGAGGGTGAGCATTTGATGCTTGGAAATGGCTTGTTGCCATGGTGATATACCCTAGTAAGCAAGGCTGAACATTAACTTTTTTGCTCATCAGCCACTGTGGCTAGTAATTTTCCAAAGTTACTAGCCACTCAGCCTTTTCATAAGCCACAATTTTGTGGTTGGAAAATTGTGTTTAATATAATCAAATTAGACTATGGCATACTAAAATTGACTCAAACTAAATGTGCAACCTTTTTCAATTACCTTTATACATACAGTAAAATAACAAGAGAAACACTGTCTGTTTAATTATTTATGAAGAATAGTAAATACTGGAAAACAGTAGAGAAAAATATTTGAAATCTGAGAGTGAAGGTAGATTTGGGTCTGTCCCAATTCTCATTTGTACCCCTACTCCTTTTCCTACCCGTATGAATTGGGACATCCCTTCATGGCTGCATGACATCATTAGTAGTTGCTGATAGATTTAACCTAAATGGACACTACCTGTTTTCACCAGAAAAAAAGAAGAGAAAGAAAAAAAAAACTGATTAGAAGAAACACAGTACTTATGGGAGTTGTAGTTTCGTTGTCTCACATTGCAATAGGTTTATTATTTTAGATGCCATTTGTGAAAACGACAACCAGCCAAAGTGGCTAGTGGGTGTGGCTGTTGTACTGGCCACTACTGAAATCCACCAGCCATTGGCCGGTTGGCCAGTGTTAATGTCAAGCTCTGCTAGTAAGAACTTAACCTTTCCAGCAATGCAACCCCAGGGTAAACTTGAAGTTGCCCCACTAAGTCACCAATCCTGCTTTGTCATCCATAGAACCTCATTAAATCCAAGCAAATTACAGTTGCCCCTTCCATCAATGACGACTATAGGAGCCAAAGTTTGTATCTTTTGTTGGAGAACTACATCTTTCAGAGTATGGCAATTGCTTCATGAGCTCATTTTTCCCATCAGGATCTGCTCCAGGGATCAAATGCCACATCTCATGAGCACTTTCTGACTTCTCACATGTGTGTTGCAGCAGGGTTTTGTTTTTTTTTGAACAGATGGACTGTGGTTTGAGCCTCTTTGAAAGATGTGGCTACTGTCAGAAATCAGAGTCCTCTTACATGCCAACACCATGATGCATGATACCCTCCAACAGCACATGACCTTGATTTACTCACTGTTTACTATCCTTTGAGGGTGTGGGAGGCTAGAGGGCTGGTGGAGTATGTTTAATTATTATATACGTATATTGCTGCTGGGTCTGGGCAGCCTGACAGCAGTCCACCAGGCAGCTCTGATTACCGTCCAGCAACACTGAGGTGGAAAGAGGAGATCCAAGAAACAATAAATCACAGAGTATCTGATGAGGAACGGAGAGTGTTAGTGGATTGTGCTAAAATCTGGAGAAGCAAGAGTGAAAGTAAAAATTATTGTTTTTATTAGAATAGCTGTGCTTCCATGGAACAGAATAAGATGGATCACTGGTTCTCATGAAGTCTCAATGTGTGTGTGTAATGCTGCACAAATTTTCCACCAAATTGGCCTTTAGTTTCACACTTATTATTGGCAGTTTGCGTCTGCCTTGTGTGTCTACTAGGGGGCGGCTGTGGCGCAGGTGTAGTGTGGCCAACTACTAATCAGAGGATCAGTGGTTCAATTTCTGCTCTGTCTGCAGTCTGCCAGTTGAAGTGTCCTTGAGCAAGACACTGAACCCTCAGTTGTTCCTGGTGGGTCAGGACAGCACCTGTGCATGGCAGCTCTGCTCCCATAAGCGTGTAAATGGGTGAATAGCAGGATCTGTAAAGCACTTTGGTCATCTGGAGATGAGAAAAAGCGCTATATACTGTATTAATCCTCCTAAATCTCACATGCTCATCAGCTGAAGTTTTTTCCAAGCATCCATCAGGTATGTAATTCATAGCTTTTAGTTCTGTTTTAGTTTGGTATGCTTTCTCAATTGGAGAACCGCACCTGAGTTCATGAGATGATTCAGACTGAGACCACTTCTTTCAATTTCAACTCTGATCCAGAGTTTAGTGAAAAAACTTCATGCTTCGGCCACTGCTATCTTAGCATCTTCTTGGCTAATATGATGTAAGAAAACGCCTTCATATTTGCACAGGCACTGTTCAATGAAAAATTTGTTGCAGGGCTGTTACTAGCTTTTAGGAGGTGCTGTGTGTTCCGGCCCCGGATTATGAGCTGCATTTTGGTGTGCAATAACTGATGTTTGACACATCTTTAATGTCCTTGCTTTTGACTTTAATGCATCAAACACCGTAAAGACTGAAACATATCAAACACAAGAAACATTATTTTAGCTGTGGACACAAAATTCTAGTATTACAGAAATTAAATCATACTGCATACACACAAATGTAAACATTTATGATCTCAAATTGATAGATTTTTTAGGTTTACTGAGTTGTTGCAAGAAAGCTACCAGCAAAAATTATGCAGCATTTACTGTAAACAAATACAACAGATTATCAAATCCACATTTAAAATTGTATGGTTTGTGCACATCAGATTTTCATATTAGAAACACACACAAAAGTTTCTATTCTTTGGACATGTGCATATTCAAACAACCATCATTAAACTTCAACAGAGTTAAACATTTCACTAACCACTTTGCCGGGTCGCAGCCTTCCGAGGGCAGAAATTCCTTGCAGGCTCTCACATTTTGTCTGCAATTAATAGCCCGGAATAAATACCTTGTAAATTGGTATTTCAGCTAATTTAAAGTCAAGATGTCAATTCAAAAACATAACAATAAAATTGACTAGAACTAGGCATCCAGTAAATAATGAAGGATTGCCAGATTTGCACTTCTAAAAGCTACCAAGGCCATGCAGGCCGGAAGTTGTAGCAGTGACTGACCAGGATAATACTGCATTTACTTCAAGTCAAAAATACATCCCTATTCACAGAATGAAGCTTCAAAAATTACTTTTTCACAACTATTACAGTTTTTCGCACATGCATGGAGACTAGGTGAAATGTTACATAGGCATGGATTACCACTGACAGTCACATGGTCTAGTCACACTTCAACAAACTTCAAAAATATCATCATCTCTCAAACAACTTACAAAATATCGGGTAGATAATTGGATATGAGGGATTATTTCATCATTATGACAGTTTCACCCTACCTGGGCTGAGGTAAGCAGCTGGATGGCTTTGGATCTTTGTCTTAGCCAGCCATGCTCAATCCGTCCGTTGTCATATTTTGCTGGGCAGGAACTCTCAAATCGTCTACTTCCTGTTGTGAATAATGCTTATACCTCATATATTTTTGATGACAAATTATTTCAATAATTTTTAAATCTCAAAGGACAAATTTCCAAACCTAGGTTTTTAAAAGAAAATATGGAGGGAATAAATAAAAAAAAGGTAGGGAATTCCCAAGGGATTCCCCAGAGGTCAAAGGTCATTTCCATGTTGGGGGTTCCCCCAGACACAAAGTAAACAACTTTTGACTGGCACACAGAGCCAGGCTGTGAGTATATATACCTGCCAAAACAAATCTTTGGGAGGCATTGCTGTACAACCAAAGGTCAAATACTAGAAAGGATGTCACTGTTGACATATATAGCGGGGAAATTACAACAGTCACAAGAATTGCCATGCTTCTCACATGGATCAAACAAACACAGCTGCTGCCGTTACACTGTGAAAGACTATTTTTAGTTTGGAAAGAGTTTGAACCCTTTATAGTGAAGGAAAAAACTACCCTCCCAACAAAAATGGTAAAAAAAATAATCTTGGGTTATTGTATAGATTTTTAAAAAAATAAATAGACCATTATAAAGAATAAAAATGCATTCAGCATTCATAAGAATGTTGCAAATTTACAAGAAAAAATGTGCAAATTTACAATGAAAAGCTACAAATTTATGAGATGAGGTCCTAAATTTATGAGAAACTAGAGGGCACTCAGAGAGCACATACCTCCGCCAAGGCTGCACCGGTCCCTCCCTCCCTGCGTCCATTCTTCTGTCCCTTTGTCTCTTCGTCCATACTGCCATCTGTCCATCCCTCTATCTGTACGTACATTGTGAGATAGGGTCTTGGCGGTGGTATGCACTCATGGATCACCTCCAAAATCTAATGACTCATCTATAGCCCACTGGCTACCTTGAGTTAAAATTTCACCCAAATCCCTTCAGTAGTTTTTGTTTAATCCTGCTACACAAAAAACAATCAAGGGCCTTGGTGGAGGTATGTGCTCTCGGTTCACATTCAAAACCTAATGGGCTCATCCTTATGCCTAAGGCCTCCTCTGGTGAAAATTTCATCAAATTATTTTGAGTAATCCTGCCAACATACAGACAAATGCAGGCAATAACATTACCTCCTTGGCGGATGTTAAAAAGTTATCAAATTTATGAGAAAAAAGTTGCACATTTCCTAGAATAAAGTTTCAAATTTAACAGAAAAAGTTGCAATCTGACAAGAAAAAACTAACAAATTTGAGAAAACAGGTAACAAATTTATGAGAAAAATATTGCAACGAAAGGTAATTTTAATTCTCCCCCTAAAAATGGTGAGCATGAACTTGTAGCTTGGGGCCCCTAGCGCTGAGGGGGATGGCAGCATTTGCATACTTTGCTTCACACCCAGAAACGGTTTGCATTTGTCTCCTTTATTAAATTTGTCAGGCAATATGTCCCTGCAAGTTTTAGTACCCTCAAGCTATATTTGTGGCAGATGAGTAAGGGAATTGAGTCAGTGGTATTTCACTGTGCCAACAGACATAATCGTAACCAGCTTTGTGTTTGAAGAGAAGTTGTCTGACATGTGAAAAGGGCCAGTTGAACCAATAATGTTGCAGCTATTTATGTTACAAGATATGTCCTTATTCTTTAATTTGCATGGCATAAAATATATGTCTAAAGGACATTAGATATGCATCTGAGGGGGGAGAAGTTAATTTTGCTTAGGATAGAATGCTATCTCTCTGTTGTGACTGTGCAGAAGGCTGAACATGATGTTAACGTGCTGTCGACTTTTGGCATGCAAGTAGCGCTAATTTAGTCATATTGCTTGTTTATTGCCGGCGACAGTCTGTAAAACTATTATTATGTGTGTCTATATGGTGTTGGGTGGGAGTTAGCATATGCTAACTACTAGGAATTGTGTCTTTACCCCAGCTACGTAGCTGTTAGCTACGACGGTAGCTTGTTAGCACAATGTTAACCATCCCACAGACGCAGTTTAGCTTCATGTCTATGGCTTGCTTTAGCCCCATACTGAACCTTCCCTTGATAAAATGATGACCACATTTGCAAAAAAATATAAATCTCACTCGCTTTGAGCTAGTGAGACAGCTAGCAGTTTGTGGTTACAGCTTAGTAACCACACTGATGGGAAGAAAAAAGAGTGATTACTGTAACTTTGACTGTAAGTGATGCAGCAGCACAAAACTGGAAAACAGCTCCACGGTGATTTGTTCTTTCAGCAAAGGTAGGGATCCTCCTTGGTTATGATTTTGATGCTTATTTTTCTATATAAGGCTGTGTCTATTGTGTAAAAAAAAAGTGTTTTACCGATACCATTAAGAGCCTTTTTTAACCTGATCCTAACTATAAACACATCAGGCTCAAAGTTTAATCACGGAGCTTGTATTTTTGTGAGAAATACAGAAACACAAGCTCCGTATTTGTATTTTTCTGTGAGAAATAAATGCTCCTTGGTGTGTAGATTGGCTGGAATCTGTTGTAAATTATCATGTCGTAGCACTTTCTGTCAGTGCACACGGAGGCGCAAAATCAGCACCGACAAAACCTCTCCAGTCTGAAGACTGGTTTCAAATCTCTGCACTTTCACATCTCCAGATACCCGGTGTAGATGAACTTCCACGGTTTGGGGTAAAAACACTGTGTGCACAGCCCCTTACTGCTGTATTTTCTACAAGTTTGAGGCAAATAGTTTCCATATGATAATGAGACATTCAGTAGCATTTATTATAATATATTTACAGATTATATAATCTGTTTACAGTGGCGTGGGAAGAAAGGTTACAGTGACAACAACAAACATTTTAGTTTTTGTGGTGTTAATATCCATCCATCCATCCATCCATCCATCTTCTACCGCTTTTCCGGAGGTCCGGGTCGCGGAGGCAGCAGTTCAAGCAGAGAAGCCCAGACTTCCCTCTCCCCAGCCACCTGCTCCAGCTCTTCAGAGGGGATACCAAGGCGTTCCCAGACTAGCTGGGAGACATAGTCTCTCCACCGAGTCCTGGGTCTGCCCCGGGGTCTCCTCCCAGTGGGACGTGCCTGAAACACCTCAAGTGGGAGGCGTCCAGGAGGCATCCTAATCAGATGCCCATACCACCTCAACTGACTCCTTTCAATGTGGAGGAGCAGCGGTTCTACTCTGAGCCTCTCCCGGATGACTGAGCTCCTCACCCTGTCTCTGAGGGTGAGTCCAGCAATCCTACGGAGAAAGCTCATTTCAGCCGCTTGTATCCGCGATCTCGTTCTTTCGGTCATTACCCAAAGCTCGTGACCATAGGTGAGAGTAGGAACGTAGATTGACTGGTAAATCGACAGCTTTGCCTTAGAACTAAGCTCCCTCTTCACCACAACAGACCGGTACAACGTCCGCATCACTGCAGATGCTGCTCCAATCCGTCTGTCGATCTCTCGCTCCATTTTCCCCTCACTCGTGAACAAGACCCCAAGATACTTAAACTCATCCACTTGGGGCAGGAGCCTGTCCCCAACCCGGAGAGGACAATCCACCTTTTTCCGGCTGAGGACCATGAACTCGGACTTGGAGGTGCTGATTCTCATCCCAGCCGCTTCACACTCAGCGGCAAACCGTCCCAGCAAGAGCTGTAGGTCATTGCTGGATGAAGCCAACAGGACAACATCATCTGCAAACAACAGAGATGAGATCCTGTGGTCACCAAGCATGACACCCTCCATTCCCTGGCTGCGCCTAGAAATCCTGTCCATAAAAATTATGAACAGGACCGGTGACAAAGGGCAGCCCTGGCGGAGTCCAACTCTCACTGGGAATGACTCCGACCGAGTGTTGGCAATGCGAACTAAACTCTCACAACGGTCGTACAGAGACCGAATAGCTCGTAACAACAAGCCCGATACCCCATACTCCCGAAGCACCCCCCACAAAAATCCACGAGGGACGCGGTCAAATGCCTTCTCCAAGTCCACAAAACACATGTAAACTGGTTGGGCAAACTCCCACGAACCCTCAAGAATTCTCGAGAGGGTAAAGAGCTGGTCCGATGTGCCACGGCCAGGACGAAAACCACATTGCTCCTCCTGAATCCGAGGTTCGACCAACGGCCGGACTCTCCTCTTCAATACCTTGGCATAGACCTTCCCAGGGAGGCTGAGGAGTGTGATCCCTCTAAAGTTGGAGCACACCCTCCGGTCCCCTTTTTTGAAGAGAGGAACCACCACCCCGGTTTGCCATGCCAAAGGCACTGCCCCCGACCTCCACGCAATGTTGCAGAGGCGTGTCAACCATGACAACCCAACAACATCCAGGGCCTTGAGGTACTCGGGGCGAATCTCGTCCACCCCCGGGGCCCGGCCACCAAGGAGATTTTTAACCACCTTGGCGACCTCAGCCCCTGTGATAGGCGAGTCATCCCCCTCGTCCCCAAACCCTGCTTCCTCTGTGGAAGGCGTATCAGTGGGATTGAGGAGATCCTCGAAGTATTCCTTCCACCGCCCGACGATATCCCCAGTTGAAGTCAACAGTGTCCCATCCGCACCATACACAGTGTGGACGGGGAGCTGCTTTCCCCTCCTGAGCCGCCGAACAGTTTGCCAGAATCTCTTTGAAGCCGACCGAAAGTCTTGTTCCATGGCCTCACCGAACTCCTCCCATACCCGGGTTTTTGCTTCAGCAACCACCCGAGCTGCACTCCGCTTGGCCTGCCGGTACACCTCAGCTGCTTCGGGAGTCCCACAAGCCAACCAAGCTTGATAGGACTCCTTCTTCAGCTTAATGGCCCCCCTCACCACTGGTGTCCACCACTTGGTTCGGGGGTTGCCACCACGAGATGCACCGGCCACCTTGCGGCCGCAGCTCTGGGCTGCCGCTTCAACAACAGAGGTGGAGAACATGGCCCATTCAGACTCCATGTCTCCAGACTCCCTCGGAATGTGGTTGAAGTTCTTCCGGAGGTGGGAGTTGAAGACCTCCCGGACAGGGGCCTCAGCCAGACGCTCCCAGCACACCCTCACTATACGTTTGGGTCTACCAGGTCTGAATGGCTTCCTCCCCTGCCATCGGATCCAACTCACCACCAGGTGGTGATCAGTTGACAGCTCTGCACCTCTCTTTACTCGGGTGTCCAAGACATACGGTCGCAGGTCTGATGATACGATAACAAAATCGATCATCGACCTGCGGCCTAGGGTGTCCTGGTGCCAGGTGCACATATGGACACCCTTATGCTTGAACATGGTGTTCGTTATAGACAGACTGTGGTTAGCACAGAAGTCCAATAACTGAACACCACTCGGGTTCAGATCGGGCAGGCCGTTCCTCCCAATCACCCCCCTCCAGGTTTCACTGTCGTTGCCCACGTGCGCATTGAAGTCCCCCAGTAGGACAATGGAGTCTCCAGGAGGAGCACCCTCCAGCACCCCAGTCACAGACTCCAAAAAGGGTGGGTACTCTGAAACATCATTTGGTGCATAGGCACAAATGATGGTCAGGACCCGTTTCCCAACCCGAAGGCGCAGGGAAGCAACCCTTTCGTCCACCGGGGAAAACTCCAATATAGAGGCAGCAAGGTGGGGCGATACAAGAATACCTACCCCTGCTCGTCGCCTCTCGCCCGGGGCAACTCCAGAAAAGGCCAAGCTCCAGCCCCTCTCCAGGAGACTGGTTCCGGAACCGGAGCTGTGTGTTGAGGTGAGGCCAACTATATCTAGCCGGTATCGCTCAATCTCGTACACCAGCTCAGGCTCCTTCCCCACCAGAGAGGTGACATTCCACGTACCAAAAGCCAGTTTAGAAAGCTTGGGATCAGTCCGCCAAGGTCTCCGCCTTTGACTGCCACCTAATCCACATAGCACCGGACTTCCATGATCCCTCCTGCAGGTGGTGAACCTACTGGAGGGCGGACCCATGTAACTCCTTCGGGCTGAGCCCGGCCGGGTCCCATGGGTGGAAACCCGGCCACCAGACGCTAGCCTTCGAGCCCCTCCCCCAGGCCTGGCTCCAGGGTGGGGCCCCGGTAACCCCATACCGGGCGGGGTACACTGAATCCTTGATATACAATTTATCATGAGAGTCTGTTGGATCGTTCTTCGTCTGGCCCTTCACCCAGGACCAGTTTGTCTTGGGAGACCCTATCAGAGGCAAATTGCCCCGGACAACATAGCTCCTGGGATCACTGGGGCACGCAAACCCCCCACCACGATAAGGTGACGATCCATGAGGGGGGTGTTAATATAAAGATTTTTTTTAGCCTGATGGTCAGGTACAGAAATATTGGAAGTGAATTAATCTTACAAGCTGACAGTGTGCAGAATTTTTTTTGTCTCCTGTATGTTAATATGAATATGACAGCAAAGTTGGTGTCGCTGCCTGTTTTTATTCTCCATGTCTACAGACTATATAATCTGTGCATTTATCTATAATAATGTAGCACCTTGGGAGAGTCAGATTCCTAGCATCTCAGACGAGAGACAGTGAATAAACATGGGAGACAAAAGAGCAGGAGCCTCCTGGTGAGAGAGCGAGAAGGAGTCAAGGATGTAGGGGGTTGAATGCAGTGTGATGCAAATGTCCTGTTGTGTGTGATGTAAGCCGTGAAACTTAAGAGGAGAGTCTCTGGTAAAAAGTTTAGTCTGTTCTGTGCTCGTGAGATGTGAGTGTGAAATAAATCATTTTGAAATGAACCTGCTTGTGATTTCACACACTCCACACTGGTGACCCAAGACGTATCATGGAACACGAGTCAAGATCCCCGGAGCCGACCTCGATGGGAACCTCCAGCCACGCATGTGCGGTCGCAGTCAAGCTACCGGATTTCTGGCAGCACAACCCGTGCTCTTGGTTCCACCTCATCGAGGCGCAGTTCGCCCTCCGAGGGATAACGGCAGATGACACCAAATTCCACTATGTGGTCGCAGTGGTCGACGCCCGCACAGCTCAGCATGTAGCGAGCCTGCTCGATCAGCCACCAACCGGCAACAAGTACGAGGCGCTTAAGGCTGCGCTCATCCAGCGCTACACACTCTCGGACGGTGAGAGAGCAGAGAGGCTTCTGACGTGGACCAAGTTGGGAGACGAGTCGGCCATAGATCTCATGGAGAAGATGCTGACGTTAAGGGGCACGGACGACGACCACTTTCTGTTTACCCACCTCTTCCTCCGGAACCTTCCGACGGTAGCGAGAGCGCTTCTGGCCAATTCGCCGCGGCTGGCTGCGCGAGACTACCGTGCGAGACTACCGTGCGAGACTACCGTGCGCTGGCCCAGGAAGCAGACCAGATCATCATCGCCACCAGGGCGACCACAGTCAACGCAGCAGCGGCGGAGCCCAGCGAGACGACCAGAGGAGGCGAGGAGCCACCGACGGTAGCTGCAGCGGGGACCAGGGAGCGCCAGAGAGACACGCTCTGTTCCTACCACCGCCGCTTCAGAGAGAATGCACGCAGATGTATGCCACTGTGCCAATTCCAGCGCTCGGGAAAACGCCAAGGCTGAGGGTCAGTAGCAGCGGCGACCCTCGGTGAAGAGAACAAGCTGCTCTACCTAACGGACGCACGTTCGGGGAGGCATTTCCTCGTGGACACCGGAGCCCAGAAGAGCTTCATCCGGCCGACCTACGCTGACCGGCTGGCAAGGTCTAGCGGCCCCGAGATGGCGGCAGCAAACGGCTCGGAGATTAAGACCTTTGGTGAGAGGACTCTGCTCTTATCTCTACACGGCCGTACATATGAGTGGACTTTTGTCATAGCAGCACTGAATTACCATATTCTGGGGGCTGATTTTCTGTGTGCACATGGTTTATTGGTTGATGTTGCTAACAGGCGCCTGGTTAATGCACTGTCCTTCGATTCTCTCCCCTGTATAGCTCGAGTGACCCGGCCAACAGCACAAGCCAACGTCACAGCTGCAGGCGGTAAGTTCCACACACTGCTCACTCAGTTCCCAGCACTCACGGTCCCGACGTTTTCCGCGGCCATCGCTAAACACGGGGTGGAGCACTTTATCACCACCACCGGGCCGCCCGTTTTTGCAAGACCTCGGCTCTTGGACGCAGCTAAGCTGGCCATAGCGCACGAGGAGTTCGCCAACCTGGAAAGGTTGGGCATCATCAGGCGCTCGAACAGCCCATGGGCTTCCCCTCAACATATGGTCCCTAAGGCTGAGGGATCGTGGCGACCGTGCGGTGATTTCCGCAGGTTGACCAACGCCACGGCGCACGACTGCTACCCGATTCCCCACATACAGGATTTTTCTGTTCACCTCGCCGGAGCACGCATTTTTTCCAAAATAGACCTGGTCCGCGGTTACCACCAAGTCCCAGTGCGCGCTGAGGACATACCTAAAACAATGGTAATAACTCCGTTCGGTCTATTCGAGTTCCTGCGCATGCCATTCGGGTTAAAAGGAGCAGCACAGACGTTCCAGCACATGATGGATGCAGTGCTGCGCGATCTCCCGTTTGTGTTTGTCTACCTGGACGATATCCTTGTAGCCAGCGCGTCCGAAGACGAACACGAAACCCACCTCACGACGGTTTTCCGGAGGTTGGAGGAGCACGGGTTAATAATCAACCCGGCGAAATGCCAGTTTGGCGTAACAGAGATTGATTTTTTTGGGGCACCGTGTCTCTCCAGAAGGAGCGATCCCGCTGCCCGGCAAAGTGCGCGCTGTGGTGGATTTTCCCCGGCCTCAAACGGTCAGAGCGCTACAAGAATTTTTGGGAATGGTGAACTTTTATAATCGTTTCCTTCCCCGCGCGGCGCAGCTCATGCAACCATTGTACGCCGTGCTCAAAAAACAGAAACCCGCGGATAGGGTCGAATGGACCCCGGAGCGAGAGCGGGCATTCTTGGAAGGTAAAGCAGCCCTGGCAAACGCCGCACTGCTGGCACATCCAGACCTGACGGCCCGCATAGCGCTCACCACCGATGCTTCAGACGTGGCCATAGGGGCTGTCGTGGAGCAGCGCGTCACCGGGGCTTGGCAGCCGCTCGCCTTTTTCAGCAGAACTTTGCGCGACAGTGAACGTAAATACAGCGCGTTCGACAAAGAGTTGCTGGCTCTCCACCTGGCCATTCGCCACTTCCAGTTCTGGCTGGAAGGGCGCAGTTTCACCGCGTTCGTGGACCACAAGCCGCTAACATTCGCGATGGCCAAGGTTTCAGAACCGTGGTCGGGCTGGCAGCAGAGACAGCTGGCCGCGATCTCAGAGTTTACTACCGATATTCAGCATGTGTCGGGTAAACTGAATGTAGTGGCGGACTGCCTCTCGTGCGCCGTGGCGGCCCCGGTCTGCGTGGGGGTAGATTACGCAGCCATGGCCGCGGAGCAGATTAGTGATGCAGACGTGCGCGCGCTCCAGTCTGGACCAACAGGGTTAAGGCTGGAGAGCAGGGTGCTGCAAGACGGCATGCCCCCCCTAATCTGCGATGTCTCCATGGGTCGCCCGCGTCCCGTGGTCCCGGCCGCGTAGCGCCGCCGCGTGTTTGAGTCGGTTCACACTCTGGCGCACCCAGGAATGTGCGCGTCGGTCAAAATGGTGGGAGAGAAGTTTGTGTGGCCGAGCCTATGCAAACAAGTGAAAGAGTGGGCTGCAGCCTGCGTGGCGTGCCAACGAGCCAAGGTACACAGACACACGAAGGCTCCCTTGGAGCCGTTTCGTATTCCGGCTAAGAGGTTCGACCATGTTCACGTGGACCTCGTGGGCCCCCTCCCGCCATCACAGGGGTGCACGCACCTCCTGACAATGGTGGACCGCACCACGCGCTGGCCAGAAGCGGTTCCGCTGGCAGCAACCACATCCGCAGACGTAGCGCGCGCTTTTTTAACAGCATGGGTGGCGCGTTTTGGAGTCCCGTCGGACATTACCTCCGACAGGGGCCCTCAATTTGTTTCTGAACTCTGGTCTGCAATGGCCCGCAGCCTGGGTGTTACAATTCACCACACAACTGCGTACAACCCACAGGCCAATGGGCTATGTGAGCGTTTTCATAGATCACTGAAAGCAGCACTCAGGGCCTCATTGACAGATGCAAATTGGGTAGACAGGCTGCCGTGGGTTTCATTGGGGTTGCGCTCCACGCCGAAAGAGGATCTAGATGATTCCCCGGCAGAGCTCGTTTTTACGCAACCACTACGGCTGCCCGGGGAATTTCTACCAGATAATCCCGCTCCGGGCAGCTCCGCGTCTCAGCTTTTTCAGCGTAGCGCAAACACAGGCATGCTGCCGGGCCCTGCCCACCACAGTTTTCCGCGTGTTTTTGTGCCTAAAACTTTGAAGAGCGCAGAGTTCGTGTTTGTCAGACACGATGCCCACCGCCCTCCATTGCGCCCACCCTATGATGGACCGTTCAGAGTGTTGGAAACAGGGGATAAGCATTTTTTGCTAGACTTGGGGGGTAGGAGGGAAAAAATTGGCATAGACAGACTCAAACCCGCTTTCGTTGTGGCGGACGAGCAAGTGCTGTGAATTGCTAGTCATGTTTTCATGGTTCATGGAATCTGAAAACGTACACACAAACACTGTATGGGGGGAACTGTGGCGCTTGGCGGAGGTCTGCGCTCTCTGAGTGCTTTTCTAGTTTGCAATGTGATGATTCCATGCAGACATGCTTTTCTTCAAAGTACTTCAGGTCCTTACACAACTTCTTCCAGCAGTGGTATAGCCACAGCTGATATTCTGTAAAATTTTGAACAATGAAGAATAACAATATTTCAGAATAAATCAACTATTAATGCATTGTTCTCTAATTTTGATCTCCACTGTATACTGCTAAAATTGGAATATCTGAATTAGTTTGGTGCTACGCCTTTTACAGTAATACTGTTTGTGGGCTGCAGTACAAATCAATGGAAAACAATTTCCCTTGTTTGTATTTTGTTACAGGACACTAGTAAAGGCTTGGTGAGACGATCTCGATCTTTGTCATCTGACACAAAGGTGCGGAGTCTGGTGATGATCGAGGATGTTGGACTCTTCTAGAGAGAACTGCAGACCTTGAAATTTGCACTATATGCCTCTTTAACTATGTGCCCTGATACTATGTGCCTTAAATTACTACATGCTGTTGTGGGAATCCACTCAGTATGTTTCTCAGTATGTTTCCACTCTGACGGAATGGTCATGGGGGGTTGGTGGGTTGATGTAAACAGTGACAAAGAGAATGGAAATTGAAAAGGCTTTCATGTTAATGCAGCACCACAGGTGACTGAACGAGTTGTATGATATAAAAAGGAGAGGTGCCTGCGACCTGTATTCTTTTTGATGTTTGTGATTCTGGTGGATGTGAGAGAGAGAGCGAAATTAATAAAGTCTGCTCTGCTCCGGAACCGCCTCGCCTGATTATTCCTCTCTCCACACTGGTGACCCTTGACGCACAATGGAACTCGAGGCGAACATCCTGGAGACGACCTGGACTGGAGGTGCTGGCAATGCGTGTGCCATTTCGGTCAAACTCCCAGACTTTTGGCTACACGACCCGAAGTCTTGGTTCCTCCACACCGAGGCCCAGTTCGTGCTACAGGGAATAACGGCGGATGACACCAGATACTATTACGTGGTTGCAGCACTGAACGCACGCACAACTCAGCAGGTGGTGAGCCTGCGCCAACGGCCCCCAGCCCACGACAAATAGGAGGCTCTCAAAACCGTGCTGACCCGGCGCTATATGATCTCAGACTGCGAGAGAGCGGAGAGGCTCCTGACGCGCTCTGAGTTGGGAGACGGGTCGGCGGTCGAGTTAATGGAGAAGATGTTGGCATTGATGAGATGGGCACAGATGACGGGCATTTCCTCTTTGCCCACCTTTTCCTCCAGAACCTCCCGACGGCAGCCAGGGCAGTCCTTGCCAATTCGCTGCTGCTGGCCGTGCGCAACTACCGGGCGCTAGCGCAAGAGGCAGATTGGATTGTCCTCACCACAAGAGTCCTCGCAGTGAATGCAGCGGCGTCAGAACCCAGCGAGATGGCCAGCGGGGGTGAGGAGCCAACGACGGTGGCTGCAGCGGAAGCCAAGAAGCACAGGAGAGACACACTCTGCTTCTACCACCACCATTTTGGAGAGGATGCACGCCGATGCGTGCCACCGTGCCAATTCAAGCACTCGGGAAACGCCAGAGCCAGCAGTCGGTAGCAGCTGCGACCACCGGTGAAGCAAGCAAGCTGCTGTATGTGACAGACTCATGTTCGAGGAGACGGTTCCTTGTTGACTCTGGCTCCCAAAAGAGTCTCATCCTACCGTCCTACGCATACCGGCTGACGGGAACTAGCAGCCCCAAGCTGACGGCCACAAACGGCTCAGACATTAAGACTTTTGGTGAGAGGGCACTGACTGTATCCTTGCATGGCTGTACATACCAATGGACATTCGTCATAGCGGCATGCAGCTTCCCCATTTTGGGCGCTGATTTTTTGTGTGCACATGGTCTACTAGTCGATGTTGCTAACAGACGCCTGATTAACGCAATGTCTTTTGATTCCCTCCCCTGTACAGCTCGAGGAGCCGGGCCAACAACTCTAGCCAACGTCACAGCTCCAGGGGGTAAGTTCCACACACTACTCACCCAGTTCCCAGCACTCACCGGCCTGACCTTTTCGGCGACCGTCACTAAACACGGGGTGGAGCACTTCATTACCACCACGGGGCCGCCCGTTTTCGCATGACCTCGGCGTCTGGATGCAACTAAACTGGCCATAGTGCACGAGGAGTTTGCCAACTTGGAAAAGTTGGGCATCATCAGACGTTCAAACAGCCCATGGGCATCCCCGCTACATATGGTTCCTAAAGCCGAGGGATCGTGGCGACTGTGTGGAGATTTCCGCAGATTGAGCAATGCCACAGCGCACGACTGCTACCCGATCCCCCATATTCAGGATTTTTCCGTTCACCTCACCGGGGCATACATTTTTTCCAAGATAGACCTGGTCCGCGGTTACCACCAGGTCCTGGTGCATGTTGAGGACATACCTAAGACGGCGGTAATAACCCCGTTTGGTCTTTTTGAGTTTTTACGCATGCCTTTCTGGTTAAAAGGTGCGACGCAGACATTCCAATGCATGATGGATGCGGTGTTGCGCGATCTGCCGTTTGTGTTCGTCTACCTGGACGGCATCCTGGTAGCCAGCGCGTCCGAGGACGAACACGTAGCCCACCTCAGGACAGTTTTCCAGAGGTTGGAGGAGCACGGATTAATAATCAACCAGGCGAAGTGCCAGTTCGGGGTGATGGGAATCAATTTTTTGTGCCTCCGCATCTCACTGAAGGGCGCGATACCCTTACCGGACAAAGTGTGCGCGGTGGCAGATTTTCCCCGGCCTCAGACGGTCAGGGCGCTGCAGGAGTTTTTGGGGATGGTTAACTTTTATAACAGTTTCCTCCCCCGCGCATCCCAGCTCATGCAGCAGCTGTATGCCGCGCTTAAGAAACGGAAGCCGGCGGACAGAGTCGACTGGACTCCTGAGAGGGAGCAGGCGTTTTCCAAGGTTAAAACAGCCCTGGCGAACGCCGCACTGCTGGCGCACCCGGACCCGGCAGCTTGGATAGTGCTCACTACCGACACCTCGGACGTGGCCATAGGGGCCGTAGTGGAGCAGCGCGTCGATGGTTCTTGGCAGCTGCTCGCCTTTTTTAGCAGGTCTTTGCGCGACAGTGAGCGTAAATACAGCGCGTTCGACAGAGAGTTACTGGCTCTCCAACTGGCCATATGCCACTTCCAGTTCTGGCTGGAAGGGCGCACCTTCACTGCGTTCGTGGACCACAAGCCGTTAACATACGTGATGGCCAAGGTTTCGGAACCATGGACGGGCCAGCAGCAGAGACAGCTGGCCGCGATCTCGGAGTTTATGACCAACATTCAGCATGTGGCCGGTAAACTCAACGTGGTGGCGGACTGCCTCTTGCGTGCATTAGTGGCCCCAGTCTACGTGGGGATAGATTACATGGCCAGGGCCGCTGAGCAGATCGGCGATGCGGACGTTTGCACCCTCCAGTCTGGACCAACAGGGTTAAGGCTGGAGAGCACAGTACTGCAGGACGGGGGGCCCCTCCCGAATCTGTGACATCTCCACGGGCCGCCCGTGCCCGGTGGTCCCACGCACTTGGCGCTGCCGCGTTTTTGAGTCGGTTCACTCCCTGGCGCACCCAGGAGTGTGCGCGTCAGTCAAAATGGTGGGAGTGAAGTTCGTCTGGCCGAGCCTGCGCAAACAGGTGAAACAGTGGGCTGCAGCCTGCGTAGTGTGCCAACAAGCCAAAGTGCACAGGCACACAACGGCCCCCTTATCCCCGCTAAGCAGTTCAACCACATTCATGTGGACCTCGTGGGCCCCCTCCCGCCATCGCAGGGGTTCACACACCTCCTGACAGTGGTGGACCGCACAACGCGCTGGCCCAAAGCAGTCCCGCTAGTTTCCACCGTGTCCGCAGAAGTTGCACGTGCTTTTTTGACAACATGGGTGGCACGTTTCGGCGCCCCTTCGGATATCACATCCGATCGGGGCCCGCAGTTTGTTTCCGACCTCTGGTCCACCATGGCCCAGAGCCTGGGCGTCACACTTCATCGCACGACCGCGTACAACCGCCAGGCCAATGGGTCATGTGAGCATTTCCATAGATCGCTTAAAGCAGCGCTCAGGGCTTCGCTTACGGATGCAAATTGGGTGGACCGGTTGCCGTGGGTTCTATTAGGGTTGCGTTCAGCACCGAAGGAGGATTTGGCAGCCTCCCCAGCAGAGCTGGTTTTTTCCCAGTCGCTGCGGCTACCAGGGGAATTTTTGCCGGACAGCCCCGCGCCGAGCACCGATCCATCCCCACTTTCACTGCATAGTGCAGTGGCAGGGACGGTACCCGGTCCGGTCCACCACTGTTTTCCATACGCTTTTGTGCCAAAGGCCTTGAAGGACGCGGCGTTCATATTTGTCAGGCACGATGCCCAGTGGACCCCCTTGCGCCCGCCCTACGATGGCCTGTTCAGAGTGCTGGAACCTGGGGAGAAACATTTTGTGTTAGACTTGAGGGGATGCAGGGAAACAGTCTGTATAGACAGGCTTAAGCCCGCTTTCGTTTTAGCAGACGAGTAGGTGGTGCTGGCCCAAGCTCCTCGGCGCGGACGACCCCCACTGAGAACTCCCCAGGTAAATGACTCGTCAGATCAGTCACAAGGGCATGCTAAAGATGTTCCTCCCCTCCCAATGTCCCCCCACAGACGGACGCACCCCCAAGAGCCCCCCCACCAGCACAGCAGCGCCTCGGAGCGGCAGCCCCTGTTATAGCCGCTACGGACGTAGGGTGAAGCCCTAAGGACATGAGGGTTAAGGCTCAGTCTGAGTTTCTGGGTGGGGGTGGGGGGATCCGCTCAGTATGTTTCTCAGTATGTTTCCACTCAGACGGAATGGTCATGGGGGGTTGGTGTGTTCATGTGGGGGTTGGTGGGTTGATGTAAACAATGACAAAGAGAATGGAAATTCAAAAGGTTTTCATGTTAATGCAGCACCACAGGTGACTGAGCAAGTTGTATGATATAAAAAGGAGAGGTGCCTGCGACCTGTGTTCTTTTTGATGTTTGTGATTCTGGTGGATGTGAGAGAGAGAGAGAGAAATTAATAAAGTCTGCTCTGCTCCGGAACCGCCTTGCCTGATTATTCCTCTCTCCACACTGTCTTAATTTTTATTGTATTTAGTTATTTTGCACACCCTTAGTATTTTTTTAGTTAGTTTGGGGGTTGGTTTTCTCTGCACTGATGTTTGATGTTTAATGTTCAGTGTTAGATGTTATACTTTATATTTATATTTCCTACTGATGCTATGTGTCCACTGGTTCTGTCGTTTTTCCGCTTTCCATTCATTGTGTATTGGAAACGCAGTGGAAAGCATTTGGGTGCGGAACGGTCAAAAACCATACTTGTTGTGCCGAGTCGCCTAGGGGTACCCATGTTATGTCGGGAATAGGAGCCAAGGACGAGACTGAGTATTGAACTGAACACAGGTTTATTAATGATGCCTTCTCATCATACATGTGCATCTGCCAGGCAGAGAGGGGGCCAAGAGACCGCCCCTCTCCCTCACAGCCCTTTTATACCCCGGGTGGTGGCAGAACTGGAAAGGTGGAGCCACCACCCATGTCACACAATAAAAGGTCCCCCAAAACCCAACACAGCACCCCCCCCCCCTTCAAAGGGTCCAAAACACACGCATACAATCGAGACCCTTTCCAATTTGGAACCCAAATCACACACTAAGAAAACTAAACAGAAATACCTAAAAGGGGCCTATCACACTCACTCAACATAACTAAAACTAGGGGAGGACAGGTGGACTGCCATCCCACCCCCACATGGTAAGACGGATTATTCTGCTGTCTATGCTAGAAAAAAAAACAGTTCAACTAAAAGAAAATAACTGCCATGTTTCTAAAATAAAAGAGAATGCACAAAATAATCCCATGAACTATAAATAACACAGTAAACATACCGGCTATCCTCCTTTCTGACATATGCATCACACACTGTCCAACTATCAGTCTGCCCCGGGAGAAGAACCACCCCCTGGATAACCGTCGGATGATTCAACGCCAGTGCGCTGTCTCTTCCTCACCACCGGGGACGCCCCATGCTCAGGCCCAAGCACCTACTTCTTCTCATGGATGTGCCGCAGTTCATTAGGGTGCCTCCATGAGCCATCAGATAGCTGGAGATAGGCATTCTCCCAAACAGCCACCACCTGCAGCCGCCCCTGGTCATCTCCTCTCCGACGCTTGACCCAAACTCCTCTCAACCGGGCCTCCTCCCTGGGCCGGACCACATCCGCAACCCGCAGAGGGACCCTACTCAGCTTCCAGTGTTCCCGTTTAGCACGTCGTCTCACTGTGCCAGCCGGTCCTGCCCCGCTTGCTTTCATTTCCGCTGCCGATGTCGCCGTTGTGACTCCTTGCTCTCTGGTCCCTCCCAGCCGACATCCGGGAGCAGATGGAGCCAGCCACTCGGCACCGTCATGGGCATCCCACCGTGCTGCCCAGTTCCCTCAGCTAGCGCTACTTGGCCACTGGCACCAGGACCCTCCTGCAATGGCCCTGGGTGGGGTTGGTTCTGCTCTTCCTCCAGAGTGCTAGGCAAGTTCTCGTCCCACACAGCTCCGTCGTCTGTTGTGTCACCTCTAATATAATAATGTGGGAAATAGCTCCTCACGGTTGCCCAATTCAACATGGAGCTCAGAATCAGAATCAGAATCAGAATCAGCTTTATTGCCAAGTATATTTACAAGTAAACACACAAGGAATTTGACTTGACATAAGACGCGCACGTTAGGCGCATCCAATGACGCGTCGCCATACAAGGCGCCTGTCAACAGTGGAGGTAAAGAGGGGGGAGGAGGGGGAGGAAAACACAATAGGAGAGAGAAAAAACATAGTAATCAGAATAAACGCTCATATGTGAGCCAAATTTTGACTACACAGAAAAAAACCCTCATGCATTAGCATACAATAGAATTCACAAGACACAAGAGAGCAGTGTACAGTATCTTTAATCAGTTCATGAATCAATGTGTGTGCGGTGTTGAGCAGTGTTGATGATAATAAGAGAGACCCAAGGACCCTTGGCAGAAGATGTTTTGTCTGTCTGGCGCCCAGTCTTATCTGGCGCTGCAGCTGGCTGTCCAAGGCCTTGTGCTCATGATTTTGAAAAAAACACAGACTGCAGACAGCCAGGAGGAATTTTCATGGGGAATAATAGTGCCAAATAGGACTGATCACAGAGAAGACTTGTATTTCTTCTGTAGATTCAGTACATTAATCCTTCATTGCGCAGCTTTGAATTCGTCGTGGAAAGACCTGAGCGAACCCATGATGTAATCCACCTTACGAGACAGTTCTCCAGTAGTCGCTATCATGGTCTTCTCCAGTTTCTCAATTTGTTGGATGCACCTCGCCTGGCCAGCATTTTGATAGGTTGAATCCATCTTCAGCAATTTGCGGTAAACCAAGACAATTCCTGTCCCAATCAGAATTATCCCAATCACCAAGATTACGAAGATAAACAGATCTTCAATATCTTCGATAGAAAGATTAGAGAGACACAGCATTTTCCATTTACCCGTGTCACATAGATAGCCCACTGGAGCCGTTCCAGCGGGGCAAACAGCTTCCCCCGGAGCACTTTTCCTTGTTGAAAAAATAGTGTCAATTGTGTTCAAAGCCCAGCTTATTAACTCCATAATTTCTTTTCGGCGGTCGCAGTTAGACGCAGGCAGACAACAGCAAGCTGGGATCTAGTAATAACAGGAGGGGAGGAAAAAATCAGCAGGAGAGAAGAAAAAAGCGTCTGCTCTCTTGGGAGGGCGGAAGTAGTCACCGCACCCGTGTCAGTCGGCAGTGGCACTGTTACCCTGTCCAGTCCCACCATACAGTAGGAACGGTCGTTGGTACTCAGGGACACAATGTGAATAACCATGGGAGCGGGTGAGTCTTCCTTACACCTCAGATCCCCTTGCTCGAACTTGTGACATGCTCTGGTGAAATGATGCAAAAGTCCACATTTGCAGCAGCGTTTCCCTCTTGCCGGACACTCCCTAGCCTTGTAGCGGTGCTTGGTGGACCCACAACCCAAACACCTGGGCGTCTCCGGGGCAGACCTAATCTTGACAGCATTAGTGTAGCTCTCTTCATCATTTACGCTGTTGTCACTGTCTGGGTCCACTGCTTGTGCTGTCAACTATGGTTCAAAATGGCGATGTGGCGGTCTCTCACTGAGCTCCCGCGATAGCTCGCCTGCCGCCTCCAACTGCTGAGCTAACTCGATGGCCTTGGACAACGTCAGTTCACCTGAGAATGTAAGAAGCTTCGACCTCGTAGCCGGGCAAACAGTATGTTTCGCCAACTGGTCGCGGACCATCTCCTCTTCCAACGCTTCAAACTGACAGTCTTTGGCCAGCTGGCACAGGTCTGACACAAACTGTTGCACTGACTCGCCAATCCACTGACGGCACTGTCGAAACTGGATCCTGTGGACGATGATGTTTTCCGGGGCGTGAAAATGTCACGCCATTAGCTTCCACCACTTCCTCAAAGCTATCACTCTCACCTAAAGTACTTATATGCTGTCCCTCATTCCTAAATTATGAACCAGCAGTGCCTGTGCCCTCAACTTTTCCAGTCTTCCAAGGTCCAGTGCCACCAAATACGTTTGAAAAGCAGCAAACCACCTCACCTAAGGGACAGGCTGCTCACCAGGAAGCTCCAAAAACGGCTGAATTGATGTGACACCCGCGTCCATTCCATTTATCCTCGTCACCAAATGTTATGTCGGGAGTAGGAGCCAAGGATGAGACTGAGTGATGAACTGAACGCAGGTTTATTAATGATGCCTTCTCACCATACACGTGCATCCGCCAGGCAGAGAGGGGGCCAAGAGACCGCCCCTCTCCCTCACAGCCCTCTTATACCCCGGGTGGCGGCGGAACCAGAAAGTTGGAGCCACCACCCGTGTCACATAATAAAAGGTCCCCCAAAACCCAGCACAACACCCTACAGCTCATTTGCATAAAGATCTCCCTCAGTAAAGATTTTTTTCCGTACGGTCATGCACTGAAGGCAGCACTCTTGTCCCGAACTTTTAAACCAGTGGTTTTTGACATCAAATAATGATGGATTCATTAACTGAACCTACTATTTCTCACACGAACTGATGTTAGAAGCACTTTTCACCGGTTTGTTTTAAAGATATGGAGACCAAGGGTGCTATATTGTCCGGTAGAAGCAGATAGCTGAAGACTGCCCATAGCCGGACCCATCGAACAATCCAGTGAACCAGCCAGCTGGAGGAGAAGACGGGGGGGGGGCAGATCTGTTTGTTACCTGTTGTTGTGAAGACTTCAAGGAGAAATTAATAACCGCTGTTTCGGCAACCCGATACTATATGACCACTCCTTGCCATCATATAGAAACAACATACAAAGGAACGAGGCATGGAGAGCAATGGAACATGGGCTCATCCAGCCGAAGCTCACGAACCAGGCGGTCAAATTCGACATGCATTGTGCGGGTCTGTAGGATTGGGTGAACCCAAAACCGGTGGCAACGACGACAAAGTCACCTTTTGTCGTGCAAATATACCAACACTATTGAAAACAATCTGCTCATGGTTAATAATGACTATTCCAGTGTTTCCTCCCGCATTGCTTGACTCCGCCTAGCTGAGAACTATGCTACACACCCCTTTTCCGTGCCTTAGAGGTTGCGGTATGCGGATTCCTTTCTGAAAAATCTGGACCAGTGGACATGTAGTATTAGTGTTTACCTTGCTGCACCGTGGGTCTCAGATTAATGTCATTTCAATTCTCTGTATGTGCTCTACATATGGCAGAATTGACAATAAAGTTGACTTTGACTTTCATTTGTTAAAAACGTTGGTACTTTTCACTATAAACATTTTAAATGTTTAATAAAAGGTTTATACTGTATTTAGAGACATGTTTTAATAATAACATATTTTTTCTACTTGTCTTGTGGTATGTGTCCGCTTTTAACTTGAATCAGATTGTAGATTTTAGTGAAACTTCAACATTTTAAATTGGTGCAATGCAAAGGCAAGTCTTTAACTGAATATGAAAAAAAACATGAAAAGAATTTACACTTGATTGCATTGGTCTCTTTCAGCATTAAGCACTTTTGTTGAACTAACGTAATTTAATTGGGTTGGATCCCCTCCATTTACTAAAGTAAATTGTACCACAGTAAAACTAGTTACATCAACTTGATTGAATTAAGCTGGACACCTACTGTACTGCCTCTGCTGATTAGACAGTCAGCTAAACTCCTTCCCCACATCAAGACTCTGACGACACAGCTCTCGGTCCACAGGTTTAATGATACAGGGAAAGGTGAAACTGTAACATACAGTACAAGGCATAATCACTCTTTAACCGTTGTACAGATATTACAATGAAAATATATGAACTCAGCTTCTAATACAAATCATGTTTTATCTTCCCACAAATTATATGAATTACTTTGCCTTTAACTCAAATACAAGATGAAATTATGTTCACAACAACTCCCGCCGCCACAACGAGTTGCTTTCCCTCCAAATTATCTGTCAATGTCCTCCAACCGATCCAACGGCTATTGCTAGCATAAATCACGGGAGACCACTTTTAGCGTCTAAAGTCATCAAACCCAACATAACCTCAAACAAATCATCCAGAAATGCACACAAACAATAACAATTAATACATACCCACGATGCTACCAAAGGCAGAGGATGTATGTGACTGCTGCTAAAGTTAACTGACGACGATAAACACGCACAACTAACTTTCTTCTTGATACTCCGACCGACTTCCTGTCTACAGTTAGTTGGAGCTGAAGGTGATGTCACCTTCGGCTGCAAACTATGCCGATTCTAAGGTGAAACCAACACAATATTACAACGCGATATTCAACATTAATTAACAATATAAATAATATTCCACCTTAACTTTAACATTAAATAACTATCAGAACACCTACAGTGGATATAAAAAAGTCTACACACCCCTGTTCAAATGCCAGGTTTTTGTGATGTAAGAAAAATGAGACAAAGATAAATAATTCCAAAACTTTTTCCGCCATTAATGTGACCTATAACCTGTACAACCCAATTGAAAAACAAACTGAAATCTTTTAAGGGGAAAAATAAAACATAAAAAACGTACAATAACCTGGTTCCTTAAATATGCACACCCTTAAACTAATACTTTGTTGCAGCACCTTTGGCTTTTATTACAGCACTCGGTCTTTTTGGATAGGAGTCTATCAGCATGACACATCTTGATGTGGCAATACTTTCCCACTCTTCTTTGCAAAAATGCTCCAAATCTGTCAGATTGCAAGGGCATCTTCAGTGCACAGCTCTCTTCAGATCACCCCACAGATGTTTGATCGGGTTCAGGTCTGGACTCTGGCTGGGCCATTTCAAAACCTTAATCTTCTGGTGAAGCCATTCTTTTGTTGATTTGGATGTGTGCTTTGGGTCATTGTCATGTTGAAAGATGAAGTTCCTCTTCATCTTCAGCTTTCTAACAGAAGCCTTAAGGTTTTGTGTCAACACTGACTGATATTTGGAACTGTTCATAATTCCCTCCACCTTGACTAAGGCCCCAGTTCCAGCTGAAGAAAAACAGCCCCAAAGTATGATAGTGCCACCACCGTGCTTCACTGTAGGTATGGTGTTCTTTTGGTGATGAGCAGTGTTGTGTTTGTGCCAAATACACCTTTTGGAATTATGGCCAAAAAGTTCAACCTTGGTTTCATCGGACCAGAACACATTTTCCCACATGCGTTTGGGAGATTTCAAATGTGTTTTTGCCAAATGTAGCTGGGCTTGGATGTTTTTTGTCATAAGATAAGGCTTACATCATGCCACCCCACCCCATAGCCAAGACATATGAAGAAAACAGGAGATTGTTGTCACATGTACTAAACAGCCAGTACTTGCCAGAAATTCCTGCAGCAATGTTGCTGTCGGCCTCTTGGCATCCTCCCTGACCAGTTTTCTTCAATTTTAAAGGGACATCCAGTTCTTGAAGATGACTGTATTCACTGTGTTCCATTGTATGTCTATGTCTACATTGTACCTGTTCATTTCCAGGGCCACAAGCGTGGTCTGTCTTTCTGGCCGCTGTGGTGTTGTTCTGTCCAACAGAGTGCGTACATTCCATTCTGCTACACACAAGGCTGCTGTTTTCCTCTTCTTTTGTCTTCCTGCTCCTAGCTTACTTTTCGCTGCCTGTCAGAGTGTGAACAGATCAGCGCGGACCTTGTAAGCCCCGGCAACGTCCGAGCCGGTATGAGTTGCTTTCTGATTGACCATTTCATGAAACTGCTTGCAAAGTATTTGAGTACTGCTAGCTTTTGCTGGACTAGCAGCACATTCTTGGCAGATAAAGCTATTATCAGTGGCAAGGACAAGCCAAGACAAACTGACTCCAGTATCTGTTGCAGTGACTGACCAGATGATAGGTTTGTTTATCTCTGCTCTTTGTGTAGTGCATGTCACAATGCACCAACTGGCACAGTTCACCACAGACCTTGCGACAGATGTGTTTATCTGCCAGGATGTCCAGTCTCACCCCATGTAACTGGGAGTGGTCCACCACAGACCTGTGGCAGATATTGTTTTTAGTTCTGCCAGGATGCCCTATTTCACCCTCCACGCCCTTGGAAGGGCGGGGATGTCGGTTGAGTCGCTGACGGCCCGACCCATGAGACAGGTAGTACCGATTTTCATGGTTATCCGGTAGCAAGCAAGCCAATGCATGATCTGACCAAAAAAAAAAAAAAAAAAAAAAAAAAAGGGGGATGTAAGTCTCAGTTAAAAGCTGCCAATTTCTGACCAAAAAAAAGTGGAATTTTATGGGTAAGAAGCTGCAACTTTAGCAAAAAGACAAAAAGGGTGTAAATTTCCAACTGTTTACAACCTAAAATGCTGCAAATATAAGATTTGAGTAAAATGCTGCAAGTTTAAGCTTTTTTTTAAAAAACTGCAAATTCAAGAGTAAGAAAAGTTCTAAATTCATGAGGAAAAAGCTGCAAAATTATGAATAATAAAAAGCTGCAATTTTTCAAGCAAGAAGCTGCACATTTCTGAGAAAAATGGCTATAAGTCTGCAGGAAAATCCTGCAAATTTATGAGAAAAATCCTCACATTTACAAAAGAACGTTTCTAATTTACATGAAAAAGGATGTGATAAATTGGCGTGTGCTGGCCATTTTTTTTTTAAATGACAGACGTGAGGAGGAACTAAACGGTGGTGTTCGGAGGTGTTAAATCCTGCCAATCTGCGCTAATCAGCAGGGAAAAGGAGAAGAAGAGGAATAGGTGATCCTCAGCAGCAGAAATAATCCAGTTAACCCAGGGAGAATAAACACATGACACCCCATGACACCCAACAGATCACCTCCCCATGACATCAATGGGAACAGCTGGGACAAACTTCACACCTCTGTCGATTTACATGTTCCCTTCTGAGGACAGTTCAAACAGAGCTGCTGCTGAGATGGAAACCAAAGGGGTAAAGGGTGACGTGGCTTTATTAGCAGCACTGATCCCCCCCCCCCCCCAACTGACCTGCTGGACAGGAACAAACAACTCCTCGGACCTGTTAACACAATTTTAATAACAAAAGAACATGCAAAAGAATGAAGATTCCCTTTGATTCAAAGGGAACCAGGCCCTCAAAGGAATTATAACGTGTTTTTTGCTTTACATTAACTAGTAATTTGGAATGGTAAATTGTTGCTACTCCTCCTCCACGACCGACCAGAACTTCTGGGATTTTGACAGTTTAAATAACCAGAGGGAGTTGATTCATTTAAACCAACATAATCCTCTTGCCCTAACCAAGTCTCTGTAAGGGATATTAAATCAATCTGATGATCAATTAACAGATCATGGACTAGCAGAGACTTGGGAGTTAGAGACCTAATATTTAATAAACCGCATTTAATTTTTAAATTATGAGGAAGAACAGAGGCCAAATCATTCAGTTTAGAGGCTTCATGTTTAATTTGAGTTTTACCAACTTTTTGTTTAATTTAACAACATGGTATATTTAATGCCTTGGAAATTCCTTTGTACCATTCTCCTGACTGATACCTTTGAACAATGAGATCCCTCTGATGCTTTGGAAGCTCTCTGCGGACCATGGCTTGTGCTGTGACTACAAAAATGTCAGGAAAAGCCTACTGGAACAGTTGAACTTTATTTGGGGTTAATTAGAGGCACTTTAAATGGTGGCAGGTGTGTGCTGACTCCCGTTTAACATGAGTTTGAATGTGACTGGTTAATTCTGAACACAGCCACATCCCCAGTTATAAGAGGGTGTGCATATTTATGCAAACAGGTTAATGTAAATTTTTTATTTTTTATTTTTCCCCTTAAAAGATGTCAGTTTGTTTTTCAATTGGGTTGTACAGGTTATAGGTCACATTAATGGTGGAAAAAGTTTTGAAATGATTCATCTTGGATTTATTTTATTTACATCACAAAAACCTGGCATTTGAACAGGGGTGTGTAGACTTTTTATATCCACTGCACATGAATCGTACTTGCTGTACAATGCAGGACTATCAGGCACAGGCTGCAATGTGAGGTACCAATAAGACTGCCAGGTGCAATATGGCAGCATAGTTATGACCAGAATTCAACATTAGAGTGAGTTATTGTACAGTGGAATGGCATGTGGCAGGAAGGATTTCCTGTACCTGACTGTTCGGCAGTGAAGCTGTAGCAGTCTGCTGGAGAAAGTGCTCCGCTGTCTGTCCGGTGTGTGGTGGAGGGGGTGATCAGGATTGTCCATGATGGATTGCAATTTGTTCAGTGTCCTCCTCTCCACCACTGTCTCAAAGGTCTCTGGCCTGAGACCAATTACAGAGCCAGCCCTCTTGATAATCTTGTGAAGTCTGTTGGCGTTGCTTGCTCTGATAGTTACCCCAACAGACAGCAGCAAAGAAGATGGTGCTGGCGACAACGGCCTGATAGAAAAGCTCCAGCATCCTGTTGCACATGTTGAAGGAGCTCAGCTTCCTCAGGAAGTAGAGTCTGCTCATCCCCTTCTTGTACGCAGCATCGGTGTTAGATTTCCAGTCCAGTCCATTGCTGATTATGACACCCAGGTATTTGTAGTCCTCCACTACTTCCACATCCTTCCCCCTAATCCACAATGGCTGTGAAGGTGTCCTCTTCTTCCTGAAGTCAATCACCATCACTCTGGTCTTGCTGACATTCAGCCTCAGGTGATTCTGCTCTGTCCACTACACAAATCTGTCTACCAGTGTCCTGTACTCCCCCTCCTCTCCCCCTCTTGTACACCCCACAACAGCTGAGTCGTTGTACTGAAAGTCGGTGGTGTATAAGGTGAAGAGAAAAGGAGAACGCACAGTCCCCTGTGGAGCTCCTGTATCACCAACCACCACATCAGACAAGACATTGCCCAGCTGGACAAATTGTGGCCTGCCTGACAGGTAGTCAGTAATCCAGGATATCACAGAGCTGTCGACCCCCATTACTCACAGCTTCTCACCCAGCAGCAGTGGCTGGATAAGATAAGATAAGATAAGCCTTTATTAGTCCCACAATGGGGAAATTCCAGGATTGCAACAGCACAGGGATAGCAACACTCAGAGCAACAATCAGAAGGCAAGAAAAAACAAAAGCAGCTAGTATACATATGTACATATTACTATAAATATATACACTACCGTTCAAAAGTTTGGAGTCACTTAGAAATTTCCTTATTTTTGAAAGAAAAGCACTTTTTTTTTTCAATGAAGATAACTTTAAACTAATCAGAAATACACTCTATACATTGCTAATGTGGTAAATGACTATTCTAGCTGCAAATGTCTGGTTTTTGGTGCAATATCTACATAGGTGTATAGAGGCCCATTTCCAGCAACTATCACTCCAGTGTTCTAATGGTACAATGTGTTTGCTCATTGCGTCAGAAGGCTAATGGATGATTAGAAAACCCTTGTGCAATCATGTTAGGTCTGCAATGCTGTAATTGCTGCAAATGGAGGATTCTTTGACGAAAGCAAAGTTTGAAGGAAAAAATTATAATTTCAAATACAAATCATTATTTCTAACCTTGCCTTGGCTATATTTTCTATTCATTTTACAACTCATGGTGGTAAATAAGTGCGACTTTTCATGGAAAACACAAAATAATTGTCTGGGTGACCCCAAACTTTTGAACGGTAGTGTATATATATAGACCCACAGTGCGGAGCATTGTGGTTGGTGGATGTGCAGCAGAAAGTCTAAGCTCTCTCTCCGCGGATGCGGCGGGCCAGCTGGATGTCTTTGGGCATGATGGTGACCCTCTTGGCGTGGATGGCGCACAGGTTGGTGTCCTCGAAGAGACCCACCAGGTAGGCCTCGCTGGCCTCCTGTAGAGCCATGACGGCGGAGCTCTGGAAGCGCAGGTCGGTCTTGAAGTCCTGAGCGATCTCCCTCACCAGGTGCTGGAAGGGCAGCTTACGGATGAGCAGCTCCGTGGATTTCTGGTAGCGACGGATCTCTCTCAGAGCCACGGTACCGGGCCTGTAACGGTGAGGCTTCTTCACTCCGCCGGTGGCCGGAGCGCTTTTCCGAGCAGCCTTGGTGGCCAGCTGCTTCCTGGGGGCTTTTCCTCCAGTAGATTTACGGGCGGTCTGCTTGGTTGTTGCCATCGCTCTTTATTATTCTGTCTTATATTTCTTGCACGCCGCCTAAACTCCAGCCCGGCACCCGCGTCGTTTTCGCTTCAGTTCACCCGGTATGTCGAGTTTCTCCGTTAGCACCGGGTGGCGGTTGAGTGCTAGCTAGCTCTTCCCTGCTGTATCGTCTCCTGCTGTAAACAGAGGCTCCGTCCGCCGACTCGGGAGACCTTTGGGGCGATCTGTGTGTCCGTGATATATATAGACTGAAAGGTGTAGAAAGAAGAGGGAAGATATAAAAAAAAAAAAAAAAAGGCAGTTGCAAAAGGCAGCCAACTTGTGTGGCACCAGAACCGGATGGTGTTAAAGGCACGGGAGAAATCAAAGAATGTGACTCTCACAGTGTCTTCAATGACTTTTCTTTTGTAAATTTGCAACCTTTTTCCTGTAAATTTGTAACTTTTTTTTCCTTGAAAATTTGCAACTTCTTTCTTGTAAAATTTTATTTTTTTCTTGTAAATTTGCAGCTTTTTTTCTCATGAATTTGTGGCTTTTCTTTTGTAAATTTGTAACTTTTTCCTGTAAATTTTGAAACTTTTTTCTTATAAATTTGCAACTTTTTCTAAAAACGTTAATTTTTTTTCTCAAAAAGTTTAAACTTTTTTCTTGTAAATTTTCAACTTTTTCTCATAAATTTGCAACATTCATCTGAATGCTGGTTAAATTGATATTCTATGTAACTAAATTGTAATTTGTGACTTTATTTTTAAATTGGCATCTTTTATCATACTTTTTCACCTTTATTCTTGCAAATTTGTTCCTAATTTACATTTATATGATGGTACCTTATGCTAAATTTGAGTACCCCCATCCCCCTTGTTAAAAACTAACAAATCGCCTACTTGAGATACTTATCATTTCACTCCAGAGCATAATTTCCTTGCCTCAGTAGAATAACAGAGCAGCAGCTGCTGTTTTTGACAAATACTGAAAGAGAAAAGACAGATGTGTTGTTGACTACCAGGTTATCTTACAAACCGATCATCTCACTGTACACGCTTCAAAAGCCCTTACTGGGCTTACATAACTAGTCAGCCTGGTGAAACAATTCCCTTGTTTCCCTCCTGTAACAGTGTATCTGTTACATAACCTGTAAAAGACAGCACACATCTGACCCGCTCCCTGGTGAGTGGGGCTGGGGTGATGATAAAGAGTCAAAAAAGGCTAAGCGCTTTAGCTTTGGGAGAGGAACACATGTCCCAGGAGGATGAGATGTCTCCTCCTGCTGTGGTGTTCCCATGGACAAATGAAAACATGATAAGGAGCGTCCCTCGTGCTATCGCTCTCTGCACAGAGGCTGACCATATGTCCATATTTACTAAGAGATCAGCTGGATTTTGAAGCACAGTCCGAATACACATACACAGTTTGTATTTTCCTACATGTGCTCTGTTGCATGCCTCATTATTTTTATGGTGCTTTAAATGCAGAGGATATTTAGGATATTGTTATTTGTTGTTTTGCAAGCATGTTTATAGCCAAAACTGTGCATATACAATATGTATGTGTGTGTAGTAGAAATTGTATATCACTTGATCCCTGTAGTACCAGTAATGTACGTCAAAGCTTGATATTCTGAATGGCCCTGGTGCTTGGAGTGATAAGCTGATTAAAACGCTGGGGCAGATGGGATCTCTGTGTATTTTACTATATTTGTGTGTATGTGTGTGTTTCACAGGGACCTACTGCATAGCCCGTGGGAAAACAAAACTGGGGAGTCTGTGTTAGCATAGCATGTTGTTGCAACGCACCCCACTGCTCCCCTTATCTCTCAGCATCTTCCTCCCTCTGTTTTTTTTTTTATCTGCTCATCTAAATCATATCCGCCCCCTGGATGGTGGCTGATTCTTAAGCACATGGCAAATTGAGTTTTGTTTACGCCTCACTATACATATGGACCCAGTGCTGCTTTAATCTGTCATTCGGATGGCCTCAGACGAGACAGCAAATGCCGTCAGCCTCATTCCAGGCTTTTTAATTGTGAACAGTAACAGGGAACAGTTTGTCATGGTTCCAGTGGTATTGTATGCTCAAATTCTTACCTGCCTCTTTCTGGCCTTAGCTTCTGACAGAACCACAGATTTTGCAGTGTCAGTTGGGCTTGTAGAAGCTCTCATTTCATTTCATTTCATTTCATCTGTCATTAAAGATTAAGATCCTGGAAGTGGTCATTAACACTGTGGCCTCACAGCAAAAAGATCTGAGTCTGAACCCAGGAAGGCCACTTTTCTTTGGTTTTAGCATGATTTCCACTTGGCTGTATCGGCAAAGTTCCTCCTAAAAGCCAAAGACATGCATCATGGCAGTGACCACCTGATAAGGTGTATTAAAGTTAGGAGAAAACCAGTTTAATTCTACAGTAAATTCTTCATTGATGAATAGTCTATATGACAACAATGTTCATTTTCTTCTAAGTTTGTGTCTGTGCAAGTCATTATAGAAACAGCAGATAGTTTAAACCATCAGTGACAAAATAGCTCATTCTGGCCTGATGTAATTACCCCGACTGCTCAGATCTCCTGATCAATGACTTTGACCTTTAACACAGCCTAGATGCAGGATCACTGAGGATCCTGCATGAGTTTGTTGAACATTGGGGCAGTTGCCTAGGAGGAGTAACGATTTTCATGAAATCACAAGTGCCTGCATCTCCTGACCATTAACAATGACCTAGACCTTGAGCTCAATCTGGATGCAGACCCATCTGAGGATCATCATCAGTGAATTTGGTGACCATTGGGGCAATTGCCTTGGAGGAATGGCAATTTCCGTGAAATATGAAAAGAAGGATGGGCAGATGGACGCTGTGCCATTGCATTAGCTCTTTCCAGCTTTGCAAGCAGGGCTGTGGACAAGGACATTAAAAAGCTTAACCCCTTGCACTCTGGTCAATTTCCCTAAAAACGCCAAAAAATAACATGCCCAAAGTAAATCAAAAACTGTTCTTCAACCCTTTGCAACATCTTCATGGGGTTGGTCTCATTTAAAAGAAAATACTTTGAATTTTTTGGCAAAATAGTCATAATCTCTCTAAGTGCTCCGGCCACTGAGTTACAGTCATCTAAACATACTGAACTTGAAGAAAATAAATTTGGCCTGGGTGTTTTTTTGGATACAAATGCTTGCAAATAACACACAGCTTCAGATCCGGGCTGGAAAATGCAACAGAAATGTAGAACCAAGTGTTATCCAGCTGAGGTCAAAATTTTGTAACAATACCACAAAAAATGAATATATTACACAGCTTTTTCCTCAGGTAGTTCCCAGGCGTTTTTGAACTGTGCCAAATTGTGCCAAATGGCATAGTTTGGAAAAACGTCTGTAACTTTTGAATGATTCAATATAGAAGCTTCATCTTGGGCTCTAATGAAAGGTGACACTCAGGGCTGTGTGTGTGTGTGTGGGGGGGGGGGTTGTCCCCCCCCTCGCTACAGAGGACTGATATCGGCCATCGCTACATGACGGAATAGTCATGTGGCGACAGCGGCACAGTCACTGCGGCTTCCCCCCCACCTCGCTACAGAAGAGTAGCTGGGGGGGGGGGGCACGACCCGTGTACCGCGGCACACGAACTTTGGACTTCATGCGCCGCACAGTTGTAATTTACCGATCGGTCAAAAGTCATTTTGATTACAATTTTCAGGGATAAAGAATAATTTAGCTTATAACACCTTACTTCTTCACAGCAGCATTGTCCTGGCGAACTTTTCTTCCTCATTGTCAGACGAACGCGACGCTGGTCCGCTCGTGGTTCTGGTCTCACGACCCGGTCAAAACATAATTCCATGATTGCGGTTTTGGCGAATGATTTACGACCTTCGTCGTCGGCCTCCGTCGGTCTATGATGACCATGGAAGAGAATCCTAAACGTCTATTCTGCTCGAATAATAAAAAAAAAAAAGCACCGCCTGTGACTGAAGAGGCCGATGCGCGAATGGCTGTCCCTGTCACACAGGTAGCACTTGTGGGTGGTCTCCGTGCTGCTGGGTCTGTGACGGTTCTTCCTGCGGGTCCTTTTTTTTATCTGCTGAAGCAGTCTGTCTTCACCCAGCCTTACAAAAAACAGCTCGCAAACTTCTCTGCTTCAATTGGCTCGCTGCATTCACAGCGTTGGTAGGCGGGTCCTTCTTGCTAGGTTTTCAGTCATTGGTTCTTCAAGGTTTCAGAAACCCAATTCAAGGCTCTTATTAGTCGAATGAGAGGTCAATCAGATGAACTAATCTGTTCGCAGCTGTGTCTGTAGTGGAAGAACTTTTTTTTTTTTTTCAATGCGCGCTTGGAGGCAGCGCCCTCGTGCGTCCTAGAGCACACGAGGGCGCACGAGAGTGCCCTCGTGCGCTCTGGGACGCAGAGACTTGCCCGCCCACGGTACAACGGAGTACAAGAGGTTAAAAAGAGGTTAAAAAGCTCCTTGCCCTTAATCACATTTTCACTTTGTGAAAGAGCTTGCATTGTCCTCAGCGCAAAATGGATTTGTCCTCTCATTTTGATGCTGTTGTATTAGTATTCAGCCTTTGATCTTGTGCTCCTGTTTATTATTGAAGAGAATGAGCGTAAAGACACTGATTGGTTTATTTCACATTACACCCCAAACACAACTCTAAATAATTAAAAGTATTGGGACAGCTCCGGGATTTCTCCGGTTTCCTCCCACATGTCAAAAACATGCAAGTTAGGTCAATTGGCATCAAACTGGGGATTCTAAATTGTCCTTAGGTATGACTGTGAGAGTGAATGGTTATCTGTCTCTCTGTGTTGGCCCTGTGATGGACTGGCGATCTGTCCAGGGTGTACCCTGCCTCTCGCCCAAAGATGCTGGGATAGGCTCCAGCCCCCCGCGACCCGAAAAGGATTAAGCGGAAGAAGATGGATGGATGGGACAGCCTCTTTGCACTTGGCGCCTTGCACATAATTTGTTTTGCACTGCTACAATAAAAAACGAACTTGGAAACACCTATAAACAAGCCTCCATGCCTCAGACAATTGATTATGGACTGCGCCACTTTAATACGGCCTTAGATCTCACATGGGTTGGGACTACCTCAGCATGTCCATGGAAGAGCTTGAGGTGGTGGCAAGGAGGGAAATGTCAGTGAAGGCTTGCCAACCACTGGACACTATGAATACTGTTGTGGAAGTGAAACCTGTTATGTCTGAAGTTGGGGTCAAGGAGGAGAGCAATAGTGGAGCTGAACACACGTTAATTATAATACAGGGCACAGTGCACCTAGCCACACATACAGCCGCTGGCAGAGGTAAAGGCGGAGGACCCCACCCCCCTACCTGCAGTCCTTCTTATACGTGCGGGGTTGGTGGAACCAGAACATGGAGCCACCACCCCATGCCTCCCAAATAAGAGCTCCAAACATAATACAATATATGAACAATAAATAACAACATTACACCCCCCCGCCCGTAGAAAAGGTCCAAAACACACACGCATACCAGTAAAACTCACCCCAATTTGGAACCCGAATCATCCGCTAAACATAACTGCACTAAAAATCACAAAAGGGGCCTATGGCATTCACACAAAATAACTAAAATTAGGGGGGACAGGTAGACTGCCGTCCTAACCCCACACGGCGAGGCGGGTTATTCTGCCGCCTATGATATATAAAAGTCCAGTTATAAACTGCAAGAAAATTGCTGCTGTGTGTCCGATTAACATAACACAAAATAATCCCAGAACTATAAATACAGAATCAGAACAAATAACCAACAACAGAAACACGTCCATAGCTTGGTGAGGATGACCCATGCACCCCCCTTCCCAGACCCTTCACCATTCAGTCCACCCCTGGAGATAGCTCGCTTCCCAGGCCACAGCTGGTCACCTCAATCCTGGTGCGCCTTCTCCTCCACATCTCCGGACACTCCAATCATCTGGGGCCATGCCCAACTGACCTTCTTCGGGGCACGCCATAACTCATTAGGATGACGCCACGAGCCATCCGACAGCAGAAGATAGCAATCATTGCTCACCCGTCACCTGCAGCCGGCCCTGGTACTGCTCCATCTTCCGCTTTTCTCTCACCCGGCTGGACCTCGCCTCCACTCGAGCCCGAACCCAGTCCACAACTCCAAGCGGGGCCCTGCACGGCCTGCTGTGTCTTCGCCTGGCATTCGCTGTCTCAGTGCCACTCAGTCCTGCCTCAACTCCTTGTAAATCCACTGCGGACCCTGCCGATGTGGCCCCGTGTTCACCGGCCTGCCACGGCCGTGCTCCAGGAACACCTGGGACCATCTTTTGGACATCGCTCACCGCCACAGGCTCTTCCCCATGCTGCCCAGTACCCTCGTCCACGGCGACTTGGACAGTGGTACCGGAGCCCTCCCCTGGTGACCCTGAGCGCGACAAGGCCTGTCCACTTTCCGGAGTGCCCAGCAATAGTTCATCCCACATAGCGTCTTCCCGAACTCTCAGAACCGGTTGGTCCCACAGTCTGCAGCCCAACCACTCTTCCCCGGTGCTGCTCCTGATGGAAAACCCAAGGCCATAGAATAGGTTGCAGCCCATGATGTCCATGCTGTAGGTCATCACGATGAACTCCACATCGGCCATCTCCGCCGACTTGTACGACTTGTGCGGTGTTTCGTGGACCCGCAGCCCATACACCCGGGCTTTCCCGGGCCAGACCTCATCCATACAGTGTTGGCACTCTCGGCATCATCCTTGACACTCCCATCGCTGTCCAGGTTCACTACCTGTGCAGCCATGGAGGATCCCCACTCTCGTGACAGACGCTCACTTAGCTCCCGAGTTAGCTCAATTGCTGCCTCCAGCTGGACAGCCAACTTGATGGCCCTGGCCAGCGCCAACTCACTCAGAAATGTGAGCAGCCCAGACCCGACCGCAGCACAGCTGGTGTGCTCTGCCAACTGGTCACGAACCATTTCTTCCTCCAACAGTCCGAACCGACACTCAGCGGCTAGCTGTCTCAAGTCCGATACAAACCGCTGGATGGGTTCGCCAACCTGTTGGCGGCGCTGTAGGAATTTAATCCTCCAGACGATGATATTGTCTGGTGGCCTGAAATGGTGCGCCATTAGCTCGACTACTTCTTTACAATTGTCCGCGTCACCATGCGTGCCCAAAATCCTCTGGCCCTCCATTTCCAGGTTGTGCACAAGCAACGCACGTACCCTCAGCTTCTCCATCCTTCACAGGTCGAACGCCACCATATATGTTTTAAAGGCTTCGTACTACCGAGGCCACGGCACAGGCGGCTTACCTGGGAGCTTCAAAAATTGCCGAATTGGTACTCCACACGCTTCCATGGCTTTTCTTCTCATTGCCAAATGTTATGTCTGAAGTTGGAGTCAAGGAGAAGAGCAATAGTGGAGCTCAACACACGTTTATTATAATACAGGGCACAGTGCACCTAGCCACACATACAGCCGCTGGCAGAGATAAAGGCGGAAGACCCCGCCCCCCTACCTGCAGCCCTTCTTATACGCACGGGGTTGGCGGAACCGGAACTTGGAGCTCCCACCCCGTACCGCCCAAATAAGAGCTCCAAACATAATACAATATATGAGCAATAAATAACTACATTACAAAACCCCAACACACCGTCGGAAGAATGATGACATTCTGAATTTGTGAAATAACATTTGTGGACATAGCGGATGTAGCCACAGTATGTATTGACTCTGAACGTTTAAAGGACTTACTCTGTGCAGCTGAATGGATGTAATACCTACAGATGTCCAGTATGCTATTTTAAATGGACCATACATCATTTCTTATTCGTGCAGCACTCAAACCATTCAGCTGGTCATCAGCTATGCAGCCTTACATCTATAGCAGTCACTCAGCCTGTGCAAAAATGCATTTGTGTGACCCACTTTTATTTATGCATAAATTATTACTCGGGGCAGACTTACAGTAAAGCCGGCATGAGTTGGAGTAAGAACAGTTGGTGCAATGGACTGCAGGTAATTTACTCTGAACATGGAGGTTCATTTGTATTACTGTAGCTTGATCGGTGAATGTCTTCCCCACCTTATTTTTGTGGTTTTCTTTGGAATTTCTTATTAAGAACTTATTCAAGTGTCTCATTCTCCCCCTTTCAGTTGACATCAACTTTCTGATATGCTTTGATAAGTTTTAATACATTTTATTTAGTAATCTTTTTTTGAGGACTCTTTTTCACTTTTCATGAACCAGATTGTGAAAATGAGGGATCATGTGGTCTTTAAGGCTAAAGCTTTTAATGACTAATGTTGTTTTTTTTCTCTAAATGCTACATTTAGCTGAATCACTCATGAGTACAGCTTGAATTGAATTAAGCACTGGAGGATTTTTGTGAGCACCACGCCAGATGGTGTTTAGTTGTTTAGTAATTTAAGCCCTTTTCTTGGTACCATTATTCACCATTACGTGTGGAGTGCATTTCTGTTAATTTGACCTGTTTACATGTCTTTTTGGTCCACATGAGCTGTACGCCATCAACCTACATCAACCTTATTCTATGTCCAGTCCTGATAAATTCTCTTATTTTACATAACCTCTTTGTCACTCAATTTGAACCAGTTTGTAATATCACTGTAGAATCTGTAGAGCAATGATTTTTCAAGTGGGGTGCTACTGGAAATTGTCTAATTTCACTTAATTGGTCCAAAAAATGCTCAAAATTTGCCATTTTTGTGCGTTGGTGCCTGTGGTGGCTGTTCCATTTCAGTAGGTGGCAGTATGAAGGCAATCTTTCTTCTTCATCTTGATGGAAAAATCACCCTGCAGAGAAGCTGAGTTACCTTCAATGTGTGCAGCTGCTTTGTACCTGCTTAGGAAATTCCAAAAAAATGCTGTTGTGTTTGAGTTCACAACATTATCCAGAGAGGCACACAGTTGGGAAAATGTCACTACCTCCTCCAGAAACTGCATCTTGATGTCAGTTGTTTTCAGCACTAAACAGGCAGTGGATACAAACGGTCGCTGAGCTGTCTCTGCTAAGCTGTCTCTGGTAAGTGGCGGTCTCATTTTCAAGCTAATTTTTTCTCCCTGTAAAGGTGGAATATCAACACTGATGGGCTGACCAAATATAAAGCAAATCTTTGACCTGAGCTGAACAAAATCCAACTTGCGCAGATGTGAATCTGCATGTATTTGCATCACCCAGAGCAAATCTGCAATTATTCATGTGTTCCCATTGACTTTGTATGCAATGGCACTGTTTCACACTGAATATAAACAAATTACAAGACTAAATTGCCACTACATATGCTGTTATAGGGTACAATGTGTCATTTTTTAACATTTTTGGTTTGTAGTGTGCCGCTAGATTTTTTTCAATGTAAAAAGGTGCCATGGCTCAAAAGAGGTTGAAAAACACTGCTACAGAGAATGCAAAATAAAGCTGAAATGAAAAGAATTTGGACATCTTGGAGGAAAACCGGTAAATCATACAGTAGGTGCTTTATTCTGTGCAAAATGATGGACTGATGTAAAATTTTTAATCACTCAGACAGGGAGTAAGACAGGGAGTTTTAAGTTACAGCAAATAGTGACTAACCAGGCTAAACCAAGAAAGAGAAGTCACTGCTTAGCATTGCTATTAATATTTCACTTGATTTAGATTAGATTTTTATTTTTACTTGGCAGACTACAATTATGGTGCTGTTCATTCATTTCTGTAAGGTGAGCTATCAAATGTCCTGGAAAAAGCTAAGAAAAAGTTTTTCAAGTGTTTGACTAAGTCTGGCTAGTTACTGAGGTACACCTTCTACGACTCTGTGGTGGCATCAGCCATCATGTATGGAGTGGTTTGCTGGGGCAGCAGCGTCACAGCTGCCAACAGAAAGAGACTGAACGGGCTCATTAAGAAGGCCATCTCTGTTCTTGGGGTGCAGTCGACCCAGTGGAGGTGATAGGACAGAGGAGGATGGTGGCTAAGCTATCATCTCTCCTGTAGTCTGAGTCACACCCCATGCAGGACATGCTGAGTGCACTGAGGAGCTTGTTCAGTGGTGGGATGCTCCATCCAAGGTGCAAAAGGGAGAGGTTTTGCAGATCCTTCCTACTTGCTGCTATCAGATTCCACAGTCTATGAAAACGGGGGGCTGTGAGGGAGCCGATGCTGTGATCACGAGACGTTCCGAGACTGTTGCGCAATAACCCAAAATGGTCATGCCCGCCGACTGAGGATAAACAAACTTTTCCACGAGTAGTTTTTTTTCTCCTGCTTTTTGTAATTAATCCATTAACTGACTTGTCTGTTTCTAGCTTTCTTTTTTTGGTATGGAGCTGGAGGAACTAAAGAACTATATTGACGAGTTTTATTTCCATTGCTGTGCCATAGAGCAGTCTCCCATCCCTGCTTCCCAGTCAAAATGGCTGAGAACGGCAGACTCGCCGAAAATAGTGCCTGAGAAATCATGAGACGGCTCTGAGGTTAGTGACATCCTTTTTTCTACTGAAAATAAACTTACCAGCATGGATGGGAAAGTAGCTTTAATAGAGCTGCTCCAGAAAAAATTCCAGAGCGTGTGTGAGAGTCTGGAATACAGTCAGGTGCAGCTCATCTCTCTCTTAGAGGAAAACAATAGTTTGAAAAAGTCAGTAAACACACTAACCATGCGACTTGGCATTGTTGAAAGAGAGAACAGGAAGATGAAGGAAACAGTTCTCAATCTGCAGTCACGCAGCATGAGCGATAACGTTGTTTTTTCCGGAATTGCTGAAAAAAATAATGAAAATCCAGAACAGCTGGTCCGGGAATTTATGTCCATACAACTGAATTTGTCCGCCGATGTCACAAAATCAATTACCTTCCACCGAGTCCACCGAATTGGGCAAAAAAAAAAAAAAATCCTCAAAATAAACGTCCCAGACCTATTGTTGCCAAGTTTGAGCATTTCAAGCAAAACGTTTTGGTACAGAGGCAGGGCAGGCAGCTTTAAAACACCAGTTATGGTCTAAGTGATCAATTTCCACAGGAAATTTTAGAAAGGAAAAGGAAGCTTTTTCCCCTAAGAAACCAAAAAATCCAAGAAGGTAAATGAGCTATTGTCTCTGGGGATAGATTGTATATAGATGGCAAGTTGTTTATGGATGAAACCATAACCCTGTGGTTATTCTAGAACTTCATTTTTTTTCTTAGCTACAGGTGGAAAAAGAGTGTGATTGTGCGCAGGTCTCTTATTCGATCTCGCTTTAATTTGTTAACATCTGTCTGTTTTATTCTTTTCTGCTGAGGTTGTTGTTTGCTTGTTTGTCTGTTGTAACTAATTTTGTTGAAGTTGTTAGGTCGTTGTTGTATGTAATCTGCATTTTTTCACCATTTGCTAACCTTTATGTCTGTTTTCTCTCATACTTCTGGTTAATAGGAACTAACTAAGCACATGCACCCAAGTCCATACACCTGATTTGCTTGCAATTGCAAGCAAATGGAACAGAGACATCAAGCGCGCACACCCAAGCATATATACATAGGTATATATTTTATACACAACATACATATACACATATATGCATACATTACAGACATATAATCGCATAGGCACATTTAGTTAGCCTTTAGCACAAAACCAGTTAGTGAAAACATGTCCACATTTAAGTTTGTCATGTGGAACATACGTGGAATTCGTACCAGGGAGAAGAGGCTAAAAGTTTTTAATCGACTGAAGGATCTACAGGCAGACTTTGTCTTATTACAGGAAACACATGCTTCTAAGTCATCTGTAGGTGTGCTTACTTCCCCGGAATTCCCCCACATGCACTCAGCCAGCTTTAATTCTAAACGAAGGGGGGTAGCTATATTGGTAAACAGAAGAATACGCTTTGTTGTGAATAATACCATAGCAGATCCGGAAAGTAGATTTATAATATTAAAAATCTCAGTCCAAAATTTGGATCTATGTATTGCAAGCATTTATGGCTCAAATGTTGACGACCCATCCTATTTTCACACTTTCTTCACTTCTCTTTCTGAGCACTTGGACACTTCACTCATAATAGGAGGAGACTTCAACCTGGCATTAAACCCTGCAATCGACAAGCTCAGTGCATCAGGCAATTATTGAAACTGGCAGGCTACTGATACTCTCAAACAATACATGAATGATTTTGGTCTTTGCGATGAATGGCATTCTTTTCACCCAACTCTTTGGGAATACACTTTTTTTCATCAGTTCATAGTTCACATTCACGTTTAGACTTCTTTTTAGCCAGTAACTATTGTGAGGGACATCACAGACACTGAAATATGTTCAAATCAAGCTATCAGCGATCACCATCCAGTATCTCTTACACTAGTAAATGGGAAAGCTATAAGGAAAACTAGGAGCTGGAAATTTAATACATCACTACTAAAAGACGAAGCCTTTATTACATACTTTAATAAAGAGTGGGAATCATATCTAAAATATAATGATGTGCCAGGAATATCCCCATGTGTTCTTTGGGAAGCAGCAAAAGCAGTCATGCGAGGTAAAATAATCTCTTACTGTTCGTATAAGAATAAAAAAGAAAAAGCACAGGTACTGGAGTTAGAACAGAAAAATAAATCACTGGAGACGACCTGTGCTGTTTCTCCACAGGAACAGTCACTAAACAATCTGAGAAAATTAAAGCTGGGATTAAAAGAAATTACAAACAAAAGAACACAGTTTTTAATACAAAGACTGCATCTTGAGAAGTTTGAACACAGTAATAAATCGGGGCGATATCTTTGGAACCTGCTTAGATTGAACAAAGAAAAAAACAACTATCCACTCTATTAAGGATTTGACTGGAAATATTACCTATGAGCCTGAAGAAATAAATAACTCCTTTAGAAAGTTTTATGAAAACCTGTACTCATCTTAGATTAACCCATCTGACTCACAGATAAATAAATTTTTGGATAATATTAACTTACCACGATTAAATAATGAACAGATTGCAGCTTTGGATGCACCTCTTCTGATGTCCGAACTTCAGGAGGCACTTAAGCACATCCCAAACAACAAGGCTCCGGGATCAGATGGTTTTCCAGTAGAATTTTATAAAGAATTCTGGCCTGTGACGACACCTACTTTCTTTAAAATGGTGAACCAAATTAAAGAAGATAATGTAATCCCTCCAAATATGAATTTGGCTAGTATTATCCTGCTCCTTAAACCTGGAAAAGAACCTACGCTTCCATCCAGTTACCATCCCAACTCACTTATGAATGTTTTTTTTTTTTTTTGTTTTTTTTTTTTTTTGTTACTTATTTGTACCCGTAGGTAGACTTGGTTTGCAGTCTGGTGACAAGCCACCGGCTGCTGGTCGCTGCGTGCGCGAGCGCCCTAAACCTACATGTTTTTGGTATGCGGGAGGAAACCGGAGAAATCCCGGAGTAAACCCGCGCAACACGGGGAGAACATGCAAACTCCACACAGCTCACTGTTGGTCGGGGGCTGGGATCGAACCCACGATCTCATGATCCCCGCGATCCCCCGGCCGAGGGTAAAACTGTGCTGCCACAGTGCTAAACCACTGCGCCACCGTGCAGCCCCTGAATGTTGATCTTAAAATAATTTGCAAAGCTCTTGCCAAAAGGCTAGAAAGGATAATTCCAGTGATAATACATCCAGATCAAACAGGTTTCATCAAGGGTAGGCGCTCGGCTAATAATACATGCAGGCTATTTAATTTAATAGACTACTGTAAAATCAATAACTTAGAAACTACAATTTTATCTCTGGATGCAGAGAAAGCCTTTGACCGAGTTAACTGGAAATTTCTTTTTATGGTGTTAAGTAAGTTTGGGTTTGGTTCATCTTTCATAAACTGGATTAAAACACTATATAGCTGTCCAACTGCATCTGTCCGAACAAATGATCATACTTCTCAAAGCTTTAATCTCCAGAGAGGTACTAGGCAGGGTTGTCCACTCTCTCCCTCACTTTTTACCGTCTTTATCAAACCATTAGCAGCAGCCATACATCAGAATGTTGATATCAGAGGTATCCAAACTGGAGAAAAAGAACACAAGATAAGTCTTTATGCTGATGATGTATTGATTTTCCTTGAAAACTCACAAAGATCTCTTCTTCAGACAATAGCGCTCTTTGATCAATTTTCATCATTATCAGACTACTCTATTAACTGGTAAATCAACAGTTTTGCCTGTAAATTGTAATTTCTCAAATGCATCCATTACTCCAATACAATCAGATAATATTAAATACTTAGGAACAGATATCTCCCCCAGGTTCTCAGAGTTATTACAACTAAATCATACTCCCCTTTTAAAAACAATGCAAGACGAAATTTGGCTGGACGCCATGGCGACTGCAGCTTAACACTGAAGTTCTCAGACCCAATCTAGGATAACACCTTGAAAATCAAACTTAACGGATTTTTGGAGGAGTGAAAATCAAAAGACAAAATCATCATGTCTAAAGGAAAACAGAAGAAACTGAAATTCTCCAGGCCAGGACACGTATCGGCCGGAGAATCCGAACTGGAAGATCTCCGTTCAGAAGACGAGGAACTGGTGATAGCTAACAAAAGGGTTAGCCTGAAATCACTATTTGAGGAGCTACGACGATTTCGCCGAGATGTTACGGCCGAATTTCGGGAATTCAGAGAAGAATTGAAAAGGACAAACAGCAGAGTGGACCAGGCCGAGAACCGAATCTTGGAAACAGAGGATCGAATAAAAGTGCTCGAAGATTCTGTGCTGGACCTACGCAAAAGACAAGCAGCTATAGAGGCTAAGCTAACCGACCAAGAAGGAAAACAAAGAAGAGACAACATAAGAATTCATGGTCTGATAGAAGGAACCGAAAATGGTTTTAACTCAATGGCAGAATGCGTGGAATCCTTACTAAGAGAGAAATCGGATATTCCACAAACCACCGACTTGAAGATAGAAAAGGCACATCGTTCATTAGCCGCTAGGCCGGCGGCGGAAGCGCCCCCACGTTCGGTGTTGGTAAGATTTTCCAATTTCAAAATAAAACAAGAGGTTGTAAGACTGGCCTGGCAGAAAAAAGGATTTATGCACCAGGAGAGAAAAGTCTACGTGGAACACGATTACGCCCCGGAGGTCCTTAAAAAGCGCAGGGAATACAATGACGCGAAAAAGGTGTTAAGAGAGAAGAAATTGCGCTTTCAGACACCATTTCCTGCGAAGTTAAGGGTCTTCTACGGCGATGAAACGTGTCTCTATAATTCGGCGGAAGAAGCAACAGCTGACATGGCGAAAAGAGGGCTCCCGGTAACGGTATTTAAACCCGCAGCAGACCCGAGTGAGAAGATCAAAGCGCAAACATGGACAACACAAAGACCTTCAAAATCCACGGACCAGCAGCGGGAAACCCAGCACCAGAGCGTCGCGGATAAACTATCCGTTTTCAGGTTGGAATAGCGACCTTTTTTTTTTTTTTTTTCTTTTCTCTTGAATCAATCCGCACATCCAACCCCCCTCATACAAGGTAACAAACATTAAAGGAGATGCATATTCAGCATGTGGTAAAACATTTCATGGAACAATCATATTATTTGAAACAAATAAGTCTTTGTAATAAAAAAAAAAAAACTTGTTAAAATAGAAATGTGACAATAATCAACATGTTCTCCTCATACTAACAAATACTGTTTTTGCGTGAATGTTTGATGTGATGGGGGTGGGAGGGTGCACACAATTTCACAGGGTTTAGGCATAAAAGGAAAAAAAAAAAAATCATTACAAGTTTGGATTGGGTTCTGAAACTCACGTTAAAAGCATGGGACTACTTTCAGTGGTAAGAGAGGGCCCTCAACACGTAACAGAGTTTGAGGAATTTCCCTCAGAGCCTTCACGCCATCAAGGCTCTTACAGGGTCTTTAAAAAGACCTCAGCTCAGGAAGTTCTTCTGACAGCTTTTTGTTTTAAAGTTTTTTACACTATGTTCTTAATGTTTTTCTTGTTTTTAATGTTCTTTCAGTTTCTGAGTAGCATAAAAGAGGGCCACCACACAGTTATACTAAACAAAACAACACAATGGAGAAACAGGGTGTAACCAAAATAATTTCATATAATGTAAAAGGAATCCTGAATCCAGTTAAAAGATCCAAGATTCTAGGCAAAATGAAAAAAGACAAAGCAGGAATAATACTTTTACAAGAAACCCACCTAACAGACGTGGAACACAATAAACTCAATAGACAAGGGTTTAAAATGATCTCTTCATCTTCATATAAGTCAGGGAGGAGGAGGGGAGTAGCGACATTGATATCAACCAAAATTACATTTGAAAAAAAATCAGAACACAAAGATAAAGAAGGGAGATACAGTTTGGTAACTGGGCGGCTAGAGGGAGAAGATATCACCCTGCTGAATGTGTATGCTCCCCCAGGGGCTAACTGGAAATTTTATAAAAATGTATTCGACCTAATGATAACTAAAGCTCAAGGTTTAGTGATATGTGGTGGGGACTTCAATCTTAGACTGAATCCATACTGGGATGCTTCTGGTAATTCCCCACATCAAAATAACACCCAAAACAGGAAGACTCGGATGCTACTAAAAGAATTGGGAATCTGTGACGTGTGGAGGGAATTCAACCCCAGTGTAAAAGACTATACATTTTACTCAACTCCACATTCATCTTACTCAAGGATTGACTATTTTTTTATGTTTAATAGAGACATTGGAAGAGTAAAAACATGTAAAATAGGACTGATGGATCTCTCCGACCACAGTCCGATCTACATGGACTTAAATATCCAAAAATACACAAATAATACATTTTCTTGGAGGTTAAATTCAAATGTCCTGAAAGGACCATTGAAAGATGAATTGGAATCAGATATTCTCAGATATTTGGAAGATAACGATAATGGAGAAGTATCCCCTTTAATACTGTGGGATGCATGTAAAGCTGTAATAAGAGGAAAGATTATTGCAAAACTGGCAACCCAAAAGAAACTAAGACAAGAAAAACTATCCACATTAGAGTCAGAACTTAGGAACCTAGAAAAAGAACACAAAGGCAACACTCATTCTACTGACTCGCTCAAGATTAAGGAAATTAAAAACCAAATAAATGAGATCTACACAATAGAAATCCAGAAGAAACTTACATTTCTGAAACAAAAATACTATGAAGCAGGCAGTAAATCGGCAAAATTGCTAGCCTATAAATTGAGGAAACATCAAACAGAAAGAGCAATCTACAAAATCAGAGACCCAGTATCAAAGGAAATAAAATTCAGAATTCAGGATATTCTTAAAAACTTCGAGAATTACTATAAGAACTTATACTCCCACAAAAAACATAAAAACGCATCCGAGGCATTCCTAAACACATTAAACCTTCCCCAACTTACGGAGTCACAAAATAAAACACTACTGTCAGAAATACATCCTAAAGAATTGGAAAAAGCAATTATGAAACTTAAAGCTAACAAATCCCCAGGAACTGATGGCTATACAGCAGAGTGGTACAAAACCTTTAAACAGCAACTATCTCCTCTCCTCCTGAAAACATTTAATTATGTCCTCCACACAGGGGAAATCCCCCCCTCCTGGAGAGAAGGGGTCATTGCAGTTATACCTAAACCTGAAAAGGATAAACTAGAGTGCTCCAACTACAGACCAATCAGTGTACTAAATCAGGACTATAAGCTTTTTACCATTATCCTTGCCAAAAGGTTAGAAAATATACTGACAGACCTAATTCATTTAGACCAAACAGGTTTTATAAGACAAAGACAGACACAAGACAACATTCGACGCACTTTACACATAATTCATCATATAAAAAAATATAACTTAAATGCAGTCATATTGGGATTAGATGCTGAAAAAGCATTCGATTCGGTTGACTGGTCTTTTCTATATAGAATCTTATCCAGTTTCAATTTTCATAACAACTTCATTAGAACTATACAGGCATTATATAAAAAACCAACAGCTAAAATAAGGATTAACGGTAATTTATCATCATCTTTTGAACTGGAAAGAGGATGTCGTCAGGGCTGCCCCCTGTCTCCACTGCTCTTTGCAATCTTCATAGAACCTCTGAGCCAATGGATAAGACAAAACCAAAAAATTCAAGGTATTACACTTGGTCAGAAGGAACATAAAATAGCACTCTTTGCTGATGACATTTTAATATACCTAGGGCAGCCGGACACTTCTTTACCAGAACTAACCTCAGTTTTTTCAGAGTATGGAGATTTATCGGGATACAAATTAAATATGCATAAAACCCAAGTTTTAACATTCAACTATGACCCAAATCATTATTCACTAAGCAAACTCAAAACTAACTGGGAGTCGGAATCTATGAAATATCTGGGGGTCAATATCCCGAAACAACTCAACAAAATTATATCACTAAACTATGATCCACTGGTGACAAAAATAAAATCTGACCTAGCAAGATGGAATATGATACCATTCTTGGGTACTGCACAAAGAATTGAAGCAGTCAAAATGAATATACTTCCACGTCTTCTATACCTTTTCCAAACAATACCGGTAGAACCTCCCAAAAAAACATGGCAGGAGCTGGACAGAAGGATCTCAAGATTCATATGGCAGGGCAAGAGACCTAGAATCAGATATAGAACCCTACAGCTAAACAAAGACAAAGGTGGGCTCGCGCTGCCAAATATCAGGGACTACTTTAAAGCCGCACAAATTAAAACTTTAGTAGAGATATGTAACCCAGTCTACACTGCACAATGGAAGGAGATCGAATGCCAAATAACAAGTGACATCCCCCTACAGGCGATAATAGGGAACAATGTCTTACCTAAGCTTTTGAATAACACTAACCCGTGGATAGAGACCCCGCTAAAAATTTGGTTTAAGATAGTCAGAGAGAATCAAACTAAAGAGCCCTATCGACTTCTGCAATGGATCGCCTATGATCAGGACTTTACTCCTAATAAAACAGACACCAGATTTAAAAAGTGGAAGGAGAAAGGGCTGATAAAATATTACGATTTTTTTAAAGGGCAAATCTTAAGAAGTTTTGAAGATTTGAAAAAACAAGGCCTAATAAATCAAGACCTTTACAGGTTCTTCCAGCTTAGACACCACATAAACAATATACTTAAAAAGGAGGTTTTGGAAAGGGCCCAGTCAGGTGTTCTGAAGGTCTTCTTAATGGCATATAAAGGGATCCCAGGGATCAGATACATTTCTAAAATATACCAAGGTCTTCAAGACTTAAAAGGAGACAACACATCTTATATAAAAGAGAGATGGGAAAAAGAGGGGAATTTCACTTTACAACTGGAAATATGGGAAAAGCTAAATAAACAGCAATGGAAAAGTACCTCATCCCTGCAGTGGAGAGAATTTGGATGGAAAAACTTGGCAAGATTTTTCAGAACACCTGCACAAAACAAATTTACCCATAAGGGATTGAACTGTTGGCGCTTGTGTGGTGAAAAGACTGCAAATCATTTTCATGTGTTTTGGTCATGCCCAGTTATCCACCAATATTGGACCAAGGTACAGACAATATTGGGGAAAATATTCAAAATTACAGTTCCCTTTTCTTTTGTAACTTTGTATTTGGGTTTACTACCGGACTCACTGGAAAGACGAGGAGAAAAATACTTATTCAATGTTTTAATATTGGCAAGCAAAAAAGCTCTAACTAAAAAATGGATGTTGAAGGACTGTCCTACACCTGAAGATTGGACTAACGTGATCCAAGACATTTACTCGATGGAAAAGTTGACATTCGCACTGAGACAGGACATGGATGTGTTCATGAACTTTTGGCAACCCTGGACCGCATATGTGTCTTCCATTAGATCTAATCTTTGAGAAATACCATTTCAATAGTGGTTCCGCTCTTTGTTCCAACGCTACTCAGATGCTCTTTTATCTTTATTTACTTACTTTTTCTTTTTGTTTGTTTTTTACTGGTTTGTTTGTTTTTTTTTTGTTATTTGTTTCTTGTTTTTTTTTCTCTTTAATTTCACTTTTTCTTTCACTTTAAAAAAAAAAAAAGGGGGTGTTGTAAGAATTAATCTTCCAATGTTGTCAGATATCAGAAAATAAGGGAACATGTGATGAAAATGTAAACACTGCATTGCTGTAACGACCTGTATACCCTTTACAAAAACTTAAATAAAAAACAAAAAACAAAAAAAACAATGCAAGACGACCTTACATGCTGGAGGACACTACCTATATCACTACTGGGAAGAGTTGCAACCATTAAAATGATGGTCCTTCCTAAAATCAACTATTTGTTCTCAATGATTCCTACCCAACCATCTATGGCCTGGTTTAAATCTTTAGACTCAAATATAAGTAAATTTTTATGGAAGGATAAACCATCACGGATCAGTCTAAAAACTCTTCAAAAAGCAAAAGAATGTGGAGGTTTAGATCTACCAGATTGCTTTAATTACTTTTTAGCCAATAGATTGCAGTTTGTTTCTAAATGGACAAAATCAACCCCACTAGGAAACCCATGGTTAGATGCTGAACAGGCTGTCCGTGGGTCACTAAATATCTCTAACTTGCCTTTTATGATCCCTATATTAAACGCCATGACTGTTTTGTTTTTTTGTTTTTTTTTGTAACTTTGATTTTTATTCATTTTTCATCATACATATTACATTCAGATCACAGTCTATATTAAAAAAAAGGAGCTAGAGGAAGAAAGAAAAAAAAAGAAAAAAAAGGGGGGGGACAAATGTTGGAGCATCAAGTTTTTAGTTTCCATCTCTTAATTCTTCTGGTTTTTCCATTGTCTTTGGTTATTCTTTCAATTTCTGTCTCGTTGTTGCACTTAGTAGTGTGTCCATTTCCGCCATTTTTTTTCATATTGTCCTTCTTGCATTCTTTGTCGATATGTTAGTTTTTCCATCAAACGTATATCCCCAACAATGTCAGTCCATTGCTCTTGGTCAGGAAGAACTTCTGATCGCCATTTTCTTGTGATTGTTTTTTTTACATGCAATCAGCAAGATTTTAACTAGATATCTGTCCTCAGCCTGTATTACATTGTCTCTTTTAAGATCACATAAATACATCAAGTTACAGTTCATTGGTATATTATATCCTAATATCCTCTGTATTGTCACATGTATAGATTTCCAGAATGATGAGATTTTGCAGCATTTCCAAAACATATGTGAGTGGTCTGCATTTTGAGCCCCACAGCCCCTCCAGCATATAGACTGGGTATTTGTATATTTTCTTTAAATCTGTGGTGTAATGAAATAGCGAATCAGGTTTTTCCATCCAAATTCCCTCCATGTCCTTGAACTTGTTGATGTGTGTTGTGTTTTCCATATTTCTTGCCAGTTTTCTTCTGTTATGTTTAAATTTAGCTCTTTCTCCCATTTCTCCTTTATATAGTTACTTGAATGTTTGTTTGCCGTAAGTTTCTGATATAGCTTTGAAATAATTCTTATTTTATTTCCTGCATATGAGCTTAAAATGAATTCTATAATCTCGCTCACATCTGTGTGGAGGTTATGCCTAATCTTCCTCATATAATAATCTCTCATCTGCAGATGTCTGAAGAATTCAGATTTTTCTAGTTTAAATTTTCTTCTCATGTATACAAAACTCCCGAAATCTTTTTTTTCCGATATTGCCCCATGCTGTGATTCCCTTGTTCACCAGATTTTTGTATCCCCTATCTTGCTTTGCCGGTTCAAACTGACTGTCAAATGCTACCCATTTCAATAGTTTTATGTCCTCCTTTATATTATACTTTTGTACTATTTTATACCACTGTTCCAAAGTAAATTTAGTGATTGGGTCTATTTGTTTGATTTGCTTATATGCATCCTTATCCTCTATTATGCTTTGTACTGGGAGTCCCTCAATTTCCTTTTCCATTTCTTTCCATTTTGCCTCATATCCTCCGTCGCACCAACATATGATATATCTTATTTGTGCTGAGTAGTAATATTCCTTTAGACTCGGTAGGCCCATGTCTCCTTTCTCTTTTGGTAACTGGAGAGTTTTATATTTCACTCTTGGCTTTTTACCTCCCCAAACAAATCTCGATATCATCCTGTCCCACTTTCAGAACTGGGCACCAGGAATCTCTGTTGGTAGAGCCTGGAAGAGGTAAAGCAGTCTAGGTTGTATGCTGATTTTGACTGTCGTAATTTTTGAATTCAGATCCATATTTAAGATTGACCATCTATCAATATCTTTTTTTATTTCTTGTTCCAACCTATCATAGTTTGCTTTATAGATTTTGCTTAGATCTTTAGGTATGCTCACTCCAAGGTATTTTATTTCTTTTTGTTTCCAGTTTAGTTTGATCTTATCAGTTATCTGGTTTAAAGGGTTATAGTGGAATGTCAGTACAGTGATCCCTCACTACTTCGCGCTTCATCTTTTGCACCCTCAGTGCATCGCGGATTTTTCAAAAATATTCATCAAAAATTCAAAATTGAGAAAAAATGGGCGGGCGCTACCAGAAAGCAGGGAGACTACATTAGAACATCAGGTATCAACACGGAGAGCCCGCACAACTCAAAATCCACCTCTCTGACCACCGCTCCACTCCTCTCCGCCCACCTCTTCACCGCTCGGGAATCTCGCAAGCTGATTGGCCGAGACGTTTTACCCAGCTTCTCTCCCTGCCGAGCGCCCATACCCAGTGAAGGAAGACCGCATTCATTGTTCGCTGTTCTCTTGTGCCTTTTTGTGCGAAATAGTCTTCCCGTCGAGCCACTACGCCACCTCCTGCAGCTTCTCCAGCTCTATCGGAAGCTGCCCTCGACGATCCTGCGCCTCTAGCACCTGACTATGAGGCGTCACCTGAGGAGCAGTAAAGCTCTCATTAACCTGTGCAGTAAATCATCTTCATCTTGAGTTACGTGTCTTGTTATAAGAATAAAAGAGTTCTAAAAACATATTTATGTACACTTTATTTACATCTACGTATGTATGTTTACTTACACACACACACACACACACACACACACACACACGTATCATATGAGAGAGAGAGTGAGAGAATGAACGTACGTATTATTTATGGGTGACGTCATTAGGGGTGACGCTACTTCGCGGTTTTTCACTTTTCGCGGTCGGTTCTGGAACCCATTAGCCGCGATAAGTGAGGGATCACTATATTTGTGTTTTTGTTATGTTTATCTTGTATCCTGATAATTTTCCAAAATTTTCTATCAAGTTCATCATTTCCATTATTGATTCATCTGGTTGTTCAAGGTAAACTATAATATCGTCTGCAAATAGCCCAATCTTGTGTTCCGCACCCTTTATTGTTACACCTTTTAATTTCTTATTTTGTCGCATCGCTTGAGCCAGTGGCTCTATGAACAGAGCAAACAAGGTGGGCGATAGGCAGCATCCCTACCTAGTTGATCTTTGTATATTTACTTTGTCTGTTAAGCTACCGTTTATCTTGATTCTTGCCACAGGTTTTTGATACAGTGTCTTTATGCATTGTACTGATTTTTCGTTAAATCCAAAGCATTCCAGCACATTATATAGGAACATCCAATTAACCCTATCAAATGCTTTTTCTGCGTCTAAACTCATTATTACTGCGCTTTTCTTTTCTTTATGTATTTGATTAATTATATGTATTGTTCTCCTGATATTATCATGTGTTTGGCATCCCTCTATGAAACCAGTTTGATCATCCTCTATCAATTCCGTCAAGAATGTCTTTATTCGTTTACAGATAATTGTTGTATATATTTTATAATCCACATTTAATAAAGAGATTGGCCTATAGTTTCTGCATTGTTCCCTATCTTTCCCTGGCTTTAAAATAACTGAAATAATGGCTTCGTTCCATGATGGAGGTATTTTGTTGTTGTTTAATGTCCAATTGAATGACTTTAGGAGCTGTGGCGTGAGTTCTTCTATAAACAGTTTATAAAACTCAGATGGGTATCCATTACTACCTGGTGATTTATCATTTTTAAGTGACTTAATCACATCTTTAATCTCTTGTGTTGTTATTTCTGCTGTTAGCTTTTCATTTTGTTGGTTTCCTATTGATGGCAAGTCCAATGTGCATAGAAATTTTTTAATATCCTTAACATTTGTCTCTTCAGGTTGCGTGTATAGCTCTTGATAGAAATTATGGAATATTTCTTTGATGTTTTCTGGGTTAACTGTGGTTTTATTTGTGATGGGGTCCTTAATCTTATATACATTATTCACTGTTTGTTGTTTTCTTAACCGTTTTGCCAGCAGTTTTGTGGCCTTTGGCCCCGTTTCATAATATTTTTGTTTTAAATATCTATTTTTCCTTTCAATTTCATCTATTTGTATTTCTTTTATCTTTATTTTTTCTTCCTTAATTTCTTGATATATTTTTGGGTCATTTGTGCTTTGATGTTTACGTTCTAATTCCCTCAGTCTCTCACATCTTTGTTCATATGTTTCCAGTTTAGACTTATTTGCTTTTCCTGATTCAACAATTAATTTACCTCTTAACACGGCTTTTAGTGCATCCCATAGTATTGTTGGGTCCACTTCTTCATTATCATTCTCCTCGATATACTCGTTTATGTTTACTTTTGTTCTTTCTTTCATTTTCTCATCATTTAACAGTCCTACATTAAGTTTCCATGTTGTTTGTTGTTTTCTATTGTTTAAATACAGTATATTTCCATGTATATAGGATTATGATCTGATATTTCTGCCCCTCCAATCCGACAATTTCTCACCCTGTGTCTGTCACCTTCATTCATAAGGAAATAAGCTATTCTAGAGTGTACTTTATGGACTGCTGAATAATGTGTATAGTCTTTTTCGAGTGGGTGCAGGTTCCTCCATATGTCTACCATACCCATTTCTGCCAGTGAGGTTCTTATGAACTTTGTTACATGTTTTTTTGTCTTAACACTTGTTGTGTCAACTTCATGATCCATGACAGCATTTAAGTCTCCTCCACAAATTAAGACTCTTTCACTGTGTGTTGCTATGAGATCAAACAGTTGTTGAAAAAAACCCTTGTCACTTTCTGGTGGGGCATAGATGTTCACTAATGTGATTTGCATACCATCTATTCTTCCCTTTATTATTACATACCTGCCTTCTTTATCCTGGATTTCTTGTTCACATTCAAATTGTATTTTATTTGAAATTAGTATCATAACCCCCCTTTTAGTTCCTCCCTTAAATGAACTGTAGTAGGAGTTCTTATAGCCAAATCTTTTTAGTTTCTCATGTTCTGTCTTGCTCAAATGTGTCTCTTGCATAAATATAATTTCGGCTTTTTCCTTCTTGAATTTTCTTATTATTCTTTCCCTTTTAACAGGTGAGTTCAGACCATTCACGTTTAATGTCATTATCTTAAGATTTTTAACCATATTCATGTTTTTCCATTTTTTTAACTTGTGCTCCTAACCCCTTTAACAACAAAACTAACACATATTTGTACAAAAACACATTAACAAATCTCGACCTCCGTACTTTGGGCCTTTCTTCTGCCCACTGGTCCCTGTTGGTGGGTGGAGGGATTGTCCTCACCGAGTGAGGGGCCCTCCCTAGACCTGTATTTACTATCCAAGTAATAGTCATTAGTCTAGAAATGTCCAACAAAAATCACTTAAACCTCTCCTAGCCGTTTGTTTCTCTTTTACCTTGTCTTCTTGGCCTTCATTTCTTGTGTCCTTCTTAATCTTTGTTATAATCTAGGCTTTCCGTTGAAAGCCTTGTAGTTTTTCTTGGGCCCGGTGTGCCACGTCCGTCTCCCGTCTTCTGCCGCTCACTCGCCTCCACTCCGGCTGTCGCGATACGTTCAGTGCTGCCTCTGCCCCAGCCGCTTCCTCCGGTACGCTCACCACAAAGCCTCGCTCCGTCATGTCCCGCACTGCCTCTCTGGCCGTGTTGTAGGTCTTCACGCCGTCCTCCCAATGAATTCTCATCTTCGTTAGCGGCGTTTGGAATCTAATTTTTTTCTCTTTCGGCATTTTTTTAATGTTGGCATATTTCTTTCACTGCTGCACAATTTCTGTCGGGTAGTCATGGTCAAAGAATATCTGTTTGTCGCCGACTCGTATCTTTTTTTTCCACACTTGTGTCAGGATTCTTTCCTTTATGTCGTATTTCAGAAAGTTTACCACAACTGACCAGGGTGTAGAGTTTGGATTCGGGTTCTGTGCCGAGGCTCTGTGCGCTTGTTGGATCTGCAGGTCCGTTTCATCGGGCAGCTCAAGCTCTTTTTTTAAGAAATGATCCATGAATTTCGTCATCGAGTTGCCTTCAATGCCCTCCGGAATCCCGAAGATGCGTATATTGCTCCGCCTGGACCTGCTCTCCAGGTCGGTTATTTTTTCCTGCATCCTCTGTGTTTGTGCCGTCAGGGTCTGCAGCCGCTCGCTTGCCTCGGTCTTCCAGTCTTCCAACTCCGATATTCAAGCCTGTGCTTCTGTCATACATGCCCGTTGAGTGTGTAGCTCCTCCATGTTTTCAGCTAGCTTGTGCTCCATTTCTCTTCGGAGACCCATAATTTCCTCCTTCATTTCTTTTTTCAGCTCTTCCTTAAGAGCCGTTAAATCCTGTTGGAGTTGTCGCTTGAAGTCTTATGTCTTTACCTATATTGGCGATGCCAGTGTTCATAATATCGAGTTTGGCGTCCTCCATTTTCTCTGCTGTAGTCACCTCGTTTTTTTGGGCCTCGTGTTCAGCGATTTCTCCTGCGTTGTTGAAGAGGGATTCTTTAATTTTACCCTGCTTTTGTCCGTGTGCCTGGCTTCTTCGTGTTTTCATCCCTTGGTTTATTGATCCATTTATGTCGAGTTGGCCATTTACCAATGATTTTTAATCCGACTAGGGAGAGCTCTCTGTTTAAGCATTATGTCTCTCCGCCATCTTCCCGGAAGCCCTCAAACGCCATGACTGTTTTAAAAGCATTAATATCAGCTCCTCTCTGACAGCTTGGTGGAAATTTCTAAAAATAACGGGGTCTTTGCTTGTCCCTTGTAAGCTCACACCCATTTGGAATAATCCTGATATCTTGCAAAAGAAGAGCACTGATTCCAAAGTTCTGGCGGAAGACATGTGAGGACCTGTTGGCATGCCTTGGGTATCGTGTCCCATCCTCACCCACACTTTGCATATTAGGCGATATAAGTGAAATAAATATATAGGCAAGGATGTCATACATGGTTCTCACCGCCTTATGCATCGCAAAGAAAACTATCCTCATGAATTGGAACTCAAGAAATAATTTATGCATGACTCACTATAATAACTTACTATTTGATTATATTAGCCTGGAGAGAATGTCTGCCAATTGGCTGAATTCAAATCTCTCTGGTCCCCGCTTATTAATTCTATAACCTGAAAGGTGGCGGGCGGTGGCTCGCTCTCTTTGGCGCTTCTGGTGGCTGGCTGCGCCCTGACCGCAAGGGGCTGGTGTCCGGGAAGCCTGTTCCAGGGTGGCTGTGTGTCTTGCCCGGAGGGGGTCTGCGGGGTGGGCCGTGGCCCCTAGTGCTTGGGGGGGGGGTTCCCCCCTGGGCCAGCCCAGTGGTGCCTGGCTTTCCTGGGGCTTGATGACCTTGGGCATTTGTGCCCTGTGGGGGTTGGCTGCGCTGCCTTGCCTGCTCGGGGTTCCTGGGGGGGAGGGGGGTTGCTGCGACCAACCCCCCTCTTCATATGTTTCCTGACAAACCACTCACACGCACACACTTATTTTGTGTGCACTCTCATATATATGCACATGGACGCACATGCACAAATGTCTCTCCTTTAACAGGTACAGATACCAGACTCGTATTGAGACATCTTCGGTGGAAGAAGCAGTTTGTCTTCTGTTTGTTTTAGTTGTTGGTTTGTTTGTCTTTTTGTCTGTTCCCCTCCCTTTTCTTTCCCCTACACACTTCCTTTCCCTATTCGCCCTCCTGTGGAGTCCTCCATGGGTAAAATAATTTAAATAAAGTATTAAAAGTTATTACAGGAGGAGTTTACAACAATTACAGTACATAGTTAGGTACTGTATAAAGCTCGTTTTGGCAAAGTAAATCTGTTTTAGCACAATAAGGGTAACAGACCTCTGGTCTGCTTACCTAGCTGCCTGACAGGACAAGGGGGGGGGGGATTCCACAGTCTATGCTGCTCATAGAGACTACACATTACACTATTTGCACAAATAAGGAATATTGCTTTTCAATGCATGTTAGTATTTTAATTATTGAAGGTTACAGCACTGTAACCTGTACAACACTGTACTCATTCAACTGTGAAATATACTGTTAATATAAATATTGCTGAATAATTGAACTGTTTACTAGCACTGTAAATACTATTTTACTTTTTTTACTGTAAAAACTATTTTACTTTTAACTTTTTGCACTGTGTATATTCTTATCTTATTATTTATTATTGCTCTGAGTACTACTATCTACTAATAAAGGATTGATTATCTTATCTTTTATTCCCTGTGGTTTTTTTTGTTTTTGTTTTTTTTTGAGTGGCTCTAAAGTTTACAAAACCTGGCCAAAACATTTGTAACATCTTACCTCATCTCCATTTCTGTTTCTCCACAACCCTAAGCTGTTTATGATAGCAAGCCAACTAGACTAGAAAGTATTAGAACACAGAAATACTTGCATTGTGCAATATTGGATCCCTTCAGTAGATTTCCTACACTGATGATTAGTACATCAGTGATTAGTACCCCCCAGGAGGATGACAAATGATGAGTTTAGATATGGTAGACTGTCAGTATTTCTCAACTCTGACTTATTCAGCAGCCATAGAAAGCAGTAGAATTTCTTAACACATAAGAATCACACAGATGGAGCAGAATCAAGTTGTTGAGATGTAAGCTGCATTTGAGGTAAACACAGGCGTCCGCATGGGAACTACATTATAACTCGTTAAGAACGAGAGTGAAGGGGGGGGCTGTCAATTATTTATCATGCTTATAAAGTGGTGCATGAAAGCCTAAGAGACACTCAGCAGCACTAGGGATATGTATAAGTTTGCTAAAGGAAATGAATTCTCAACTGTACTCAACTGGTACAGACTTCTATATTTTATATGCTATGGTCATAGCTTTTAAAAGGAAATTCAAGGGGTTATCCATAGATGTTTTAGATGTTCCAACACTTATTGCTTATGTATATTAAATAGAAGTATGCAAAACAGGTGTATTAGGCCCAATAGCATAATGCTCTTAAAACCTTCCAAATATTTTCTTCTATATGTTTCATTAATGGGCAACGCGGTGGTGGAGTGGTTAGCACTGCAGCAGCACAGTAACTCACCCTTGGCCGGGGGATCCTGGGTTCGATCCCAGCCCCCGACCAACAGTGATCTGTGTGGAGTTTGCATGTTCTCCCCGTGTCTGCATGGGTTTACTCCGGTTTCCTCCCACATGCCAAAAACATGCAAGTTAGGTTAATTGGCATCAACTGGGGATTCTAAATTGTCCTTAGGTATGACTGTGAGAGTGAATGGCTGTCTGTCTCTCTGTGTTGGCCCTGCAATGGACTGGTGATCTGTCCAGGGTGTACCCTGCCTCTCGCCCAGAGATGCTGGGATAGGCTTCAGCCCCCCTGCGACCCGAAAAGGATTAAGCGGAAGAAGATGGATGGATAGATGCTTCATTAATGCTTGATTTGACCTATCAGAATTTACTATATTACCTTAAATTAAAAGTCATATTCACAACACAATGGTGTATTTGTGGGTTTTAACCTTCTAAAATGCTTTCTTGGGTCATATCATTACATTTAAAATATTAAGATCTCTTTTCACTTAGAAACATTTATATTTTTACACTTTTGCAAAATGAACAGAAGCCAGGATAGCTCTCCTGGGTTACATTACTGTCATGAATCCGGGTTTGAAGGCCAAACCCGGCTGTGACTTATTGTTATGATTTGTCTTAGTTTCCTCCTGACAGCTCTGGCACGCCGCCTCCTCCTGTCACGCTCCGTCAGCTGCACTGTCACGGGTGCTCACACGCATACACACACCCACACGCACACACACATGCACACACTCCATTCACTCTCATTCACACACGCTCGCACACACCGGATGCCAATCAGTTCTGCCCACGCATTCTCACATCGGCTGGAGTATCTGTTGGCTGCTCCAGAAGAAAGAGATTGTTGGGGCATTCACCCTCGTTCATGGCAGCTAGCTCTCCATGAATGATGTATCACTCTGTTCACGTTCTCAGCCAGACATCTTCAGATGATTAATCCCTGGGTGTTCGCGGGTGCCGCAGCTTTCAATCCTCATCCGCCAGACTGCTCGGGCAGCTCTGAATTTGTTCCAGCCCTAAGTGTTCATTTGCCTTTCCTTTTGTGCTATCGCTGCGTCGGCACTAGGCTGTCGCCTTTTCCTGTTGTTCATTTAGCAGTTCGGTAGCACTAGGCATTCTCCTCCCCGGCTGTAGAAAATCCGGGAAGCCCCCTGCTTGTCTGGTGGCCCTTATCTCAGCATATTCATCTCTCTGTATTGTGGACATTGTTGGATTTGTTATTTTCTTTGTGTTTGTTAATGAAGTGCACCATCTACTCTCGCTTTTGGGTTTATTCATTCCCCTCCGTGCGCTGTGGAGAAGCGCACGGAGAGTTTATGACAGAATGCCCCGACCAGTGTAAAGAGCCCAGTGGAGAGGTGGTGCACGAGTGTATTTTTGCTTTTTCTCCTTAGGGCTTTTTCCTCTACTCGTCACCATGGATTTTTCCATTTTTGGACTGAGCCCCGAGGAGTGTGGAGTGGCTGATCAAGCTGTGGTATTCGTTTCCCAGGCTCAAGCCACCAACTTCCAGGAGGAGAATTTCTTGCTGTTCGACATCACTGTCAGGGTGCTCCAGACATGCCCCAGTCTTTGGAAATATCCGGGGTTGACATTGTTTCTCACCGCGGTCCACGAGTCACGCCGACAGCTGGAGGAAATGATAGGAGGAGCCATCGGAGCTGTACCGCGGCTTCCCACGGCGCGCTCCCGGAGGACCGGAGCCTGCCGCTCGCCGCATGAGCCGGAGTGCTCCTCCCCCCGCTGGATTTCTCATCCTACTCCTGGGAGGACAAAATAGGACACCAAGGTAGCAGTGGACATTATCACCAGTCAGGAGTTCAGGCAAGTTCATCTCCATTCTCTTGCTATGTCTCCTGAGGTGATTAATCAGATTTCTGTGGAGGAGCTTCAGAAATTGTTACCCGCTGAAGCTCCCCAAACAACTGCTGTCACGGCTCCTTATTCCCTGTCTTCTGTCTCCCTTCACTCCCCGCCGTTCCTGGAGAGGATCGTCGGATGCAGGAGGAGCGGGAGGAGTCAACCACATGGCGTAAGGGTAATCCTAGGTCTAAGTGACGGAAGAGGCCTGTTACCTCATTGGCAGCTCCTAATCGGACGTCAAGCCCAACCGCTGCTGCGACGAAGCCCCCCTCGGTGCCAGCTGTCGTACCAGCAGACGCCCCTTTAGCTTCAGCTGCAGTTCCTGTCGTTGGGTCGTCCACCCCAGCCGCAGGAGAGATTGTGTGTGCCACTCCGGACCCGCCCACCTCCGTGCCATTCGGGCCGGCTCCTCCGTCAATCACAGAGGAGCCTAGAAGACCTATGGGCATGGAGAGGGAGGACAGCATGCCGCTGGCAGCCGCCAGCATTCAGACCCGGGAGGCCAGGCAAGTGGGTTTTCATGCAACCTTAGTCATTAAGGATAAGACTTGTCTGTCCTCCGGGAGAGAGCGTCATGCTAGGCAGTTGCCTGAGTGCTCTCCCCCTGCTGCTCATATGATGAACTCACCAGTTTTCTCTGTGTCTCCATCCCCTGCCTGGGAGTGTCCATCAGCCATGGAGCTCGACAATCAGGGAGGAGGGAATGCGCGGTGCTGGAGGACTGCACCCCGCAGATCCGCTACGACCAGAGGAGGAGCGCTGTGACTGACCGGAAGCCAATGAAGGAGCATCCTCCCGCTTCAGTCTCTGCGGACACAATGCCACCCAGGTCTCCACCTCCAGACTTCATGCTGGGGGGATTACCGGCATTAGGGGCTTCACTGGAGGAGACCATGACTGCCAAGACCATCCTACCTGCTGTGGGGGCCACCATGGCAAAGCCGTCCCCCAGACCGGACCTCCAGCCAATTGGACCCCAAACATCATCGTTGGAGTCCTGGACGGCGATAGAACCCGAGCATAGTCAAGTAATCTCTCCTGTAGTTCACCTGTCATGTGTTGAGAGTTCTTGCCTGACTCTTGGGGAGGAGAGTCGGGTGCAGCCCCCAGCTGCATCCCAACTTTCCTCCCCGGGCTCTGCCGCTGCTGGCGACCCTAACCGTCTCCATTCTCCCGTCTCCTTCGAGCTCCTTCCTAGGGTCGCTGGAGAGGAGCTGCCACAACCGGGGTTGCCCATGGACGACGAGGAGGGTCCAGTTGTCCCGAAGGAGGTTAACAGGGGTGCAGCACCTGACGGACTGGAGGAATCTACGCACCCTAAATCACCGGAGTCCTGGACGGCGGTGGAGCCAGAAGTCAGGCAAGTGTGCGCCATTATTTATTTTATTTTTTTTGATTTTGTATACTTTATTGATCCCCATAGGGGAAATTGAGGGCATCCACTTGGATGGATGAAGCAGCCACGGTACGGCACTATCCCTTAACCATTCACACACACATTCACACCTAGGGCCACTTTAGAGACTCCAGTTAACCTAACCTGCATGTTTTTGGCCTGTGGGAGGAAACCAGAGAAATCCCGGAGTAAACCCACTCAGATACGGGGAGAACATGCAAACTCCACACAGATCACTGTTGGTCAGGGGCTGGGATCGAACCAGGGATCCCATGGCCAAGGGAGTGTCAATATTAATGTCACACTGCCCGACTTATGGTGAGGTGGACCCGGGGCAGCTCACAGTAACCCTCGGGACCGCCACACCGGGCTCTGCCGCTACCAGCGATCCTGATCCGGTTTCTCTCTCTCTCTCTTTGGGTTCGGAGCCTCCAGCCAGGGTCGCTGGAGAGCTACTGGAGGCAACTGAGGATCGGGGTCCAACACCGGAGGACATGAACAGCATCACCTCCCTCGCTGAGGAGGCCACTGCGGAAGCAATGAGGCCCCCGATGGGGGTCACCGCAGGTGCAACGGTGCTCCAAGCGGAGCCCACCGCGGGTGCAACAGGGCCTGAGCCAGGGTCCACCGCAGGTGCAGCAGAGCCCCAGCTGGAGTCCACCGCTGGTGCAGCAGGGTCTGAGCCAGAGTCCACCGCTGGTGCAGCCACGTCCCAGACCGGGACCATCACAGGTGCTATGGTCCCCCTGCCCCAAGCCTCGAACGGCAGAGGGACTCCCGTTCCTTGACTTCGCCGCCAAGGTTCCCGAGTTTGGAGGCTGCCTCTCTGCCATCCTCTCAGGTCCTGGTGGCTCCACCACACTAGTTGGCCACCCGAAGGACTTGGCTTATGGGTCGAGTGGCCCATCGGCCCGGGCAGGCCACCGGACACAATCCCACGGGCCGCCAGCTGGACTTGGGACTTGGGCAGGCCACTCGATCTACCACGCCTCACCATACTGGGGGCCTGGGACTCATGTCGACCCCCTGAACTTTGGACTTTGGGGGAGGGGGTTAATGTTCCAGGTTGGGGGTCGTTAGGAGGGGTTTGCTCTTTATTCTATTTTTGTTCTGATTGTGTCTTCACTGGTTGCTTCCCTCCTAACTGGTTTTCCCCCACCTCCCACCCTGGGTTAATGTTTGTTGCCGGGGGGGGAGGGGGGTTCCCTTGAGGGGTGTTGTTTCTTTTCTTTTTTGCTGATGGTGCTGGGTGACTGGCATCCACCCCTGGGGGGGGAGCTGTCATGAATCGTTCTGACTTATTGTTATGATTTGTCTTAGTTTCCACCTGACAGCTCTGGCACGCCCCCTCCTCCTGTCAAGCTCCGTCAGCTGCACTGTCACGGGTGCTCACACATATACACACATCCACATGCACACGCTCTCTCATTCACACACACCAGATGCCAGTCAGTTCTGCCCACGCATTCTCACACCAGCAATCTCTTTCCTCGTTAGCTTTTGGAGTATTTGTTGGCCGCTCCAGAGGAAAGAGATTGTCAGGGCATTCACCCTCGTTCATGGCAGCTAGCTCTCCATGAATGACGTATCACTTCCTTCACGTTCTCAGCCAGACATCTTCAGATGATTAATCCCTGGGTGTTCGCGGGTGCCGCAGCTTCCTATCCTCATCCACCAGACTTCTCGGACAGCTCTGAATTTGTTCCAGCCGTAAGTGTTCATTTGCCTTTCCTTTTGTGCTATCGCTGCGTCGGCACTTGGCTGTCGCCTTTCCCTGTTGTGCGTTTACAGTTTGGTAGCACTAGGTATTCTCCTTCCCGGCTGTAGAACATCCGGGTAGCCCCCTGCTTGTCTGGTGGCACTTATCTTAGCATTTTCATCTCTCTGTATTGTGGACATTGTTGGATTTGTTATTTTCTTTGTGTTGTTAATGAAGTGCACCATCTACTCTCGCTTTTGGGTTTATTCATTCTTCTCCTCCGTGCGCTATGGAGAAGTGCATGGAGAGTTTATGACAATTACCCTAAATCAGGGGTGCCCAACCTGGGGCTCCTGGAGCATTCAGGTTTCTGTGGGAAATTTTCTAATTTTACTTCTTAATTGGTCCAAAGATTTGCAAATAATTAGTCATTGTTGTGCATGTGTTCTGTAGGCACCCATGCACAACAACAGCAACCAGCTTTCTGGGCTAAAATGCTAAAAACAGGAAAAGGAAATGAGGAGTTCTTCTTCTTTGGTATATTACGTGTCATCCATTGAGTCCTCCAACGGATGTCTGCCACTTTCTGAAACTGGCAGATCAGTACAAATCAGTACAAATCCTGAATGGAGCCGATCATGTCAGAGTGAGATGACGGGGCAGCGCCGTGCTCTGCCACTAGGGGCACACAAATTCACACACTCAGAGGGTTAAGCCAATCATTGAATTCTTCCCACTTGCATCGCTACTTTTGCAAACATTTACATTTGACTGAAGCATGATGTTATGTCTGGAAACTGGGGAAGGACCAACAGAGAATGGTGTTTACTTGGAACATGAACTTTATTACATAAACTCTATGCTGGTGATACAGAGTATGTTGTTATATGGCAGAGCACTGCAACCGAGCGTAAAGAGAACAAAGGGCAAAGAGGCTGTAAGATGGCCGTCCCTCACATTATATGTGCTTGGTGTGATGACGTCACCAAACAGCCACGTCACCATGCTGACACCAACCAAACCTGTGGTTACCTTACACCACATTCACTCCCCCCCCCCCCAAAAAAACAGAAGAACACACATATACGAATTGACCCTCCTCAATTTGTTACAGTAAAACCCCCCAAAACTAGCTAGGGACAACGGGTAGACTACCGCGTAGCCCAACACAGCTGAATGGTTTATTGTGCCACTATTCATTGGCAGCCGTACTCCTAGCTAAACAGTCCTTTCATTGAGGAAGGTAGTTCAGTTCAAGAGGCCCTGAGGCCAGCTTGTAGTGGACGCGCCCCTGGAGGTGCCGGCTGCAGCAGACCTGGGCGCCATCCCGCTGGAGCCATGGCACGCTCATCAACAATGTCCCAGCCAGGATCCCACACCAGCTGGGTCGGCTCCAATGCTGCGTCTTGCTCCGTGGCAGCTGCTCTTACCTTCTGTAGATGGCCGGTTTGCCATCTCGAACCATCAGACCGTTTTAGCCATGTTCTTGCCCTCTCAACTTGGCTGAAGTCCGTTTGCAGCAGCAACATTAATTTTATTGACAATTTTAACCCCTTGCACTCTGGTCAATTTCCCTAAAAACGCCTAAAAATAACGTACCCAAAGTAAATCAAAAGCTGTTCTTCAACCCTTTGCAGCATCTTCATGGGGTTGGTCTCATTTAAAAGAAAACACTTTGAATTTTTTGGGAAAACAGTCATAATGTCTCTAAGTGCTCCTGCCACTGAGTAACAGTCATCTAAACATACTGAACTTGAAGAAAATAAAGTTCGCCTGGGTGTTTTTTTGGATACAAATGCTTGCAAATAACACACAGCTGTCAGATCCGGGCTGGAAAATGCAACTGAAATGTAGAAACAAGTGTTATCCAGCTGAGGTCAAAATTTTGCAACAATACCACAAAAAATGAATATATTACACAGCTTTTTTGTCAGGTTGTTCCCAGGCGTTTTTGAACTGTGCCAAATTGTGCCAAATGGCACAGTTTGGAAAAACGTCTGTAACTTTTGAATGATTCAATATAGAAGCTTCATCTTGGGCTCTAATGAAAGGTGACACTCAGGGCTGTGTGTGTGTGTGTGGGGGGGTGTTGTTGATTCATGAATGAATGAATGAATGAACAAACAAGCCCCCACACACAAAGAAGCATGCCACGTAAAAAATGTGTGGCTTTTTTCTACAAGAAAAAATAACCTACAGTGCACTAAAAATTATACTAAAATATCTGTAATATAGAGGATAACAACTCCCCACCCCCCCACCCCCCCGCTACAGAGGACGGACATCGTCCATCGCCACATGACGGACCGTGCGCCGTGGTCTACTACGTACAGTTGTACTAAAATATCTGCAATCCACTACAGAAGAGTAGCGGGGGGGGGGGGGGCGTTCACGGTCCAGACGTGGCGCACGGACCGGTTGGTCAAAAGTCATTTTGATTACAATTTTCAGGGATAAAGAATAATTTAGCTTATAACACTTACCTGTCCACAACAGCAGTGTCGCTGGCGAACTTCTCTTCTTCACTGTCAGACGAACATGACGCTGGTCCGCTTGTTACGACTCGTGGTTCTGGTCACGCGACCCGGTCAAACCATGATTCCATTATTGCGGTTTTGCGCTTCCATGATTGCAGTTTTGGCGAACGATTTTTCAAAACAAATAAGAACAGTAGTACGAAAAAAAAGACTGGCGAACGCGTGTGTGTCACCCAGCGGCTTACACAAAACAGATTTGACGCACGCTTTCAATAGTCGAACTTCTCTGCTTCAATTGGCTCACTGTATTCACAGCCGTTGGTAGGCGGGTCCTTCTTGCTAGGTTTTCAGTCATTGGTTCTTCAAGGTTTCAGAAACCCAATTCAAGGCTCTTATTAGTTGAATGAGAGGTCAATCAAATCTAAACCAATCAAAGCACTCCTTTGGCTTTCTGTTCGCGGCTGTGTCTGTAGTGGAAGAACGGAAATGCAGCTTTTTTTTTCAGTGCACACTAGGACGCAGAGACGTGACCGCCCGCGGTATCCTGGAGTGCAAGAGGTTAACTTGTTTTGGGGCCGCCACACTCTTTCAATCAGACGGCATACATTTAAATGCATCGGGTAGCCGGCTTTTATCAACAAATCTGATGCATATCATTCAAACCATGACATGCAATTGACTGTTTACATCTCACGACTCCTCCCCTCCAGATCCACTCACATCTATGACCCCCAGTAAGACTATCCAGCACCAGTCCCCTTTTTGTCAGCCTCCACCATCTGGTCTGGAAATTCATTCACTTCCCACTTTCCCCATTAGGACATTGATCATGGATAGACCTCCATCCATAAAACATACAGTTCACAAGAACTCATGCCCATGCTGCCTACGTTCTGTGGATCAGTCTCCAAACAATAATCCACAGAAAACAAATTACCCATCCATAAATAACCCACCACCTACCCTAAATATGGCTCTTTTAAACATACGTTGTCTTGTTGGCAAGAGAAAATTCATGACCTGCTCACGTCCATGAATTTTACTCAACATGTCATGCAGCCGACTCACAACGGGGGACACACTCTGGATCTTGTCATTAGCCATGGCCTGCCCATGAGTGTGTCTTCTGTTATTGACTTGGCTGTATCTGACCATTACTGTGTGTTTTTTAACATCACTGGTTTTATGCAACAGAAGACCTCGGTGCAAACTGTGAGGAAGCGCCATCTGACACCTGAAGTGGCTGCTGACTTTATCAAACTCTTACACAACACTCCCCCAGTTATTTCACCTGCATCGTGTGATTTTATTGTTGATAATTTTAACAGTAAATTAAGATCAACCATCGACAGAGTTGCCCCAATAATCACAAGGACAGTTAGGAATAAACCAAAGCCTCCATGGGGAAATAACCAAATCCAAAAACTGAAAAGAGAGTGCAGGATGGCTGAGAGGAAATGGAGGAAAAACAAATTAACTATCAATTACCAAATACTACAGAATAAGTTAAAAAATATACCATAATGCAGTCAAAACATCGAGAACAGAGTATTTTGCCAACAAAATCTCAACCCATAACAATAACCCTAAAGTCCTTTTTTGCAACCATTGATCACTAATCAACCCAGATTTTAATGAAAACACAAACCTGCCATCCAACTCTCTCAGTGAGAGTTTTACAGACCACTTCAGGTGCAAGGTTGATTCTATTAGATCCAACATTTTATCTGACCAGAAGACTGCTTTTAATGGAATCTTGGACTCGCCTTTAGCTGAGGAAACGCTGGACTGTTTTGCCCTGGTTGATGCTAAGATGCTTGGCAGAGTTTTCTCCCAGGTAAACTTGACCTTCTGCCTTTTAGATCCGATTCCCACATCACTTTTCAGAATATTTTATGGATTCTTTGAACATGAGATTTTAAACATTGTAAATTGCTCTCTTCAGACTGGTGTTTTCCCTGCTACCTTTAAAATGGCTGTGGTGAAGCCTCTTTTGAAGAAGAGTAATTTAGATACTGATATTTTCAGTAACTGTCGACCTGTGTCCAACTTACCGTTTTTAAGTAAAGTTTTAGAAAAAACTGTATTCTTCCAGTTAACTAATTTTCTCATTGACCAACACATTTTTGAGAAATTTCAATCTGGTTTTAGGACAAACCACAGTACCGAGACAGCCCTTTTAAAAATCGTTTATGATATCAGGTGTAACATGGACTCCCACAAACTATCAGTCCTGGTGCTGCTGGATCTCAGTGCTGCCTTTGATATAAGTAGATCACCACATTTTATTAAGCAGACTCAAACACCTGGAGGGCCTCTCAGGTACTGTCCTTGAATGGTTTCATTCCTATCTCACAGATCGCTCCTATTTTGTAAGTATGGATACATGTTCTTCGGCAATCCATGAAATCAAGTGTGGGGTACCCCAAGGTTCAATTTTAGGGCCAATACTTTTTAATCTTTATATGTTACCATTTAGGGGTGTTATCAGGAGACATGGCATCAATTTTCATAGCTATGCTGATGATACACAGCTGTACATTGCTGTGTCTCTTGATGACACGAAACCAATTAATGCCCATTTGAACTGTATTTTGGATATAAAGTCATGGATGGCAGAGAACTTCCTACAGCTCAACCAAGACAAAACACAAGCATTAATCACTGGTCCTGAAGTCAAGAGAGAGAGAGAAACTTTTACCAAAATTGCTAGGTCGAAAACCTACACCTTGTGTCAAGAACCTGGGCGTTCTTTTAGACTCTGACTTTAATTTTATTTCACACATTAAAAATGTAACAAAAATTGGATTTTACCATCTTAGGAATATAGCCAGAGTCTGCCCTTTTCTCCCTCTTGCCAGCACGGAGGTCTTGATGCACGCTTTTATTACTAGTCGTATAAACTATTATATTGTCCTGCTCTCTGGTCTTCCTCAAAAAAGAATATCACATCTCCAACTGCTCCAAAATTCAGCAGCACGAGTGTTGACAAGGACCAGGGGGCAGGTGCATATTACACCAGTTTTAGAATCGCTGCATTGGCTCCCTGTGCGTTTTAGGATGATTTTAAGGTCCTCTTAGTAGTTTTTAAATGCCTCAATGGGTTTAGGCCTTCTTGTCTATCTGAGCTGCTTTTATCTTATGAGCCCTCGCAGATCTGAGGTCCTCTGGTACTGGCCTTTTAAGATAAGATAAGATAAGATAAGATAAGATAAGATAAGATAAGATAAGATAAGATAAGCCTTTATTAGTCCCACAATGGGGAAATTCCAGGATTGCAACAGCACAGAGATAGCAACACTCAGAGCAACAATCAGAAGGCAAGAAAAAACAAGAGCAGCTAGTATACATATGTACATATTAATATAAATATATATATATATATATATATATATAGACACACAGTGCGGAGCATTGTAGCTGGATGGAATAAATATATGAGTATATAAACACACAGTACGGAGCATTGTAGCTAGATGGAATAAATATGTAAATATATAAATACACACAGTGCGGAGCATTGTAGCTAGATGGAATAATATGTAGATATATAAACACACAGTGCGGGGCATTGTAGCTAGATGGAATAAATATGGAGATATATAAACACACCCAGTGCGGAGCATTGTAGCTAGATGGAATAAATATGTAAATATATAAACACACACAGTGCAGAGCATTGTTGCTAGATGGGATGAAACAGCACAACCGTCTACTTAGTTATCCTACATGGTATGATTATGTACCCATACATATTCTCACCCTCCATAGCGACCAGTATTATCCTAGTTGTATGCCGGAGGGGACCATTGTATAAGTCTATTGCGTCTTTTGCATTAAAAAACTATTAGGTTGTCACTGTCACCATGGGTTGAGATGCCGTCTCGGCACTCAGCCCATGTTTTCCCTCATCCCTGCTTCCCATTGAGCAGCGTCTCAGCTGGCCCCCAGCTGACAGCATTATGGACGGCTGGGGCCAATTAGTCTTCATCAGCTGGGGCGCTGCCAATGAGGATAAATAGGAGCAGCCTCGATGACTCGGGGCTGCGACATAAACACATTGCTAAGCTGAAGCCCCTTCGTCTGGTGTCAGCTTATACTCCTCTTGCAGCATTCCTGTGTTTGTATCCCGCTGTGAGTATGTACGTCTTGCTACCCCCACGTCCGGTACGAGCTGCTTACCTCTGCGCTGTGCAACCTGTGAGTGTACGTCTGCATGAGTATCTGTGCTCTCCTCATCCCTTCCCCTTTACCCTGAATAAAATATCATGACTCACTGGCTTGCCCCTGGCTCTGATTGTCCGGCTCCCTAGAGCCGGATATGACAGTATGTCGCAGCCAGAAGAGTTGCCGGCGGCCGTGAGTCGCTGTGGAAATGTACCTTTCTGTCCGGGTGTCAGCGCTGCTAGCATGCCGTTTCCCAGGAGTCACTTCCGGCGCCAGGGCGACGAGCTGAGGTCCATCTCGGAGGCTGTCGACGGGACGTTCTTCACCCTGCACGACGCCTCCAACGCGAGACGCTGGCATCCGGGCCGTGCTGAGGAACTCCTGGACTGTCACCCTCACTCTCTGTACCATCTGGAGGACAGTGCCAGGATAGACGCTGCAGGTACACAGCGAGAGAAGCTCCACGGGGTGGATGGAAATCCCGGCAGGGAGTCGAAGTGGGCGACGTCTTTCCCCGCTTCGGAGTCCCGTTCCTGCCGCTATTCCAGTCCGGGAGTTCGCGCCAACCAGAGGACTTCCCCCGACCTGCGCCACGTCACTCGGGATTCCCTTCAAGGAGCCGCAGCTGACAGCAGTTATGTCCGGGGTCGAGTGGCTGTCGCGAGCTCTACTGTGTTTCCTGTCACCACCTTCAGGCATGTGGCGGCGGCAGGGAGATTGATGGTGAGGACTTCAGGGCTACGAAGCTTTCCCGTGCTCGACGCCTTCCTCGTCTCGATCTCCGATCTGGAGCGGCGAATCCTGGGTTTCCCCCTCGCTTCGTCCCCTGGGAGTAGTCGTCATCACATCGCCGAGTCACCTCTGCACGAACCTCGTCCGGATCCAGTTCTGGGTCATCGTCAGGACCGTTCCTCCCACGCAGCTGTCATCCCTTCGCCTCGTCAGTGTGGAGATTCTACAGCCTCGTCCCCTGAGCCTCGTTCCCCCGCTGTCATTCCTGGACATTCGGGCTGGCTCACCCCGGCTGTTTCCCCCTCCTCCTCGACGCGCTTCCTGACCGCTGTGTGTGCCTGGAATCCCGGCCTGGTGAGCTCTCTGCTGGAGACAACGCGAGCGACCCTCAGACGAATTCCCGGGGGGTCCTCCGTTATCGCCGGGCGGGGAGAGGAAGAAGCAGAATCCACTACAGCAGGCGATACTCAACCTCCAGGGGGCAGGCAAGTCATTGTTTTTTCACACCTGCTTAATGATTTGCTCTGTCACATCCCTGGAGGAGAAGTTCAGGGTTCGCAGCTCCCTGAACTCTCCCCACCTGCTGTAACCTGTATGCCTAATCCCGCATCCTCTGTGTCTCTCTCCGCCGAGCGGTCCCCGGCTCCGGGTCAACGTGGTGGGATATGGAGAGGGCCTGTGGTTCCGCAGCTACATTGCAGACGGAGGAGGGGGACTGACTGCTGCGTGGAGTCTACGCCGACGACTGAGCGTCCCCGGGTCTCCACGGAGGAGCGGTTCGGTCCGGTGGGACGAGATTCTTCTGGCTTCACGCCGAGTGGATCGTCGGCGGGGTCACCTGAGCTGGAGGAATCTCAAGCTGCGCTGACCATCGTGCTGGCTGCGGGGCCCGACGCGGCTAGATGGGAGCCTGACAACGACCTCCTGACGACGGATCCTGGATCTTCGCAGTCCTGGACGGCGTCAGAACCCGAGATCAGGCGAGTGCTCTCCTTTCTTTTCTCTCTTTTTATCCCCGAGCACTTCAGCCTATCTCCAGGGGAGACGAGCCGGGTGCAGCCGTCCGCTGCGTCTGAGCTCGTCTCGCCGGGTTCTGGCGCTGCCGGTGATCCTGATCCCGGTTCTGTTTTCTCTTCTGAGCCTTCTTCCAGGGTCACCGGCAAGGAGTTGCTGTTCCTCGTGGTGCTGGAGGGTCCGGGTTCAACGTTGGAGGTCGGTTCTGGTGCAGTATTCAACGTGGGTTCGCCCGAGACCCAGTCGGGGTCCAACGTGGGTTCGCCTGAGGCCCGATCGGGGTCCGACGTGGGTGCTGCCCCAGTATTGTCCAGGTCCGGTGAGGAGGTGGCCGTTTTCCTGCGGCCTGACGCCCTCGTCATCGGCTCTCCCCTGAGCCTCTTCCACCGGGATCCGCTCTGATCCTTCGCCCGTCTCAACGGTCCTGGTGGTTGAGTGATGCGGGTCGACGACCCGACCCACAGAACTTTCGGTTCGGTGATCTGGTTCCCCCACTGGTCTGTGTTTCCCTCTGGGCAGCCTGGTTCGGCTGCCGGTGGACTGGATTCCTGGGATCTGGGTCCAGAGTTCGCCGTCCGAACACTTCTTTCCCTGATTCGCCAGCTGGACGATGGGCGGGGAGATCTCCGGAGCCATCTCGGCCATTTTTGGACTCTGCCTGCCATTCACCTCGGGTGTCACTTTTTCTTTTGTTATTAAGGTCACTCGGGTGTAATGTTTTGTCCTGTTGGTGGATTCGTTTTTATAGTGCTGTTTTCCATCGCTCATGCTCAGCATTTTACTTTTTGTGCCATGTTTTTAGCCTCGTTTTTTGTATTGTAGAGTTATGTTTTGTTTTCCGTAACACCATGCTCTGCAGTTATCCATTTATTCCAGTCACTTTCATTTCTTTAGGTGACTGGGTATTTATATATTCGTGTGTGTGGGTTTTTCTTTGCCTGCACTCAGTATTTCTTTTTTGTCCTGTTGGTTCATTATAGTCATGTGCCTTGTTTTCCGTAACACCATGCTCTATAATTGTCATTTGTTCCAGTCACCCTCACTTTTCTTGGTGACTGTGTGTGTATGTACTTAAATTAGCGCTGTGTATAGGTTCCCCTTTATTTAACCGTACTCAGCATTTTTGCCCTGTACCTTCTTGGTGGTTCTTTTTTCCTTGCTCTGGGTCACGCATGGTTGGTGCTCTCTGGGTAGTATGTAACCGGTGTGCTGACCCAGTTCTTCTCCCCATCTGTACCTGGGTTAATTATTCTGTCTTGTCAGTATTGTATTTGGGTTTTTCTTTCCCGCTACCCTACATTGCCCCATTGGTGTTGTCCTTCCCTTGGCTTCTTCCCCTCCAGTCCGCCTCCCTTCCTCCCACCCTAGGTGGGGGGGGGGGGGGCTGGGATGTTCCTGGTCGTTCAGGAGCCCGACCTTGAGGGAGGGGCTCTGTCACCATGGGTTGAGATGCCGTCTCGGCACTCAGCCCATGTTTTCCCTCATCCCTGCTTCCCATTGAGCAGCGTCTCAGCTGGCCCCCAGCTGGCAGCATTATGGACGGCTGGGGCCAATTAGTCTTCATCAGCTGGGGCGCTGCCAATGAGGATAAATAGGAGCAGCCTCGATGACTCGGGGCTGCGACATAAACACATTGCTAAGCTGAAGCCCCTTCGTCTGGTGTCAGCTTATACTCCTCTTGCAGCATTCCTGTGTTTGTATCCCGCTGTGAGTATGTACGTCTTGCTACCCCCACGTCCGGTACGAGCTGCTTACCTCTGCGCTGTGCAACCTGTGAGTGTACGTCTGCATGAGTATCTGTGCTCTCCTCATCCCTTCCCCTTTACCCTGAATAAAATATCACGACTCACTGGCTTGCCCCTGGCTCTGATTGCCCGGCTCCCTAGAGCCGGATATGACAGTCACGTCTTTTTGCTATCTCTGCGAGCAGCCCTGCTTAGGTTGTACAGTCTGACAGCCGTTGGTAGGAAGGACCTGCGAAACCTCTCGGTTGTGCACCTAGGATGATGTAGTCTGCTGCTAAATGAGCTCCTCAGTGCATTCAGTATGTCCTGCATAGGGTGGAACTCGGCCTCCAGCAAAGATGACAGTTTAGCCACCGTCCTTCTCTCTCCTATCTCCTCCACTGGGTCAAGGCGCTGCCCCAGGACAGAGCTAGCTTTCTTGATCAGTTTGTTCAGTCTCTTCCTGTCGGCTGCGGTAATGCCACTGCCCCAGCAGACCACTCCAAAAGTGATGGCTGATGCCACCACCGTGTCATAGAATGTCTTCAGCAGCGCCCCTTGTACACCAAAAGACCTGAGTCTCCTCAGTAGGAACAGCCTGCGCTGTCCCTTCTTGTAGAGTGTGTCAGTATTGTGTGACCAGTCCAGTTTATTGTTCAGATGAACACCCAGGTACTTGTAGGATGTCACCATCTCGATGTCTGTTCCCTGTATATTTACTGGTGCTGTGAGGGGTTGTCCTTGCCTGCGGCAGTCCACCACCAGCTCCTTTGTTTTCCTCGCATTGATCTGGAGGCAGTTCCAATGGCACTAGTCCACGAAGTCCTGGATAAGCCCTCTGTACGCAGCTTCATCTCCATTGGAGATGAGGCCAACGAAAGCAGAGTCATCAGAGAACTTCTGTAGATGGCAGTGTGTTATGTTTTGTGAGAAGTCCGCAGTATAAAGGGTGAACAGGAAGGGAGCCAAAACCGTTCCCTGGGGGGCCCCCGTGCTACCGATGATTGTGTCGGACACACAGTCCTGGGTTCTCACAAACTGAGGCCGGTTAGTGAGGTAGTCCAGGATCCATGATGACAGGTGCTGGTCCACCCCTGCGCACAGCAGCTTGTCCTTCAGGATCATTGGTTGGATGGTATTGAAAGCACTGGAGAAGTCAAAGAACATGATCCTCACCGCATTCCCGGGCTTCTCCAGGTGGGACAGAGAACGGTGAAGGAGGAAGATCATCGCATCCTCCACCCCAATGCCATGCTGGTAGGCGAACTGGAGTGGATCCATCGCTGGTCCCACCAGGGGGCGGAGGTGAGCAAGGAGCAGTCTCTCCAGGGTCTTCATCATGTGGGACGTCAAGGCCACTGGTCTGTAGCTGTTCAGGTCTTTGGGGTGGGAAGTCTTTGGTACAGGTACCACACAAGATGTTTTCCACAACTGTGGTACCCTCCCCAGCTTCAGGCTCAGGTTGAAGATGTACTCCACAATCCCACACAGCTGGTCTGCACAGGACTTGAGGAGCTTTGCGCTGATGCCATCCGGTCCCGAGGCCTTCCTTGCCTTGATCTTCCTCAGCTCCGTCCTCACTTGGGTCTTAGTCAGGGTCAGGTTGGGGGGCTGTGTGTTGGGAGTGGGGGGGAGTTGGTGGAGTGGGGAGTGGGCAGCAGGACTTGATGTCTTTAGAGGCAGCAGTGGTTGTTGTGCAGTCAGGGGGGAGGACGGTTGGTCAAACCTATTGAAAAACAGATTCAGATTGTTTGCCCACTCCCTGCCCCCCGTGGCCTGGGGGGAGGTATTCTGGAGCCCAGAGATGGTTTTAAGGTTTCTCCAGACCCCGCTGATGTCGCTCTGTTGCAGCTTGTCCTCCACCTTCTTCCTGAAGCTGTCCTTGCCTTCTCTGATCTTTCTCCTCAGCTCCCTCTGTACGGACTTCAGCATCTCCCTGTTCCCCGACCTGAAGATGGTTCCCAAAGTCAAGACCAAGACCTTTGGTGAAGCTTCCTTTCACCATTATGGCCCTCGTCTGTGGAACAGCCTGCCAGAGAGCCTCAGGGCCTCAGAATCAATAGATGTTTTTGAGAACAGGCTGAATACCCACCTTTTTAATTTGGCTTTTAACCCCTTGCACTCTGGTCAATTTCCCCCAAAACGCCAAAAAATAACGTACCCAAAGTAAATCAAAAACTGTTCTTCAACCCTTTGCAACATCTTCATGGGGTTGGTCTCATTTAAAAGAAAACACTTTGAATTTTTTAGCAAAACAGTCATAATCTCTCTAAGTGCTCCTGCCACTGAGTAACAGTCATCTAAACATACTGAACTTGAAGAAAATAAATTTTGCCTGGGTGTTTTTTTGGATACAAATGCTTGCAAATAACACACAGCTTCAGATCTGGGCTGGAAAATGCAAAAGAAATGTAGAACCAAGTGTTATCCAGCTGAGGTCAAAATTTTGTAACAATACCACAATAAATGAATATATTACACAGCTTTTTTCTTAGGTTGTTCCCAGGCGTTTTTGAACTGTGCCAAATTGTGCCAAATGGCACAGTTTGGAAAAACGTCTGTAACTTTTGAATGATTCAATATAGAAGCTTCATCTTGGGCTCTAATGAAAGGTGAAGGGCTGTGTGTGTGTGTGGGGGGGGGGGGGTTGTTTATTCATTCATGAATGAATGAATGAACAAACAAGCCCCCACACACAAAGAAGCATGCCACGTAAAAAATGTGTGGCTTTTTTTTACAAGAAAAAATAACCTACAGTGCACTAAAAATTATACGAAAATATTTGTAATGTAGAAGATAACAACTCCCACCCCCCACCCCCCCGCTACAGAGGACGGACATCGCCCATCGCTACATGACGGAAAGCGGTGACGGTGCGCCGCAGTCTACTATGCACAGTTGGACTAAAATATCTGCAATATATCTGCAATCCGCTACAGAAGAGTAGCGGGGGGGGGGGTGTTCACAACATGACGGGGGGGCCGTTCGCAACATGACGGACCCGGACCGGGTCTGTCATGTTGTAATTTACCGATCGGTCAAAAGTCATTTGGATTACAATTTTCAGGGATAAAGAATAATTTAGCTTATAACACTTACCTGTCCACAACAGCAGCTGGCGAACTTCTCTTCCTCATTGTCAGACGAACATGAAGCTGGTCCGCTTGTTACGGACTCGTGGTTCTGGTCACGCGACCCGGTTAAACCATAATTCCATTATTGCGGTTTTGTGCTTCCATGATTGCGGTTTTGGCGAACGATTTTTCAAAACAAATAAGAACAGTAGTAATAAAAAAAGACTGGGGAACGCCTGTGTGTCACCCAGCCTTACACAAAACAGCTTTCGAACTTCTGTGCTTCAGTTGGCTGGCTGTATTCGCAGCCGTTGGTAGGCGGGTCCTTCTTGCTAAGTTTTCAGTCATTGGTTCTTCAAGGTTTCAGAAACCCAATTCAAGACTCTTATTAGTCGAATGAGAGGTCAATCACATCTAAACCAATCAAAGCACTCCTTTGGCTTTCTGTTCGCGGCTGTGTCTGTAGTGGAAGAATGGAAATGCAGCTTTTTTTTTTTTTTTCAGATGCCCTCGTGCGCCCTAGGACACAGAGATGTGCCCACCCGCGGTACACCGGAGTGCAAGAGGTTAATAAACCTGTTTAACTATTACTGAAGTAGTCACTGATGTTCCACTGTTTTATGTTCTTCTTGGCACCATTCATTCTTAGATTGTCTCATCTTCTTATTGATGTGTTTAGTTCAGTTTTTAAGTATGATTTTTAGTTCTTCTTGTTTTTGTGTTCTTAGTTTCTTTTTGTACCTTTTTAAATTTTGGCTTTTAACAAACCGTTTAACTATTATTGAAGTAGTCATTTATGTTCCATTGTTTTACATTCTTCTTAGCTCCATTTGCTTTTAGATTTTCTTATTTTGATGTGTTCTTAGCTCAGTTCATAAATATGGGTCTTTAGTTCCCTTTGTTCTATGTGTTCTTAGTTTTATCTTGTATTTTATGTGTTTTTGCTCCAGTGTTTCCTCAGTGGGGCCCCTCATGCTGGATGCTGCCTGGCCCATCTGCAGGGGTGTTGGTCTCGTGGGTCGCTCTAGCTTGGGTAGGTGGGGGCTTTATGCTACTGCCTACAGCTGTGGTGCGGGCCCCTGCCTGTCCTGGATGGGGCGGCCTTTGTGGCACCCTCTGTGGTTATGGGCTGTGTGGTCTCCTGGCGTGGGGGGCTCCACAGGATGGTTGCTCCTTCACGTGGTGCCTCGGTGCTGAGCTATGTCTCTTTTATTTTATATGTGTGTAAGAAAAGTAGGGGGTGATGTATGTGCCTGTGTGTGTGTGTGTGTGTGTGTGTGTGTGTGTGTGTGTGTGTGTGTGTGTTTGTGGGTATGTTTATGGGAGGTTTGGAAGGGGTGGGGATGTATCGTATAAAATCTGTAGCTAAATGTGTCTACTGTTTTTATCTATGTAAAGCACTTTGCGCAGCATCTAATGTTTAAAAAGTGCTATACAAATAAAGTTGGATTGATTGATTGATCTGGACGGTGGCTGGTCTCAGCTGCTCGGCAAGCTTTGTGGGTGTCGGTGGTGGTGACAATGTTAAGGCCAACTATGGGTCTGGCTGCTCGGTTCTGCGGACCCGAACCCAGTCCATCACTGTGAGTGGAACACTGCTCAGCTGCATTCAGTGTCGTGGTTGTGATGGCGTGAGTCTCACGTCTGCTGTGGGGTGTCCACCAGGTTGTTGTGGTTCTGCTGCATCCTGTTGGATGCCATCACATCGCTACTTTTGCAAACATTTATGTTTGAGTGATGCACGGTGTTATGTCTGGAAACTGGGGAAGGACTGACAGAATGGTGTTTGCTTGGAACACGAACTTTATTACATAAACTATATGCTGGTGGTACAGACTATGTTGTTATATGGCAGAGCACTGCAACAGAGCATAAAGAGAGTAAAGAGCAAAGGAACAGTAAGATGGCCGTCCCTCACATTATATGCGCTCAGTGTGATGACATCACTCAACAGCTGCGTCATCATGCCAACGACAAACAAACCTGTGATTACCAGAACACAGTGAAGTCGTAGACATGTTGGTCTGTGAGTCAGAAGCAGGTTTTCTATAATTCTGTGCTATTTATCGAGACGTGCTACCCTGCATCTTTGTGCATGCACCTGCGTCTTTATGCACGTGCAGACTCGTGTACATAAGCTCCATTTCCACGCCCATCATTTCATGCACCCTTAAACGTCAAACTTTGGAAAGTTCCTGTACAGTGGGTAAAATTATGTTGTAAAGTTGCCCTTTATCTCCACAGCTATCAGAGCCATGTACATAAGCTCTGTTTCCACGCCGATCATTTCATGCTACCATAAACATTTATGTGCATTTTTGAAACAAAGGAGTCTCAAGCTTATGAAAGGTCAGTAGCCTAACGATTGAGAAAATATTTTTTATAACTGGGAGTATTTTTAAGTAGTAGAACAGCAGGTAGGAGTAGGAGGGCAACATGCAGAATGCGGTTGAGATGATGCTGCATTAAAGGCACCTTGTAAATACAAGACAAACCACATCTTGTATTGATTCAATACAGGATGCATTATTTTAGTGTGAAAAAACAAAACAAAACAGGACAATACTGTATTCTACAGGACGGGTGGCAACCCTAATAGATATGTCACTGAGAATGTTAAAACTTAAAATGAATCTGTGGAAATGGCAATAAATTAGACCTTTAATTTCTGTATAACTATCTGCACTGCTGTTTCTTCAGTTTTTGTCTGGTATCTCATTGTTTGTGCACTTGGGCCAGATAGTTTTAATGTCAAATTACTCATAAATGTCATACTAAATCAAGAACAACCTCCTACATATAAACAGACTGGAGTTGAGATACTTTAGCTGGCCAAAAAGAACTACAGTATATTCCTAGCCAAGTATCTAAATTCAGCTCTTAGAATTGGAGTCATATGCTTAAAATTTATGTGAAATGAGAGTTTGTGTGGAAAGTGTTAAAACAGGCCTATGTTCACAATAATACCTTAACTAATGTTAAGGTTAATGTTAATGATAATGGGCTGCACGGTGGCGCAGTGGTTTAGCACTGTGGCAGCACAGTTTTACCCTCGGCCGGGGGATCGCGGGGATCATGAGATCGTGGGTTCGATCCCAGCCCCCGACCAACAGTGAGCTGTGTGGAGTTTGCATGTTCTCCCCGTGTTGCGTGGGTTTACTTCGGAATTTCTCCGGTTTCCTCCCGCACACCAAAAACATGTAGGTTTAGGGCGCTCGCGCACGCAGCGACCAGCAGCCGGTGGCTTGTCACCAGACTGCAAACCAAGTCTACCTACGGGTACAAATAAGTAACAAAAAAAAAAAACAAAAAAAAAACTAATGTGACTGTTATTTTGTTTAAAGTTGGTGCTCTCCTGATACAGGATTTTAGAAACACCAGAAGTATGATGTGAAAATCCCATGACTGCATTTGGGATTTTTGGAGACAATGAAACGAGCAAATATCCAAGATTGAATCAAACCAGAAAAATTTTTCTGAAACATCATAGTGACTCATGTTTTTGTGACTTTCTATGAGTTTAGTCTACCTAATGTTACAGTGTAGTAACACATGCAGAAATTATTTTCTGAACTAGCCAGTAAATTGTGATGGTGTGGATGTGGCAGCTGGAGACTCCACCTGACCTGTATTGTTTTGTGAGACTTTATTTAGATATTGTTTAGATGTCAGAACAGGCGACATTTTGGGAAACAAGTAATTTTCCTTTGTCTGTAAATGTTTTGGCTTCATTTCATCCTCAAAAATGTCATGCAATTTTCTGTTACTTCATTTTCTTTCTGATTTATATTTCTTGTTTTGAGTGTTTTTTATGTCTCATGCTTCTCGGACTCACTCTACAGACTTTCTGATAGCAGGTTGGACCAAGACTCAGTGAAGTAATTTGTTAACAGATCTACTGGATTTTGATACATCAAAAACTACACATACAAACACCAAACAGACAGCATTTGGTCTCTCTTGTGTAAATTATCTTTCATACTGTAGCGACTACCTCTGAAGGAGAGCAGGATGTGAAAAAATGAAGTAAAAAAAACTACTGTTCCATCACCAGACACAGGAAAATACAAGCACGGATACTGAAATTTAAATATCTGTCACTGAAAATCTTAAAAGCAGCCTGAAAAAGGTTTCTAAAAAATACTGTTGGAGGGGAATTTGGACCATGTGTCTGCAGCCAAAACAAAATTTCTGGCCCACAGCAATCAGCGGAAACATGGAGTTTATCGTCTGTGAGGGCTGCCAAAGGCACATACAGTGTGTGAGTGTGCGTGAGAGAAAAAGGACTGCCTTCCACAGATTACTGTTTGCCTAACCTCTGACTCAATGAAAAATCCAGGCCCGTCACTAGCCAAAAACACAAGTGCAAAATAAGTTGTTTCCCACCTTTCCAGATATTAAATACGCAACATTACCGCCGTCATCACCCAGTTAAGGTGGCTCCACTGTGTCAGTTTGTTATGTCTGGAAACTGGGGAAGGACCAACAGAGAGTGGTATTAGCTGAGAACACAAATTTTATTACAAAAAGCACTTTAATGGTTACAGACTCTGGTGGGGCGGCTGAGCACTACAATGGAGGGCTGAAAAGAGGCCATAAGATGGCCGTCCCCTGCAGTCATATGCTCGGCGTGACGACGTCACTAAGCGGCCGTGTCATCACGCTGACGCTGACTAAATATTGCATTTATATAACAGTTCCACAAGCACAGTTTATTAAATGACAGGAATACAGGACAAAATATTATGATTTGTTTGTTTCACCAGTTACTTTGCTGTGCCGAGAAAAATAGGCCCTTCTAAATGTACCTAGTTAACTCGTGCTAAGCACCTCACTGAACATTATACAGAAAAGAACAGACCCATTATCATTTCACACACATGTAAATACATTAAATATTGCCCAGTGCAAAAGTCAGTGTTTAATATACATCATCTGTTGAGTAGGGTTTGTGGTCACTGTGACATCGTGCCGGTGGCTAGTTAGCATGCTAGCAATTTGGCTTCAGCACACTTCACTCACTTTTTCCTCGGCATATTCAAATGAAATAAACCACACATTTACTGTGGTTTTCTAATCAAGACAATAAATCCAAGTCTAGCTTGTCTATTTTTTTAACAGACGTGAAACACGGATGCAAAAACCATAAAGCTAGCTTAAGCAAAGCAGCAAAACAAGGTAGTGTGGAGAGTGTAAATAACGAGACTGATTTATGCAGCAGACTGTGGCGGGTTGGTGTAACCCCCACAACAGACTGGACAGACACAGCGCTCGGCTAGAGCAATTAACAGAACAGTGAAATGTGTGTATTAATGTCTACAGGCAGCCCCGCTTCTTCTGGCTCTCTACTGTGATGTTAATGTGCCTTTCATGCATTGTGTTCATGCGTGCTGTCCTTACTGTGACCTAGAGACTGAGATCAATATGTAGATGTGCCTTGTAACCTCTTTGTCCTGCAGCTGGAGCAGAGGCCAGCAATCTGCCTATTGTGATGTATGTCTCTCAAATGCAAATGTCTCATGCCTGTTCTGCAATCTCTTTGATCATACCAACTGCTGGGGAATGCTCTTTTATGTATTGTTGTAGTTGGGTATATATACTGCACTGTAATCCATGCTCATCCTCTCATTCACTCACTCTTCAGCTGCTGCTGCAGACACACACTTTGTGTTTCCTCCTCTGAGAGCCTGAGGATCCCGCTCCAGTCTGCTCACACTTGCACCGGAGCGGGGATCCTGTGAAGGCGGTATGATTTAATAAACCTGCTTAAAACCTTCACCAACGCTGCTTTATTTCATGCTGCCTCACTGGTGACCCTGAACATGCACACGTTTTGTGCAACGCAACCTTCTGGTCTGGATGGCCACGCTGGCGACCCGACGCTGAAAAAAACACGCTGCCAGCGAACACAGCAGCCTGACGCAAAAGAGCTGCCCTCCCTTCTGCTTCAGGGAGACCTCGACGCGGAGTCAACACAGGCGAGCTACTCTCCGGACATCACCCACGACCGGGAAAACTGCAGAAAACGTCATGGCGCGACCCTCGCCTGAGATCGGGACGTCCACGCTGGACCGGCCGAGGGACACAGAACGTTTTCTCCCTCTCACCGCTACTCCTCCCTCTCAGCGATCCTACTCATCTACCCGAGCCTGAGGAACAAAGATCGTCTATCTCCCCTCAACGCTCCAACGCACCATGACTAATCTGCAGCCACAGCTCATCATAGATGTTTATCGGCGCCGTCTGCGCCGATCTCCACCAAGATTCCTGACCCTGGTTCTCCTCTCCAGCTGGCCCACCCATCACGGAACCCCGGCACACGCACCGGGGAGTTACGAGGACGGCGCACCACGCACGGGACACATACGGCTCCACTGACCGCCTTCCTTCTGCTGCACACTGGCCCTTCAGGCTTGCTCGTACACCTGAGGCACGCAGCTTGCTCACTGGATTTTATGGTCTTAGCCACGGCACACAAGGGGAATTCAGCTGTCTGTGGTTCCCGAGGCTTTAGGGTTGCGCCTGCATCTAAAGTCAACACGCCAAGTCCCTCTGCTTTTGTTCCTTTTTTTCTTACAGCCGCTCCTGCTTTTCTTCATGGCCACGAGAGGAGTCAGAGACTAATTTTTCTTCTTGTGATCTTCGCAAGTTCAACGGAACAGCCCCTCGACATCGCGGAACAACAAGCAATTTTTGCGCGGCCAGGACGATTTCACCGCTCCCGGCCGGCACTTACCACCCCCCACCCCCCCGCCTGCAAAGAGCTTCTCCTGCTCGCTGCCCAAGCTGCATGATCGAGACCTCAGCCGCCTGCCGAGCCCTCTGGGAGGGAGCGTGTGTCGGGTTGGTGTAACACCCACAACAGACTGGACAGACACAGCGCTCGGCTAGAGCAATTAACAGAACAGTGAAATGTATGTATTAATGTCTACAGGCAGCCCCGCTTCTTCTGGCTCACTACTGTGATGTTAATGTGCCTTTCATGCATTGTGTTCATGCGTCCTGTCCTTACTGTGACCTAGAGACTGAGATCAATATGTAGATGTGCCTTGTAACCTCTTTGTCTTCCAGCTGGAGCAGAGGCCAGCAATCTGCCTATTGTGATGTATGTCTCTCAAATGCAAATGTCTCATGCCTGTTCTGCAATCTCTTTGATCATACCAACTGCTGGGGAATGCCCTTTTATGTGTTGTTGTAGTTGGGTATATATACTGCACTGTAACCCATGCTCATCCTCTCATTCACTCACTCTTCAGCTGCTGCTGCAGACACACTCTTTGTGTCTCCTCCTCTGAGAGCCTGAGGATCCCGCTCCGGTCTGCTCACACTTGCACCGGAGCGGGGATCCTGTGAAGGCAGTATGATTTAATAAACCTGCTTAAAACCTTCACCAACGCTGTTTTATTTCATGCCGCCTCACAGACGACCTTATTCACTCTCACATCGGTCATACACAGAAAAAGCATGTCTCAATACACCAGAGGTTCTCCTTTTATACCAACCGCCCATCTCACATCTGCATGACATCTCACATCACTACGGGTACAAATAAAGTAACCTGAACCTGAACAGTACATTCATCCCTTCTCACCCCAACTCCTTCTTCCTGCTACCTCACCATAATCTCCATAGCTATTGTCCTTCTCTGTTTACGCTCTGCATCCAGTCTGAGATGATTAACCCAGCCTCTACAGTAGAAGTGTGAAAGTACTTAGCAGTATGTGTATAAAGTAGAAAAAAATCAACATTGATATTTAGTACTGGTATTAGTACTCAGGGTTTACATTAAAAACAACTGATGCTATAAGGTCACTTCCTGAGGTAGTGTGGGCAGTGGTGACTAGTTTGTCTCAGCAGCTGGCTCAGCTTAAAAGAAGAGTAATCTTGTTTTTCAGAGTTTAAATTAGCAGTGTTTACACAACACTAAAATGATCCTCTGGGGCACCCAGGGCACCTTAAATGCACTACCTCATCCGTCGCACATACCTCACTACATGCCCACACATCTGATGTAGTGCTTATTGATTAGCGCTGTTCACACAGCTGTATGAGAAGATGGAGATTCTGTCAGAGTGAGCAAAGGAAAACACCAACTCCAGCTAACCACTCACTCTGATATAGCCTAAAAAAGAATAAAAGCATCTAACTCACGGTCAGGATTACCAGAGGCGATTCTCTCTTAGGGCCCTAGGCAAAAATTCACAGAGGCAGCATTCTTCACCTTATATAATAAATATTCTGACACTAAGAAAAATGTGAAATATAAACATCTAAGACAAGTAACATACAAGAGGAGTACCAGCATCCTGACTGCAACACCTAGGTACTCAACAGTCACAACAGGACCAGCAGAGGCAGGACACAATGAGCTGCTCTGAGCTAAATTAACTACTGTATTATTTGCACTACTTCCCACTGTCATGCTTTCTTTTCTCCTCTTCTTTTATTGTCACTGCCAGACAGGTAACTTTGCTTCATTTTGATACAGCCACTCTCACTTATTTACATAAGTTGTGAACCTTGCAATAGCAAGCGGTGGGGTTGAGGCCCCTTTAGGGAGTTATGCATCGGTCTACCACTGTCATTGCAAACTCTCCACATTGTCACTGCTGTAGTGATTCAAAGTTGGTCAGCCCTTGGGCCCCTTCTGGCCTGGGGCCCCAAGCATTTGCCTTAATTGCCTGCTAGCATGCAGGACCTCTGATGATTACTACATGTCTAAAAATTAATGGATAATTATTCAATTTGTTGGTAGTTTAACATGATGAGATAATTAAGAAAATTACCATAAGTAGAAGCACTGACTTCTTCTCTGACGGTTTCAAAATAAAAAAAAAAACTAATTGGGGAGCCCTCTTCAAGCAGTATTTTTGTTAAATATGAAGGTTACAGGTATATTTGATGAAAAAAGGCAATTGAAAGTTGCTTAAAAATAATTCTTTTTCAATGTTTCTATATTGTAATTTCAGTGAGTAATCACAATTCATTTTAGAAAAATGCAATCTATTAGTTAATTTTTTAATCAATGCACAGCTCTAGAAAAACTACAAAAGCACTCATAGTGCATACCTCCGCCAAGGCTCCTTCCGTTTGTCATGGATCACCTCCAAAATATAATGGGTTTGTGTGTAGGCCTATAGCCACTTGTGGTGAAAATCAAAGTCTGTCCATCAGTTTTGGAGTATTGTTGCTAACACACTGTGAGAAAATAAGAGCCTTGGCTGAGGTATGCATTCTCAGATCATCACCAAAATATAATGGGTTCCTCTCTAACCCAAGAACCACCTCTGGTGAAAATTTCATCCAAATCCATCCAGTAGTTTTTGTGTAATCCTGCAGCACAAATACAAACAAAGCCCTTGGTGGAGGTATGCACTCTTGGATCATCACCAAAATCTAATCATGTATTCCCCGTGCCATTACACACCTTTCCTGAAAATTTCGTCAAAATCCGTTCATAACTTTTTGAGTTATGTTGGTAACAGACAGACAGACAAACCTCAGTAAAAACATTACCTCCTTGGCGGAGGTAATTATATGCAGAATATTAAAGCTGGAGGCTTGACTCCACACATCAGTGGAGCAGAACGTGATGAGTGATGTGAAAAGAAGCTAATGACCAGTAAACCTGATGACCCATTAACCTTCTCCAAAGTCCCCTGCATGCAGTAGAAGCCACAGAACACTGCGTCGGTGTTAACTGGGGTGTCAGCATCAAACTCATCTCTTCATTTGGCAGGTTTTTGCAGGCAGCCTTTTGTTCTGGACGAGGCTGAGTCGAAGCTAAAAAAGATGATGTCTGCTCCACTTTCTGTGTGACAGTTTCTGTCTGGCAAAAAAGCACATAGACATGATTTTCAAACAAACATGGACATATAAATACATGCTCAAACTGTTCAGTAAGACAATGAAATGGCATACATGGGTCTTTAAAAAGTGGTTTGCTGTTGTTTACTGCTGTATTAACCTTGGCGACCTCTGTCTCATTGAGCAGGTTTGTTCTGGAGAAATCTGGGTGGTGATTGTGTACACGTGCGTCTCCATTGCTTCCTCCTCATGTTGCCACTGCAGTCATTATGGCGACTGGTCACGAGGTCCTCACGCACAGGGAAATATGTCAGCGCGTATGCGTGTGTTTGTCTCTGAGTTGACCGTTGGGCTACAGCTGGTACTCGGTGATGCTGTAAAAAGGTCAAAAGCAGCTGTCATTTGGACAGAGCTATGGGAAAGTATTTAATAAACAGGATGGCCAGCCAAGTGCAGTTTGCCAAGTGTTTTTGTGCCAGCTACAGTATGATGTTGTGGGTTAGAAAATCCTATTTAAACATGTTTCATCTGTTAAAAAAAAAAAGAAAAACTTACATATGATGTGGATCAAAAGCCTAATGTATTGATGGCTTCATCATTACGTTAAGCATGAATCCATCCCAGAGGGAAAACTCAAGTAGATTCAGGCACTTGCTTCCCTGCTGAGACAGTGAAGTGACTGAAAACCTCCCAGGGAGCCGACCACGATTTTTCACAAATTGACCAGAATTTTTAATGAAATGTGCCCGAATCGCTTCCCCCCACCTTAAAACGGGCTGGAACAAAGACAAACAGGAAAAGCCTTGAGCATAGGCACGCAAAGCGTCAGAAGCCATGTAAATAATACAGACAAAACTGCTGCATTCCCTCAAACAGTGACAGCGTTTTTTCATTTCTTTCTTTTACTTCAGCTTTCATCCTCTTCTGTTTGTTCCTATAGTAGGAGTAAAAGCCCTGCTCTACTTACACTTGCATGAGGTAGCCCACTTTTCGCTGTGCATTAGTTTATATTCATAAATCTTCCTCCATAAAACTCAGCTGTTTATATTCTGCACATTCCCAAATCTCTTTTGTTTCAGTTCACCAAGCAGCACCATCACACATACAAATTGGCCTTTTCTTCCACATCTTCTCTAGTGCTCTCTGATGCATGCACACTCTCTCAAACATCAAACATATGCACAATGTGTTCAGACCTAACTTACATTTATGCCACAGTATAGCATAATAAATAAGGTACCTGATGGTTCATGCACGCAAAACCACTCTTTGATGATGACATGGCATTTAAAGCACAGACTGAAGATTTTTTTCAGGGGGGTGAATCTTGTACAGTTTGAGCTGCAACTTCCCACCATGTGTAGACAGTTTCACATTGATTTTCACAGGTTTCTCTTCATTTCTGAAGTGTACATCATCAGACAACCACAAGAATGTGAATAAATTATGACAGAGGCAAAGAAAACAGAAAAATTAGTGGAGCACTTTTAATGGAGAGTAACCCCATGAATCCTTACCAAACCTTTTGATATGTACGTAGGTTACTGTTGGGTGTTGTTTCTCATCCTGTCAGTTCATTTCTCCAATCATCTTACTGCAGAAGGACTTGCCTGCTAGCATATTATGCCCTCTTTAAGGGTACTTTCACACCAAACCTGTTTGGTCCGAACTTTGGAGCTTTTGAGTTTGATTCAGACTAAAATTTTAGGTGTGAAACCTCCATCGAACCACTGTCCCAACCAAAGAACTAAAATTTGGTCTGGCGAAGAGAGGTTGTTTCAGTCTGGATCAAACTGAACCTTGGCCCAGTTCTTTTTTTATCCAGTTCATTTAGAGTGTGAAAGCAGTCTTTAGAGAAGTTCAGACTCTTGGACCAAACACAGGAAGTTTAGGCAGCCGATAAGAGAGAAAATGAACCGTGGTAGCGCACAAAGAGAGGAAATATGGCCGTTAGTGGCAAAATAGTCTAAAAAAAAATCATAAAATGCAGAAACTTACCAGATATATTCAGAAAGGATGCAAGAGAGTTTTTGAAAAGAAAAATGGACAAGCAATACATCCATCCACCCATCTTCTATTACTTATCTGGGGGTCCTGGTGGAAGAGGCAGCAGTCCAAGTGGAGTATCAGACTGCAGTTCACATAGCACCATGATCACCATGATCCCTCCTGCCGACTGGAAGGTGGACGGACCCATGTGGCTCTTTTGGGCAAACTGGATCCTTGTCGCAACTTTTTCCACAGAGATCCACTGGATCACTTTTGGTTTGGCCCTTCATCCAGGACCAATTTGCCTTGGGAGACTTTACAAGGGGCAAGTTTCCCCTGACAACATACTGTAGGACCCGGGATCATTAGGGAACAAAAACCCCTCCACTACGATGGACAAGCATTGCCACCTGAAAATCATCACGGCTGATGAGAAGGACAAACATATTTTTTAATGAAGACCTGGATGATATTCTAGCCTCACCTCTTAATATGATGAAGACTTCACCAATTTCAACGTAAAGTGCCATTACTGATGAGTCCAGAGCTGCAGAACACACCTTTGAGGGTTGACATCATTGAGATGGTGACATCTTACAAGTTCCTGGGTGTTCACCTGAACATTAAACTGGATTGGTCACACAACACCAATGCGCTCTACAAGAAGGAGCAGTGCAGGCTGTTTCTCCTGAGGAGACTCAGGTCTTTTGGAGTGCAAGGGGCACTTCTGAAGACCTTCTACGATTCGGTGGTGACATCAGCCATCACGTTTGGAGTGGTCTGCTGGGGCAGCAGCATCACAGCAGCCGACAGGAAGAGACTGAACAGGCTGATCAAAAAACCCAGCTCTGTTCTGGGGCGCCGCCTCGACCCGGTGGAGGAGATAGGAGAGAGGATGATAATAATAATAATAATAATAACTAGAAAAGCACTCGGAGAGCGCAGACCTCCGCCAAGTACCTCAGTTCCCCCAATATTGGGATTTTCCCCAAATATAATAGTCCTACATTTATTTTATCTATATTTTCAGATTCCTTGACCATCAAAACATACCTTTAGCAATTGGATTCACATTGATATCTTTATTAGTTCAGTAGTTATAGACAAAAATCACTTTTTCGGTAATGGCAGTTTTCTTCTGGATAGAGCTCCATAGCTTTTGAAGATACAACAAATCCATTGGCACATTACTAACTAACTAACTAACCTGCACTTATACAGCGCTTTTCTAGTCACAAAGACCACTCAAAGCGCTTTCATTAATGCTAACCCTCTATTCTAAGGGCCTATAGGAAACAGATATTCCTCAGTGTCTTGGCTATATTTTGGTGTTTGTTGTATGTTTATATCTTAATTTGTTACCTTACAGTGATGAAAATTCCAAAGATCCCCTATTATTATTACAGGAGGTAATGTTTTTACTGGGGTTTGTCTGTTTGTCTGTCTGTCTGTCTGTTACCAACATAACTCAAAAAGTTATGAACGGATTTTGACTAAATTTTCAGGAAAGATGTGTAATGGCATGGGGAACAGATGATTAGATTTTGGTGATGATCTGAGAGTGCATACCTCAGCCAAGGCTCTTATCTTCTCACAGTGTGTTAGCAACAATACTCCAAAAGTTATGAATGGATTTTGATGAAATTTTCAGGAAAGGTGTGTAATGGAACGAGGAACAGATGATTAGATTTTGGTGATGATCTGCGAGTGCATACCTCCACCAAGGGCTTTGTTTGTATTTGTGCTGCAGGATTACACAAAAACTACTGGATGGATTTGGATGAAATTTTCACCAGAGGTGGTTCTTGGGCTAGAGAAGAACCCATTATATTTTGGTGATGATCTGAGAATGCATACCTCAGCCAAGGCTCTTATCTTCTCACAGTGTGTTAGCAACAATACTCCAAAACTGATGGACAGACTTTGATGCAATTTTCACCACAAGTGGCTATAGGCCTACACACAAACCCATTACATTTTGGAGGTGATCCATGAGAAACGGAAGAGCCTTGGCGGAGGTATGCGCTCTATGAGTGCTTTTCTAGTTTCCTGTTGTGGATCACAGTATCCGGATTTTTTGCAGGAGCCGGATCAGTCTTTGATATTTCCTAGAACCTATTGGGATCTTATCCCGTATTTTTTGGCAAGCGTTTTGACCATTTATTGCGGAGTTATAAACACATATGCTAAAAATGGCCCTATGTCGCAATGATAAAGAATCCTTTAAAAAAATTCCTGGATCCAGACGGTGATCTGGATCACTCCCAAAATCTAATCACTTCTTCCTTGTCCCATTTTGGACTTGTCCTGAAAATTTCGTCAAAATCCATTCATAACTTTTTGAGTTATGTTGGTAACAGACAGACAAACAAACAAACAGACAAACAAACCCCGGTAAAAACATAGCCTCCTTGGCGGAGGTAATAATAATAATAATAATAAATTAGATTTATATGGCGCTTCACATGTCAACGTGCTTACAGTAAATCCATAATCAGGTCTGATTATGCTAATTTTACTTATGATCAATTCGTGAGTGAGTTCAATGAGGTATTCGATCACTCGGACTGAGATAGCGTGCTCACCACCCGGTTACTTAACCTAAAACGGGGGAATAAGTCGGTAGCCAATTACTCCATGGACTTCTGGGTGGTGGCAGCGGAGGTGGGGTGGGAGGATGCCTCCCTTTGTAGCATTTTCATCCGAAGTCTTAGCCCTAGCCTAAGGGACGAGCTAGCCTGTCTTGACAAGCTTAGCAAGCTGAACAAACTCATTTCTGTAGCCATTAACATTGACAATGGGCTGAGGGAGTGGGCCAATGAGCGTAGACCTTTGGGTCGCTCGGGCTCACAGTTTCGCCGCTCCCGGCAGCTCCCCCTACTGGCCCTTCCTCCATCTGATTCGCTAGATTCCACTGAACCTATGGTAATGGGCCAGTCTAAGTTGCCGCCGGCTGAGAAACAGCGTCCCCAGGAGCTAGGTCTGTGTTTATATTGTGGCAATGAGGAACATGAACTGGCTACTTGCCCCATTCGACCAAAAGAGGGAGTCCGTGCGTTGCAGTAGGGGGACTCACGGACTCACTCCAAAGAAGTCCCCTCACCAAGTTCTTGCTGCCCATTTGTTTTTCACATAACCACCATTAAATTTCCACACATGCACTCATTGATTCAGGGATTGAGCAGAGTTTCATTTCTGAAGATCTGGCAACCCGACAGGGGCTCGCCTGCCACCAGTTGAAAACTCCATTGAAGCTAATCGCCCTATCCAAGACTCCACTTGCTTTGGTGTCCAAACAGACGGCTCCTGTATCTGTCCTAGTTTCTGGTAATCACCGGGAGCAGCTCAGATTGTTTGTGCTGCCAGTTTCTTCCTCCCTGGTCATTTTGGGGTATCCCTGGCTCCGGTTGCACAACCCCTCCATTGATTGGCGCTCTGGAAATATCATCTCGTGGAGCTCGTTCTGCCTAAGTGCCTGTCTTCAGTCCGCTGCATGCTCGTCCTCCATGCCTCTCGGTGCCCCCGACAGCCCCCCCCCCCGCCTGACTCGTTCCGGGTTCCCTCTGAATACCACGATTTGGTTGCCGTCTTCAGCAAATCTCAAGCACTGCCCCCCCCCCCCCACTGCCCATACGACTGCGCCATTAACCTCCGGCCCGGGGCTCCGTTGCCATACAGTTGGCTTTACAGCCTGTCGGTCCCAGAGTGGGAGGCCATGAAAACTTATATCAAAGAGTCCCTGAGCTTTGGCATAATTCGCCCATCTTCCTCGGCGGTGGGGGCAGGGTTTTTCTTCGTGGGCAAGAAGGACAGCTCCCTGAGGCCCTGCATCGATTTCTGGGAACTGAATAATATCACTATTAAGGGCAAGTACACTCTTCCACTGATCAACACGGCTTTTGATTCCCTCCAGGGGGCCTCCTGGTTCACAAAATTGGACCTCCGCAATACTTACCACCTGGTACAGATTCAAGAGGGAGACGAGTGGAAGATGGGGTTCCGTACCCCTAGTGGCCACTTTGAATACCTCGTCATGCTGTTTAGGCTGACCAATGCCCCCGCTGTGTTTCAGTGCCTGATTAATGATGTGTTGAGGGATTTTTTGGGGCTCTTTTGTATTTGTTTACTTTGATGATATTCTCATCTTTTCTCAGTCCCTCGACGAACACCGAGTGCACGTCAGGCGAGTGCTGCAGTGGCTGCTGGAGAGCAAGCTGTTCATTAAAGGGGAGAAGTGCGAGTTAAACACCTCATCCACTTCATTTTTGGGGTTCGTCATCTCGCACAACGAGATCATCGCCGATCCGGCTAAGGTAAAAGCGGTGGTAGAGTGGCCGACCCCCTCATCCCGGAAATAGTTATAGCAGTTTCTGGGATTCGCCAACTTCTACCGCTGCTTCATCAAAAATTACAGTCTCATTGCCCTTCCTCTCACTCGCCTCACCTCCACCAAGGTGCCCTTCCAGTGGATGGAGGAGGCTGAGGCTGCATTTTTGGAATTAAAATCATTATTCTAATCTCCTCCGATTCTGGCTCAGGTGGACCCCACTCTGCAGTGTCTGGTGGAAGTGGACGCTTCGGACTCCGGAGTCGGAGCAGTTTTGTCTCAACGCTCCCCTGCGGATGACAAGATTCGCCTCTGTGCGTTCATCTCCCACCGTCTCTCCCCGGGTGAGAGGAACTATGACATCGGGGACAGGGAGCTCCTGGTGGTGAAACTGGCTTTGGGGGAGTGGCACCATTGGCTGGAGGGGGTCTCCCAGTTGTTCATCGTATGGACTGACCATAAGAACTTGGAGTACCTCAAGACGGCCAAGCGTCTAAACGCGTGTCAGGCTCGCTGGTCCTTGTTCTTTGGCAGGTTTGATTTTACCATCACCTACCGCCCAGGGTCCAAGAACACCAAGCCTGACACTCTATCAAGACAGTTTGCTTCGGATGCTGCGGAGGCGCCATCTCACCCCATTATTCCTCCTTCATGCATCATGGGCACCCTCTCGTGGGGTATAAAGGAGAGGGTTCGTAGAGCGTAGGAGACCAAGGCTGACCTGGGTGGGGGGCCAACGGGGAGATTGTATGTGCCTTCTGCAGTCCAGGGGCGAAGTCATAAATTGTGTCCACTCCTCCAAGCTCCTATGCCACATAGGGATGGCACGCACCATGGTTCTACTGCAGAGGACCTTTTGGTGGCCATCGCTCCGGAGGGATGTCGGGGAGTACATCCGTGCCTGTCCCCAGTGTGCCACCAGTAAGATGTCCTCCTCTCCTCCGGCTGGTCTGTTTCATCCGCTTCCCATCCCTGGCAGGCCCTGGTCCCATGTGGTGCTGGACTTCATCACCGGCTTCCCATCCTCTGCTAACAACATCGTAATTCTCACCATAGTGGATAGATTCTCCAAGGCAGCCTATTTCATTCCCCTACAGGGTCTCCCCATGGCCAAGGAGACTGCCGATCTACTCATCCTCCACGTGGTGCGGCTCCACGGTATCCCCCTGGACTTTGTGTCTGACTGTGGGCCCCAGTTCGTCTCGCAGGTGTGGCGGGCTTTCTGCAACACCACTGGGGTTATGGTGAGTCTGTCCTCGGGGTACCATCCCCAGAGCAACAGTCAGTGCAAGTGTGCCAATCAGGAGATGGAGGCAGCACTATGGTGCGTCACCACTGCCAACCCGGTGTCCTGGAACTCCTATCTGCCATGGGTCGAATACACCCACAACACCACGGTCTCATCTGCCATAGGCATGTCACTGTTCAAGGCTTCCTTGGGTTACAACCCTCCACTGTTTCCCGAAGAGGAGGGGGACATTGTGGTGCCCACCGTGCGGGCCCATCTGAAGCACTGTCGCCGGCTGTGGAAGGATACCTGGGCCGCGCTTCGATGCATAGCGGACCGCAACTCCGCCATTGCCAACCGCTGCAGGACTTTGGCTCCACCCTACCCGGTCGGGCAACAGATATGGCTCTCCACCAGAAATATCAATCTCAAGGCTGAATCTAGGAAACTTTCACAGCATTTTATTGGTCCCTTTGCTATTACACACATTGTGAATCCTGTGGCTGTGCGCCTGGCTCTCCCCCCTCCCTCTGCATTTGTCCCACCTTTCAAATTTCCCAGGTGAAGCTGTTCTGCTCTAGCCCTCTGTGCCCTCCTCCCAAGACGCCACCTCCACCGGTTGTGATCGATGGCGACCCCGCGTGGAGGGTCAACTCCATTCTGGACATCCGGCGCTGGGGTCGCGGCCTCCAGTACCTGGTGGACTGGGAGGGTTATGGCCCTGAATGGAGGTCCTGGGTTTGTCCCTCCTTCATGCTGGATCCTCAGCTCATTAGGGACTTCCACTGGACGCACCCGGGTAGGTTGGATCGGCCGCCGAGAGACGTCCTGTGGGGGGGGGGGGGGAGTACTGTAGTGATCTGCTCTGCATGCCTGTTGCCCTTATTTCCTCCACAGCTGCGCACACACCTGCTCCCCTCATTAAGTCTGCCTATTTAAGCCGTGCTGCCCTCGGGTCTGCATGGAGACGTCAAGCTCCCTGGTCTGGCAAGACCTCTTCGCCTTCTCGTCGCCTCTATGATCCGGAGTTCCATCTCCACTGATCCTCCCTGCCTCGTCAGAGTTCCATCTCCTCTGCTCCTTCCTGTCTCGTCGTCCTCCTGGGAGTCCTAGCTCCCCAACGACTAGTAAGCCCTCATCATTTCCTCATCTTCACGCTTCGCTCTACTCCCCTGTGCACAGGTGGAAACCCGCTGGCAGCGGACCTCCTCCTCCTGGCAGCGGACTGAGCTCAACCTGCACTTCACCAGCTCTCTGCACATTGCATCACCCTCTCACCTCCTCAGCAGCCGGAGCCGAAGACGCTGTCCCACTGGCCGGAGCCTCCGGGAACTCTCCTGTGCTACACACCAACTAGCCAACAGGTTGCCAGTCTGAACGGTGCTCTGCTCGCCCAGCCGCTACATTCCTGCACTCACGCACACATTTACACTCACACTTCACAATAAAGGATAATTAAATTTATTCTGGAGTCTGTATCTGCCTTCTGGGTCATAAATCATGTCATTAACTCCAGACAGACATTGATAGTGATAAGCTACTACTGCAGCCACAGCTGCCCTGGGGCAGACTGACGGAAACATTGCTGCCAATCCACGCCAATGGCCTCTCTGACCACTACCGAACATTCATACCCAGTGTCATGGACACTGGAGGCAAGGTGGGTAAAGTGTCTTGCCCAGGGACACAATGGCAGGAAGGCTGGGGAGAGCGGGATTCAAATCGCCAATCCTCTGGTTATTGGACGACCTGCTCTACCTCCTGAGCCACTGCCGCCCCACATTTCCCTTCTCCACTCCATTTTTGCTGAGCACCAAGCTGGACAGCAGGAAGCTCCATTTTGTATATGGCCTTTGGCATGACCCGGCCAGGACTTGAACCCCAACATCCCGGTTGTGGGGCGGATGCTCTACCTCTAGGCCACCACTCCGGCCTAGGATGGTGGCTTAAGCTGTCATCTCTGCTGGAGTCTGAGTCCCACCCCATGCGGGACACGCTGAGCGCACTGAGGAGCTCATTTAGTGGTAGACTGTGCCATCCTCAGTGCTCAAGGAAGAGGTTCCACAGGTCCTTCCTACCTACGGCTGTCAGACTTTATAATCTAACCGATGCTGCTCATAGAGGCCGTATTAAACATCACAACTTTGTACAATAGAGATCATCCCATCCAATACACAACTAAGACAATTAGAATTATTGAGGGTGGCAACAACACTGTTCATTCAAATGTGAAATATACTGTCTGGGTCCATATTTATATTTTGCCAGTAATTTAACTGTAATGTTGTTGATACCATCTAACTGCAATGCTCCTGCACTGTGTATACAACTGTGTACATATGTATATTTATTTACTGCTTCAGCAAACCAATTCTTATCTTATTTATCTTATTTACTATTGCTCTGAGTGCTACTATCTCTGTGCTGCTGCAATCCTGGAATTTCCTCATTGTGGGACTAATAAAGACTTATCTTATCTTGTCATGGCAACAGATGTAGATGCATTACATAGAATTGTTTAGTTTGCTTGGAAAAGGAGCAGTGTAAAACCAAACCTAACTGGAACATATACAATGTAACAAAAATATGAACCTTGATCCAGGCCTTGACGGGGAATGTCAGGAGTGAAAATGCCCTAAAATAGTTCTACAAATTAACTGGAGTGTACCTAAAAAGCTTCAACTTTAAACACGCTCTGTGTCAATAATTCTACATTTAGTGTCTGTTTAAATAAAAGTTTCCCTGTTACCTCAAATAGTGGGTTCACACTGAATGCAAAAAAGATTTTTTCACTCCTCACCATCCCTTACTAAGCCAATAGAAAGACAGGAGTTGAATTTTGCTCAAGTAAGGCAAAAAAAAAAAAAAAAATCTCTCGATGCTTGGTCAAAAGAGTCAGTCATTGTGGGGATTCTCCATCGCTGAGAGGGATTAAAAAATAATGGAAGATAAACTGTTATTAATTTTGAGAAATGAGGCTACCACTTACCCCTGCCACTTGGCTCCACAGTTTGCCTGTACTTTGTATCCATCCATGAAATCCCGCCACTGATCCTCTTTAACAGCTCATCAAACTGGTACCAAACTTGGAACCAGGGTTTGATATACACTGATGATACGCATAATGCAATTTGGCTCTGATCGTATGATTTTTGCAGAAATTGTAGCGCCTGACCTACAGTATGACCTTATTTCACCTCACTTTAGAGACAGTAACTGTCTTGTGAAATCAACTCCTCCAACAGTTTTGTTCCAAGTGTTTTGAAACTTGGTACCATGGTTTGATATACCCTGATGATGTGGATGTTGCAATTTGACTCTCATCAAATGACCTTGAGGTCGAAGGTCAGAGGTCAGGTTTTTCCCTAAATCTTTTAAATGCAATAACTACTGAAAAAAATGGTGTAGGCTTTTCAAATTGATACAGTAATTGTGTCTAAGATGCATCTTGGACAACATACACCCTGACCTGACTATGAGTTTGGTGTCATAAGGTCAGAGGTCAAAGTTAATATTCCATTTGCACTATGGTAAATGCTAAATGTACTATTACTATAAAACAAGTAAAGCTCTCAACAACAAAAAAAAGCTAGGGTTGTGGTGACCCACCACAATCTGCATGGACATTCAATCCTCACACTCAGTAAGTCCGGAGGAAGCAGAGGACCATTCACATATGGACAGAGAACCCCTGGGGGGACAACCAGAACAATGGACTATTGTTTATACATCCACAGATTAAGGAGAAGACGTCCGGGCGCCAATGGTCATGCTAATCATATGTATTGACTGATATGTACAGTATATCAATATGCTAATGTGCCATGCATTCTCTCTGTTTGTATAACATATAAAAGAGTTGACGATACATGCCTCAGCAACACAACACAGCAGACAGCACAGACAGCACAGCACTGTAGCGCACAGCGCTACAAGTGCATCTCATTTTGATTGAGGAAATAAAACTGCAACCTTCCAGCTCGTCATATCTTGCCTGACTTCTTTCCTCCACAGGATCACCAAACTTGCTACACAGGTTTACCTTGGGATCATGACCTCTAAGTATGGGTTTGGGGTCAGAAGGTCAAAGGACAAGGTTAGCATTCCATTTGTACTATTAAAATAAAACAAGTAAAGCTAGGGCCACCAAACCTGGTTCAGAGGTTCACCTTGGCACCCTGACCTCAGACTATGGGTTTGGGGTCAAAAGGTCAAAGGTCAACGTTAACATTCCCTATGCCTTATCACTGTACAACAAGTAAAGCTAGCGTCACCAAACTTGGTACACAGGTTTAGCCTGTAACCCTGAAATGTGACTATGGTTTTGGGATTGCAAAGGTCAACATCAAAATGGCTTATAAACTACAGTGGGGCAAAAAAGTATTTAGTCAGCCACCAATTGCGTAAGTTCTACCACTTAAAAGATGAGAGAGGTCTCCAATTTTCATCATAGGTATACCTCAACTATGAGAGACAAAATGAGAAAAAAAAAATCAAGAAAATCACATTGAAGGATTTTTAATGAATTAATTGGTAAACTCCTCAGTAAAATAAGTATTTGGTCACCTACAAACAAGCAAGATTTCTGGCTCTCACAGACCTGTAACTTCTTCTTTAAGAGGCTCCTCTGTCCTCCACTCGTTACCTGTATTAATGGCACCTGTTTGAACTCGTTATCAGTATAAAAGACCTGTCCACAACCTCAAACAGTCAGACTCCAAACTCCACTATGGCCAAGACCAAAGAGCTGTCAAAGGACACCAGAAACAAAATTGTAGACCTGCACCAGGCTGGGAAGACTGAATCTGCAATAGGTAAGCAGCTTGGTGTGAAGAAATCAACTGTGGGAGCAATTATTAGAAAATGGAAGACATACAAGACCACTGATAATCTTCCTCGATCTGGGGCTCCACGCAAGATCTCACCCCTGGGCTGTACGGTGGTGCAGTGGTTTAGCACTGTGGCAGCACAGTTTTACCCTCGGCCGGGGGACCGCAGGGATCATGAGATCGTGGGTTCGATCCCAGCCCCCGACCAACAGTGAGCTGTGTGGAGTTTGCATGTTCTCCCTGTGTTGCGCGGGTTTACTCCGGGATTTCTCCGGTTTCCTCCCGCACACCAAAAACATGTAGGTTTAGGGCGCTCGCGCACGCAGCGACCAGCAGCCGGTGGCTTGTCACCAGACTGCAAACCAAGTCTACCTACGGGTACAAATAAGTAACAAAAAAAAAAACAAAAAAAAAACCCATGGGGTCAAAATTATCACGAGAACGGTGACCAAAAATCCCACAACCACATGGGGGACCTAGTGAATGACCTGCAGAGAGCTGGGACCAAAATAACAAAGGCTACATCAGAAACACACTACGCCGCCAGGGACTCAAATCCTGCAGTGCCAGACGTGTCCCCCTGCTTAAGCCAGTACATGTCCAGGCCCGTCTGAAGTTTGCTAGAGAGCATTTGGATGATCCAGAAGAGGATTGGGAGAATGCCATATGGTCAGATGAAACCAAAATAGAACTTTTTGGTAAAAACTCAACTTGTCGTGTTTGGAGGAGAAAGAACACCATACCTACTGTGAAGCATGGGGGTGGAAACATCATACTTTGGAGCTGTTTTTCTGCAAAGGGACCAGGACGACTGATCCGTGTAAAGGAAAGAATGAATGGGGCCATGTATCGTGAGATTTTGAGTGAAAACCTCCTTCCACCAGCAAGGGCATTGAAGATGTAACATGGCTGGGTCTTTCAGCATGACAATGATCCCAAACACACCACCAGGGCAATGAAGGAGTGGCTTCGTAAGAAGCATTTCAAGGTCCTGGAGTGGCCTAGCCAGTCTCCAGATCTCAACCCCATAGAAAATCTTTGGAGGGAGTTGAAAGTCTGTGTTGCCCAGCGACAGCCCCAAAACATCACTGCTCTAGAGGAGATCTGCATGGAGGAATGGGCCAAAATACCAGCAACAGTGTGTGAAAACCTTGTGAAAACTTACAGAAAACGTTTGACCTCTGTCATTGCCAACAAAGGGTATATAACAAAGTACTGAGATGAACTTTTGTTATTGACCAAATACTTATTTTACCGAGGAATTTACCAATTAATTCATTAAAAATCCTTCAATGTGATTTTCTGGATTTTTTTTTCTCATTTTGTCTCTCATAGTTGAGGTATATCTATGATGAAAATTGGAGACCTCTCTCACCTTTTAAGTGGGAGAACTTGCACAATTGGTGGCTGACTAAATACTTTTTTACCCCACTGTATATCTCAACAACAAGGAAAGCTAGGGTCACCAAACCTGGTACACAGGGTCACCTCGAGATACTACTCTACAGCTATGGATTGTATACTTTGTTGTATATTTGTTGATAAAATGACATGTTTTCTCTGTCTTTCTCACACTTCTTTATCTGCTTGCTGTACACGCTACACTGCAGAGTTTAGTTTACACCCTATAATTCATTTGTTGAAATCAGTTAGAATCAGCTCTGCACACAGCTGAGCTGCCACATAAGTCTAAAATGTGTTACAGATACAATGAGGTATAGCCCCTCCCTCTTGCATGAGGGGGTGGTTAGGTTATAAAAACTATAGGGCTCCATTTTGGGGTGGCACACTCTTGAGGAATTGCCTAAAGAGCTGTGTCCCAGCGCTGCTTGTATCCATATCTCACTTTCAGTAAAAAAGGAAAATATACTTCATCTCTCAGCCTGGTTATTTGGCCATCTTATCAAAGAACTGGGGTTTAAGGTATTGTGGACTCAATATATTCATGGATGATGGCTTTATTATATTTCATTCTGCCACAGTAATTATATTGAAAAATTGAAAACTGCTCCCCATCAGTAAGTGCTGTGATCTTCAAAGTTTAAGTTTAAGCTTAATGTTTATTTGAAAGGGACATTACATGCCAATGACCATTAAAACAAATGCTAAGTATGCCAGATTTAGCAATACTGCTAATTTGCATCTGTAGTCCCCCCCCCCCCGGTGGGTCATAAAAACACACAAACGGTTATACACGAGAAGAACATCTACAATAAAATGTACAAAGTGGATATGCAAAAGTGCAAGAGTTAAGGTGCTACAAAACAAAACATTCAAATGTCACACAAGTGAAGTGCTGTGTATGCATGCACACACACATGCACCCACACACCTCACAGCAACAACAAGCAACAACAACAAACGAAGAGGCGAGGCATATCTGTGTGACACACGGCCACATACATATGCGCATGCCGCAGTTATGTGTACAGTTTGGGTTGTTTAAAAGCCAATTTTTAAGATGAGTCTTAAAAGTGTTGATTGTAGATGGTATATTATTCCAGATCTTGGTGCCCCTCACTAATAACACAGATTGAACAAATGTGGTGCATCTGTGGGGGACCTCACAATCTCCTCTAGTGGTTGCTCTGGTGGTTGTGCCGGTGACAGTCCTCAGTTTAACATATTCTCCCAGGGGTGTGATGCATAGCCATTTATTATTTTATAGACTGAACAGGCAAATTTGAGAGTTTTATAATTTTCAAAAGACAGAAAATTATATTTTTTGTAAATGTGACAACAATGATATGTGGGATCTTTCTTATCAAAGATTTTTTTTATGGCTTTTTTGTATAAAGATTCAATGGATTTGATTATGGTTACAACAGTGAGAGACCAGTCGGCAAAACAGTAATTGATGTGTGAGAAGATCATTGCATGCAGAAATATTTTGGCTGCATTAACTGCCAGCGATGGTCTAATTTTTTTTTAAATTTCTTAGATTGAATTTGATTATGTCTGAAATTTTTGGGTTTGTTTTTTAAAAGGTAATGAGGAATCTTGTAGTTGTTTGGCAGATGTGAATATTACCATGTCACCTGCATACATTTGTATATGAATGTTTCTGCATGCATTTGGTAAATCATTTATGTATAAGGAGAATACTATTGGTCTCAATCATGGAGCTTTGTGGAACTCCCATCTGACATTTCAAATGTGGCAATTTGACACTGTTGACCATTACACATTGCTGTCTGTCGGTTGAATAGGATTTCATCCATTTGATAGTGTGTTCTGAAAAATTAAACTGCGTAAGTTTGGTTCAAAGGATGTTGTGGTCGGCGGTGTCAAATGTCTTATTCAGATCTAAAAACCACCTACACAATTGCACTTATTTAAAAAAAGATTTAGTTTTCTCTAAAAACATGCTTGTTGCAGACTGTTGAATGATGGGCACGGAACTCAAGCTGTGCATAATGCAGGGTGGTGTTCCCATTATTCAGATGTTCACATAATAATGTAGCCATTCATTTTTCAATTATTTTGGAGATAACTGGTAAAATGCTGATTGGTCTGTAGTTATTTATATTAGTTTTAATCCCTGTTTTGAAAATTGGTCTAACCACTCCTACCTTCCAAGCAGCTGGGATGATAGCATATTTGATTGACAGATTGATTAAATGAGTAATTGGATAGATGAGAGATTCTTTATATTCTTTTAAAAAAAATTGGTGTTAAAACCATGTTCATCTGTTGCTTTTGAGCTATTGAATGAGCTGATGGTATTTGCAACTTCATTTTTGGTTATTTCTAATATATTAAAGACTGGTTGTGTGGGGTTAATAGGACTAAAATTGTGATCAGGTGGATTAAATGAATGGGCTATTTCTAGCACAGTTAAATTAATCCCTTCCACAGCATGTAGGACACCATGTGGTGTATGGGGTGACGCCTATCTCTTTTTCATTTCTAGTACAGAGTTTATGAAAAAGTTGTTAAACTCTGTAGCAATGACCGTGGGATTCTGTACCAATTTCCTATTAATGTTAAGTTCCATATCTCTGTCATCTTTTTTGTTCTGTTTATTAGTCAATTTATTAATATTATTCCAAATTTTTTTGCCATCTCCTTTTGCATTTTCGATAATGGTTATAAAAAAAACTTTGCCTTAGCCTTCCTCCGAGTTTGTGTTACCTTATTTCTATCAGACATAAATTTTTGCCTGTCTGCTGTTAAACCTGATTTAAGAGCTAGTATTTTAAGAACCTGATCATTGGTCTTCATTAGTTGTAGACACTCGACATTGAGCCATGGTAAACTGATTCTTCTTCTGTTATTTCCTGTTTTTGAAAATGCTGCAATAACCTCTTTGATTTTTATTATAAAAAAATTCATTGCTGTAATTTATGTCATTTGAAGAGGTGATTTCCTTCCACTCAATTTCGTTTATTGCCATTGTTAACAGAGGTGGAGGGTATTGCACTCGCCTCAGAGTGTTCTTGTCTCTTGTTGCTCTCAAGTCTTAGAGCTATACTCACTCAAGAAGAATGACACAAATTTTCACTTTGCATTAGGTGTGAATGCACCATAATATTGTCTGTTAGCACTGACAACTCTATATCTGAGGTGGAATCAGTGTAGTTAAGTCAAAGACACAACTCCTGTTAACCCTTGTGTCAACTGAAAATTATTGTCTGTCCTGTATTAGCATGTTTGTGGGTTCCCAGTGTGTTAGTCTCCAGTTTTTTTTTAACCTTTTTTCATTCACTAATAAGCCTTTACATCATCAAATATTTCCCTTTCAGGTTCATCAACTTATCCCTGTGTCACTTTGCTGTCTGACCATGCATACTGTATGTGGCAGTGATACAATTACTTTAACCATAATAGCATGTGGCTCACCATAATAGCTCTCATTATATCAATTTGTTGTCCTCAAACTCCAATTTGTGCAACTTATCAGGCACCAGGAAAAAAAAGGTGGACATTGTGTAGGTGTGTTTATGAGCAATGGCCGATCACTTATACAAAAAGATAATAACGCATAATGACAATACTTTTGCTGCCTTGTACTTGTAGAATACAGTCATCAGTTACAGAATCAGTAATGAAAGTTTCCGCACTGGAGGGTACGGCTTGTTAACTGAAAAATTTCAACAACTACAGGTCCAGTAACTGGTAGCTGGTGATATATTTTAGGAGGGAAGTCTCTGCATACTGAAGTCCCCCTCTATTCCCATCTTATCCACTCTTTATGTTTTCTCCTGGGCAAAAGCAGTCATTGTAGCTGGTAGGAATGGTTTCCAGTAATTTTCCTTGGTGAAAGAGCCTCACACTGAAAAGCACTCTGCGGTCTGACTAACATACATATAGTCACAAAGCACTGTACAATAAAATAGAATAAAAACAACCTGATAGAGACACCATTAAAAAAGAAAAGAAAAAATAAGGAGAACAAATTAAAACAAAAGATTAAAAGATTTTAAAAATATCGGATGTACCATTAAAAAGCAGTTGAATTGAAATTCAACTGAAAGCCTCATTAAACAAAAACGTTTTCAGCTGCTTTTTTAGAGTCCACAGAGTCAGCTAAATGTAGCTGAAGTGGTAGATTATTCCAAAGCCTCGGAGCTACAGATTGAAAGGCTCTGTCCACCCTGGTCTTGAGTCTCGTACAAAGAACAACTAACAAGTCCTGGGCTTCAGATCTAACTAAGAGTGTGAGCAAGAGTATGTTTGAGAAGGAGATCAGATAAATAAGATGGGGCTTGTCGGTGTAGTGCCCTATATGTACGTAAGTGTAAGAACTTTAAAATGAATCTGTTACGACCCGAGCGCTGGGTTCTGTTCGCGCTCGGACTAAGCTCAACTTGCTGCTGGCCTTGACAGCTGTGGGCTGTATTCTGGCCTCACTGGGCTCTTATTGTGAAGGTGCTCGGTGGGGCTTCCGCCTGTCAAGGCTGGTCAGCTGTGTGTCATTACTGCTCGTTAGTGTTTGCCTTCATAAAGCGGGCACTAGCGGCAGTAAGATTGCTGGAGTATTGTCAGACTTTGTCAACACTTTTTCAACGTATTGTCAAAACCTTGTCAAGCTTTGTCAGAGCATCATTAGACCTTCATGCCAGGTTCATTGTATCATGCTATGCCACAGTTTAGCTCGTAGTGGCTGGGGTTCGCCCTGTGAGCTTGTGTATTGATTTATGTGTGTTTTTGCCTAGAGCAGCTCACAGTCTTGTCCTGTCTTGTGTGTTAATAAATCACCATCTTCGCAAAACTCACTGGTGGACTCTTGGTGTCTTATGGTGATCCACGAGGGTCACCGCATGACAGTATACTCCAGCCAGGACGTCTAAACGGAGACGCCACACTGAGACGCCTTTTTCACCGTGAGTTTTTGCAGTAATTGGACAATTGTTCTTCCCTGTCTGGGTGTCAACGTCTGGGAGAATGCCGTCACCCAGGGGCCGCGGTCGGCGCCTGGGCAAAGAGCTAGCGAGCGTGCTGGAGTACGTCGATGGGACGCTCCTCACCGCTACCTTCGACGTCAACTCCAGCTATATGCGCGTCGGCACAGCGGCCCAGGTCACCCTCAGCAGGATCCCCGGCTGGACCGGCTGCCGGCGAAGTCCGTTAGCGAACCGCTGAGAGCGGCCCCACCTCATCCTTCCAGGGGGCCCTCTGTCGCCATCCAGCGGGGAGAAGGAGGAACAACGTCCCCTACAGCAGGAACCATCTCTTCCCTGGGAGAAAGGCAAGTGCATGATAATTTGTTACACCATGATCCTAATCTGCCTTGTCTGACTCCTGGGGGCGGAGTTCGGGGTTCGCAGCCCCCCGAGCTCCTTCCACCTGCTGTAGCGATAACAACTAAACCTGCTGCCTCTGTGTTCCCCCCTGTCGAGCGGTCCGCGACGCCAGGCCAATGTCGTCGGATGAAGAGGGGGTCTGCAGTGCTGGAAAGCCTGGATCCGGCCCTGCAGCCACAACGTGGAAGGAGGAGAAGAGCGGACTGCGGCCCGGAGCCTGAGCCGACGAAGAAGCGTCCCCGGGTCTCCTCACCGGAGCGGTCCGAGCCAGTGGGTCGAGGGTCCCCTGCCCCCACGCCATATGGGTCATCGGCGTGGACAGCAGCGCGGGAGGAACCTCAGGCTGCAGATGACATCCTGCCAGCTGCGGACCCCAACGCAGCTGAGTTCGAGCCTGCTGACGAGAGTCGCCGCCCTGAACCTGGATCGTCGGAGTCCTGGGTGGCAACAGAACCCGAGTGCAGGCAAGTGCTCCCTTTTGTGTCTCTGTCCCCTGTGTTGGAGCATTTTTGCCTGCCTCTCGGGGAGGCGAGTGAGGAGCAGCCGTCTGCTGCGCCCGAGCTCGTCTCGCTGGGTTCTGTTGCTACCGGTGATTCTGATCCCGGTTTTCTTGTTTCTGAGCCTTGTTGCAGTGTCGCCGGCGTGGAACGAGTCGGAGTCACTGGGTTGGAGGTCCCAGGTTCGGGGGTGGAGATCGTCAGCGGAGCTGCACCGACCCAGTCGGGGTCCGTCGTGGAGGCTGCTGTGGCCCAATCGGGGTCCGACATGGGTGCATCGGAGGCCCAATCGGGGTCCACCGCAGGTGCGGATCTGGCCCAATCGGAGTCCGACATGGGTGCACCGGAGGCCCAATCGGGGTCCACTGCAGGTGTGGATCTGGCCCAATCGGGGTCCGACGTGGGTGCACCAGAGGCTCGATCGGGGTCCACCACGGGTGCGGTTCTGGCCCAATCGGGGCCCGACATGGGTGCAGCTGGGACCCAATCGGGGTCCAGCGGAGGTGCAGCGCCAGCGTGGTCCGCGGACGGGGGAGGAGCTGCAGACCTTTCACCGTCGAAAGGATTACAGGCTCAGCCTTGCCATCTGTCCCCTCTACTGAGTCACTGCCCCTGTGCATCACCGCTGGGGGCCGTGGGGGCTCCTGCTCGCTCGCCCCGGCTCTCCCGAGTTTTGTCCTCATCAGGGAGGCCGCTGCGGGCTGTTTTTCCCCGGGACTGGTGGCTGAGGGACACGGGTCGGCCGCCTGAGGGACTGTTTGACCGGTTCGGCGCCTCGGGTCAGCCACCCGACGTATTGTGTGTGTCTTCGGGCGACCTGGTTCAACCACCAGAGGAGCGGATGTGCTTGGCGTTGGACTGTGGTGAGCCGCCTGGTCATGGTCCGTATCCTATGACCACCCGCCGGCTGTTGGACGCGGGGAGACCACCTGAACTGTTCCTGTGGCGCTTGGTCTCCGCCGGTCAGCATAAACTGTCAGGGGGGTAGTAGTTTTTCTGGGTTGATTCGTCACAGTGATTGTTCTGTTTTTTTTTCTTGTCCTTGCTGTCCTGTGTATTTTGTGCTTGGTTATGTCTTGCAGTTGCCCTAGCATGTGTTATGCTCTACGGTTGCCTTGTTTTTCTCTGCGTATTTTGTCTGATTTTGAATATTTGGTATTTTGTCATAGTCTTGTGTTTAGTATGTCTGACCCAGTAGTTCTGGTTTTTCGTTTTCCCCATGTGCATTTTTTGATTTAACCTGAGTAGTTATTCTTGTCATTGTCCTGTATGTAGTTGTTCTTGTCGCTGTTTTGTTTCTGGGTTTGGTCTCTCTCCCTCTGCACCTACCCCCAGCCACCCACCCTGGGGGGTGGGGGGGGCAGGGTGGTCCTTGGGGCGTTCTGAGCCCGCCCTCGGAGTGAGGGTACTGTTACGACCCGAGCGCTGGGTTCTGTTCGCGCTCGGGCTAAGCTCAACTCGCTGCCGGCCTTGATAGCTGTGGGCTGTATTCTGGCCTCACCGGGCTCTTATTGTGAAGGTGCTCGGTGGGGCTTCCGCCTGTCAAGGCTGGTCAGCTGTGTGTCATTACTGCTCGTTAGTGTTCGCCTTCATAAAGCAGGCACTAGCGGCAGTAAGATTGCTGGAGTATTGTCAGACTTTGTCAACACTTTGTCAACGTATTGTCAAAACCTTGTCAAGCCTTGTCAGAGCGTCATTAGACCTTCATGTCAGGTTCGTTGTATCATGCTATGCCACAGTTTAGCTCGTAGTGGCTGGGGTTCGCCCTGCGAGCTTGTGTATTGATTTATGTGTGTTTTTGCCGAGAGCGGCTCACAGTCTTGTCCTGTCTTGTGTGTTAATAAATCACCATCTTCGCAAAACTCACTGGTGGACTCTTGGCGTCTTATGGTGATCCACGAGGGTCACCGCATGACAGAATCCTAAACTCCACTGATAGCCAATGTAACGTATATAATATGGGGGTAGTGTGATCTTGTTTTCAAGAACGTGTAAGTAGTCTGGCTGCAGCATTTTGTATATACTGGAGACAAGATAGAGAATAGATGTAATAGATGTGATCTATTTTCCTTTAAGTTGAGCAGTTTTTGCAGCATTCTTCTCTCAACAACCAAGTCCAGGGGCTCTGGAACAGTCCCCAATGCTGAACCAGCTATTATTATCAGGTCTTTGTTTTTCAGTTTCTTGGTGTCGTTGGCTTTTATGCTGCTGCCCTAACAGATGGCTCCAAAGAAGATTGTATTCTCAACAACAGACTGATAAAAGCAGCTCCATACTGTGGCACACATTAAAAGACCTGCACTTCCTCAGAAAATAGAGTCTACTCTGGCCCATCCTGCAAAAGAGCTCAGTGTTACACTTGCAGTCCAGTGTGATGCTCATCTTTCTACCACTTCCACCTCTTCCTCTAGGATGGAAATACTCTTCAATTTAGTCTTAGTCCTCTTCAAGTTTACTCAGTCACCTTTGTCTTGGCCACATTTAAAGATGCAGTGTGTAGTAATTAGTGTAATCTATCAATCTTATTTCATAATGCAAATATTTTAATTTATATAAGGTCATTACTCCTTTCTTAAGCATTTACAATAATCTATCTATCTATCTATCTATCTATCTATCTATCTATCTATCTATCTATCTATCTATCTATCTATCTATCTATCTATCTATCTATCTATCTATCTATCTATCTATCTATCCACACAGATGAGCAGAGACATACAATGGTGCGAAGTGTTTGCCCCCTTCCTGATTTCTAATTTTTTTTGTATGTTTGTCACTATTAAATGTTTCAGATCATCAAATTTAAATATTAGACAAAAATAACACAAGTAAACACAAAATGCAGTTTTTAAATGAAGATGTTTATTATTAAGAATAAAAAAAAAATCCAAACCTACATGACCCTTTATGAAAAAGTGATTCCCCCCCTCCCCATTAAAACATAAATCAACTGTGGTTTATCACATCTTTGGAAAGCTGAGTTCAATTTTTCTAGCCACACCCAGGCCTGATTACTGCCACACCTGTTCTCAATCAAGAAATCACTTAAATAGGACCTGCCTGACAAAGTGAAGTAGACCAGAAGAACCTCAAAAGCTAGACATCATGCTGCGAGCCAAAGAAATTCAGAAACAATTGAGAAACAAAGTAATTTAGATCTATCAGTCTGGAAAAGGTTATAAAGCCATTTCTAAAGCTTTGGGACTCCAGTAAACCACAGTGAGAGCCATTATCCACAAATGGTGAAAACATGGAACTGTGGTGAACCTTCCCAGGAGTGGCAGCCCAACCAAAATTACCCCAAGAGCACAGTGACGACTCATCCAAGAGGTCACAAATGACCCCACAACAACATCCAAAGAACTGCAGGCCTCACTTGCCTCAGTTAAGGTCAGTGTTCGTGATTCCACCATAAGAAAGAGACTGGGCAAAAATGGCCTGCATGACAGAGTTCCAAGATGAAAACCACTGCTGAGCAAAAAGAACATAAAGGCTCATCTCAGTTTTGTCAGAAAACATCTTGATGATCCCCAAAACTTTTGGGAAAATACTCTGTGGACTGACAAGACAAAAGTTGAACTTTTTGGAAGGTGTGTGTCTCATTACATCCGGTGTAAAAGTAACGCAGCATTTCAGAAAAGGAATATCATACCAACATTAAAATATGGTTGTGGTAGTGTGATGGTCTGGGGCTGTTTTACTGCTTCAGAACCTGAAAGACTTGCTGTGGTAAATGGAACCATGAATTCTGCTGTCTACCAAAAAATCCTGAAGGGGAATGTCCGGCCATCTGTTTGTGACCTCAAGCTGAAGCACACTTGGGTTCTGCAGCAGGACAATGATCCAAAACACACCAGCAAGTCCATCTCTGAATGGCTTAAGAAAAACAAAATGAAGACTTTGGAGTGGCCTAGTCAAGGTCCTGACCTGAATCCGATTAAGATGCTATGGCATGACCTTAAAAGGCGGTTCATGCTCAAAAACCCTTCAATGTGGCTGAATTACAACAATTCTGCAAAGACGAGTGGGTCAAAATTCCTCCACAGCGCTGTAAAAGACTCATTGCCAGTTATCACAAACGCTTGATTGCAGTTGTTGCTGCTAAGGGTGGCCCAACCAGTTATTAGGTTTAGGGGCAATCACTTTTTCACACAGGGCCATGTAGGTTTGGATTTTTTCCCCCTTAATAATAAACACCTTCATTTAAAAACTGCATTTTGTGTTTATTTGTGTTATCTTTGTATAATATTTACATTTGTTTGATGATCTGAAACATTTAAGTGTGACAAACATACAAAAAAAATGAGAATTCAGGAAGGGGGCAAACACTTTTTCACACCATTGTAGAGCCAAATGGTATCAAGGTGTGGGGAGATTTAAAACAAAAATTAAAAACTTTTAATTTTTTTTCTTCACCTGCCCACACCTGCATTGCAGGTTGATACAGGTAGTCGCAGGTATTCACAGGTACGTGTGTGACTTAACCTTAAGAGGACTTCCTGGTGTTTGCACTACGCAGAAAAGTTTGTACATTTCAGTTTGTGGGGAGATTTTGTGAAATTTGAAGAAATGCCCTGTTCCCTAATGGAAATGAAATAATGGTTTGATGTGTAGCTTTTTGTCTTATTAAAAAGTATGAAGGGCAACAATTGAAAACTAGAACTTGAAAAGCTTTTGCTTCTTCCTGGTCTTTTTCAAACAAAAATAAATGGGCAATTAATGCCTGACACTATTATCATTTAATATTTTGTAAGATAGATAGATAATAATGCATCAGATTTATATAGCGCTTTATCATAGACGCATGTACAAATGGATACATTATTCATTCTCTCCACAGACAATGGTAGTGGCAAGCTACTACTGTAGCCACAGCTGCCCTGGGACAGGCTGACAAAAATGTGGCTGCCAATCCACCCCAACGGCCTCTCTGACCACTACTGAACATTTATACACATTCATACCCAGTCTTATGGACATTGGAGGCAAGGTGGGTAAAATGTCTTGCCCAGGGACACAACGGCAGGATATGTGGGGAGAGCAGGATTTGAACCACCAACCATTCGGTTATTGGATGACCCGATACTTCCTGAGCCACTGCCACCCTCACCTCCTGAGCCACTGCTGCTAGATAGATAGTGTTATGTTTGGAATAACGTGCGGACAACCGATGTGAACTGAACTTTCGTTTATTAACTGTCCAACTGAACTATATACAAAGGGGTGGTGCTGTCTTGCACCATGGCCAGTCCATCACGTGGTGACATCACCTGTGTGCGCGTCCCCACGGCCCAAACACCACATTTACCCCTCCTTGAAAAAAATCCCAAAACTTCAAATAACGAGCTGGACACCCAGGTAGACTGCTGGTATGCCCACATGGCCAAGTTGGTTATTCTGACACTTTGGTTGGTCATGTACTAACTATCGACACAACAGTCCAACCACTCAAAAGTTAGTCACAAAGTTCTCCAGATAGAGGGGTCTCTGTCAAACCCGGGCCGAGCGGTGCTTGGGCTGTGCTGCCACCCCAGGCTCCAGTGGGTGCTCTTCAGGAGTTACGGGTCCTGCACCGTCAAAGTCCCAGTCCAATCTCGTCATATCAGCTGACAACTCCTGATTCAGGGCTGAAGTCGGTGTTACCTCCCTGAGGTGGCTGGTGTGCCATGAGACCCATCAGTGAGACGGAAAGTGACCGGCCCCAACTGAGCTGTGATCTGCATTGGCGTTGTCCAAAATGAATGCAGCTTGTGAGCGTGGTTGGGGTGGCGAACCCAGATCCAATCGAGCCTCACAAGCCGGGGTTGCTTCACCCGGGGCTTCTGGTCAAACCTTTGCTTCGTGTGCCGCTGTTGTTCGACCACCCTTTACCTGGGTGAGGGCATTTCCGTTGGGTTGTTGTCCGATGGAGGGAGCAGTCAGTCCAGCGGAAAGCACATTTCACATCCCAGCTTTAGAAGGGCTGGGGAGCTACCCGTCATGGCATATGGCATCGCTCTGTAGTGTAACAGGGTGTTCTGAAGTGTGGCCTCGGCCACACTTGCCGACTTACAGTCTCATGCCCTGAGACTGTTCTTGAAGGTCTGATTGAACCTCTCCACCCCCCATTTGCCTGAGGGTGGTAGAAAGCAGTCTTTATGTGCTTGATCCTTCCCCCCAAGAATGCTGCAAAGTCCGCTGAGGTGAAGTGCAGTCCATTGTCTGCTGTGATCATGTCAAGCACACCCCAGTGAGCAAACAGAGAGGAGAGGAAATCAGTGACCAGCTGTGGCTCTAGAGGGTCCTGGTCAGCGTTCGGTGTGGAGTTAGGTGTGACCCGGGACAGTAGGTCCGCCACTACGGTTTCTCTGCCTGGCATGAACTGGGTGGTAAAGTTATATGCTTGTAACCTTTCTGTCCAGCTGTAGATGCGCAGAGGTTTGTGTCCTGACCCCGATGTTTCCAGCAGTGCCGTGAGGGCCCTATGGTCTGTCTGGAGTGTGAAGCGTCATCCATACAGGTATGTGTGCCAGCGTTTGCACGCCCAGATGCACGCTAGCGCCTCCCTCTTCCCCACTGAGTACTTCTGCTCAGCTGAAATGAGTGACCTCGAAGTGAACACCACTGGGCATTCGGTCCCCCCTTGGAATTGAGACAGTACAGCTTCTTCTGCTGCGTTGGAAGCATCACATGTCACAAACGTGGGGCTCTGTACTTTGAAATGGGCAAGCACCAGTAGGGAAGTGAGCTATGTTTTCAGTTGGCAGATGGCGGCGGAGCATGCCAGGGTCCACACCCAGAGTGCATCCTGCTTCAGGAGGGCATGCAGTGCCTCTATCATCTCCGAGTAGCAGGGAATGAAGTACCTGTAGAAGTTTACCATGCCCACAAAGGATGACAACTGTGTGGGGCACGATGGTTCGGGTAGGTGCAGTACTGCTTCGACGTTCAAATGTAGAGGGCTCAGGCCCTCGGTGGTCAGGTGGAATCCCATGAACTTGATGGTTGAAGCTTCAAAGATGCAGTTTTCCCACTGAGCGTGAGGCCGTGTTTCACTAGCACTTCCATTACTTTAACGAGGCGGGCACCGTGGGAGTCCGATGTTGTGCTCTGCACCACAATGTCATCTAAATACACCACTACCCCTGAGAGGCCGGCAAAGATGGTGGCCATGATTTTTTAAAGCAGCTTGAGGTGGAATTGAGGCCAAAGGGCATGCCGGTGTACCTGAACACTCCCATGTGGGTGACAAAGGCCATTAGGTTATGGCTGTCCGGGTGTAACCACTCTGGTGGCCTAGTTGGCCACTGGAGTGGTGGCCTAGTTGGTAGAGCATCTGCCCCACAACTGGGAGGCTAGGGTTCAAATCCCGGCCGGGTCATACCAAAGACCAAGTAAAAATGGTACTTTCCACCCTTATGCTTGGTGCTCAGCATAATAGAATGGGGAAAAGCGGGCAATAAAGAGTGGTGGCTCCTGTCCTGTATTAGCTTTGTAAAGCGACCGAAATGTGGTTGCTCGCCTCATAGGCGACCAAATAATAATAATAATAATAATAATAATGATAATAATAATGTCAGGGTGTAAGGGAACTTGCAGGTAGCCCTGGCGGAGGTCCAGCTTTGAGAAAACCTTCAAGCCGTGGAATGTCACTGTCAGCTCCTCTGTCGTGGGCAGGGGGTATTTGTCAGGAATCACTGCCTTGTTTATCATTCTGAGGTCAATGCATGGCTGCAGGCTGCCCAACTTCTTCTTTGCTACCACCAAGTTGGAGATAAAGGGGGATGCGTTAACCCATTCAGTGATGCCAGCATCCAAAAGCTTCTGCAGTTCCACCATGACATCATCATGCAGTGCAAGGGGCAACCCGCGAAGGGACTGAATTTTGGGGGACACTATTGGATCAATGAGCGGTGATGGAGAAGCTCAGCTCGCTGATCAAGTCGATACCTAATAGGTTGGCCCCTTGTCACATCACTTCAAACATGAATGTTGGGATGATTTTAGAGACACAGCATTCAAAAAAGGTGACCATCCGTACCATGCCGATCTTGACGTGCCTGTAGCCAAACTAGTCCTCCACGTTAGCTGTGACGGTCTTCCGAGGGAACAATGTCCTGACTGTAGACTCGCTCAGAAGGGACCTCAAGGCCACCGTATCCAACAGCAGTGGCATGTCAACACCGTCCAACTCCACTGTGTACCACTTGAATGGCCAGCTTTTTGCACCTGCTGAGTGAATGATGGTCGGATGGGTGGGCGGAGCGTTGTATTTGTGACAGTCGAACTACAAACTCTAGCACAGGGGACTCCAACCTGGGGCTCCTGGAAGGTTCAAGTTTCTGTGAGAAATTTTCTAATTTCACTTCTTAATTGGTCCAAAGATTTGCAAATAATTTGTCATTCTTGTGCATGTGTTCTGTAGGCACCCTTGCACTCATGCACAACAACAACAAATTATTTGCAAATCTTTGGACCAATTAAGAAGTGAAATTAGAAAATTTCCCACAGAAACCTGAACGTTCCAGGAGCCCCAGGTTGGAAACCCCTGCAGCAAAATGGTTGAGCTTCTTACAATGGCAGCATTTCCGCCCCATGGCTGAGCAGGCAGGCATGCAAGCTCGGTGTGTGAACAAACCACAATCACCACAGGGCTGAGGTTCTTTCGTATCATCCCGTTTCCTACCCTTCTTCTTGCGGTTGTAGTGGGGAGGTGTGGGGAGGTGCGGGGTCGGTGCACCGGATGGCAGTGATGACAGCCTGCACTCATGGGGCCAGAGGAGGTGTTTGCAGGCTAGGTGTTGCTAGCCATGATGTTAGCTGGATGGCTGTTTCCATTTGGGATGCCATTTCCACAGCCTCGTCTAGTTGCAGGTCGTCTGATGCCAGCAGCAGCTGCTCCCACAGCTTTTGGCTTGTGGTGTGCTCTGCTAGCTTGTCTCGCACCAACTTTTCCTCTAGATGGCCAAACCCGCACATGCTTGCCAGAAAACGGAGCTCAGTGATATACTGTTGAATTGTCTCGTCCACACATTAATGACGTTGGTTAAAAGCGATTCTTTGTGATGTGAGATTACGTGTGTCGGCAAAGTGTCTCTCATTAAGGCAACACAGTCCTCATACATGTCCACAGAGCTGAGAGAACAGAAAACACGCTGCCCCTCACTGCTGAGGTTGTGAATTAGCACATCCCTTAGCCTTTCGTCACTAGCATCGCCTAGGCTAATAGCGTTGACAAAGTTCTCGAATGACTCATGCCAGCAGGACCAAGGGATTGGGGGCTCACCTGGCAGGGCGAGGAATGGTTTTAAAGGTGCCAGGAAAGTGTTCGTTATCCTCGTCACCATTGTTATGTTTGGAATAACATGCAGACAACCGATGTGAACTGAACTCTTGTTTATTAACTGTCTAACTGAACTCGGGATCAGCGGTGGGTTGGGCTGGAGATCCGGCGCCGATGCTGCGCACGGGAGGGGGATGTGCGGACTCTGCTTCCTGGGGGGGCTGGGGTCCTTCGGTGGGTGCGGCAGGATGCTGGAGCTTTTCTGCCAGACCGTTGTCGCCAGTGCCGTCTTCTTTGCTGCTGTCTCTTGGGGTGGCAGTATCAGGGCCAGCGACACCAACAGACTTGACAAGATTATCAAGAGGGCTGGCTCTGTAATTGGTCTCAGGCTGGAGACCTTTGAGACAGTGGTGGAGAAGAGGACCCTAAATAAACTGCCATCTGTCATAGACAATCCTGACCACCCCCTCCACCACACACTGGACAGACAGTGGAGCACTTTCTCCAGTAGACTACTACAGCTTCGCTGTGGAACAGTTAGGTACAGGAAATCTTTCCTGCCGCATGCCATTTCACTGTACAGTAACTCACGATGATGTTGTATTCTGGTTATAATTATGCTGCCATACTGCACCTTACAGTCTAACTGGTACCTCACATTTCACTCTGCTCCTGATAGTCCTGCATTGTGCAACTGGTATGATTCATGTGTTTATACGGGTCACCATCTCAGGTGACCTGTATCGCTGTGCTGTGTCGCTGGCCCTGATGCTGCTGCCCCAAGACACAGCGGCGGGGAGGATGGCGCTGGCGACGGTGGTCTGGTGGAGGGGCTCCGGCATCCTGCTGCACTCATTGGGGGATCTCGGCTTCCTTGGGGGGTGGAGTCTGCGCATTCCCTTCTTGTGTGCAGCATCGGTGTTGGATCTCCAGTCCAACCTGTTGCTGGTCCTGGCACCCAGATGTTTATGGTCCTCAACCACCCCCACATCCTCGCCCCAGGTCAGGCATTGGCTTGCTTGCTACCAGATAACCATGAAAACTGGTACTACCTGTCTCATGGGTCGGGCCGTCGGCGACTCAACCGGTTTCCCCGCCCTTCCGAGGGTGTGGAGGGTGAAACAGGGCATCCTGGCAGAACTAAAAACAATATATGCCACAGGTCTGTGGTTGGGGGATCTCGGCTTCCTCGGGGGGTGGAATCTGCGCATCTCCTTCTTGTGTGCAGCATCAGTGTTGGATCTCCAGTCCCACCTGTTGCTGGTCCTGGCACCCAGATGTTTGTGGTCCTCAACCACCCCCACATCCTCGCCCCAGGTCAGGCATTGGCTTGCTTGCTACCAGATAACCATGAAAACCAGTACTACCTGTCTCATGGGTCAGGCCGTTGGCGACTCAACTGGTATCCCGCCCTTCCGAGGGTTTGGAGGGTGAAACAGGGCATCCTGGCAGAACTAAAAACAATATATGCCACAGGTCTGTGGTGGACCACTCCCAGTTACACGGGATGAGACTGGACATCCTGGCAGATAAACACATCTGTCTCAAGGTCTGTGATGGACTGTGCCAGTCGGTGCATTGTGACATGCACTACACAAAGAGCAGAGATAAACAAACCTATCGTCTGGTCAGTCACTGCAACAGATACTGGAGTCAGTTTGTCTTGGCTTGTCCTTGCCACTGATAATACCTTTATCTGCCAAGAATGTGCTGCTAGTCCAGCAAAAGCTAGCAGTACTCAAATACTTTGCAAGCAGTTTCATGAAGTGATCAATCAGAAAGCAACTCATACGTCATATTCGGACGTCGCCCGGGCTTACAAGGTCCGTGCTGATCTGTTCACACTCTGACAGGCAGTGAAAAGTAAGCTAGGAGCAGGAAGACAAAAGAAGAGGAAAACAGCAGCCTTGTGTGTAGCAGAATGGAACGTACGCACTCTGTTGGACAGAACAACATCACAGCACCCAGAAAGACAGACCACGCTTGTGGCCCTGGAAATGAACAGGTACAATGTAGACATAGCTGCACTTAGTGAAACAAGATTGCCTGGATATGACAGCTTGGAAGACCATGGGTACATCTTCTTTTGGAGTGGGAGATCAACTCAAGAAAGGAGAGAAGCAGGAGTGGGCTTTGCAGTTAGAAAGGCGATAGCAGCAATGCTTGATGAGGAACCGGTGCCAATCAACGACAGGATAATGACTATGAGACTCCCACTACAGCGGAAGATGTATGCCACACTCATCAGTGTATATGCCCCAACAATGACCAACACAGAGGAAGTGAAGGAAGAGTTCTACAGTGATTTACGTGAGACTATCAGGCGTGTACCGACTGAGGACAGGCTGATACTCGTTGGAGATTTTAATGCCAGAGTTGGTTCGAACACTGAGAAATGGAAAGGAGTGCTAGGCAGTCATGGAGTAGGCAAGTGTAATGCTAATAGGGAACTACTACTTGCACTATGTTCAGAGTACAACCTTGTGATAACCAACACTCTATTTAAGCACAAGGACACACACAAGAAGACATGGACGCACCCAAGATCCAAGCACTGGCACTTATTAGACTACATCATAGTCAGGCAGAGAGACATAAGGGATGTATTGGACACCAGAGCAATGAGAGGCACGGACTGTGGTACTGATCATGTTATGCTGAGATCTAGATTAAGGATTTGGAGACGAAAACAGCACTGCAGGACGGGTGCGAAGCCACCACGGAAACTAAACACTAGTGCACTGAAAGGCCAAAAGAAACAGGAAGAACTGACACAGGAAATGGATGAAAACTTGAAAGACTGGGACAGCAACAACTCAGAGAATGACATAGAAGAGAAATGGGCAACACTGAAGGATACAGTGTATCAGACTGCCAGTGATGTATTAGGCTACCCTGAAGGAAAACATCACGACTGGTTTGATGAGCATGATGAACACCTGAAGAAACTACTAGAAGTGAGGAATACAACTAGGCAGGAAAACCTACAGTGTAACACAAGGTCGAAGAAGAAGAAATACTCAAAGGCTCAGAGTGAGCTACAGAAGTACACCAGAGAGATGAAGTCCAACTGGCGGGATGAAAAAGCGGAGGATATGAAAACATTCTTCACAGGTTTGAGAGAAATCTACGGCCCTAAACCAAGAGGATTGATCCAACTAAATAAAGGCTATGGATGGTGAAACGGTTTTGCAGGAGAAAGACAAGATCCTGGACAGATTTGCAGACCACTTTGACCAACTACTAAACAACCCTGGAGATCTCACTGAAGAGGCTAACGAAGCTCTAGTGCAGCAACCAGCTGTATCAAGTCTGGATGAACCACCAAATTTTGATGAACTAATGGCAGCTATCAGGACAACACAGGATGGTAAAGCTCCAGGAAGGGATGGAATTCCAGCAGAAGTGTGGAAATTTGGTGGTGTTCAGCTGACCAACTGCCTGCACAAGCTCATCCAAGAGATACGGGATGCCCAGAAAGTACCTCAAGACTGGAAGGATGCAAGTATTGTGCCTTTGTTCAAGAAAGGTGACAGGAAAGATTGTGGAAATTACCGAGGTATATCACTGCTAGCCACTGTTGGTAAGATTCTCTCATGTGTACTACTTAACAGACTCAGTGAACACATCTCGCAGAATGTACTACCAGAAACCCAATGCGGCTTTAGAAGTGGAAGAAGCACAATGGACATGATTTTCTGCTTGAAACAGGTTCAAGAAAAGTGTATCAAACAGAACATGCCACTTTACGCAGTCTTCATAGACTTCAGTAAAGCCTTCGATACTGTTTCGCGACAAGGACTTTGGCAGGTACTCAAGAAATATGATTGTACAGAGAAGTTTGTCAGCCTGATCGAGGCATTCCATACAGGTATGCAAGCAAACGTGGCAATGAGTGGTTCAGTATCTAAAGACTTTTCAGTAAGCAACGGGGTGAAACAAGAGTGTGTGCTGGCACCTACACTCTTCTCGCTATAGCTGGCAGCCATGCTTGAGGTGGCCTTCAAAGACATTTCAGAAGGAGCATACACTCAAACAAGGAAAGAAGCAGACTTGTTCAATGTGGCACAGTTTAAAGCCAAGAGTAAGACATCAATAAAGGTAATAAGAGAAATGCTCTTTGCAGATGACAGTGCTCTAGTTGCACACAGCGTGGAAGATATGCAATCTTTAGTGGAGAAATTTGTAAGAGCAGCTAGCCAATTCAGCCTCCAAATCAACATCAAGAAGACAGAGTGCCTTTATCAACCACCAAAGTTCCAGCTATCAACATCACTACCAGAAGAGATCAGCATTGGTACAGAGCCACTAGTCAAGTGCAAGACTTTCAAGTACCTAGGGAGTACTGTTTCAGAGAATGCTAGGCTGGAGGATGAACTATCTCTCAGAATGGGAAGAGCGAGTGCTGTGTTTGGAAACTTGAGGGAGAGACTGGAACAATCGACATGCGTCTATCCGTGTGAAATGCAAAGTGTACAGAGCGACAGTACTGGCTACTCTATTGTACGGTGCTGAAACTTGGACTGTCTACAGAGTGCAGGTGAAGAAACTCCACGCGTACATGATGAGACACCTCCGAGCCATAATGAACATCTCATGGAAAGACAAGATAACCAACATAGAAGTGTTGAAACGAGCTGGTCTACCATCAATGGAGGACATGCTAATACAGATGAACCTGAGATGGCTCGGACATGTTGAGAGGTTGGACCACCAGCGTCTCCCTCGGCAGTTACTCTACTCACAGTTATGCAAGGGCAAACGCAATCAGGGTAGACCAAGGCTCAGATTTAAAGACACTGTAAAAAGAAACTTGAAGAAGTTGGACATAGACAGGAGTTCCTGGCAGCGGAAGGCTAAGGACAGAGCTGTGTGGAGGAATCTGATCAGACCTAAATGAAACAGTCATTATTGCCCACGACAGACTGCTATGATGATGATGAACTGAACTATATACAAAGGGGTGGTGCCGTCTCACACCACAACCAGTCCGCCACATGGTCACGTCACCTGCGTGTGTGTCCCCATGTCCCAAACACCATAGATAGATAGATAGACTAGAAAAGCACTCATAGAGTGCATACCTCCACCAAGGCTCCTTCCATTTCTCATGGATCACCTCCAAAATATAATGGGTTTGTGTGTAGGCCTATAGCCACTTGTGGTGAAAATTGCATCAAAGTCTGTCCATCAGTTTTGGAGAATTGTTGCTAACACACTGTGAAAAGATAAGAGCCTTGGCTGAGGTATGCATTCTCAGATCATCACCAAAATATAATGGGTTCCTCTCTAGCCCAAGAAGCACCTCTGGTGAAAATTTCATCCAAATCCATCCAGTAGTTTTTGTGTAATCCTGCTGCACAAATACAAACAAAGGCCTTGGTGGAGGTATGCACTCTCAGATCATCACCAAAATCTAATCATCTGTTCCCCGTTCCATTACACACCTTTCCTGAAAATTTCGTCAAAATCCGTTCATAAGTTTTCGAGTTATGTTGGTAACAGACCCCGGTAAAAACATTACTGTCATGGTTCGAGCGCCGATCTCGTCCACGCTCGGGCCATGCAGTATTTGTCTCCCATCTGGCGTGGCTCTCCGAGCTTTTATTATGACTTATGACTATGCTTTTATTATGGGGTTCTCGATATTCGGCCCAGCTCTCCCTCGTCTTCCCCCTCTCCAGGGAGTCCGTCTTCAATTTTTCCCCCATGGTCCTGGTGGCTGAGTGATGCGGGTCGGCCGCCTGGTGAGCTTTTTCGCCGGTTCGGTGTTCTGGGTCGGCCACCTGACATACTGTGCTTCCTACTGGGCGACCTGGTTCAGCTGCCGGAGGTTCTGTCTTTCCGGACCTGGGACTGGGGTAGGCTGCTTGAGAGTTCCCTGTTCCCCTTATCGGCGATCTGGACATTGGACGCAGGGAGACCCCCAGAACTGTTTCTGTCTCATTGGTCTCTGCCTGTCGTCATCCACGTGTGTTTTTTAGTTCCACTGACATATAAGGTTCACTCTGTGTTAGCTGCTCTACTCTGATCTATGTATTCAACGCTGTTTAGCGTGGGTTTTTTTTCTCCCCTCCCCTGTCTGAGGGATGATTTGTATCTGCCACATTTTGTCTTATGGGCCTGTGGGTTTTAGTGATAGGTCTCCTGTTTGCATTTTTTTTGTCCTGTCTATGTACCATCTGTGTGTTATGGAGTATTGTGGGTTTTTTTTTTCTTCCCCACCATACTCTGTAATTGTTTTGTTCGTTTCCTGTGCTTTCCCATGTCATCGTCATGGTGTTTTTTTTGCTCTTTCTGGTTCTCACCCTCCAGGCCTTTCCCCCATCCTCCCACCCTGGGGGGGGGGGGGGCGCTTGGGTGTCATATGGCGCTCATAGTTCGCCGCCTCGGTGGGGAGGTACTGTCATGGTTTGAGCGCCGATCTCGTTCGCGCTCGGGCCATGCAGTATTTGTCTCCCATCTGGCGTGTGTGTCCCTTTTGGCTCTCCGAGCTTTTATTATGACAGCGCTCACAGGGGCTTCCGGCTGTCAGAGTTGACAGCTGAGCTGCATTAATCGCCTCATCAGCTGCTCCACCTGGAACCCTACTTAAGAGGGCAGCTGAGAGGCGAAAGTTGCGGCAGTCTCGTCGGATATTCCCAGTCGGACAAACCCCTCGTCTGACATCTTCTTCAATTGTAAGTTTATTCCATGGCAATCTGTTCTTCCTCGTCATAAATTGTGTTATTCGTTGTAGTGTGTTTTAGTGCCCCGTGTCTCGTTATTTTGTCCTTTTCCTTTCCTTCAATAAACTGTGCAAACTCACCAGAGATATGTGGCGTCTTATGAGGCACTTTTCCACTTGGAACCCAAAGGCCTCGTTTGGCCTGGAACCGAACAGTACCGTTCGGCACCCATGGTTTTCCACAGCACAAGGCTCGCTGTAGCATGGGTGGGAGAAGGAGGGAGTTGGAGGCGGGATTTGGAGGGAGTTGGAGGCGGTGCTACGCTCCCCATGAGGCGGCACCATATTCCTGTTCAGTAAAATCAACATCAAAACATGTAGCAATACATCTCCAAAAATAATGCAAAAGTTAAAGGCCAAATGTCACGTAATTTTTTTTTCTAAATGACAACGAATTTAGATAAAATACACATAGCTTAAACCAAATATTCATACCGGAGACCATATCACCCACCTGTATTTACATAATTGCACAAAATACACCAGGTGAAGGCCCCACCTTGCTTGCTGGCTTGTGACAGCCAGTCCAGACCACGCCCATGTTTTTGACATCACCAGTTGTACCCTGGCTGCCCTGCCTATCCACATTCACACTTATCAACATTGGACAATCATGACGGAAAGTGACAGCGATTGTGAACAAATTAGTTTAGTTTTGTCTTTTTTTTTTTTTGTCTTTTTTTTTTGTCAGTGGTTCAGACAGTGACAGAGGCATAGAACCTTACAGGTTCGAGCCGTCCGAGACGGAATCAGATGCTTTGTCTGATGACAACAGTTCCAACGATGACCAGAGAGCAGAACCAGTGGAAAATGTCATTGAACTGGACATTAATCGCCTCCAGAATTGCGAAGCCGAAGGGGGTCTGTCCAGGGCGCCCCATAAATATTGATTTTTCGGAAGCCATTATTATTACAGTGGAGGAGAGCCGCTGCTGTCAAGAAATTGACCAGATCAATATGAAAATGGAGGCGCATACCTGTCAAGTGAGACGTTTTCGCCGTATTTTGGTGCCAAGCGCGGCTGTGGGAGACGGCGGAGTGGTTTGGGACACTTTTCTGGGAAATGTTTTAAATGTAGTTTGTGTTGTTATTGTCAAATATTTTAAGGAAAATACGGGGAAAATGCAATTTTAGCAAAAACGGGCGTATTGCCATTTCTGTACGCCCAAAAGAAAAAATATACTGGAAAAAAAACTGAGTGTGTTGAGGAGCCCGTCCTGTGTGTGATCACCCACAGCTGGTGCTGGCAGATCGCTCAGCGTCAGCTTTTCGCACTACCATGAGAAGTGTGGAGTCACTCATTAGTCTAATTGTCGGGCGGGCTGATCGCTCAGCTTGAGCTATTCTCACTACAATGAGAAGTCATTAGGACAATGGTTTAACACGTTGAGCTGTACAGCGGTTGCGGAACAGACAGAGATCGCCTGACAAATACAGAATTCTGCTTTTTTTTTTTTATTTAGCGCCGGACGCTGAGTTGTGTTGTTATTGTCAAATATCCATGAATCCTTAAAATATTTGACAATAACAACACGAGTTGCATTTGGGGCATTTCCCAGAGAGGTGTCCCTTGTTGCTCCGCCGTTCCTTATAGTCGTTTTTTACGGTGTTGAAGTACGGCGAAAACGTCTCACTTGACAGGTATGAAAACATTTCCCAGAGAAGTGTCCCTTATTACCCAGCTGTCCCTGATAGTCCCGTTTTAAGGTATGGGTGAAATATCCAATTTTTTCTTTCTTGTTGCTCACTTCAACCTTCCAGTCTCCATATAAACAATCAATTGAAATACCCCAAGCATCAAACTAGGGTACAATCGATTTCGTCACTTCCGCCTTCTTCCCCAGGCGATTCCAGGGGCCGTGTCAGGCCAAGTGCGGCAGTTTTAAATTAACAAATATTCCGTTGTTACTGAAGCATATGCACCAAGACCCGAACGGATCGGTTCCCTTTTATATCTAGTTTCAAGATATTTAAAGTACCCTGTTACGTGACATTTGGCCTTTAAATATATTTGGACACTCATGTCAGAAAGTGAGACCTATATATTATACAGAATCATTAATCAGACAGTGAAGTATTGTTAGATTTTAATCATTTATTGGCTCACAGCACATGCATATCAAAAATTACTTTTCTCGACAAATAGATGGTTAGGTAAAAATACATGATCTATGTCAAAATCATGGAGAGACTGTTGAGACATCATGGAATTTACCTGCTCCAGCCAGTGGTGTCGTGGCAAAACATAGATCAGGTGCCATATGAGCCGTTAAATATATATTTCAACAGGTAAACAGTACTGAGTTAGGCATAAGATATATTTAGCAATTATGATGCATTTTAAGCCAAAACAAATGGATCTAGGATTAGAAGTAATTAAAATAAAGCAGTCCCAAGTTTACATGGAGAAATACATGGATTAACTGGAAATATATCGTATTGAGTATTGCTGACTACATGTAGATACTGTATAAATATATATTCTCTGCATCAACAGTGAACTATACTTGCATTCATGTAGTATTGCCCTGGGAATTTTGACAATAAACCTTTGTACTTTTGCAGATGTCTCTATTTTGTTTTACAGTCTTCAGCAAATGATTGTTTTGGTTACTTTTCTTAAAATGAGCCATTATTTTCAAAGTCACTGATAAATGGTTCGTACTGTTGACTCTTTTCCCACCAGTGTCTGAACAGACAAAATAGAAAATCATGATGCAAACAAATAAATCACTAAATTGTTTATTCCAATCAGCAGCAAATTACAGATTATTTAGAATGTGCAAAATTCAAACTGTAAAAAAAAAAAGAAACAGACAAAACGTGACAAAAAATAAGCAACAGCACAACACAGACTGGATATGATAATCCGTGTGTGATTTTACATGTCATTTTGTATATACAGCCGTGGACAAAATTGTTGGTACCCCTCTGTTAATGAAAGAAAAGCCCACAATGGTCACAGAAATAACTTGAATCTGACAAAAGTGGTAATAAATAAAAATTCTATGAAAATTAACCAATGAAAATCAGACAATGCTTTTGAATTGTGGTTCAACAGAATTATTTTAAAAAACAAACTCATGAAACAGACCTGGACAAAAATGACGGTACCCCTAGAAAAGATTGAAAATAGGCCATAGGGACATGAACATGATCATAGGGACATGTCCAACCAAGATGTGTCCTCTAATTAACATCACAGGTGTCTACAAACTTGTAATCAATCGGCCTCTTTAAAGGGTGACAAGTAGTCACTGTGCTGTGACCATTGTGGGCTTTTCTTTCATTAACAGAGGGGTTCCAACAATTTTGTCCACGTGTGTGTGTTTGGAGTATTTATTCCTTTAGTTTTTGTTTAAATTGTCCAAGCTTTGTACATGATTTTAATTCAGGTCCAAAAGCGTTCCACAGTCTGACACCTTGCACTGAAACACAGTGTTGCTTGGTAGTAGTTCTCAGACCCAGAACTCACTGGAGAGACAACATCTCCCAGTTGGTCTGGGAACAACTTGGTATCCTCTCTGAAGATCTGGAGCAGGTGACTGAGGAGAGGGAAGTCTGGGCTTCTCTGCTTGAACTGCTGCCTCTGCGACCCAGACCTCTGGAAAAGTGGTAGAAGATGGATGGATGGATGTCATGTATGGGAGCATTAATGAATGATTCAAAGTCTATAGTGTGGGTTGATTCAGAAAATATTTCACTCTGCGCAGTATTGTGACTGATTTGCATATTTTACCTTTAATATAATTAATATGTGACTTCCAACACAGTTTATTATCAATTATTACACCAAGGATTTTAATTTTGGATACCCTTTCAATCTCTACACCATTTATACTGAGTTTAAATACTGAGTTGTTGTGATGGTGTGAAATAACGTTATCAATAAAATTTAGCCACCGCTGTGTCGCCCTGGTTTCAAGTGTGGGTGGTGTTTTGTGCTTGTATTGCTAAAATATAAAAGGAAGCACTACAATGGCTCTCAAATATTTGTATTGTGTTCTATTACTGAATGAGTTTAAAGATGAAATATTATACACATATAAACTAAATTCTAATGGTGACTGAACATCTCCCATTCCCCAAGGTGCAAGATACTCTATTATGACTAGAACTCATAAAGGATCACAGAAATGATCTGATAAAAATAAATAAACAAGCGGTTTATTTTATGGTGGCTATTATTGGATGTGCCATTCATTTTCAATTACTCTGTAATTAATATTCACACACATAAATCTCAGTTCAGTCCCTTTCATATTAAGTGGAAATTGTGCTACTTTAAATTTGGCACTTTACCTAAACTTTAACTTAAAGCGAGGTAGTCGGATCCGGGAAAAAAAATGCTTTTTTTGCGTGCATGGAAAGAAAATCCTACAGACACATATAGCGCAATTGTCTGCAAGTGTGAATGACCTCTTCCATGAGCAAATGTACGTTTTTTGGTCTGTGGCTGTTTAAATTGAATTCTTTCCTCCCGAAAATATAATTTTTGAATATTAATTACAGCTAAATGGGAGCAGTTTCGATGCCGACATTTCACATCCTAATATACGTGTTCTATACACCATCGGCTTTTGCGTATCCAACTACCTCGCTTTAAAAAGCAAAAGATTTGACTATAAATATGATGTGTTGTTTACCTGTCAAAATACATTGGTGTCAAAACGTCGCCATTCTGAGCAGATCCGGTTTGGACTCTACAATGAAATACAGTGATCCCTCACTTATCGCGGTTAATGGGTTCCAGAACTGACCGCGAAAAGTGAAAAACCGCGAAGTAGCGTCACCCCTAATGACGTCATCCATAAATAATACGTACGTTCATTCTCTCACTCTCTCTCTCTCATGATACGTGTGTGTGTGTGTACGTGTACATACATACGTAGATGTAAACAAAGTGTACATAAATATGTTTTTAGAACTCTTTTATTCTTATAACAAGATACGTAACTCAAGATGAAAATGATTTACTGCACAGGTTAATGAGAGCTTTACTGCTCCTCAGGTGACGCCTCATCGTGAGGTGCTGGAGGCGCAGGATCATCGAGGGCAGCTTCCGATAGAGCTGAAGCTGCAGGAGGCGGCGTAGTGGCTCGACGGGAAGACTATTTCGCACAAAATGGCACAAGAGAACAGCAAAAAGTTCCACGCGGCGAGACTAGGTAACACGAGCGATAAAAAGCAATGAATGCGGTCTTCCTTCCCTTCATGGGTGCTCGGCAGGGAGAGGAGGTGGGTGAAACGTCTCGGCCAATCAGCTTGCGGGGTGAAACGTCTCGGCCAATCAGCTTGCGAGATTTCCGAGCCGAGCCAACACGAGAACAGCGAACAGAGAGTTGAGCGGCTGTCCGTGTTGATACCTGATGGTCTAATGTAGTCTCCCTGCCTTCTGCTAGCGCCCGCCCATTATTTCTCAATTTTGAATTTTTGATGAATATTTTTGAAAAATCCGCGATGCACTGAGGGCGCGAAAGGTGAAGCGTGAAGTAGCGAGGGATCACTGTACACACAAATTAAGTACATGCACAGCACGAAAGTGCAACATGTAAAAAAAATAAAAAATATAATAAACTTTAACCAGGATTACAACTAGCTTATTTCATCAGATATTGTCCAACACAAAAAAACAGCATACAAGGACGGACATAGCATTAAGCTAGGTCATCGTTTAAACACGATTAAGTTTTCGTCTGTCCTAAGTGAACTTTCCACTGTTGGAAAAAATAACATAAAGCATGAATATCACATCACTCACCGTCCTGTATATCACAATATCATGGCTTCAACTGCTGAAGTTGGGTGCGTCGCGGCTGCACATTCGATTCAATTCGGGTGGCTGGGTCTAATTCCCGGTGCGTCTCCGTGTAATTTCTGGTGCGTCTGTTTGTGCGCACCACTGCAAGCTCAGTCTGCTTCCCTCTGCATTCTCTCATCAGCTGAAACACACAGGAAACTCTGCTGGACTGCGGTGTTGGATTTCTGCTGATTTCTGTTAAGCCATTCTCTCGTTGTGGTTTATAATATCACTTGTTCGCGGGCTCACTGACGAAAAATTGCAAATGGTGACCAGCAAGTGATTCTCGAAAGTCAGTGTAACGCCCACGTAACGCCCACTCTCATGACGCTACGCACAGACCAATGAATGGCTAGCAGTGGCGTGACGAAACGGGGCCGGTACCCTTCGGACCTGCTTTTTACGGTGCCGAAAAAAGTGTTGATTAAACTGGAACTGTTCCGAAAAAGGGAACTGTGAGGCCTTTGGGTTCACCGGATAATGGAGTGGGAAACCGGATAATGGAGGCCGATCGGGGCCAAACGGGGCCTTTGGGTTCCAAGTGGAAAAGCGCCCATGATGGCTCATGAGGGCCATCCATGACAATTACCTCCTTGGCGGGATGGATAGATAGATAGATAGATAGATAGATAGATAGATAGATAGATAGATAGATAGATAGATTTCCCTACTTCAATCTCTTGGAGCTTCAAGACCAGTGTTTATAGTCATTCACTACAGATGGAGAGGACTTTTTTGGGACTGGAACAAGGTAGGATATTTTCTACAACACTGAAACTGGAACACAGACCAGGGTTAAAGAGTTGCTGTAGAATGCCAGAGAAACTTGGAGCTGATAATTTACGATGGGTTTTGTACAGATATTATTCATTCATTCATCTTCTTAACTGCTTAGTCATTTTTCAGGTAACGTGGAGGCTGGAGCCTATCCCATCGTCTCGGGGCGGGAGGTAAGGTACACCCTGTACAGATCGCAAGTCCATTGCAGGGCCAACACAGAAAGCCAGACAACCATTCATGCTCACATTTATACTTGCAGACGAATTAGAATCCCCAGTTGGTGCCAATTAACCTAACGTGCATGTCTTTGGACTGTGGGAGGAAACCAGAGTATAAGGCAAAAACCAACACAGACACAACATGCAAATTGCTGACCAGTTCTTGGGGTCAAACCCACAATCTTCTTGCTGTGAGGCAACAATGCTAACCACTACTCCACCAAGCTGCCCTGCTTTCACATATTGGATTATATAGTTAACATGAAATTGAATGTCTGTCCAGAAATACCAACTATTTGATAGCATATACAGTGTATTTACAGAGCTGTTCATGCCAGCAAAGATGAATTGGTGGAGTGTTTGAGACTAATATTTACTATTATGCATCTTGTTGTGTTTTGTCATGATTCAAGAGAGAATGCTGTAGATTATTGTATGCAGCTTGACAATATTTATTATTAAGTCATAAAATCCAGATACGGTTAAGTGAAAAGTGCACATTGCTTCTCCATCCAGATTTGCCAGTTGGTAATTGACTGATTTCGCCTCCTCCGGCTCTATAATGGGCTTGTCATGCTGTGCTGCTCAATGCATCTTCAAAAGGAACCAACTCTCTGTGGCTCAGAGGCGAGGGCTGTAAACTAGGTCGCCAGAATGAGCCAAGGAATTTTCTGCAAGACACGAAAGTTTGCGTGTGTTACGTGCACGCATGCAGGGGGGTATGAAGTGGTGCATTATTAAGTATTGGCTGGGGCAAAAGTGAAGGAGTGAATACTTTTGGTTTATTTGCGAGACACGCCCACGAAATTAAGCTTTGTTTATACACCGTGAAGAGGCTGATTTAGGAAGCTGTCATTTAGCTTTAAGAGTTACGTAAAGCCGATGTAGACTTGGAGGTAAGTTGAGGGCAAAACTAGGGCAGGATGCTCGTCTGCCAGCTGTGGCAAGAAAAGTCAGACGGCCTCTTATCGCTGCTAGCCATCGGACATAAGGTGCTGTGGCTGTGCGTCCGCTTGCACATCTACCACCTGAGTATAAGAGGAGGATAATAATGATGTCCCCCCCCCACCCTGATCAACACTCTCCCCTCCATGAAAAGCGTCACACCACTAAAACGCCCCTCCTTTTCTCCCCTTTCTTCCCTAATGCCGGTAGTTGTGCGTGTGTGTGAGACAGAGGTGGGTGGAGGGGTGGCGCTTTCTTACACATGAGGAGGAGAAGCTCCGCCAGAGTGACAGACCAGGGAAGCTTTGACACTTGACAAAGTGAAATCCCATGAGCCTTTTCAACATCTTACTGTCAATCAGAAAAAGAAAAGATAAGTGCATGTCTGTATGTTTCCCTTCAGCACGTGAACGGTGAAGCGCAGCACCCGGGGGCCCATAATTCAACTGCGTTTCTCAGACTTAAGACGTCCAGCTCATGAAATATGAAAACACAAGCACTGTAAGCAGTTTTGTTGTAACCCTGGCCCTTTGTGTGTTTGTGTGTTTCTTTAAAGGTGTGGAAATGTTCCTGCAAGCATGGAATGGTGTGTGTGTGTGTGTGTGTGTGTGTGTGTGTGCGTACGCGCGCGCGCGTGTGTCGCATGGTTGTTTATGTGTGCATATGTCAAAAGGGGGCAGATGAATTATAGAGGCATGGCTTTCAGAGAAGAGTGGCAGCTGTGCCAGCAGCTGATAAACACCATTTGTGTCCAGTGTGTATGCAGCAGTGGGTAATTTGAAGGGGGATGAGGGGGGATGCCGGGAAAAAGGAGAGAATTGTGCCCCCACTATCAACCCTTTTTAAAAATCACGTTACATAACTGAATAAAATGAATTTGAAGCACCAATTCTAAGCAGAAATGCAAAAAAAGATATAAATTTGCAACTTTTTTCTCATAAACTAGTGCATACCCGTGCATGCCCATAGAAACCAAATATAAGCAAGTATTTCTGCATGCCCATAGAAAGCAAGTGTAAGCAAGCATTTCTGCATACCCGTAGAAAGTTACTGTTATCATGGCAACAGTAACCATGGTGATGCCTGCCTTTGATCTTTGACATGGTTACCATAGCAACAGTAACTATGGTGAAACCTGCCTTTGATCTTTGATGTCACCACTCGTTTCAGTGATGATCTCTCTATGGCATCATAGACCACCACTTGGTATGATACCACTTGTTCATCACTGAATGAGTGGTGATCTCTCTATGGCATTATAGACGCATGCGTCTATGATGTGCATCAGTGATGTCATAACTATGAACGCCCATAGCTCCCCAAAGGATGTTCATTAAAGATTTCCCCTTGTAAATTTCCACATATCCGGGGAGGCTGAAATTTGGGGATGCACACCCTCGTAACCTCCACAAAGCACACATAAAATCTGAGGCCAGTCTGACGAACAGTTCGGGTGATATGCATGGAACACACACACACAGACAGGCAGACAGACATACAGACACACAGGCAGAGATTCCTTGCATTATAATATGATGTACACATATTTTTTTGTAAATTTTAAGCTTTTTCTCAAAAAACAACACTTTTTTCCTCATAAATTTGCAACTTTTTTCTTGTAAATTTGCAACTTTTTTCTCAAAAACTTGCAATGTTTTTACTGTAAATTTGGATGTTGTTGCAGACATCTTTAACACCTCCCTCTCTCAGGGTGCTGTGCCCACCTGCCTGAAGCGTGCCATCATAAGCTCCATGCCAGAGAAACCAAACCCCGATTGCCTTAATGATTTTCGTCCTGTGGCATTAACACCAATAGTGATGATGTAGCACCTTGTGTGAGCCAGATTATCTAGCATCTCAGACAGGAGACAGTGATAAGCTTGGGACAACAAAGAGCAGGAGATTCCTGGTGAGATAGCAGGAAGGAGTCAGGGATGAAGGTTGTTGAATGCAGTGTGATGCAAATGTCATGTTGTGTGTGATGTAAATGCCATGAAACTTATAAGGGGAGAGTTTCTGCTTGAAAGTTCAGTCTGTTCTGTGCTTGAAAGATGTGAGTGTGTAATAAATTGTCTGAAATGATTCCGCCTCTGATTTCACACACTCCACAATGAAAAATGTTTTGAACAGCTTGCTCTGCAGCACATTAAGGCCCAGCTCCCTCCAGAGTTGGACCCCCTGCAGTTTGCATATAGAACCAGCCGCTCAACCGAAGACACCATCTCCTCTGTACTTCACCTCACCCTATCACATCTGGAGGAGAGGAATACTTATGTTAGGCTCCTCTTCATTGACTTCTCCTCTGCTTTTAATACCATCATTCCAGGGCAGGTGGTGGAAAAACTACAGCTGCTGGGGTTGGACCCTAGCACATGTGGCTGGATTCTTAACTTCCTGATGCAGAGGCAGCTGCGAGTCAAGGTGGGAAATTCTCTCAAACATCAGAACTGTGAGTACAGGGTCTCCTCAGGGCTGCATCTTGAGCCCCCTGCTGTTTAGCCTGCTCATTCATTACTGTACTGCCACATTCAGCACCAATCACATCATTAAGTTTGCTGATGATATGATGGTAGTCAATCTGATTAATGAAAACAATGAGTCTGCACACAGAAGGGACGCGGACCAGTTAACAACATGGTGTAGATTACATAATCTTCACCTTAATGTGGAGAAGACTAAGGAGATGGTGGTTTGGGAATTGCACAGCTTTGGATAAGCACCAGTTGAATAGGGTTGTAAGAATAGCCAGTAAGATCATTGGTGTCCCCCTCCTCCCCTTGGAGGAGATTTACAACAAACGCTGTGCTAACAGGGTTGTCAGCATCATTAAAGACTGCTACCACCCTTCTCAGTTTGTTTTCTCTTTTGCCCTCAGGGAAGAGATACATGTGTCTCCAGGCCAGGACAGCCAGAATGATGAACAGTTTTTTTTCGCTCATGCAGTCAGGATTATAATCCTGTCCCCCTGCCAACTGCTCCCCCCCCCCCCCACGCGTACACACACACACCTCTGCTGAACATGTACATATATTTTGTTAGGTTGGTCTGACCATAGTGTTTAATTGATATTTAATTGTTGTATTTTAATTTATTTATGCTATTGTTTTTAAACTTATTGTCTATGTATATTGTGGTACTGTGCTATGCTTGGAGAACATAATTTCATTTTTTTATGTGCAAGCGTGCATATTAAATGACAATAAATAAACCTTGAAATTTGTTATTTTTTCTTGTAGATTTGACACTTTTTAAATATTTGTAACTTTTTTCTCATTAATATGGGATTTTTATCTTGTAAATTTGCAACTTTTCCTGCAAATTTTCAACTTATTTCTTGTAAATTTGCAAGGCTCATCTGGATCCTGGTTAATTTTTTAAATTCAATGTATTAAATCCAATGTGTTAAATTGTAATTTGCGACTTTTTGAATTTTTAAATTGGCATCTTTTATCATATTGTTACACTTTTGTTCTTGTAAATTTGTACTAAATTTACATTTACCCATACGCACCTTGTGCTAAATTTATGAATTACCCCATCCCCCTTGCTGAAAAATAGCAAATTGTCCATTGGTATTTAGTGTATTCTGTGTTCACTTACTCTTTAAAACACATAGGCCATCCACTTAGATTGCAGACATGACAATATAAAAATAACAAAAATATCTGTTCAGGGTTGGTTCATTAACTGTGTAAAGTATGCCCCACATTCATGTGGTTTTCACATATCCCGCTTTCTGTGTGTGGATTAAAAGGAGTAGAAAATGGCAAATTCTGGTGGTTGTCTGGGCGAGTAATCTCATGTGAAAGAAATGGGTGCCTTAAATAGGACTGGTTCATAAAATGACTTGGAAGAAAGCAGGCATGGCAGCTCACATTTCAGCTGTTTAGCTGATGCATGAAAGTTGTGGAAAATGGAAGCACTGAAAGCGCTCTAAAGGAAGAAGATTGTCATATCCGGCTCTAGGGAGCTGGGCAATCAGAGCCAGGGACAAGCCAGTGAGTCGTGATGGTTTATTTTGGGTAAGGGATAAGGGATGAGGAGAGCACAGATACTCATGCAGAGGTACACTCACAGGTTGCACAGCGCAGAGGTAAGCAGCTCGTACCGGACGTGGGGGTAACAAGACGTACATACTCACAGCGGGATACAAACAGGAATGCTGCAAGAGGAGTAAAAGCTGACACCAGACGAAGGGGCTTCAGCTTAGCAATGTGTTTATGTCGCAGCCCCGAGTCATCGAGGCTGCTCCTATTTATCCTCATTGGCAGCGCCCCAGCTGATGAAGACTAATTGGCCCCAGCCGTCCGTAATGCTGCCAGCTGGGGGCCAGCTGAGACGCTGCTCAATGGGAAGCAGGGATGAGGGAAAACATGGGCTGAGTGCCGAGACGGCATCTCAACCCGTGGTGACAGAGCCCCTCGCTCAAGGTCGGGCTCCTGAACGACCAGGAACATCCCAGCCCCCCCCCCCCCCCCCACCTAGGGTGGGAGGAAGGGAGGCGGACCGGAGGGGAAGAAGCCAAGGGAAGGACAACACCAATGGGGCAATGTAGGGTAGCGGGAAAGAAAAACCCAAATACAATACTGACAAAACAGAAACGCCGGTTACATACTACCCAGAGAGTACCAACCATGCGTGACCCAGAGCAAGGAAAAAAGAACCACCAAAAAGGTACAGGGCAAAAAATGCTGAGTACGGTTAAATAAAGGGGAACCTATACACAGCGCTAATTTAAGTACATACACACAGTCACCAAGAAAAGTGAGGGTGACTGGAACAAATGACAATTAGAGCATGGTGTTATGGAAAACAAGGCACATGACTCTATAATGAACCAACAGGACAAAAAAGAAATACTGAGTGCAGGCAAAGAAAAACCCACACACACGAATATATAAATACCCAGTCACCTAAAGAAATGAAAGTGACTGGAATAAATGGATAACTGCAGAGCATGGTGTTACGGAAAACAAAACATAACTCTACAATACAAAAAACGAGGCTAAAAACATGGCACAAAAAGTAAAATGCTGAGCATGAGCGATGGAAAACACAGCACTATAAAAACGAATCCACCAACAGGACAAAACATTACACCCGAGTGACCTTAATAACAAAAAAGGTGACACCCGAGGTGAATGGCAGGCAGAGTCCAAAAATGGCCGAGATGGCTCCGGAGATCTCCCCGCCCATTGTCCAGCTGGCGAATCAGGGAAAGAGAAGTGTTCGGACGGCGAACTCTGGACCCAGATCCCAGGAATCCAGTCCACCGGCAGCCGAACCAGGCTGCCCAGAGGGAAACACAGACCAGTGGGGGGAACCAGATCACCGAACCGAAAGTTCTGTGGGTCGGGTCGTCGACCCGCATCACTCAACCACCAGGACCGTTGAGACGGGCGAAGGATCAGAGCGGATCCCGGTGGAAGAGGCTCAGGGGAGAGCCGATGACGAGGGCGGCGGGCGTCAGGCCGCAGGAAAACGGCCACCTCCTCACCGGACCTGGACAATACTGGGGCAGCACCCACGTCGGACCCCGATCGGGCCTCAGGCGAACCCACGTTGGACCCCGACTGGGTCTCGGGCGAACCCACGTTGAATACTGCACCAGAACCGACCTCCAACGTTGAACCCGGACCCTCCAGCACCACGAGGAACAGCAACTCCTTGCCGGTGACCCTGGAAGAAGGCTCAGAAGAGAAAACAGAACCGGGATCAGGATCACCGGCAGCGGCAGAACCCGGCGAGACGAGCTCAGACGCAGCGGACGGCTGCACCCGGCTCGTCTCCCCTGGAGATAGGCTGAAGTGCTCGGGGATAAAAAGAGAGAAAAGAAAGGAGAGCACTCGCCTGATCTCGGGTTCTGACGCCGTCCAGGACTGCGAAGATCCAGGATCCGTCGTCAGGAGGTCGTTGTCAGGCTCCCATCTAGCCGCGTCGGGCCCCGCAGCCAGCACGATGGTCAGCGCAGCTTGAGATCCCTCCAGCTCAGGTAACCCCGCCGACGATCCACTCGGCGTGAAGCCAGAAGAATCTCGTCCCGCCGGACCGAACCGCTCCTCCGTGGAGACCCAGGGACGCTCAGTCGTCAGCGTAGACTCCACGCAGCAGTCAGTCCCCCTCCTCCGTCCGCAATGTAGCTGCGGAACCACAGGCCCTCTCCATATCCCACCACGTTGACCCGGAGCCGGGGACCGCTCGGCGGAGAGAGACAGAGGATGCGGGATTAGGAATACAAGTTACAGCAGGTGGGGAGAGTTCAGGGAGCTGCGAACCCTGAACTTCTCCAGGGATGTGACAGAGCAAATCATTAAGCAGGTGTGAAAAAACAATGACTTGCCTGCCCCCTGGAGGTTGAGTATCGCCTGCTGTAGTGGAATCTGCTTCTTCCTCTCCCCGCCCGGCGATAACGGAGGACCCCCCGGGAATTCGTCTGAGGGTCGCTCGCGTTGTCTCCAGCAGAGAGCTCACCAGGCCGGGATTCCAGGCACACACAGCGGTCAGGAAGCGCGTCGAGGAGGAGGGGGAAACAGCCGGGGTGAGCCAGCCCGAATGTCCAGGAATGACAGCGGGGGAACGAGGCTCAGGGGACGAGGCTGTAGAATCTCCACACTGACGAGGCGAAGGGATGACAGCTGCGTGGGAGGAACGGTCCTGACGATGACCCAGAACTGGATCCGGACGAGGTTCGTGCAGAGGTGACTCGGCGATGTGATGACGACTACTCCCAGGGGACGAAGCGAGGGGGAAACCCAGGATTCGCCGCTCCAGATCGGAGATCGAGACGAGGAAGGCGTCGAGCACGGGAAAGCTTCGTAGCCCTGAAGTCCTCACCATCAATCTCACTGCCGCCGCCACATGCCTGAAGGTGGTGACAGGAAACACAGTAGAGCTCGCGACAGCCACTCGACCCCGGACATAACTGCTGTCAGCTGCGGCTCCTTGAAGGGAATCCCGAGTGACGTAGCGCAGGTCGGGGGAAGTCCTCTGGTTGGCGCGAACTCCCGGACTGGAATAGCGGCAGGAACGGGACTCCGAAGCGGGGAAAGACGTCGCCCACTTCGACTCCCTGCCGGGATTTCCATCCACCCCGTGGAGCTTCTCTAGCTGTGTACCTGCAGCGTCTATCCTGGCACTGTCCTCCAGATGGTACAGAGAGTGAGGGTGACAGTCCAGGAGTTCCTCAGCACGGCCCGGATGCCAGCGTCTCGCGTTGGAGGCGTCGTGCAGGGTGAAGAGCGTCCCGTCGACAGCCTCCGAGATGGACCTCAGCTCGTCGCCCTGGCGCCGGAAGTGACTCCTGGGAAACGGCATGCTAGCAGCGCTGACACCCGGACAGAAAGGTACATTTCCACAGCGACTCACGGCCGCCGGCAACTCTTCTGGCTGCGACATACTGTCATATCCGGCTCTAGGGAGCCGGGCAATCAGAGCCAGGGACAAGCCAATGAGTCGTGATGGTTTATTTTGGGTAAGGGATAAGGGATGAGGAGAGCACAGATACTCATGCAGAGGTTCACTCACAGGTTGCACAGCGCAGAGGTAAGCAGCTCGTACCGGACGTGGGGGTAACAAGACGTACATACTCACAGCGGGATACAAACACAGGAATGCTGCAAGAGGAGTAAAAGCTGACACCAGACGAAGGGGCTTCAGCTTAGCAATGTGTTTATGTCGCAGCCCCGAGTCATCGAGGCTGCTCCTATTTATCCTCATTGGCAGCGCCCCAGCTGATGAAGACTAATTGGCCCCAGCCGTCCGTAATGCTGCCAGCTGGGGGCCAGCTGAGACGCTGCTCAATGGGAAGCAGGGATGAGGGAAAACATGGGCTGAGTGCCGAGACGGCATCTCAACCCGTGGTGACAAAGATGTGCTCCTCTGGAACTTGTGGAGAAGCTGAGGATAGATAGATAGATAGATAGATAGATAGATAGATAGATAGATAGATAGATAGGGTAGGAAATACAAGTTACTCAGGGAAGTCATAAAATATTGTTATCATTACTATACATTATAATAATATAACACAGTCATGTGAAAAAATTGGGATACCCCATTAAATATTCAGTTTTTTATTAAGAAATGTTCACATATCTATGTCTAACCTTGTTTTTGTTTTTATTAGCATTTTTTAACATTTATTTTAGCCATTTTAATTGGGAATGAATGTGAGGTGTACTAAAAAAGATGGGGGATACCATAATATATTCCTCACTATTTGTTTAGAATTACATTTTACAGAAAATTTGAAAAAAGTCTTTAATTCATTTTTAATTGTATAGTTGTATTACATGAATCTCCCAGTATTATAAGCACTGATATTAAATATCCATATGTCCAAATATGTAAAAAAAAAAAACAACAACAACAAAACACACACACAGGCTTATACAGGGTATCCTATTTTTTTCATGACTGTATATATAATAATATATTATTATTATTATTATTATTATTATTATTATTATTATTATTATTATTATTTATTGTGTTTATGTGCTTGTTCTGGAAATGATGCAAGTAAGAATAAGATAACAAGAAAATTTGTTAATATTGTCATAATCTGGGCTTCATCATAGGATCAAGCCCACACTTTATGTTCATTTATTGTTCTTTCTGTGATCATTTATGGTTCTTTGTATTATTTCCATCGAGTCCATCGAGTTCATCGAGTCCATCCTCACCTCCTCCATAACTGTGTGGTACGCAGGAGCCACTGCCAGGGACAGACTAAGGCTGCAGCGCGTCGTGCGCACTGCTGAGAAGGTGATAGGCTGCAAGCTCCCATCTCTCCAGGACCTGTACATCTCCAGGACCCGGAGGCATGCTGGCCGGATCATAGCCGATCCTTCACATCCTGGTCACATGCTGTTTGCCCCCCTCCCCTCAGGTAGAAGGCTTCGGTCCATTCGGACTAAAACCTCCCGGCACATGAACAGCTTTTTCCCCTCTGCCATCAGACTGCTGAACACTAAGTGACTTTTGACTCTCGTGCACTATGTACAGCAGCTCAACCAGACTCATGATCTTGCTAAACTGGACCAGTTCTGCAAAATCTGGCGCCTAAAACCAAGCCCAGCAAAAACCGTCTCCAGTGTATTTCATCTCCACAATGCAAAAGCTGCCAGAGAACTAAACATCCACCTGAGCGGACTCAAGCTTAAGCATGCCCCAAATCCAACTTATCTTGGAGTGACCCTTGATAGGACCTTATCCTTCAAGGAACATCTAAAGGGGACGGCTGCTAAGGTGAAAGTACGAAACAACCTGCTCTGCAAGCTCGCTGGTGCAAAATGGGGGGCGGCAGTCTCCACCCTGCGCACCTCAGCACTGGCCCTTTCATACTCTGTAGCAGAATATTGTGCCCCTGTCTGGTCCAGGTCATCTTACACACACCATGTAGACACCCAGCTCAACTCAACCATGAGAACTATAACTGGAACAATCCGCTCAACACCACTCCCCTGGCTCTCCGTACTGTCAAACATAGCCCCTCCACACATCCGGCGAGCAGCATTAACTCAAAGGATGCTCCAAAAAGTTAAAGATTTTCCTCACTTACCAATCCATGCAGATATCTACACCCCACCCACTGCCCGACTTTCATCCAGACGGCCGATTTGGAAAAACCCTCCCCCAGCTGACTTTACCATCCAGACAGCTTGGCAAGAGGAATGGGAAACCAAGGAGGTCCCAAACAAACAGCTGGTGATAAACCCCAACCAACAGGTCCCGGGCACCAACCTCCCAAGGAGACAGTGGTCTACACTCAATCGCTTCAGGACTGGACATGGCCCCTGCTTGGCCAGCCTTCACAGATGGGGCAGTAGCCCTAGCCCACTGTGCGCATGTGGAGAGGAGCAAACTATGGAACACATCATAGAGGCTTGCCCGCTCCAAAGACTGGAAGGAGGATTACACACCCTCCATACAGCAAACCAGAAGGCAACTGCTTGGCTTAAGGACTTTGCATTCGCTAAATAAATAAATAAAACCAGACTCATGTCAATCATCACTGTTTTTCTGTTGCATTATTGACTGCACTATGTGGTACTTCACATTATCTGCTACTTGCTAATTTTTTAAAACTGCCTTGACTAGTACTACTCATTATTACTAGTATTATTATTATTATTACTTATTATTACTTATTTTTCTACACTTATTGCACGTTTCTAGTCCTTTAGTTTTTTAGTTTATCCCTTTTTCTCATTATGTTTTTAATGTTGCAGCATGGCACCGAGACAAATTCCTAGTTTGTGTATCACATGAACAATGGCAATAAACCTGATTCTGATTCTGATTCTGATTCTGATTCTGATTCTATTTGCCTTTTGTGTCTCCTCTGGGTCCACTGTCATTGTCTTCTGTGTTCCCCGGTCTGTAGTCATGTTGTGTTACCCCCATTGGTCCCTAATGTCATTATTGGTGTCTCTGTGTTTTCATTTGTCATGATTATTATTTGCATTATGTGTTCCCCTACCTCAGCCTTTGTTGATCATTGTGTTTATTTCTCATTATCATACCTCCAATTACAGTATGTTCTGTAGTTTTTGGTCCTCCTCTTTAGTATTATGATTATGTTCACAGTCATGTTTATGCCGCTGCCCTCTCTGTATTGCACCCTCATTGTTGCCCTGTATGTTCATTGTCATGTTTCTTGTGCATCCCCTCTTTATGATTGCCTGTACAGCCCCACCTGTCCTGTTCTCCTGACCTGCAGCCTCTTCCCTGCTGCCCCTGATTGTTCCCACCTGTCCTGTGCTCTGTAATTATTCCCCTGTCTATATATGTTGGTGTTTAGTGTCAGACTGATGTGGCGTCATTGATGTTAATATGTAATGTTGATCATTGTTCCCTGCTGGTATCCTGTGTATCTTAATAAGTTTATTTTCCAAATGTATCCTCAGTTACTTTCAGCCCACATGCTGCCATTTTGTTGGAATTTTGTTTCACTCCCCCTTCCCCCCCAAACAATCACCTGATGCTTGGTCACGATAGCCAATCAGCATTGATATACCACGATTACAGGGAAAATAAATTAGTTTGAAAATGACACCGCCACTTACTCGAGACAGATGTGCTCCCATGAAGGGGGGGGGGGTGCTTTTCACGGCTGATGTGCTTTTTCTCAGCAGAACACTGGCAGAGCTCCATGGCGTTATGTGTCCACTGCTTGTTTGGTGCTCTGGGCAGACGACATGTGGATGCAGTTTCTGGAGGAGGGTGGTGGCACCTCTGGATGGTGTCATGGGCTTGGGCGTGGTGGGCTTTTTAGGGAATATTCACAGCGGGTGCAGAGTGGCTGCAGAGGTTTAGGGGGTGGCCCTGCAAGACAAAGAAGAAGAAAGATTGTGTTCATACTGCCACCCACTGACATGGAAGACCCACTAAAGGCACTGTCATGTAACAATTGCAAATTTCTTGGACCAATTAAGTGAAACTAGACAATTTCCCATGGAACCCCAGATGATCCCTCATGCCACCCTAGGGTCCCATGGCGCCCCAGTTGAAAAACATCGGAGTTGTTCATTCCACTATCAAAACATCCCCAGAGGTGAGCAGAATATCCTTAAATTGTACTCAGGTAAAAGTAGAATTTCCTTAAGACTTTATTCTCATGAATAAGTGAAGTTCTTAAAAAAAACAAACAAACAAAAAACTGTGACTCTTTAAAACACATTTTTGATAAATTTGGAACATTTTTCCTTAAAAAATTATTTTTTTTTCTCTAATTTGAGAACTTTTTCTCATAAACTTGTAACATTTTTCTTGTAAACTATTTTCTTAATTGCCACTAGGCTGTTATTAGTCAGAATTACGTATTGGGTGATATGTCGGTGAAGCTTATCTCAATTGAGTTATTGTGTTTTGAAAGATTGTTTTGCTTTCCTTTTGCTTTCCTCAGTCCTGCTGGACTGAGATGATCATGGGCTGTTACTACCCCCGCAGATGAGTACTTAAACTGGGTTTATGCAGCACCTCTGCTCTCTGCATCTGCTCGACCATGAGGCTTGTGTGACGGAAATTACGTTATCATCTCTTGTCCACTAGGCTCTGTGGTTCCCTCCGTGGTTGACCGTGTGCAGCCCAAATTTTGTGACCATGTTTCATGGGGGCATTGACTACGCACGTGCAAGATTGAACCTCCCATTCAAGAGGTGGTGCTACCGACACAGCATAAAAAAAGTCAAAGAAGACAAAGAGGAAGATGGGAATAAACATACAGTAAATGAATCATTTTATAGCAGCAGCTTGAGCAGAGAAGAGCATTGAAAAACAGTAATTTGAGGAGTTTAAGAGAAAATCGAATCAATATTTGAGGAGAAACTTGTGGTGTTGTAAAACCAAAGATTTGGCCAGTGTCGGCATAATGACACAGCTGCTTGGTGACATCATCACGCCAAAGATATAACTGCAGGGGATGGCCATCTTACGGCCTCTTTTCAGCCCTCCATTATAGCGCTCAGCCTCCTCACCAGAGTCTGCAATCATGAAAATGTTTATTGTAATAAAGTTCGTGTTCTCAGCAAACGCCACTCTCGGTGAGTCCTTCCCCAGTTTTCCAGACATACAGTAACAAATGGCGACAAGGAGAAAAATGGGTCTTCTGGAGGAAAATACAGCGTTTTTCCTGAAGACGGACACGTGTCTGGAACAATGTCTAGCATCCCGGCTGGAGAGTTTGGCAGCTAAGCGAGCCAGGTTTGATCAGCTTCAACAGCAAGTGGTTGAGTCCACGGCGCTGAACGGCCCGATGCTAGTTGAAGCACCGGAGATAGCATCCCAGCTAGAGCACGAAGAGGCTGCTCAGTTAGCTTTGCAGCCCACACTCCCCACAATCATCTCTGCTGGTGCAGACAGTTGTCCCGGTTGCTGAGCCCGTCGATGAGCCCATCGATGATGGAGACAACATCAACATTGTGGGCCTGGAGAACTGGTCAGGACTGCAGTGTGTAGTGAAGCTGGACGGCGTCAGTGTATCAATGATGATGGCCACCGCTGCCTCATGGTCCCTGGTAAACGAGGCCACGGTTAGAAGGCTTACTCCCCAGCAACCTGAAGTGGTGGAACTGCCGGACGACGGATGCTCCGTGACCAGCAGAGGCATCACCCTCGCAGTACAATCCAGTGACAGAACAATCCCAGCATTCCGGTTCCAGGTGACACAACAGGGCATAACGTTATGGGGTGGGTTTTGTTCTATGAACTGGGCTTCTCCTTCACAGTCCCCGAGTGCACTGACAACGGTCCAGGTCCATTGCACTCAGATGTGGATGCAGCCAGTCCCTGTCTCACACTGCACACCAAACAGAACCCAGCAGAACTGGAGCAGCCACTAGAGCCCCAGACTGCAGCCACACGGGACCTGAAGCCGGTCTCCACGCAGCACGAGCATTCTCGAGCTGCAGCCTCATCACAGGAAGGAGAGTGTGACTTTGCGGATGTGAGTACAGCTGGAGAACACAGCACAGAGAGCGAATACAGCACAGAGAGCGAACACAACACAGAGGGGGCGCAGCAACCGGACTCACCTCAGTTTCTTGCCCAACATGAGCCTCGGGCAGCCACTGTAGAGCTGCAGGAGAGGAACCCCACATCTATTGGGAGCCCTGGGACACAACAACCCGGCGCCGGTTCTACCAATGGCGACAGCAACATATCACCATGACCAGACTTCCCAGGAGAGGGGGAGAACAAACCGGACTCACCTCCGATCCTCGCCCAGTATGAGCTTCAAGCAACCGCTGTGGAGCCGCAAGAGAGGGAGTTCATGGTGAAAGGGGACCCTGGTGATTGAGGACGGCCCGGCGTGCGTCCTGTCACCAACAACAGCAACACATCACCATGACCTTGACCAGCACCAGGTGAAGGAGAGAAGAAACCGGATGACTTCCGAATCCAAGCACAGCACCAGCCTCCAGGAGCCACTGCTGAGCCGCAGGATGAAGGGTCCGCGACCGAACAAAGCACAACAGAGCCACTGGACATCTTCCGAATCCACAACTAGCATCAGCCCCCAGGAGACGCCTCTGAGACGCAGGATGAAGAGTCCGTGACCCAACAGGATGCAGCAGAACCACCACAACCTGGTGGACACCCCACAGCAGACATGAGAGCGACACCATCACAACTACAACGCCGAATGCAGCCAAACAGTGTGCCACTCACATTGATAGACTGGATTCAGGTCTGCAGAACCAAGCAACCAGACCCGCAGCCAGTCTTAGCATTGTCACCACCACCAACACCCATGAAGATCACTGCACAGCTGAGACCAGCCACCGTCCAGATGGCTGATGGTTTGAGATGGCAGGCCAGCCATCTATGAAAGGTAAGAGCAGTTGCCGCAGATCAAGACACAGCAGTGGAGCTGACCCAGCTGGTGTGGGATCCTGGCTGGGACACTGTTGACAAGCTTGCCATGGCTCCAGCAGGATAGTGCCCAGGTATGCTGCAGGCGGTGCCTCCAGGGGCGTGTCCACCACAAGCTCACCTCAGGGCCCCTTGAACTGAACTGCCTTCCTCAATGAAAGGACTGTTAAGCTAGGAGCGTGGCTGCCATCGAATAGTGGCAATTGTCTAACCGTTAAGGTATATGAAGAAATGGACTGAGGAATCAAAGCTGGTTACAAGCCTGCTTTGACTGTACAGATTGGAGTGTTTTTGAAGCTGCAGCCATTAACCTAAATGAACTCACTGACACTGTGACGTCATACATCTGTTTCTGCGAGGACATGTGTGTGCAGACCAAGACCTTCTGCACATACAACAACAATAAACCTTGGTTCATTCCTAAACTGAAGCAGCTACGTCAGACCAAGGAGGAGGCCTACAGGACTGGTGACTGGACTCTGTACAAGCGGGCCAGAAACATGCTGACGAAGGAGATCAGGCTTGCTAAGAGGAGCTACAGTGTGAAGTTACAAAAAAACTTCTCAGCCAACAACTCCGCTTCTGTCTGGAGAGGCCTGCAGAATATCACCAACTACAGGAGACCATCCCCCCACCCTGTGGAAAACCTCCAGCTGGCTAACGACCTAAACAGCTTTTATTGCAGATTTGAAAAGAACCTACAGTTCTCACCTCCCACCCACATAAAAGGATTATCTGCAGCCCCAGGAACTCCATCCCTCCTCCACTCTGACCTCCCACCAGCACTAATGATCTGTGAAGAGGAGGTGCGCCGGGTCTTTCAGAGACAAAAGATCAAGAAGGCTGCAGGACCTGATGGTGTGTCTCCGTCCTGCCTGAGAGTCTGCTCCAACGAGTTGGCCCCCATCTTCACCCGGATCTTTAACAGATCACTGGAGCTGCGTGAAGTGCCTTCTTGCTTCAAACGCTCCATCATCATTCCAGTTCCCAAGAAACCCTCTGTTACAGGATTAAACGACTACAGACCTGTTGCCCTGACCTCTGTGGTCATGAAATCCTTGGAGAGATTGGTGCTGAACCACCTGAAGGTCATCACAGGCCCCCTGATGGACCCACTGCAGTTTGCCTACCGGTCAAACAGGTCAGTGGATGATGCAGTGAATATGGGACTACACTACATCCTGCAACACCTCGACTCCCCCAGGGACGTACGCCAGGATCCTGTTTGTTGACTTCAGCTCAGCGTTCAACACCATCATCCCAGGCATTCTTCATCAGAAACTCCTCCAGCTCAAGGTGCCCCCTGCCAGTGGATCTCCAGCTTTCTGACTGACAGGTGGCAACAGGTGAAGCTAGGGAGATTTACATCCAGCTCCCGAAAAATTAGTACTGGCGCCCCCCAAGGATGTGTCCTTTCCCCACTGCTCTTCTCCCTCTACTCCAACGACTGCACCTCAGAGGACCCTTCGGTGAAGCTCCTGAAGTTTGCGGACGTCACCACAGTCATCGGTTTGATCCGGGATGATGATGAGTCTGCATACAGGCGGGAGGTGGAGCAGCTGATCCTCTGGTGCAGCCAGAACCATCTTGAACTTAACCCAGCCAAAACGGTGGAGATGACTGTGGATTTCAGGCGACACCCCCCTTCATTCCCCCCACTCACCATCCTCAACAGCACAGTGTCCACTGTGGACTCCTTCAAGTTTCTGGGTACCACAATCTCTCGGAACCTGAAGTGGTCCTCCCATATAGACACTGTCCGGAAAAAGGCCCAGCAGAGGTTGTTTTTTCTGCGTCAGCTCAAGAAGTTTGATTTGCCTCAGGAGCTGCTGGTTGTCTTCTACACTGCCATCATCAAATCTGTCCTCTGCTTTTCCATCACTGTCTGGTTTGGATCTGCCACTAAACAGGACAAGACCAGACTGCAGCGGATCATTAAGTCTGCGGAGAGGATCATTGGTACCGACCTACCCTCCATTGAGAACTTATATCGGTCCATAACCAGGAAACAGGCGGGAAACATCTGTGCTGACCCATCACACCCCGGCCACAAACTGTTTGAACTTCTATCTTCTGGTCGTCGTTACAGATCACTGAAGGTCAAAACCACCCGTCACAGGAACAGTTTCTTTCCTCAAGCCATCACTCTGATGAACTCCTAACATTCACCTAGTCCTACCTGTTGCTGTACTCATGACTTTTCATCCATTATTACATTGCACATAACTCTCACACTGCTTTTTACTTCATTCACATTATATCACTGAATCTGAGTTCACATTGAAATACTGTGTGACTGTATCTTTTTTCATATATTTCTGCAAAGTGTGGTTAGTCTGAGTAAATAACTGCATATATTCCTGTATATATTTGCATCCTTTTATAGAAACGTGGACAGACTGTAATTTACTGTACATACTCTGTTGTCATTGAATCCTTATTTAAATCCTCCACCTGAACAACGAGAGCAAGTTTTTAGCCAAAGTCAGATTCCTTGTATGTGTTGTGCATACTTGGCCAATAAAGCTGATTCTGATTCTGATTCTGATAAGGTTATGAAAATACGTGAATTAAAAACTACAAACACAGATGGACGGCGCTTACGTCATCTTTTCAAAGCACGCCAAGGGTGAAGTAAATAACAGTCCTCTGGATAAACTGCAGCTCTCACAATACAGAACAATACCTTTGTGTTGTTTTTCTCCTCTTTGGATCCTCCTTTCATCGGTCAGGACACAGGAGGTGAGGTTTTAGTAATCTCCTGTCATGTTCGTGTTTAGTGATGTGGGATGATGGGAGTTGTTGTCTGCTAATCGTTTAAACAAAAACTAAATATTACTCTGTTATTATACGACAGCGATAACTTTAATTATGTTGAAAATTATTAATGCTGCTGTGAAATTGTGTCCACCACTCTGGCTGCCTGTGATTGTACAAGTACACCCAGGGGTTTGTTGATAGAAGAACCTCGCGGCTCCTCCACACCTTCCTGGGACAGCATCCTCATTGGGCCAGCACAACTTTGTTTCTGGAGGTAATTTCCGCGACCATCTGATATCATGCAAAAACATTTTTTTTTTTTACATGGGTGCTAATTTGTACATTGCTCATTTGCACATTGTACATAGCCTCATGCCATCTCAGGTTCATATCACCTCTGATATTAAATTACCATTGTACAGTCTATTAGGTATCATCAGAGGCGAGTCATACTCATTCAGTAAATTTTTACTTAATCAGGGTCATGTTACAGTCATCCAGTGAATTTTCAGTTTTCATTCTTCTTGTTTCCTCTAGTTTTAACTGCTTTAAATGTCCTAATTGCTTTTAATGTGTATTTATTAGTATTAGTATTTAGTATTAAGTGTGTTTATTACCTTTATTAGTATTGATGTGGATTTATTACCTTGGCATTCATTCAGAGAGCAGAGTAAGAATTTCATTGCTCAGGAAATGTTGCATGTCTTAACTGTGCACATAAAAATAAAGCCTATGAATCTTGAAAAGTTCCATACACATTCATCTCCTCTCTCGCTGTGACAGAGTGTTACCCAGACAGACCCAGACAAGGTTTAAAAGATTAAAAACATTGTTGACAAAAAAAAGCTCCAAAGGAATTCTGTAGTGTGGAATTAATTATATCTTCTTTCCCTTTATTAGGCTTACAGTTTGAAACATTTTTTTAAATACTGAAAATATAGTATAGAGGCGGACTTTTGTGAGATTTTGTTTTTGTACTGGCTGCATATGTGTCTAGGTGGCACAAAGTCATCAACAATCTCCTGAAGAGTGGAGAACGTTGGGGCTATTTAAGGAGTCACCTGATTACTTGCAGATGGTGAGTACAGCTGTAGAGAATGAGGTTAATTAATGTGGGAGAGAAGCAGTGTGCAGCCAAACCATGACAGTACCCTCCCTTCAAGGGGCGACGGAAACTGGGATGATAGAAGAACAGCGACCATCTAGCCTGCTGGGAGTTGAGGCATCTGGCAGTTCTTAGGTACTCCAGGTTATTGTGGTCAGTCCAAACCAAAAAGGGTAAGGAGAAGCTTTCAGTCCAGTGGCGCCACTCCTCTAAGGCCAGCTTCATGGCCAGTACTTCCTAGTCCCCGAGATTGTAATTCTTCTCAGCAGGGTTCAGTCATTGAGAGAAATAGACACAGGGGTGGAGCTTCCTGTCAGCAGCTGACCTGTGGGACAGGACTGCCCCCACCCCAGAATCTGAAGCATCGACCTCCACAATAAACTGGTGGTCGAGATCAACCTGCACCAAGATGAGTGTGTCAGAGAACTTGAAGTGAGAAGGCCTCTTCGACTTCCTTGGACCAACGGAAGGGAGTCTTGGTAGAGGTGATGCTGGTGAGGGGAAGGGCCATGGAGCTGTAATGATGTATAAAGCGGCAATAAAAGTTTGCGAAACCCAAGAATTGCTGTAGGTGTTTGCGAAAGGATGTTGTGGCCCAGTCGAGAACAGCTCTGACCTTCTGAGGATTGGGGAGGATCTGCCCCTTGGCTATGATGAATCCAAGGAATGTGATGGAAGGGGTGTAGAATTCGCACTTCTCCGTTTTGACATACAACTCGTTCTCCAGCAGGTGTTGAAGGACAGTGCGAACGTGGACCTGGTGTTTGGCCAGAAAACAAGAGAAGATCAGGATATTGTCAAGGTAGACAAAAATGAAGGAGTTAAGGAAATCCCTGAGTACATCGTTAATGAGTTGCTGAAAGACTGCCAGGGCATTGGTCAGACCAAAGGGCATACCAAGTACTCAAACTGGCCGCTAGGGGTGCGGAATTCTGTCTTCCACTCGTCGCTCTCGCTAATCCTGATGAGATGGTAGGCGTTCCTGAGGTCCAATTTAGTGAAGATGGTAGAGCCCTGGAGCAGATCAAAGGCAGAATTAATGAGTAGGAGGGCCTACCTGTCCTTGATGATACAGTGGGGTAAAAAAGTATTTAGTCAGCCACCAATTGTGCAAGTTCTCCCACTTAAAAGATGAGAGAGGTCTCCAATTTTCATCATAGGTATATCTCAACTATGAGAGACAAAATAAGAAAAAAAAATCTAGAAAATCACATTGAAGGATTTTTAATGAATTAATTGGTAAATTCAAGTGGGAGGCGTCCGTGGACGCCTCCCACTTGAGGTGTTTCAGGTACGTCCCACTGGGAGGAGACCCCGGGGCAGACCCAGGACTCGCTGGAGAGACTATGTCTCCCAGCTGGTCTGGGAACGCCTTGGTATCCCCTCTGAAGAGCTGGAGCAGGTGGCTGGGGAGAGGGAAGTCTGGGCTTCTCTGCTTGAACTGCTGCCTCCGCGACCCGGACCTCCGGAAAAGCGGTAGAAGATGGATGGATGGATGGAATTGGTAAATTCCTCGGTAAAATAAGTATTTGGTCAATAACAAAAGTTCATCTCAGTACTTTGTTATATACCCTTTGTTGGCAATGACAGAGGTCAAACATTTTCTGTAAGTTTTCACAAGGTTTTCACACACTGTTGCTGGTGTTTTGGCCCATTCCTCCATGCAGATCTCCTCTAGAGCAGTGATGTTTTGGGGCTGTCGCTGGGCAACACAGACTTTCAACTCCCTCCAAAGATTTTCTATGGGGTTGAGATCTGGAGACTGGCTAGGCCACTCCAGGACCTTGAAATGCTTCTTACGAAGCCACTCCTTCATTGCCCGGGCGGTGTGTTTGGGATCATTGTCATGCTGAAAGACCCAGCCACGTTTCATCTTCAATGCCCTTGCTGGTGGAAGGAGGTTTTCACTCAAAATCTCACGATACATGGCCCCATTCATTCTTTCCTTTACACGGATCAGTCGTCCTGGTCCCTTTGCAGAAAAACAGACCCAAAGTATGATGTTTCCATCCCCATGCTTCACAGTAGGTATGGTGTTCTTTCTCCTCCAAACACGACAAGTTGAGTTTTTACCAAAAAGTTCTATTTTGGTTTCATCTGACCATATGACATTCTCCCAGTCCTCTTCTGGATCATCCAAATGCTCTCTAGCAAACTTCAGACGGGCCTGGACATGTACTGGCTTAAACAGGGGGACACGTCTGGCACTGCAGGATTTGAGTCCCTGGCGCCGTAGTGTGTTTCTGATGTAGCCTTTGTTACTTTGGTCCCAGCTCTCTGCAGGTCATTCACTAGGTCCCCCCATGTGGTTCTGGGATTTTTGCTCACCGTTCTCGTGATAATTTTGACCCCACGGGAGATTATCAGTGGTCTTGTATGGCTTCCATTTTCTAATAATTGCTCCCACAGTTGATTCCTTCACACCAAGCTGCTTACCTATTGCAGATTCAGTCTTCCCAGCCTGGTGCAGGTCTACAATTTTGTTTCTGGTGTCCTTTGACAGCTCTTTGGTCTTGGCCATAGTGGAGTTTGGAGTCTGACTGTTTGAGGTTGTGGACAGGTGTCTTTTATACTGATAACGAGTTCAAACAGGTGCCATTAATACAGGTAACGAGTGGAGGACAGAGGAGCCTCTTAAAGAAGAAGTTACAGGTCTGTGAGAGCCAGAAATCTTGCTTGTTTGTAGGTGACCAAATACTTATTTTACTGAGGAATTTACCAATTAATTCATTAAAAAGCCTTCAATGTGATTTTCTGGATTTTTTTTTTTCTCATTTTGTCTCTCATAGTTGAGATATACCTATGATGAAAATTGGAGAGCTCTCTCATCTTTTAGGTGGGAGAACTTGCACAATTGGTGGCTGACTAAATACTTTTTTGCCCCACTGTATCATTGAACTGCCGATAGTCGATGCAAGGGTGAAGAGAACCATTCTTCTTTTTGACAAAAAAATCCGGCCCCCAAGGCAGAGGAGGAGGGTCGAATGAGGCTGATGTTGAGGTTCCTTAATGTATTTGTCTATGGCCTCCCTCTCCGGCCCGGAGAGGCTGTAGAGCCTACTAGTGGGAAGGCATGCTCCCTGCATGAGCTCAATGGGACAATCATATGACCTAGGTGGAGGAAGGGAGAGGGCCCTAGCCTTGCTGAAGACAGGGCCTCATCATCATCATCATAGCAGTCTGTCGCAGGTGACAATGGCTGTTTCATTTAGGTCTGATCAGATTCCTCTACGCAGCTCTGTCCCCCGCCCTCTGTTGCCGGGAACTCCCGACCCTGCAAACCCGGGCAACGTCCGAGCCAGTATGAGTTGCTTTCTGACTGACCATTTCATGAAACTGCTTGCAAAGTATTTGAGTACCGCTAGCTTTTGCTGGACTAGCGGCACATTCTTGGCAGATAGAGGTATTATCAGTAGCAAGGACAGGCCAAGACAAACTGACTCCAGTATCTGTTGCAGTGACTGACCAGATGATAGGTTTGTTTATCTCTGCTCTTTGTGTAGTGCATGTCTAGATCATGATATTCAGAGGGTACCTTAGATAGATCCAGTGGCTCAGCCGCAGGGGGTGATAGTGTGACTGAAGGGGAGCAGGCGGCGGACCGTAAGCAGGCAGAGTAACAGAGGGTGCCCCAGGACGAGATTGCATTCATCTGCCAATCAATGGTGGGGTTGTGCAGGCAGAGCCAGGGATAACCTAAGATAATCTGTGGGTTAGATGAGGGAAAAATGAGAAATCAAATCCTCTGTCTGTGATTACCCGACACCAATAGGGCAGTAATGTGGGAGACAGTGAGCAGTGCGCTGCCTGATACTGTTAATACCCTAACGGGAGTCGGGAGCCAAACGCAGGGTATCCCTAACCGGGTTGCCAGACCTCTGAATATAAAGTTTTGTTCAGCCCCTGAATCGATTATGGCGTGATCGTTGTGTTTGCGTGAGGATAACAGAAGGAGGATGGGGAGAATGAACTTGGTTTGAGGAAATTTGGAGAAAAGGCCCGCCAGCCCCCTACTGTGGCAGATGGTCTGGCCCTTTTGGCTTAATGGGGCATGCCTCTACAGAATGACCATCACCTGCACAATACAGGCAAAGCCTCCCTCGGAATGATGATGCCACTCAGTGGCCCAGTGTCATGGGCTCAGGAGAGTTGGGGGAGGAAGGGGTGGGGAGAGCTGGGAGGCACATGGCCGATGAGAAGGTGGAAGGGATGGGTGCGTGCGTGTCACATTGGCATTTCCGCACACGTTCCCTGAGACGGTTGTCAAGGCAAATAACCAGAGTAATTAGACTGTTGAGAGAGTCGGGCTTATCCCGAAGCTGGGAACTGAGGCTACCAATGAACGTAGACCTCAGCGCAGTATCGTCCCAACCTGCCTCGGCCGCGAGTACCTGGAAGACGATTGAGTGTTCAGCGGCTGACTGGTTACCCTGGCGAAGGTTAGTAAGTCAAGCTGATGCGCTCCCCTCTCGGTCTGAATGATCAAAAATCCCGAGAAACTCGCTAAAAAAATGATCGAAGGAGTAAGTGGAATATTCAGGGCGAGTCACAATTGTGCAAGCCCACGAAAATGCTTGTCCGTGCAGTAGATTTACCGCATAGCTAATCTTACTGTGTTCAGATGGAAAATTCTCTGGCACACGCTGAAAAACCAAGCTACACTGTAGGATAACATCCCCCCCCCCCATTTCCCATTGTAGCGAGTGGGGGTGGAGACAGCCACCAAACAGCCTGAGTGGGCTAGCATGGGAGCAGAAACCGAGGAGATGGCATTCCATTATAGCTGTGACTTGTGATACCTAGGTGATTATTGATTAATTCTGCAAAGTGAGGTGGTCAACCCGCTGTTCGAGTAAGGCTACCTGAACTGCTCAAATTCTATCTGCAGCTGCTGGGCCTGCTGCGGGAGATCATTCTGTCATGTTTCAATAGTAATAGATCCAAAAGCAGACTACAGAGAGAACTGGAGGTGAGTTAACAATGATTTTATTAATAAATGTGCAAAAGAGAACTGCGACGAGAGGTCTGGCAACCTTATGGAGAAAGGGGAGACCAACAGTCAGTTATCAGTAATAGGGAATTATCACAGTACTAATGATTGCTTGTTTGCTTACCGGTGTTGTCAGGGAGCTGGGTGGTGAAGAAGAGGCTGGAACCCTCAGCATCACAGCAAGGAGGGTGAAAGCTTGGGGGAAAAAGGGAGGCAGGTTACTGAATGTGGGTAAGTGCACTTACAGGGTGTGGGTAAGGATCCAGGTGAAGCCTCCACAGTACGGGGGTCCAGTCTACCAGGGTTGGGTCCACTGTTCGCCTGGGGTGTCCTGGAGAAGGGAAAAGGGAATAATAATTGAAAGAATACTTCTCCTTCCTTTCCAAGGGCGATAGAGGAGAGGTACTGGCTGCACATGCGTCTAGGTGGCATGAAGTCATCAACGATCTCCTGAAGAGTGGAGGACACTGGGGCTATTTAAGGAGTCGGCTGATTACTTGCAAATGGTGAGTACAGCTGTTAAGAATGAGGTTAATTGATGAGGGAGAGAAGCAGTGTGCAGCCAAACCATGACATTTAGTGTGTGCTCTCCTGTAAAACTTTCCATTTTTAGGATTTAAGTTGTAGATGTTAGAATTTTAGAGCTATTTATTTGGAGTCAAAAACACATTTAGTGTTCCTCTGTAATATTGTGATAAAATAATAATAATTATTTTTTAATTTTTATATACTTTTATTAATCCCCAGAAGGAAATTCAGGGCATCCACCTGGATGGATGAGGCAGCCACAGTATGGCGCCATCCCTTCACCATTTATAAACACATTCACACCTAGGGCCACTTTAGGGTCTCCAATTAACCTAACATGTATGTTTTTGGCCTGTGGGAGGAAACCAGGGTACCCGGGGCAAGCCCATGCAGACACTGTTTTATTTGAAATTGAGCAAAGAATTTATTAGATTTTTTTGCTTAAAAATAATAATACAGAAGTAAAAGCAGCTAAAACATCTGCTGAATGAAATAATGTGTAAAAGCAAATGATAGTGGCCTGCTGGAGATAGCTGTGGTCCTCTTAAAGAATGCCCATGAAAAGATGACAGTTCTTAAAAGCACATTTTCAGATAAATTTTGTGGACTGGTGCCATCGGAACTGCCTCCACATCAACGCGAGGAAAACTAAGGAGCTGGTGGTGGACTGCTGCAGGCAAGGACAACCCCTCACAGCACCAGTAAATATACAGGGAACAGACATCGAGATGTTGACATCCTATAAGTACCTGGGTGTTCATCTGAACAATAAACTAGACTGGTCACACAATACCGATGCACTCTACAAGAAGGGACAGCGCAGGCTGTTCCTACTGAGGAGACTCAGGTCTTTTGGTGTACAAGGGGCGCTGCTGAAGTCATTCTATGACACGGTGGTGGCATCAGCCATCACTTTTGGAGTGGTCTGCTGGGGCAGTGGCATTACAGCAGCTGATAGGAAGAGACTGAACAAACTGATCAAGAAAACTAGCTCTGTCCTGGGGCAACGCCTTGACCCAGTGGAGGAGATGGGAGAGAGAAGGACGGTGGCTAAACTGTCATCTCTGCTGGAGTCCGAGTTCAACCCTATGCAGGACATACTGAATGCACTGAGGAGCTCATTTAGCAGCAGACTACATCATCCTAGGTGCACAACCGAGAGGTTTCGCAGGTCCTTCCTACCTACGGCTGTCAGACTGTACAACCTAAGCAGGGCTGCTCGCAGAGATAGCAGAAAAACGTGACAACCTAATAGTATTGAATGCAAAAGACGCAATAGACTTACACAATGGTCCCCTCCGGTATACAACTAGGAAAATACTGGTCGCTACGGAGGGTGAGAATATGTATGGGTACATAATCATACCATGTAGGATAACTAAGTAGACGGTTGTGCTGTTTCATTCCATCTAGCTACAATGCTGCGCACTGTGTGTGTTTATATATTTATTCCGTCTAGCAACAATGCTCCACGCTGTGTGTGTTTATATATTTATTCCATCTAGCTACAATGCTCTGCACTGTGTGTTTATATATTTACATATTTATTCCATCTAGCTACAATGCTCTGCACTGTGTGTTTATATATTTATATATTTATTCCGTCTAGCAACAATGCTCCGCACTGTGTGTGTTTATATATTTATTCCATCTAGCAACAATGCTCTGCACTGTGTGTTTATATATTTACATATTTATTCCATCTAGCTACAATGCTCCGCACTGTGTGTTTATATATCTACATATTTATTCCATCTAGCTACAATGCTCCACACTGTGTGTGTTTATATATTTACATATTTATTCCATCTAGCTACAATGCTCCACACTGTGTGTGTTTATATATTTACATATTCATTCCATCTAGCTACAGTGCTCCACGCTGTGTGTTTATATATTTACATATTCATTCCATCTAGCTACAATGCGCCACACTGTGTGTGTTTATATATTTACATATTCATTCCATCTAGCAACAATGCTCTGCACTGTGTGTTTATATATTTACATATTTATTCCATCTAGCTACCTACAATGCTCCGCACTGTGTGTTTATATATTTACATATTTATTCCATCTAGCAACAATGCTCCGCACTGTGTGTGTTTATATATCTACATATTTATTCCATATAGCTACAATACTCCGCACTGTGTGTTTATATACTTATATATTTATTCCATCTAGCTACAATGCTCCGCACTGTGTGTTTATATATTTATTCCATCTAGCTACAATGCTCCGCATTGTGTGTCTATATACAGTATATATATATACATTTATATTTATATGTTCAGGTTCAGGTTCAGGTTACTTTATTTGTACCCGTAGGTAGATTTGTTTTGCAGTTGGTGACATCCATATTTACAAGCCACTAATTACATTCAACATAGACACAAGCACAGGCACACATCTTACAAAATAGGTAAATATAGAATATGTACAATATAATTTTATAGCTTGTTCAACTCTTTGACAGCAGCAGGGACAAAGCTGTTTTTGTAGCGCTGGGTTCTACTTTTTGGGACAGCAAACCTCCGTCTGGAGGGTAGAAGCTAAAAGTTGCAGTGCAAAGGGTGGGAGTCATCATTTAAAATCGAGTCGGCCATCCTCTGTACTTGTCTGGTGTACAGGGATGTCAGGCTCAGCTGTGACTTACCAATCAAACGACTGGACCATCTGACTACCTGATCCAAGGATTTCCTCTGTTTCAGTTTTATCTGACCAAACCATGACATTAAAGAAAAGGATAAAACAGATTCAATAAAAGCCCGATAAAACATAGTCATTATGGTTCGGTCAATTTGGAAGCGTGCAAGTTTCCTCAAACAATGCAAATTTTGCTGACCCTTTTTGCACACCCTTTCACAGTTCACCTCAAAGTTCAATCCACTATCAATAATCGTCCCGAGATATTTGTACGATTGTACACATTCGGTGGTCTGGCCTTTTAGTATGGTGACTTTGTGCCTGGGAGTTTTCCTCCTAAAGTCAATAATCATATCTTTCGTTTTTGTTGTATTCAGCTGCAGGTAGGAATCCTCACACCAGTGAACAAAGTCATCAACTACTGGGCCGTGGCCACTCTCACCATCCTGGAGGAGACTGACAATGACTGAGTCATCAGCATACTTTATAATGTGTCTGTTGTCATGTCTGCTCCGACACATGTTTGTGTACAGGATGAAGAGTAGTGGTGACAACACACACCCCTGAGGGGAACCAGTAGAAGAGCACTTTAGGTCAGACAATGTGCCATTGACCCTTACCCTCTGCGTCCTGTTGGTTAAGAAATCCAGAATCCAACCCACCAGATTATTGCTTAAATCAAATTGTTGCAGGAGCCTTTCAACTAAAATATGAGGTTGGATTGTATTAAAGGCAGAAGAAAAGTCCACAAATAAAAGCCTGGCGTGTGTCCCATTAAAATCCAGATGTTTAAAAAGCATGTCAAACAGAGTGACAGTGGCATCCTCCACTCCTCTGTGAGGCCTATAGGCAAACTGCAGAGGATCCAATGCATGTTCAGTCTGCCTTAGGACCTCACATCTGACCAGTTTTTCAAAAATTTTCATTAAAATTGAAGTCAAAGCAACTGGTCTAAAGTCATTTACCGTTTTAGGACAGCTGGATTTTGGAACGGGAACAACCACGGCATCTTTCCAGATCTTAGGCACATGTTGTGTCTGTAAGGACTTATTGAAAATGTAATGAAATATAGGACTCAGTTCATGTGCACAGGACTTTACCAAGCGCCCACATATATTATCAGGGCCCTGACTTTTGTTCACTTTTACAGCGCGGAACTCCCTGTCAACATCCTGCATCTCAATATTAAAGTGCTGATTGTCTTTGAGTTTCTGTTTCAAATCTTGGATTTCTGTGCTAAAATCAACGGAGTCAAAACGACCATAAAAACAATTAAGAGCATTAGCCAGCTCTGTGTCTGAACTAAAACCATCTAAAAACACACGATTACTGCGCTCTGTGCTCTGAAGGCCTGCAATAGTTTTCATACTGGCCCAGGCCGAACCCAGTTTATTTGCTGCCATCTTGCTTTCCAATTCTGATTTATAATTCTGTTTTGCTCTTAAAATTTCGGCCTTCAGCTCCTTGGTGGCAACCTGTAGCTCAGAAACAGACCCTTGTTTAAAGGCAAGAGCTTTCCTCTGTAAGCAGGATTTAACTGATTTAGTAACCCATGGTTTGTTGTTGGGGTATATTTTGACACGTTTACGTGGAACAATCTTATTATTTTTTTTTTTTATTTAAGTTTTTGTAAAGGGTATACAGGTCGTTACAGCAATGCATTGTTTACATTTTCATCACATGTTCCCTTATTTTCTGATATCTGACAACATTGGAAGAATAATTCTTACAACACCACTTTTTTTTTTTTTTAAAGTGAAAGAAAAAGTGAAATTAAAGAGGAAAAAAAAACAAAAACAAAAAACAAAAAACAAAAAAAAAACCAAACCAGCAAAAAAACAAACAAAAAGAAAAAGTAAGTAAAGGTAAAAGAGCATCTGAGTAGCATTGGAACAAAGAGCGGGACCATTATTGAAATGGTATTTGTCAAAGATTAGATCTAATGGAAGACACATATGCGATCCAGGGTTGCCAAAAGTTCATGAACCCATCCATGTCCTGTCTCAGTGCGAATGTCAACTTTTCCATCGAGTAAATGTCTTGGATCACGTTAATCCAATCTTCAGGTGTAGGACAGTCCTTCAACATCCATTTTTTAGTTAGAGCTTTTTTGCTTGCCAATATTAAAACATTGAATAAGTATTTTTCTCCTCGTCTTTCCAGTGAGTCCGGTAGTAACCCAAATACAAAGTTACAAAAGAAAAGGGAACTGTAATTTTGAATATTTTCCCCAATATTGTCTGTACATTGGTCCAATATTGGTGGATAACTGGGCATGACCAAAACACATGAAAATGATTTGCAGTCTTTTCACCACACAAGCGCCAACAGTTCAATCCCTTATGGGTAAATTTGTTTTGTGCAGGTGTTCTGAAAAATCTTACCAAGTTTTTCCATCCAAATTCTCTCCACTGCAGGGATGAGGTACTTTTCCATTGCTGTTTATTTAGCTTTTCCCATATTTCCAGTTGTAAAGTGAAATTCCCCTCTTTTTCCCATCTCTCTTTTATATAAGATGTGTTGTCTCCTTTTAAGTCTTGAAGACCTTGGTATATTTTAGAAATGTATCTGATCCCTGGGATCCCTTTATATGCCATTAAGAAGACCTTCAGAACACCTGACTGGGCCCTTTCCAAAACCTCCTTTTTAAGTATATTGTTTATGTGGTGTCTAAGCTGGAAGAACCTGTAAAGGTCTTGATTTATTAGGCCTTGTTTTTTCAAATCTTCAAAACTTCTTAAGATTTGCCCTTTAAAAAAATCGTAATATTTTATCAGCCCTTTCTCCTTCCACTTTTTAAATCTGGTGTCTGTTTTATTAGGAGTAAAGTCCTGATCATAGGCAATCCATTGCAGAAGTCGATAGGGCTCTTTAGTTTGATTCTCTCTGACTATCTTAAACCAAATTTTTAGCGGGGTCTCTATCCACAGGTTAGTGTTATTCAAAAGCTTAGGTAAGGCATTGTTCCCTATTATCGCCTGTAGGGGGATGTCACTTGTTATTTGGCATTCGATCTCCTTCCATTGTGCAGTGTAGACTGGGTTACATATCTCTACTAAAGTTTTAATTTGTGCGGCTTTAAAGTAGTCCCTGATATTTGGCAGCGCGAGCCCACCTTTGTCTTTGTTTAGCTGTAGGGTTCTATATCTGATTCTAGGTCTCTTGCCCTGCCATATGAATCTTGAGATCCTTCTGTCCAGCTCCTGCCATGTTTTTTTGGGAGGTTCTACCAGTATTGTTTGGAAAAGGTATAGAAGACGTGGAAGTATATTCATTTTGACTGCTTCAATTCTTTGTGCAGTACCCAAGAATGGTATCATATTCCATCTTGCTAGGTCAGATTTTATTTTTGTCACCAGTGGATCATAGTTTAGTGATATAATTTTGTTGAGTTGTTTCGGGATATTGACCCCCAGATATTTCATAGATTCCGACTCCCAGTTAGTTTTGAGTTTGCTTAGTGAATAATGATTTGGGTCATAGTTGAATGTTAAAACTTGGGTTTTATGCATGTTTAATTTGTACCCCGATAAATCTCCATACTCTGAAAAAACTGAGGTTAGTTCTGGTAAAGAAGTGTCCGGCTGCCCTAGGTATATTAAAATGTCATCAGCAAAGAGTGCTATTTTATGTTCCTTCTGACCAAGTGTAATACCTTGAATTTTTTGATTTTGTCTTATCCATTGGCTCAGAGGTTCTATGAAGATTGCAAAGAGCAGTGGAGACAGGGGGCAGCCCTGACGAAATCCTCTTTCCAGTTCAAAAGATGATGATAAATTACCGTTAATCCTTATTTTAGCTGTTGGTTTTTTATATAATGCCTGTATAGTTCTAATGAAGTTGTTATGAAAATTGAAACTGGATAAGATTCTATATAGAAAAGACCAGTCAACCGAATCGAATGCTTTTTCAGCATCTAATCCCAATATGACTGCATTTAAGTTATATTTTTTTATATGATGAATTATGTGTAAAGTGCGTCGAATGTTGTCTTGTGTTTGTCTTTGTCTTATAAAACCTGTTTGGTCTAAATGAATTAGGTCTGTCAGTATATTTTCTAACCTTTTGGCAAGGATAATGGTAAAAAGCTTATAGTCCTGATTTAGTACACTGATTGGTCTGTAGTTGGAGCACTCTAGTTTATCCTTTTCAGGTTTAGGTATAACTGCAATGACCCCTTCTCTCCAGGAGGGGGGGATTTCCCCTGTGTGGAGGACATAATTAAATGTTTTCAGGAGGAGAGGAGATAGTTGCTGTTTAAAGGTTTTGTACCACTCTGCTGTATAGCCATCAGCTCCTGGGGATTTGTTAGCTTTAAGTTTCATAATTGCTTTTTCCAATTCTTTAGGATGTATTTCTGACAGTAGTGTTTTATTTTGTGACTCCGTAAGTTGGGGAAGGTTTAATGTGTTTAGGAATGCCTCGGATGCGTTTTTATGTTTTTTGTGGGAGTATAAGTTCTTATAGTAATTCTCGAAGCTTTTAAGAATATCCTGAATTCTGAATTTTATTTCCTTTGATACTGGGTCTCTGATTTTGTAGATTGCTCTTTCTGTTTGATGTTTCCTCAATTTATAGGCTAGCAATTTTGCCGATTTACTGCCTGCTTCATAGTATTTTTGTTTCAAAAATGTAAGTTTCTTCTGGATTTCTATTGTGTAGATCTCATTTATTTGGTTTTTAATTTCCTTAATCTTGAGCGAGTCAGTAGAATGAGTGTTGCCTTTGTGTTCTTTTTCTAGGTTCCTAAGTTCTGACTCTAATGTGGATAGTTTTTCTTGTCTTAGTTTCTTTTGGGTTGCCAGTTTTGCAATAATCTTTCCTCTTATTACAGCTTTGCATGCATCCCACAGTATTAAAGGGGATACTTCTCCATTATCGTTATCTTCCAAATATCTGAGAATATCTGATTCCAATTCATCTTTCAATGGTCCTTTCAGGACATTTGAATTTAACCTCCAAGAAAATGTATTATTTGTGTATTTTTGGATATTTAAGTCCATGTAGATCGGACTGTGGTCAGAGAGATCCATCAGTCCTATTTTACATGTTTTTACTCTTCCAATGTCTCTATTAAACATAAAAAAATAGTCAATCCTTGAGTAGGATGAATGTGGAGTTGAGTAAAATGTATAGTCTTTTACACTGGGGTTGAGTTCCCTCCACACGTCACAGATTCCCATTTCTTTTAGTAGCATCCGAGTCTTCCTGTTTTGGGTGTTATTTTGATGTGGAGAATTACCAGAAGCATCCCAGTATGGATTCAGTCTAAGATTGAAGTCCCCACCACATATCACTAAACCTTGAGCTTTAGTTATCATTAGGTCGAATACAATTTTATAAAATTTCCAGTTAGCCCCTGGGGGAGCATACACATTCAGCAGGGTGATATCTTCTCCCTCTAGCCGCCCAGTTACCAAACTGTATCTCCCTTCTTTATCTTTGTGTTCTGATTTTTTTTCAAATGTAATTTTGGTTGATATCAATGTCGCTACTCCCCTCCTCCTCCCTGACTTATATGAAGATGAAGAGATCATTTTAAACCCTTGTCTACTGAGTTTATTGTGTTCCACGTCTGTTAGGTGGGTTTCTTGTAAAAATATTATTCCTGCTTTGTCTTTTTTCATTTTGCCTAGAATCTTGGATCTTTTAACTGGATTCAGGATTCCTTTTACATTATATGAAATTATTTTGGTTATACCCTGTTTCTTCATTGTGTTGTTTTGTTTAGTATAACTGTGTGGTGGCCCTCATTTGTGCTACTCAGAAACTGAAAGAACATTAAAAACAAGAAAAACATTAAGAACATAGTGTATAAAACTTTAAAACAAAAAGCTGTCAGAAGAACTTCCTGAGCTGAGGTCTTTTTAAAGACCCTGGAAGAGCCTTGATGGAGTGAAGGCCCTGAGGGAAATTCCTCAAACTCTGTTACGTGTTGAGGGCCCTCTCTTACCACTGTAAGCTGCCCCATGCTTTTAACGTGAGTTTCAGAACCCAATCCAAACTTGTAATGATTTTTTTTTTTTTCCTGTTATGCCTAAACCCTGTGAAATTGTGTGCACCCTCCCACCCCCATCACATCAAACATTCACGCAAAAGCAGTATTTGTTAGTATGAACATGTGGATTATTGTCACATTTCTATTTTAACAATTTTTTTTTTTTTATTACAAAGACTTATTTGTTTCAAATATTATGACTGTTCCATGAAATGTTTTACCACATGCTGAATACGCATCTCCTTTAATGTTTGTTACCTTGTATGAGGGGGGTTGGATGTGCGGATTGATTCAAGAGAAAAAAAAAAAAAAAAAAAAGGTCGCTATTCCAACCTGAAAACGGATAGTTTATCCGCGACGCTCTGGCGCTGGGTTTCCCGCTGCTGGTCCGTGGATTTTGAAGGTCTTTGTGTTGTCCATGTTTGCGCTTTGATCTTCTCACTCGGGTCTGCTGCGGGTTTAAATACCGTTACCGGGAGCCCTCTTTTCGCCATGTCAGCTGTTGCTTCTTCCGCCGAATTATAGAGACACGTTTCATCGCCGTAGAAGACCCTTAACTTCGCAGGAAATGGAGTCTGAAAGCGCAATTTCTTCTCTCTTAACACCTTTTTCGCGTCGTTGTATTCCCTGCGCTTTTTAAGGACCTCCGGGGCGTAATCGTGTTCCACGTAGACTTTTCTCTCCTGGTGCATAAATCCTTTTTTCTGCCAGGCCAGTCTTACAACCTCTTGTTTTATTTTGAAATTGGAAAATCTTACCAACACCGAACATGGGGGCGCTTCCGCCGCCGGCCTAGTGGCTAATGAACGATGTGCCTTTTCTATCTTCAAGTCGGTGGTTTGTGGAATATCCAATTTCTCTCTTAGTAAGGATTCCACGCATTCAGCCATTGAGTTAAAACCGTTTTCGGCTCCTTCTATCAGACCATGAATTCTTATATTGTCTCTTCTCGCTCTTCCTTCTTGGTTGGCTAGCTTAGCCTCTATAGATGCTTGTCTTTTGCGTAGGTCCAGCACAGAATCTTCGAGCACTTTTATTCGTTCCTCTGTTTCCAAGATTCGGTTCTCGGCCTGGTCCACTCTGCTGTTTGTCCTTTTCAATTCTTCTCTGAATTCCCGAAATTCGGCCGTAACTTCTCGGCGAAATCGTCGTAGCTCCTCAAATAGTGATTTCAGGCTAACCTTTTTGTTAGCTATCACCAGTTCCTCGTCTTCTGAATGGAGATCTTCCAGTTCAGATTCTCCGGCCGATACGTGTCCTGGCCTGGAGAATTTCAGTTTCTTCTGTTTTCCTTTAGACATGATGATTTTGTCTTTTGATTTTCACTCCTCCAAAAATCCGTTAAGTTTGATTTTCAAGGTGTTATCCTGGATTGGGTCTGAGAGCTTCACTGTTAAGCTGCAGTCGCCATGGCGTCCAGACCGGAAGTCTCGGAACAATCTTATTTTGACAGTAAGCCATGTATGAGCATGTGAGCTCAGCCAGAGAGTCCAAATCATCCCCGCAGGCCATTATAAACATCTTCCAGTCTGTACAGTCAAAGCATTCCTGTGCTCTGAATCTTCTGTCCACACATCAATGTCTCTCATCTCCACCTTGCCTCTTCTGAGAGCAGTTTTATATGTGGGCAGCAAATGAACACAGTTGTGATCTGATGATCCTAAAGGAGGAAGGGGGAGTGATTTATAGGCCCTCTCTATGGATCCATAGCACAGGTCCAATGTCTTTTTTCGCCTGGTTGGGCAGGAGACATACTGATGAAAGTTTTTAAGTGTCTTCTTTAAAGAAACATGGTTAAAATCCCCAAGAATGAAGTTTGGCGCCTCTGGAGAAATTGACTGCAGCCGCTGCACCACATCAGAGATGGTGCTGGAGGCGGAGTCAGCGTCTGCCCTCGGGTGAATGTACACAACTGTGATGAAAAGTTGGGGAAACTCTCGAGGCAAATAAAAGGGGCGTAGTGACACAGACAGCAGTTCCACATCGGGTGTACAGATGCGCTCTCTGACCGTGACAGATGTGCAGTACTGCTTATTAATGTATAAACATACACCGCCCCCCTGACGTTTCCCCGTTACCTCTTCCTGCCGATCCGAGCGCAGCGGGGCTCCAAAGCCGTCAATCCACAGGTCTGCATCTCGATCATGCGCAGTAAGCCAAGATTCAGTGAAAGCCATGACGCAGCAGTTCTTAAAATCCTTCTGGTAACGTACGTTGCCTTGAATTTCCTCCACCTTGTTTCTCACAGACTGTGCATTCCCAAAAATGATCGAAGGAAGAGGAATGTTACCAAACTGACGTCTCCTAAGGTGCAATTTCACACCTCCACGTCTTCCACGCTTCCTCCTGCCGCTTCTCCTTTCACCGCTGTGTCCGTCTCTCAAAATAAAGTCCGGCAGCTGAAATTTGGGCGCAATCAGAGACTCTGCACCAGCTGTACATATGTACAGCTGGTGCAGTAACGCAAAGGCAGTAACGCAAAGGCATTATCCCTTTGCGTTACTGCTCAGGTATGATAATTCAAAGAACTTAGTATGTCTATGTGTATTAGTTATAGGGAAAAGTTTGGTTATTACTTAAAGAACATGTCTTAAAGAACACACCCACTTGTTTTATTTTATTCAAGACCATTCTAGTTAGGTTCTTTTTTTAGAATATGCACCAGACAACATAATGGCTAGGGTCCGCAGGTAGACCATTGTGGGACCCAACGTGGCTGGGTGGGTTATTCTGCCACCGTGTCAGCTGCGCTCCTTCCTGAACAGTTTTTGTTTTTTTACGGACAGTCTTCCATGGGGAGAACAGTTCTACCTGAGGGGCTTTGTGGCGGGCCCGTGGCGGCCTTGTTCCTGGAGCTGTCGGAACTTCGGGGCCAGTGTCAATCTTCATGATGCCGGGGCCTGGGTCCCACACTGCGGTAGCTGACTCCTGCGAAGCCTCGCCATCTGGAGTAGCCACCTGGACACGCCATAGTTGGTTTGCGTGCCAAACCGAACCGTCTTTCAGTTCCCAGCTTCGCCACGATCCTCAGCGGCACCCGTTGTTTCGTTGGCTGTGGCCTGGTCAGTCGCTGTCCCGGTCTCTCGCCGGTGCGAACCCAAACCCAGTCCATGACTTGGAGCTGCACCTTACTTGGTTTTATGCGTTGTTTTGCTTCTGGTGGCTCTGCGCGCTCGTTTGGCCTGGGACCTCCGTTGTGCTGCGGCGGTTCCGTAGTCACCGTGTTCGTTGCGGACCCTTCACCCGTTGTCTCCGTCGCTGGTTGAGGCTCATCATGGATGCAGAAGGTATCCGGTGTCTCTCTGGTGTCACTTGTTGAGGCGGACTCTTCACCCGTCAGCTCGGTCGTAACCTCTGTAGCTTGTTGAGGGAGGGTATGGAAGTAGTCCAGTTCCTCCTCTCTTCCGTTTGAAGAGCTCTGCTGTGCCACGTTGTGCATTGTGTTTGTGCCCGGTTGCTGTTGCTGTGCTTCGGGGCTCTCTGAATGCTTGGGCTCCCTTTCCTCCGGTTCTGGTTCTGACTAAGCGAGGGATGTAGGCGAGTCCAGCTGCCTCGCCTCCAGGCAGCTCTCCTCCTGAAAGCGTGCAGTGGACGCTTTGGTGTCGGTGCTGTCCCTAATAACCTCGTCCCACACCACATCCTCATCTTTGAGGTCTGCTGTGCTCCAGTTGCTGCATTTGGACCATTCGAACCAGCGCTGTCTCTGATAGTGAAGCCCAGTCTGTAGAAAAGGTCACATCCCATAATGTTGTCACTGTGCGCTGCCACTTGGAACGAGAAGTCATACACGATTTTGGTCTTGTAATAAACAATCAGTTCCATCATTCTGACATTGCATAGTCTGTGACCACTGTATCCATACAGCAGCATTGGGATCTTGTTGATCTTGTGGTTGGGCAAAAACTTCTTCACTGTGGCCCAGTTTAACATCGACTGCACCGCGGCCGTGTCGAGCAAGAGTGGCACGGGTACCCCGTCTAGCTCAACCATGCTGTATGAATAACCATTGATGTCAGAGCTTACCACTTGAATGGTCGTTGTTGGTAGGCGGACTGGCTTACTTGGCAGGCCCCACAGTGCCTGCGACCGGCACACTCTGGCGAAATGGTTTAGGCATCCACACTTGATACACCATTGTCTTCTTGTCGGGCAAAACTGTTCTCTATCCTGGTGCATCAGGGACCCAAAGCTCGCATACATGGGGCCTCTCGGAGCGGACCTTTGGCTAACTGCGTTCATCTCGTACTCTTCTGCCATGTCCTCTTCTTCATCCGTGCCCACCGCATTTGCTAGTGTCATCTGTCCGGGTAGCTTCTGTGTTTGGTGCTCATTTAGCTACGAAGCTAACTTCTCCACTGTCTCTAGCTGGAATGCTAGCTTAATCATGTTAGCTAGCATCATGTTGTTTGGTGCCATTAGCATCTTAGCTCATAGCCTAGTGTTGCACATGTGTTCGGCTAATTGGTCCCGCACCATTTCATCCTCTAACAGTCCAAAATGGCACATACTAGCCAAATGGCTCAAGTCAGCGACGAATTGCTATACTGACTCACCGACTCTCTGTTGCCTCTGGCGAAAGCGAATCTGTCGTGCTATCACGTTGTCAGGACTGGCAAAGTAGCTCGCAAGTAGCTCGATGGCAACCACATACAACTCCGTCGGTCCTAACATATGGAAAAATTCTTTGGCCTTCTATGCCCAGGTTGTGGACAAGGAGTGCTGTTTTCCTTACTTTGTCGAGTTTACCCAGGTCCAGCACTGAAATGTAGGTCTCGAACGCGTCCAGCCAATGTGGCCATGGAACTGCTGGTTCCTCTGGGCACTCGAGAAAGGGCCGTAGCAGTCGTAAGCATGCCTCCATGGTTTAATCTGTCGTCGCCAAATGTTATGCTGTGGTGACACTAGACACAGCGGGTGGACATTCTTCTCACACCCAGAAGCAGGAAGAGGGGCAGAACAATGGACTGAAGGGGGTAGCCCCCCAAGGAGTAACTAGACAGACAACGAGGGCAGGGGGGTGAATGTATTGTCACGAATGTCGCAAGTGTTATGTTAATGTGTCACATATTCTCTTTGTACACACACAAGCATAATGCACTAGCACAGCTCTTTATGCATACCATTAAAGCTATATAAATCAAATCAAATCAACCTTCATTGTCATATTGCTGTACATACAACAGTAGTGCAGGCAAGATGAAATTGCGTTTCTCTCGGCATCCATATAAGTAGAAGAGCATGACTTAAGACACACTCACACATATCTTCACTCCCCACCCCACCACATCCATTTACGCATCCCTGAGACATACTTGAAAAACTAACTAACTATAATATACAAATAATGTACATAATGTCCGTAGGTGCAGTAGTGTATACGAGAGATTCCGGATCAACTGTTCAGCATCCTAACAGCTTGTGGAAGGAAGCTGTTAATCAGTCTGGTGGTTCTGCCTCTGATGCTCCAGAATCGTTTGCCAGATGGAAGAAGTTCAAAGTGTTTATGCAGAGGGTGAGAACGGTCCTTGACAATGTTCAGTGCCCTGCTCCTACAATGGTTCTGAAAAAGTTCTTGGACAGAGGGGAGGGAGACTCCAATTACCCTCTCAGCTCCTCCTCCTCCTCCATCCTCTGCAGGGCTTTTTTGTCCGACATACTGCAGCTGGAGTACCATGTAGCAATGCAGTACATCAGAACACTCTCCACCACACCACACTTCTTGAGTTTCCTCAAGAAGTGCAGTCTCTGCTGGGCCTGCTTCCTGATCCCCAAGGAATTCTTGCTCCAGGTCAGGTCCTGCGAGATCTGCACTCCGGGGAACTTGATGTTCTCCACTCTCTCCACTAAACGGCCGCCGATGCTGAGGGGGACGTGTTCAGGCTGTGACCGCCGGAAGTCAGTAATTATCTCCTTCGTTTTGTCCATGTTGAGCACCAGATTGTTCTCCCTGCACCAGCCCTCCAGGTCTCTCACTTCTTCCCTGTACATTGATTCCTCATCCCTCTGAATAAGTCCCACCACCGTGGTGTCGTCTGCAAACTTAATAATCTGGTTCCCCTCGTGTCTGGATACACAGTCATGTGTTAGAAGTGTAAACAACAGTGGACTGAGTATGCAGCCTTGAGGGGATCCGGTGCTCAGCGTGACAGAGTTGGAGATGTTGTTTCCAACCCGGACAGACTGAGGTCTCTCAGTTAGGAAATCCAGGATCCAGAGACATGTGGCGGTGTTCAGACCAAGAAGGAGTAATTTCTCCATCAGTCTCTGGGGAATAATGGTGTTGAATGCTGAACTGAAATCAATGTACAGGAGTCTGGCTTAGGTGTCTTTCTGATCCAGGTGGGTGATGACAGAGTGCAGGGTGGTGACTATAGCATCCTCTGTGGAGCGGTTTGAACGATATGCAAACTGGAGCGGGTCGTGTGATGCAGGGAGGCAGGCTGTAATGTGTGGTTTGACAAGCTGTTCAAAACATAGACAATAAAATCTGCTGGAAACCTCACATCAGTCACATTCGGGCCAAGTTAGCAAAATGTATAGGCATACTGGGGAAGACAAGACACATCTTGGACTATAAATCATTGGTCTTACTGTACAAATCACTGTTTCTACCTTATCTTAACTATTGTGTAGAAGTCTGGGGAAACACCTACAAGACCAACCTACAGTCAATATGCACATTACAAAAAAGAGCTATAAGGATAACTAGAAAAGCACTCGGAGAGCGCAGACCTCCGCCAAGCACCACAGTTCCCCCCATACAGTGCTTGTGTGTACATTTTCAGATTCCTTGACCATGAAAACATATGACTAGCAAATGGATTGACAATGATAGGATTAGTGGTTCAGTAGTTATTCACGGAAATGTCATTTTCCGTAATGGCGGCCACAGTTCCCCCCGTGCAGTGTTTGTGTGTACGCTTTCAGATTCCTTGACCACGAAAACATATGACTAGCAATTGGATTGACAATGATAGGATTAGTGGTTCAGTAGTTATTCACGAAAATGGCATTTTCCGTAATGGCGGCCACAGTTCCCCCCATACAGTGTTTGTGTGTACGTTTTCAGATTCCTTGACCACGAAAACATATGACTAGCAATTGGATTGACAATGATAGGATTAGTGGTTCAGTGGTTATTCACGAAAATGGCATTTTCCGTAATGGCGGCCACAGTTCCCCCCATACAGTGTTTGTGTGTACGTTTTCAGATTCCTTGACCATGAAAACATATGACTAGCAATTGGATTGACAATGATAGGATTAGTGGTTCAGTGGTTATTCACGAAAATGGCATTTTCCGTAATGGGGGTTTTCTTCTGGACAGTGATCCGGATCACCACCAAAATGTAATCATCTGTAGGATACCCCATTTCTGACAATCTGTGAAAATTTCATGAAAATCCGTCCATAAGTTTTTGAGTTATCTTGCTAACAAACAAACAGACAAACAGACAGACAGACAAACCAACGCCGATGATCACATAACCTCCTTGGCGGAGGTAATAATAAACAATGTAGGACTTGGCGGCGGTAATAAACAATGTAGGATATAGAGACCATACCAATTCCTTGTTTTTAAAGTCACATGTCATAAAGTTCATCGATTTAGTTAAATTTAAGACAGCACAAGTAATGTACAGGGCAATTAATAATAATCAACTCCCAACTAATATACAAAAAATATTTAAAAAAAGAGACAATGATTATAATTTGAGAGGAGACTTAAACTTTACAAAACCCAAGATACGAACAACCAAGAAAAGTATGTGCATATCTGTCTGTGGGGTGGATTTGTGGAACAGTCTGGAGCTGGAACTGAAACTATGTACAAACAGAATTCAATTCAAAAAGAGGTATAAACAGTATTTGCTGAAAGGATATATGTTAGAAGGGTAGTATTTATATGTACGATTCACTATGCTCACTCTGGGACACTATGGGACACTATGGAATGGTGGGTGGGACAGCACTGTGTATATCTGTGTTGTTTGAGGCTGGTTTTGATGTATGGACATCAGTGTATGTTAGGATGGATGGGTGTTAATGTTGATATGTACAAAATACAGTTAATTGTTTACTTGGGGTCTTAAATGTGGTAATTTGTATATAACTCACATGGGTGTATTTATGGAAAAGAGGAGATGGTGTAGCACCTTGGGAGAGTCAGATTTCTAGCATCTCAGACAAGGGACAATGAATAAGCATGAGAGACAAAAGAGCAGGAGTCTCCTGGTGAGAGAGCGGGAAGGAGTCAAGGATGTAGGGGGTTGAATGCAGTGTGATGCAAATGTCCTGTTGTGTGTGATGTAAGCCGTGAAACTTAAGAGGAGAGTCTCTGGTAAAAAGTTTAGTCTGTTCTGTGCTCGTGAGATGTGAGTGTGAAATAAATCATTCTGAAATGAATCTGCCTGTGATTTCTCACATTCCACCCTGGTGACCCAAGACGTATTATGGAACACGAGGCAAGATCCTCGGAGCCGGCCCGGTCAGGAAGCTACAGCGAGGCGGCAGCCATCCCACAGACAGCCCGGACTGGAACCTCCAGCCACGCTTGTGCGGTTTCAGTCAAGCTACCGGATTTCTGGCAGCACAACCCACGCTCTTGGTTCCACCTCACCGAGGCCCAGTTCGCCCTCCGGGGGGTAACGGCGGATGACACCAGATTCTACCATGTGGTCGCAGCGCTCGACACCCGTACAGCTCAACAGGTAGCGAGCCTGCTCGATCAGCCTCCAGCCAGCAACAGATACGGGGCGCTCAAAGTTGCGCTCATCCAGCGCTACACGCTCTCGGACTGTGAGAGAGCGGAGAGGCTCCTGACGCGGACCGAGCTAGGAGAGGGTTCAGCCGTAGACCTGATGGAGAAGATGCTGATGTTAAAGGGCACGGACGACGACCATTTTCTGTTTGCCCACCTCTTCCTCCGGAACCTTCCGACAGTAACGAGAGCGCTTCTAGCCAATTCGCCGCGGCTGGAGGTAGGAGGCAGACCGGATCATCATCGCCACCAGGGCGACCACAGTCAACGCAGCAGCGGCGGAGCCCAGCGAGATGACCAGAGGAGGTGAGGAGCCACCGACGGTAGCAGCAGCGGCGACCAGGGAGCGCCAGAGAGACACGCTTTGTTCCTACCGCCGCCGCTTCGGAGAGAACGCACGCGGATGTACGCCACCGTGCCAATTCCAGCGCTCAGGAAAACGCCAAGGCCGAGGGTCGGTAGCAGCAGCGACCTTCGGTGAAGTGAACAAGCTGCTCTACCTAACGGACGCACGCTCGGGGAGGCATCCATGTATGGATCCAATTCCATCATAAAGTTCGCAGATGACACCACGGTGATTGGACTCATCAGGGACAACAACGAGTCAGATTACAGGGCAGAGGTTGAGCACTTGGCTACTTGGTGCGCTGACAATAACCTGCTCCTTAACACCAGCAAAACCAAGGAGCTCATAGTGGACTACAGGAAGGAGAGGGAAGAGACACATGACCCCATCCATATCAATGGCATAGCTGTTGAACGTGTCCCCAGCTTCAAATTCCTGGGGACCCACATCTCGGAGGACCTGTCCTGGTCAGTTAACACCACCAGCCTGATCAAGAAGGCCCATCAGCGCCTCTTCTTCTTGAGGACATTGAAGAAGAACCATCTGTCAACTGACATCCTGGGCAACTTCTACCACTGCGTGATAGAGAGCACCCTGACCAACTGTATCACACTCTGGTATGGGAGCTGCTCTGTAGCTGACCGCAAGGCGCTGCAGCGGGTGGTGAAAACCGCCCAACGCATCACAGGGACTCCACTTCCAGCTATAGAGGACGTCTACAGGAAAAGATGTCTGCGCCGGGCACGCAGCATTCTTAGGGACTCCAACCATCCTGCTCATGGACTGTTCCAGCTTCTCCCCTCCAGAAGACGTTTCAGAAGCCTCCGGACTAGAACCAGCAGGTTTAGGAACAGTTTCTTTCCAACAGCTGTCACGTTATTGAACTTAGTTCCCCGCTGACTCTCTTACAATCATCTTTTACCATCCTCACCTGTACATAACTGCATAACTACATAACTACATCTAACTTATTGCACATTATTTGCACATAACAGTACTTTTAACTTTCTGCACTGCTGCATATATTTGCATATATTTGCTTAAATTGCACATACTGTTAATTACCGTATATACTGCACTGCTGTCCTTTGCACTTCTGATTGGATGCTAAACTGTGTTTCGTTACCTTGTATTCATACATGTGTAATGACAATAAAGTTGAATCTAATCTAATCTAATCTAATTTCCTCGTGGACACCGGAGCCCAGAGGAGCTTCATTCGGCCGACCTACGCTGACCGGCTGGCAGGATCTAGCGGCCCCGAGATGGTGGCAGCAAACGGCTCGGATATTAAGACCTTTGGTGAGAGGACTATGCTCTTGTCTCTACACGGCCGTTCATATGAGTGGACTTTTGTCATAGCAGCACTGAATTACCATATACTGGGGGCTGATTTTCTGTGTGCACATGGTTTATTGGTTGATGTTGCTAACAGGCGCCTGGTTAATGCACTGTCCTTTGATTCTCTCCCCTGTATAGCTCGAGTGACCCGGCCAACAGCACAAGCCAACGTCACAGCTACAGGCGGTAAGTTCCACACACTGCTCACTCAGTTCCCAGCACTCACGGTCCCGATGTTTTCCGCGGCCATCGCTAAACATGGGGTGGAGCACTTTATCACCACCACTACCGGTCCGCCCATTTTTGCAAGACCTCGGCGCTTGGATGCAGCTAAGCTGGCCATAGCGCGCGAGGAGTTCGCCAACCTGGAAAGGTTGGGCATCATCAGGCGCTTGAACAGCCCATGGGCTTCCCCGCTACACATGGTCCCTAAGGCTGAGGGATTGTGGCGACCGTGCGGTGATTTCCGCAGGTTGAACAATGCCACGGCGCACGACCGCTACCCGATTCCCCACATACAGGATTTTTCCGTTCACCTCGCTGGGGCACGCATTTTTTCCAAAATAGACCTGGTCCGCGGTTACCACCAAGTCCCATTGCGCGCTGAGGACGTACCCAAAACAGTGGTAATAACTCCGTTCGGTCTATTCGAGTTCCTGCGCATGCCATTCGGGTTAAAAGGAGCGGCACAGACGTTCCAGCGCATGATGGATGCAGTGCTGCGCAATCTCCCGTTCGTGTTTGTCTATCTGGATGATATTCTGGTAGCCAGCGCGTCCGAAGACAAACACGAAACCCACCTCACGATGGTTTTCCGGAGGTTGGAGGAGCACGGGTTAATAATCAACCCGGCAAAATGCCAGTTCAGCGTAACGGAGATTGATTTTTTGGGGCACCGCGTCTCTCCAGAAGGAGCGATCCCGCTGCCCGACAAAGTGCGCGCCGTGGCGGATTTTCCTGGGCCTCAAACGGTCAGAGTGCTACAAGAATTTTTGGGAATGGTGAACTTTTATAACCGTTTCCTTCCCCGCGCGGTGCAGCTCATGCAACCATTGTACGCCGCGCTCAAAAAACAGAAACCCGCGGATAGGGTCGAATGGACCCCGGAGCGAGAGCGGGCGTTCTCGGAAGTTAAAGCAGACCTGGCAAACGCCGCACTGCTGGCACATCCAGACCCGACGGCCCACATAGCGCTCACCACCGACGCTTCAGACGTGGCCATAGGGGCTGTCGTGGAGCAGCGCGTCGCCGGGGCTTGGCAGCCGCTCGCCTTTTTCAGCAGAACTTTGCGCGACAGTGAACGTAAATACAGCGCGTTCGACAGAGAGTTGCTGGCTCTCCACCTGACCATTCGCCACTTCCAATTCTGGCTGGAAGGGCACAGTTTCACCGCGTTCATGGATCACAAGCCGCTAACATTCGCGATGGCCAAGGTTTCAGAACCGTGGTCGGGCCGGCAGCAGAGACAGCTGGCCGCAATCTCGGAGTTTACTACCGATATTCAGCATGTGTCGGGTAAACTGAATGTAGTAGCGGACTGCCTCTCGCGCGTTGTGGTGGCCCCGGTCTGCGTGGGGATAGATTACGCAGCCATGGCCGCGGAGCAGATTAGTGATGCAGACGTGCGCGCGCTCCAGTCTGGACCAACAGGGTTAAGGCTGGAGAGCAGGGTGCTGCAAGACGGCATGCCCCCCCAATCTGCGATGTCTCCACAGGTCGCCCGCGTCCCGTGGTCCCGGCTGCGTGGCGCCGCCGCGTGTTTGAGTCGGTTCACACTCTGGTGCACCCAGGAGTGCACGCGTCGGTCAAAATGGTGGGAGAGAAGTTTGTGTGTGGCCGAGCCTACGCAAACAAGTGAAAGAGTGGACTGCAGCCTGCGTGGCGTGCCAACGAGCCAAGGTACACAGACACACGAAGGCTCCCTTGGAACCGTTTCGTATTCCAGCTAAGAGGTTCGACCATGTTCACGTGGACCTCGTGGGCCCCCTCCCGCCATCACAGGGATGCACGCACCTCCTAACAATGGTGGACCGCACCACCCGCTGGCCAGAAGCGGTTCCGCTGGCGGCAACCACGTCCGTAGACGTAGCGCACGCTTTTTTAACAGCATGGGTGGCGCGTTTTGGAGTCCCGTCGGACATTACATCTGATAGGGGCCCTCAATTTGTTTCTGAACTCTGGTCTGCGATGGCTCGCAGCCTGGGTGTTACAATTCACCGCACAACTGCATACAACCCACAGGCCAATGGGTTATGCGAGCGTTTTCATAGATCACTGAAAGCAGCACTCAGGGCCTCATTGACGGATGCAAATTGGGTAGACAGGCTACCGTGGGTTTTATTGGGGTTGCGCTCCACACCGAAAGAGGATCTAGAAGCTTCCCCGGCAGAGCTCGTTTTTACGCAGCCACTACGGCTGCTCGGGGAATTTCTACCAGATAATCCCGCTCCGGGCAGCTCCTCGTCTCAGCTTTTGCAGCGTAGCGCAGACACAGGCACGCTGCCGGGCCCTGCCCACCACAGTTTTCCATGTGTTTTTGTGCCTAAAACCTTGAAGAGCGCGGAGTTCGTGTTTGTCAGACACGATGCCCACCGCCCTCCATTGCGCCCACCCTATGATGGACCATTCAGAGTGTTGGAAACAGGGGATAAGCATTTTTTGCTAGACTTGGGGGTAGGGGGGAAAAAAATTGGCATAGACAGACTCAAACCCGCTTTCGTTGTGGCGGACAAGCAAGTGCTGTTGGCTAGGGCCCCTCGGCGGGGAAGACCCCCACGGAGAGCTCCCCAGGGAAACGATTCGCCAGAGCAGCCACACGGACAGACCGAAGTGCCCCCCCCTCCCAGCAACCTCCCATCGGCACAACGGCGCCGCAGAGGCGGTAAAACCCAGTTACAGCAGATACGGGAGGAGACGGAAGCCCAAAAAGCATGTGGACTGATGTTCTGTTGTTCTATCACAGCATGTGAACTGTTATTCTATTGTCCTATCTAAGATGCTGGAGGGGGGGGGTATTTGTAGCACCTTGGGAGAGTCAGATTTCTAGCATCTCGGACAAGGGACAGTGAATAAGCATGAGAGACAAAAGAGCAGGAGTCTCCTGGCAGACAAGAGACAGTGAATAAGCATGGGAGACAAAGAGCAGGAGTCTCCTGGTGAGATAGCGGGAAGGAGTCAAGGATGTAGGGGGTTGAATGCAGTGTGACGCAAATGTCCTGTTGTGTGTGATGTAAGCCGTGAAACTTAAGAGGAGAGTCTCTGGTAAAAAGTTTAGTCTGTTCTGTGCTCGTGAGATGTGAGTGTGAAATAAATCATTCTGAAATGAATCTGCCTGTGATTTCTCACATTCCACAATGGAATTAATAAGTGTTCACTTCTTCCTTCTCCCTTTCGAACACTGTATACTGTTACTTTATCACCTCCGCCAAGGAGGTTATGTTTTCATCGGCGTTGGTTTGTCTGTGTGTCTGTGTGTCTGTCTGTCTGTTTGTTTGTTAGCAAGATAACTCAAAAAGTTATGGACAGATTTTCATGAAATTGTCACAGATTGTCAGAAATGGGGTATCCTACAGATGATTACATTTTGGTGATGATCCGGATCACCGTCCAGAAGAAAACCGCCATTACGGAAAATGACATTTTCGTCAATAACTACTGAACCACTAATCCTATCATTGTGAATTCAATTGCTAGTCATATGTTTTCATGGTCAAGGAATCTGAAAATGTACACACAAACACTGTATGGGGGGAACTGTGGCGCTTGGCGGAGGTCTGCGCTCTCCGAGTGCTTTTCTAGTTGCATTTGTCATTTGTTTTGTTTTTGTTATACTTTTTTGTTCAAAATAAAGTATCTATCTATCTATCTATCTATCTAAAACACTTCATCACAATTGCTTTCAGTGCAACAGGACGATAGTCATTCAGACAGGACACAACTGGTTTCTTTGCCACCGGTACTATGATAGAGGTCTTGAAGCATCTGGGAACGATGGCCTGACTCAGGGAGATGTTATAGATGTCAGTCAGTACATGCAGGATGCAGAGAGAGTTGGGAGGCTCTCCTACCAGACACGCAGCCCCAGCAGGCAACGCTGGGGTCCACAGGCTATATTTATGTTAGAGTGTCAATAAAGAATCTGTGTCGACCTACGCTCGTGCCTCGCCTCCACATCCTTTCCTTACACCCTCTACAATGTCCACAAACCTGGCAATGATGACTGACGAGGATGCTGTTGTTTACTGAACTTTATTACAAAGCATAAGAATACAGGCACATGTACAATGGGGCTGGCTGCCAACCACCTCTGATACCACTAAGTTTCTCTGTATAACTGCCTTGAGATGGCGGCCCACCCAATATATATATAACGTGGCGATGTCATCCGCAGGATGCCACACCACTCCCAAAATACCCAATACTCATACACCACACTAAGTAAGGTAAAATATCCTAAATCAAGGCTTTATATTTGTTTTTCTCTCACAAGATAATTTTGACAAGACAAGAAATTATTTTTGTTGCGCAGTTTTCTGTAAGATTTTACTTGCTTTAGGAAAGCTTTTACTTGTTTTAAGCAATTTAATCTTACTTTGTTGGCAGACATTTTTTTTTCTAATTTTAACTAGAATTATCTATTGCCAGAATGTTTTTGCTTATTTTAAGTAAAATTATCTGCCAACAGAGCAAGAAAATTTGACTTATCAAATTGCGTAAAACAAGTTAAAACAATTGGAAAGCATAAAATCTTCTTACACATAAACTGCACAGCAAGAATAAATATCCTGTCAGACAAAAAACCACACAGCCTTAATTTATTTCATTTTACTTATATTTGACTTTTTGCAGTGTAGTTGTGTTTTCTAGCTCAAAGTTGCATCATTTCTCAAAGAGAAACAAAAATGAGGCTGTAGTGACTCAGGAGGTCGAGCAGGTGTCATGACTCGCCGCTCATCAGCAGCGCCAGCTGCGCGCACACCTGCTTCTCGTCAGCGGCGAGGTATTTAATCCACTCTGCCCTGGGCTTCGGCCTGAAGCCGTCTCTCTACTTCGGCATCGCTTGCTACAACGGTACTCTCGCCTACGAGCAAAACAATCTGGGTAAGCTCCCCTTACCTCCTTTCCTCCAGCCTTCTCCGGGAGGGAGATGAATGGAAGACAGCCTTCCGTACCCCTAACGGTCATTTTGAATATCTAGTTATGCCGTTTGGGTTGACCAACGCTCCATTCGTCTTCCAGCGCCTCATTAATGATGTCCTCCGGGATTTCATCGGCCTGTTCGTGTTCGTCTACCTGGACGATATCCTCATCTTGTCCAGATCCAGGGATGAGCACCGAGTCCATGTGAGGCGGGTCTTGCAGAGGCTGTTGGAGAATCGTCTATATGTCAAGGCAGAGAAGTGTGAGTTCTACGCCAAGACTACTTCCTTCCTGGGGTTCGTCATCTCCCATGACCAGGTGCTCCCGGACCCAGCGAAGATTAAAGCGGTGGTGGATTGGCCCACACCTACCTCTAGGAAACAGGTTCAGCAGTTCGTCGGGTTCGCCAATTTCTACCGCCGCTTCGTCCCAAACTTTGGAGCCATCGTCGGTCCTCTGACCCGCCTCACCTCTCCTAAGACCCCGTTCCGGTGGACTGAAGAGGCCGCAGCGGCCTTCCAGGCGCTGAAGACGGAGTTTTCCTCCTCCCAGGTCCTCAGCCAGGTCGATCCCGCGCTGCAGTGCATAGTGGAGGTGGACGCTTCGGACACGGGGGTGGGGGCGGTGCTGTCCCAGCGGTCTCCAGCCAACGGAGTCAAGCGACCCTGCGCCTTCTTCTCTCGGCGCTTGTCCCCGGCGGAGCGTAATTATGACGTGGGGGACAGAGAGCTTCTGGCCATCAAGCTTGCGCTTCAGGAGTGGCGCCACTGGCTGGAGGGGGCCGCCTTGCCGTTCGTGGTCCTTACTGACCACAAGAACTTGGAATATCTAAGATCTGCCAAGCGTCTGAACGCCCGCCAGGCGCGCTGGTCCCTGTTCTTTGCAAGGTTTAAATTTAACATCACCTACAGGCCTGGCTCCAAGAACGGTCTGCCCGACGCCCTCTCCAGGCAATTTGCCCCGGAGGCCACGGAAGATGCTGTTCACACCATCCTGCCCAAGTCGTGCGTCGTAGGGGCTGTTTCCTGGGACATAGAGGATAAGATCCAGAGGGCGCAGGAGTCGGAACTGGACCCTGGCGGCGGACCGGAGGGGATGCTCTTCATGCCATCTGCTGTCCGGGGGGACGTTATCCACTGGCTCCATACCTCTAAGCTCACCTGCCATCCTGGAGCTTCCCGGATGATCGACCTCCTCCAGTGATCCTTTTGGTGGCCAGGTCTGCGGAAGGATGCCGCCCGCTACGCCCGGGCCTGCCCCGTCTGCGCCACCAGTAAGTCAGGTAACGCTCCCCCTGCGGGTCTGCTCCAGCCCCTGCCCGTCCCTGGCAGGCCCTGGTCGCACATCGCCCTAGACTTTGTCACCGGCCTTCCTGTCTCCAACAACTTCGACACAGTTCTGACCATCGTTGACCGTTTCTCCAAGGCCGCCCACTTTGTGCCCCTACGTGGACTCCCCTCAGCCTTGGAGACAGCGGACCTCCTCGTTCAGCACGTGGTCAGAGAAACAATCGCCAGGAGGCGCTGCTAGAGGGGGGAGCACTGTCATCACTCGCCGCTCATCAGCGGCGCCAGCTGCGCACACATCTGCTTGTCGTCAGCGGCGAGGTATTTAATCCACTCTGTCCTGGGCTTCGGCCTGAAGCCGTCTCTCTACTTTGGCATCGCTTGCTACAACGGTACTCTCGCCTACGAGCAAAACAATCTGGGTAAGCTCCCCTTACCTCCTTTCCTCCAGTCTTCTCCCCTGTGCACAGGTGGACTCCCCGGCGGCGGACTTCCTCATCTCGCCGCTGCCTCCGCGCTGCTGCTACAGGCACTCCAGGTCGCTGTCTCCCGGGCTCCGCCCTTGTCGACGCCAGCCACCTGTCCTAACCAAGTAAGCCAGCAAGACTGTAATTATCCTCTGTGTTGGTGTGGTGCCTGTTACCCTTCTCCCTCTGCTTCCTCCCATAGGGTTGTCCGGCTGAACGGCTTCCTGCCCCCGTGCCTGATGCAGACGCCACCACCAACACATCCTTATTCTACAGACACGCAGTCACACAATCCTGTTGTTAATAAAGCTATTAAATCTACCCTGAGCCTGCGTGTGTGTCTCCTGAGCCTAGCAGGTTGCCCAATAACCGGAGGGTTAGTGGTTCAAATCCACTCCCCCCACCTTGCTGTTGTGTCTTCGGGCAAGACACTTCCCACCTTGTCTCCAGTGTGCCCATGGTTTATGACACTGATGTATGAATGTGAATAAATGTTCGATGGTTGGCATGGATTGGCAGCCATGTTTCTCTCAGTCTACCCCAGGGCAGCTGTGGCTACAGATGTAGCTTATCACTATCATTGTCTGTGGAGTGAATGAATAATAGACTCATTGTAAAGTGTCTTTGGGTGTCATGAAAAGTGCTATATAACTGCAATCCATTATTAACAACATAGCAATTAAACATTTTTAAAATGAGATTCTGTATTCTGTAAAAATCTGAAATTTCTAGGTATACAGTGTGGTATTTTTTTTCCTTGCAGTATTAAACATGATATTGAATATCAGTATTTTTAAGGTATTATCAAGGTAAAAAATCCCAGTATAGTGACAACACTAATGTCCACAACATTGCGGCACCAAGCAATAGCCCTCTGTCCCTTACTTGGCTGTGAGAAAGTTGGCAATCCTATCGGAGACCCTGAATCATAATTGTATTGTGTGGTGCCTAAAGATCCCCAGCCCTAATTCGGACCTCAGCTGGGGAGGAGGACTGACTTATCCCAGCTCCTGCACTTTCAGTTGGTGGCCCCTGCTTTAGAGAACACTAAATTTGGTGGGATTACTCTGCCAAGGACTACTAAATAACGAACCATCAACCACCCTAAAGCCCAGAATCGACACAATTCTAAAGGGTATGTTTTTTTGTCTTGTGGTGATAATGGGAAGAACAATGTAAAAAAAAAAAAGTGCACTGCCTGGGAATCAAACCCAGGTCACAAGAATGGCACTCTTGTATGATACCACTATACTAGCGGTGCTGATGACATTGAATTTGAGACAAATAAAAGGCAGAGGTTGAGACAATGCTGAGGGTGAAAGGGAGGACATCTGCATTGGAATGGAGAGGGGGGATGGGACAAAGAGGGTCAAACAAGAGGATTAGAGAGTAAAAAGAAAAGGACATAGGGCTGTCTACGCTTACATCACCGATCTCATGAACGCACAGAACGACGTGCCAAGGTGTCAAAAAATGACAATTTCAATGCATTTCTATGGCAATGTTAGCTAAATTTAAACAAAGAAAATGTCTAAATGGTGTGCAACTGGCTCATGTAGTCATCACCATCTTATGAAAGATGGTGATAGTAATCAGAATACAAGTTTTTTAGATTCATATCAGCCAGCAGAGATTACCAAAGGAGAATTTTGTGGGCTACCTTTTCATTTGAGTTGATTGAGGGATGATATGACCCACATCTCCGTCTGGCCACAAATAGAGATTGCTCCTGCTGCAGGTATGTCTGTTTACCAAACTATGACTCTTATTTATCATTAAAAGTAACTTGCCTACACTTAAAGTTAATGCAAACAGGGAAAAAAACACCTGAATTTGCATCAGAGGGAGTTAATATCTAAAATAGCATTAGCATAGAAACGCATCCACTCGGCAGAAATATTCATTCTAATTTGAGCTGTTTATCAGCCTCAGAGTAAACATATTAACATTGCAGTTAAACTAGTTTAAAAATAAGACTGACACTCATCTGCTGACAAATGGACTGAAGCTCTGTAGAGCTGAAATGAAGTGTCAGGATTAACGCGAACAAGTGTAAATTAATAGGAGTGTATGGGAGATGGGAGGCTGTTTTTCCTGTGAGCTATGGTGGATACATTTTGCAAACCTAAACATGACGGTTTTTGGGGGATTTCAACAGCAGGTACAATTTATTTTCTATTATTGAAGTGTTCAACCAATGTACAGCCAAGCTGGTGCATTTATTCATCTGTGGGGAGCGTGAAATGAAGAGACTGAATTATTTCTCAATTCAGGTTTATTGCAGAAATCACATCCCTGTGGCGTAACATTATGTAGTTCACATATTCCTTGGCAGAGACCCAGACATGAAGGAACTTTGAGCTCACAGTGTGTATTGACATCACGCCCCAGATGGACATTGAGTCTGGACCCCCTGCGGACTAGAGGAGAAGTGAGAAGATCTGAGAGTGAACCTGAAGAGACTGCCTGACTCCTGGGTCAGACAGAGAAGCCGAGAGGACAATGGGGGGATTAGTTATGAATGGAATTCTGTGTTTGATGTGAATGTGATTTGTGTCTGTTGTAACAGTATAAAGGTATGAGGTTTATCTCAGCTCGCCCACTTCATTCCCTGAATGAGAGAGGAGCTGTAGGACTTGATATGGAATAAACCAATACTGAAAAATCATTCAGTCTCTTCATTTCGAGTTTCCTACATTGGTGACCCACACGTGAGAAAAATGGAAAGACGTGGAGGTCGTCTCTCCGACTCCGAACCTGACTCACCGGAGACCGCCCGCACCGGCGTAAACTCCATTAGACTCCCCGAGTTCTGGCAAGAGGACCCGCACTCATGGTTCCAACACGTGGAATCACGGTTCGTGCTTAACGGGGTATCAGAGGATGACATTAAGTTCCACAATGTCATCGCAAGACTCGACAGCCACGCAGCCGGATGTGTGCGGAGCCTGGTGCAGCAGCTGCCCGCTGCTGGCAAATACGACGCCCTGAAAGCCGCCCTCATTCGGAGCTTTGTACCATCGGCCGAGGTGAGGGCCAGAACACTCCTGGACCTGCGCGACAGAGGAGGACGCAGGCCGACCGTCCTCATGGAGGACATGCTGCAGATGATCGGGGCAGGCAACGATGCGTTTTTATTTAAACACATCTTTTTGAGGACCCTTCCAGCGCACATGAGAGGCTCCCTGTCCAGCATGAGGTGTTTGGACCGGCAGGACTTCCGCGCGCTGGCTTTGGAAGCAGAGAGACTCCTGGACGCATGCGGCGAACAGGAGACGGCAGCGGCAGCAGCGGACCTCGGCACGGCAGCCCAGGGCGACGGAGAACCGGTGGCAGCAGAGCCGACCCCAGCGACAACAGCGGCAGCGCGATCCCGGAGCAGAGGAGAGGACGAGATGTGCTTCTACCATCGACGTTTCGCGCACAAGGTGCACAGGTGCGTCCCGCCATGCAACTTCAGGAAGCAGGGAAGCGCAAAGAGCCGGAGGTCGCTGGCAGCTTCGACCCTCGGCGAACGGAACAAGCTGCTCTACCTGACGGACGCGAGCTCCGGATGGTGATTCCTCGTTGACACTGGAGCACAGAGGAGTTTCATCACCGTGACCTACGCGGACCGGGCGGCCAGCCCCCGCGTAGATGGAGCAACAGCCGCAAACGGCTCGTCGATCAAGACGTTTGGCGAAAGAACTCTGCGCCTGTCCTTGCACGGCCGCAACTATGAATGGACCTTCATAGTAGCGGCGGTGAGTTTTAACATGTTGGGCGCCGACTTTTTGTGCTCACATGGCTTGCTGGTAGATCTGGCTAATAGACGCTTGGTTAATGCACTGTCTTTTTGTTCTATTCCCTGTGCAGCGCGAGTGTCCCCGCCGTCAGTACAGGCCAACGCCACCGCAGCAGGAGGTAAGTTCCACACTCTCCTAAACCAGTTCCCAGCACTCACAGTTCCCACGTTTTCAGCTAAGGTGGCGAAGCACGAGGTGGAGCACTTTATAACCACAAGTGGTCCACCGGTTTTTGCGAAGGCTCGGCGCTTGGATGCAGCTAAGCTCTCTATTGCGCGTGAGGAGTTCGCCAACCTGGAAAGGTTGGGCATAATTCGCCGCTCGAAGTCCGCTTGGGCTTCCCCCCTCCACATGGTCCTGAAGGCGGACGGCTCGTGGAGACCGTGCGGCGATTATCGCAGGTTAAATAATGCCACAGCGCAGGACCGCTACCCAATTCCGCATATCCAAGATTTTTCGGTGCATTTGGCCAAGGCACAAATTTTTTCTAAAATAGACCTGGTCCGTGGTTATCACCAGGTCCTGGTCCGATCAGAGGACATTCCCAAGACAGCGGTAATAACCCCTTTCGGGCTTTTTGAATTTTTACGCATGCCTTTTGGCCTTAAAGGCGCTGCGCAAACCTTCCAACGCATGATGGATGCCGTTTTGCGCGACCTCCCTTTTGTTTTTGTCTACTTAGATGATATTTTAGTTGCCAGCGCCTCTGAGGAGGAACACGAGAGTCACCTCAGAACTGTTTTTCAGCGGTTGGGAGCGCACGGGTTGATAATCAACCCAGCCAAGTGCCATTTTGGCGCAGCACAGATCGATTTTTTCGGGCACCGCGTCTCCCCAGAGGGTGCAGTTCCGCTGCCCTCCAAAGTACGCGCGGTGGCTGAGTTTCCCCAGCCACAAATGGTAAAAGCGTTGCAGGAATTTTTAGGCATGGTAAACTTTTACAACCGTTTCATACCTCACGCGGCGCAGCTCATGCAACCGTTGTATGTCGCGCTAAAAAAACAGAAGCCCTCCAATGCGATTGAGTGGTCCCCGGAGCGGGAGCGCGCATTCACTGAGGTTAAGAAAGCACTAGCGAACGCAGCACTGCTGGCTCACCCAGACCCAGCAGCCCGAATAGCGCTAACCACAGACGCGTCAGATGTGGCCATAGGAGCCGTGGTAGAACAGCAAGTCGCCGGGGCTTGGCAACCACTCGCTTTTTTTAGCAGGTCCCTACGCGATGCGGAGCGAAAATATAGCGCGTTTGACAGGGAACTGCTAGCGCTCCACCTGGCCATTCGCCATTTCCAGTTCTGGTTGGAAGGGCGGCGTTTCACCGCTTTTGTCGACCACAAACCGTTAACTTTTGCAATGTCCAAAGTCTCTGAACCATGGTCAGGCCGACAGCAGAGGCAGCTGGCCGCAATTTCAGAATTCACCACCGATATACAGCACGTAGCCTGTAAATTTAATGTGGTGGCGGACTGCCTCTTGCGAGCGGTAACAGCACCTGTCTGCGCAGATGGGGGCAGTAGCGCCGCAGACGCGGAGCGCGGTAACAGCGCGGACGCGCACGCGGCTCCGGTGCACGTAGGGATAGATTACGCGGCCATGGCAGCAGAGCAGGGCGAGGACACAGACGTGTGCGCGCTCCTGTCTGGACCAACAGGGTTAAGGCTGGAGAACGTAAGTTTACAAACCGGTTCACCCCCACTTATTTGCGATGTATCCACCGGGCAACCTCGCCCAGTGGTGCCGGCCACGTGGCGCCGTTGTGTTTTTGACGCGGTGCACTCCCTGGCACACCCGGGAGTACGCGCTTCGGTGAAAATGGTAGCAGAGAAGTTTGTTTGGCCGAGCCTGCGCAAGCACGTGAAGGAGTGGGCTAGAGCCTGCATGTCCTGCCAGCGGGCCAAAGTTCACAGACATACAAAAGCCCCTTTAGAACCTTTCCACGTCCCGGCTAAGAGGTTTGATCATGTGCACGTTGATCTAGTGGGACCCCTGCCGCCCTCGCAGGGGTTCACACATCTCCTGACAATGGTGGACCGGACCACGCGTTGGCCGGAAGTGGTCCCATTGCAGTCTACCACAGCGGCAGAGGTAACTCGCGTTTTTTTAACAGCCTGGGTAGCGCGGTTCGGAGTCCCGTCGGACATTACGTCCGATAGGGGTCCGCAGTTCGTTTCAGAGCTATGGTCAGCCATGGCCAGCGGCTTAGGGGCAACAGCTCATCGCACCACCGCTTATCACCCACAGGCCAACGGTTTATGCGAGCGTTTTCACAGATCGTTGAAGGCAGCCCTCAGAGCGTCGCTCACGGGTACAAATTGGGTAAACAAACTACCATGGGTTTTATTGGGGTTGCGTTCGGCACCCAAGGAGGATTTAGACGCCTCACCTGCTGAATTAGTGTTTACTCAACCTCTCAGGCTGCCAGGAGAGTTCCTGCCAGCCCATGCAGCACCCGAGCGCCCCCCGGTGTGGGGACCTCTAAGTGGCACACGGGCAGAAATGCTCCCGGGCCCCGCTCATCACACGTTTCCGCGGGTTTTTGTTCCCAAGGCTTTGCAAAACGCACAGTTTGTTTTTGTCAGGCACGACGCCCAGCGTCACAGTCTCCGCCCACCTTACGATGGTCCGTTCCGAGTGCTGGAAACCGGGGAGAAATATTTTGTGCTGGACTTGGGGGGCAGGAAAGAGACAATCAGTGTTGACAGATTAAAGCCTGCTTTTGTGTTACGTGACGAACCTGTACGGCCAGCGGGGGCGCCTCGACGCGGCAGGCCTCCCAAGGGACAGCCCCTAGTTCCCCAGCATGGGGCAAGTAACCCTTCTCCCCCTCATTCTACAGGCGCACAGCAGGACGGCACAACACAGGCTGCGAAGCCTGCGTTCAGCAGATTTGGGAGGAGATTGAAGCCTAAGCAACGGGCAGAGTGATGTGTATTTTGACCAACCCGTGTAAATTGTGCTGTAGATCCTGCAAAGGGGGGGGGGGCTGTAAGGGTGTAATGTGTATGACTGCCCATTATGGACATGAGGGCGGTGTGTGTGTGTCCTTTCTTGACATAGTGTGTATGACTGTCCATTATTGACTTAAGGTTGGTGTATGTCCGTTCTTGGGCGTTTCAGGGGGAGTGATGTGGCGTAACATTATGTAGCTCACATATTCCTTGGCAGAGACCCAGACATGAAGGAACTTTGAGCTCACAGTGTGTATTGACATCACGCCCCAGATGGACATTGAGTCTGGACCCCCTGCGGACTAGAGAAGAAGTGAGAAGATCTGAGAGTGAACCTGAAGGGACTGCCTGACTCCTGGGTCAGACAGAGAAGCCGAGAGGACAATGGGGGGATTAGTTATGAATGGAATTCTGTGTTTGATGTGAATGTGATTTGTGTCTGTTGTAACAGTATAAAGGTATGAGGTTTATCTCAGCTCGCCCACTTCATTCCCTGACTGAGAGAGGAGCTGTAGGACTTGATATGGAATAAACCAATACTGAAAAATCATTCAGTCTCTTCATTTTGAGTTTCCTACATCCCCAGCTTTTCTCTCAAGAACAGAAGAGAGTGAGCTCCATCAAAACCCCCGCATTTATACATGGCACATCAAAGGCAGAATCACACATTGCTGTCAAACCCCCATTTGACAATAATTCTCCCTTCAAGTCCCTTAGTCTTCCGTCTGGCTCCAGGAGGTCAGGAAGTCCTTTCAGAGTCTTATCCCGGCACCTCCGTCCTCCAGTCATAATCCACAGGCGGTCCAGACGTATTGTCCCATCCGAGACGTGAGGTCAATCAACATATGCAGTCCTAAGCTTCTCCTTGTGCTTATACATATATAGGCAAAAATATATGAGCCACATAACCCCCCCCAAACGTTGAAGAATGGACAATAAAGCATCGTTCACACAACATGGTAAAATCAACAGCATAGTCTACACAACATGATAACATCACACATCAGTCCATACGCCGTCTGGGCTTCAAACGTCTTCCAAATTTGCTGTAAGCAGGCTTCGCCGTCCCTGCGGCGCCATCCTGCAGAGAATCTGTTAACTGAGGAAGAGGATGGCTATTTGATCCCTGCGGGGGCTCCAGGACATGCTCCCTGGGGGGTCTGCCACGTCGAGGTGCCCTCGCCACCCGTACAGACTCGTCGTTCATCACAAAAGCAGGCTTTAGTCTGTCAATACTAACTGTTTCCTTTCTGTCCCCCAAATCCAGCACAAAATGTTTATCACCTGTTTCCAGCACCCTAAATGGACCATCATATGGCGGGCGGAGGCTTGATCGCTGAGCCTTGTGCCTGACAAAAACAAACTCGGCATTTTTTAAAGCTTTGGGAACAAAAACACGTGGAAAAGTGTGATGAACGGGGCCCGGGAGCATGTCTGCTCCCGTGCCGATCAGTGGTCCCAGAGCCGGGGGGCGCCCCAGCGCCGGATGCTCTGGTAGGAACTCACCGGGCAGCCTGAGAGGTTGTGCAAAAACTAACTCCGCTGGGGAGGCATTTAAGTCCTCCTTGGGCGCAGAGCGCAACCCCAATAAGACCCATGGTAGTTTGTTTACCCAATCTGCATCCGTAAGTGACGCTCTGAGGGCTGCCTTCAGAGACCTGTGAAAACGCTCGCATAAACCATTAGCCTGGGGGTGGTAAGCGGTAGTGCGGTGAATTGTCGCCCCTAAGCTGCTGGCCATCGCTGACCAAAGCTCAGACACAAATTGAGGTCCCCTGTCGGACGTAATATCCGACGGAATGCCGAAACGTGCTACCCAGGCAGTCAAAAATGCGCGAGCCACCTCTGCAGCCGTGGTCGATGCTAGTGGGACCACTTCCGGCCAGCGTGTGGTTCGGTCCACCATTGTCAAAAGATGTGTGAACCCCTGCGACGACGGTAGGGGGCCCACGAGGTCGACATGCACATGATCGAATTTCTTGGCTGGGATGTGGAACGGTTCTAAGGGGGCTTTTGTGTGCTTGTGAATTTTGGCCCGCTGGCAAGCCATGCAGGTTCTTGCCCACTCTTTCACGTGCTTGCGCAGGCTCGGCCAAATGAACTTCTCCGCTACCATTTTCACAGAAGCGCGCACCCCCGGGTGCGCCAGGGAGTGAACTGAGTCAAAAACGCGGTGGCGCCACGCGGCCGGTACCACCGGGCGCGGCCGCCCGGTAGATACATCGCAGATTAGGGGGGGCATACCGGTTTGCAAACTCCTGCTCTCCAGCCTTAACCCTGTTGGTCCAGACTGGAGCGTGCACACGTCCGCATCACTACCCTGCTCCGCTGCCATGGCTGCATAATCTATCCCCACGTGAACTGGGGCCGCGTGCGCTTCCGCGCTGTTGTTTTGCCCTGCGGCTGCGGTAGTATAATCTACCTCCGTGCGGACTGGTGCTGTTACCGCGCAAGAGAGGCAGTCTGCCACTACCTTGAGTTTACCCGCTACGTGCTGAATATCAGTAGTAAATTCGGAAATTGCGGCCAACTGCCTCTGCTGCCGGCCCGACCAAGGTTCCGAAATTTTGGCCATCGCAAAAGTGAGCGGCTTGTGGTCGACAAACGCGGTGAAACGCCAACCTTCCAGCCAGAACTGGAAATGGCGAATAGCTAAGTGGAGCACTAACAGCTCCCTGTCAAACGCGCTGTATATCCGCTTGGCCTCGCGCAAGGATCTGCTGAAGAAGGCCAGCGGCTGCCAAACCCCGGCAACATGCTGTTCTACAACCGCCCCTATGGCCAAATCTGACGCGTCAGTGGTGAGCGCTATGCGGGCCGTTGGGTCTGGGTGAGCTAGCAGTGCTGCATCTGCAAGGGCTTTTTTTACCTCTGCGAATGCGCGCTCCTGTTCCGGGGACCAATCGATCGTATTGGAGGTTTGTTTTTTTTTAAGCGCGGCATACCATGGTTGCATGAGCTGCGCTGCGTGGGGTAGGAAACGATTATAAAAATTTACCATTCCTAAAAACTCCTGTAGTGCTTTAACCGTTTGTGGCCGGGGAAACTCCGCCACTGCGCGCACCTTGTCTGGTAGCGGAACCGCCCCTTCTGGGGAAACGCAGTGTCCCAAAAAATCGATTTGCGCCACGCCGAACCGGCACTTGGCTGGATTAATTATTAGCCCGTTCTCTCCCAACCTCTGAAAAACTGCTGTGAGGTGTTTTTGGTGTTCCTCCTCAGAAGTGCTGGCGACTAAAATGTCGTCGAGGTAGACAAACACAAAGGGGAGATCGCGTAACACAGCATCCATCATGCGTTGACAGGTTTGCGCAGTGCCTTTGAGGCCAAATGGCATGCATAAAAATTCAAAAAGTCCGAACGGGGTTATTACCGCTGTTTTGGGAATGTCCTCGGCTCGGACTGGGACCTGATGATAGCCGCGGATCAGGTCTATTTTAGAAAAAATGCGCGCCCCCGCTAGATGCACTGAGAAATCCTGGATGTGTGGGATTGGGTAGCGGTCATGCGCTGTGGCATTGTTTAACCTGCGGTAATCACCACAAGGCCTCCACGAGCCGTCAGGTTTAGGAACCATATGCAGTGGAGAGGCCCATGGGCTCATCGAACGTCGAATAATGCCCAGCCTTTCCAGGTTGGCGAACTCCTCGCGCACTATGGAGAGTTTAGCTGCATCCAAGTGCCGAGCTTTTGCAAAGACGGGTGGACCAGCTGCGGTGATAAAGTGCTCCACCCCGTGTTTCGCAACTGTTGCCGAAAATGTGGGAACTGTGAGCGCTGGAAACTGGGTGAGGAGTGTGTGGAACTTACTGCCTGCTGTGGCGACGTTGGTCTGCACTGGTGGCGGGGACACTCGAGCTGCACAAGGAATTGAATAAAAAGTGCATTAACCAAGCGCCTGTTGGCAAGATCAACTAACAAACCATGTGAGCACAGAAAATCAGCACCTAACATGTTAAAACTCACCGCCGCTATAATAAAAGCCCATTCATAAGAGCGGCCGTACAAGGACAGAAGCAGAGTCCTTTCTCCGTAGGCCTTGATGCTCGAGCTGTTCGCCGCCGTTGCCCCGTCACCAAGGGGGCCCGCCAGCCGGTCAGCGTAGGTCTGGGTGGTGAAACTCACTTGGGCTCCGGTGTCTACGAGGAAGTGCCGCCCGGAGTTCGCATCCGTGAGGTAGAGCAGCTTATTTCGTTCGCCGAGAGCCAAAGCTGCTACCGACTCCCGGTTCTGCCGTTTCCCGAGGACTTATAGTTGCACGGCGGCACACATCTGTGCACCTTTTCTGCGAAGCGCCAATGGTAAAAGCAGAGGCCATCTCCTCCGCTGCGTCGGGGCCGCGCCACTGCCATCGTTGGTGTGATTGGTTCTGCTGCCTCCGGCTCTCCGCTGCTCCCGGTCGCCGCGCCGAGGTCTGCCGCTGCCGTGGTGGCTGTCTGCTCACCGCAGGAGTCGAGGAGCCGCTGCGCCTCTCGGGCCAGCGCACGGAAGTCCCGCTGGGTCACACAACGCATGCTGGACAAGGTCCCTCTCATCTGCATCGGGAGGTTTGTCAGGAAGATGTGCTTGAACAGAAAATCGTCGTTGTCTGTGTCCCTCAGCTGCAGCATGTCTTCCATCAGGTCGACTGGCCTGCGTCCTCCCCGGTCGTGCAGAGCGAGGAGTCTTCTAGCCCTCTCCACGGGTGAGGGCGTGAAACACTGGATGAGGGCAACCTTCAGTTCGCCGTATTTGTCGTCAGCGGGCGGCTGTTGTACCAGGCTCCGCACACATCGCGCTGTGCAGTTGTCAAGCTTTGCAGTGACGTGGTAGAATTTAGTGTCATCCGCCGTTATTCCCCCAAGAGCGAACTGTGCCTCGGCCTGGAGGAACCATGAGTCCGGGTTGTCCTGCCAGAATTCTGGTAGCTTGATGGAGACGGCGCTTGCTCGGGCAGACTCCGACAAGTCTGGGTCGGGGAAGTCATCTCTAGGCATTCTCATGTTTCTGGTCACCAATGTGGGGAGCGTGAAATGAAGAAACTGAATTATTTCTCAATTCAGGTTTATTGCAGAATTCACATCCCCAGCTTTTCTCTCAAGAACAGAAGAGAGTGAGCTGCATCAAAACCCCCACATTTATACATGGCACATCAAAGGCAGAATCACACATTGCTGTCAAACCCCCATTTGACAATAATTCTCCCCTCGAGTCCCTTAGTCTTCCGTCTGGCTCCAGGAGGTCAGGAAGTCCTTTCAGAGTCTTATCCTGGCACCTCCGTCCTCCAGTCATAATCCACAGGCGGTCCAGACGTATTGTCCCATCCGAGACGTGAGGTCAATCAACATATGCAGTCCTAAGCTTCTCCTTGTGCTTATACATATGTAGGCAAAAATATATGAGCCACACATCGTTACAAATATCAATAAAGATTGTTTCTGGACACTGTTGAATCATTCTTCCACATACTGGCTGGCAGACGGTGGGGACACTTTTTGAGGTCACAAATTTAAAGTTTTTGATCATATCTGATCCGATCTCGCGGTGAAAGCTCATCATAATATTGATATGCTGTGTTGTTTCAATGGTAAGCTCTCGGTTCTTCTTACCTCCACGCTTTGAGCGTTCACATGCAAGTACCCAGATGTGTAGACAGCCCTATGCGCTTCATGTGTGAAGACGTTATGAGAACTCTAATTTCTTCTTGTTAGGAAAAAAAGGCTGAGCCTTTAAAGCAGACCTATTCAATTAGTGGCCCACAGGCCACATGTGGCCCAGAACCAATCTCTGAGTGGCCCAGACCCAGGCTGTTGTGTTGTTATTTGGAACATATTATAGTGTGACACGGGTGGTGGGTCCACCTTTCCGGTTCCACTGCCACTCGGAGTATAAAAGGGCTGTGAGGAGGAGGGGCAGTCTCTTTGACCTCACCTCTGCCTGACGGGAGCGCTTGTACTCTGAGAGTGAGTCAACAATAAAGTCATGTTCAGTTCAACATCCAGCCTCATCCTTGGTTCTCATTTATCGACATAACATTTGGCAATGAGGATGGAAGTATGGACGCGGGAGTTGCTACTATTCGGCTGTTTTTGGAGTTTCCCAGTGAGCCGCCAGTCCCTTGGGCGAGGTGGTTCACCGCATTCCAAAATTAAATGGTGGCACTGAACCTCGGTAAATTGGAGAAGTTGCGGGCTCAGGCACTGTTGGTTCACAACTTGGGAATGGAAGGACAGCGTATCCTTAGTACCTTGGGTGACAGTGATAGCTTTGAAGACGTGGTTGAGCTAATCACGTGACATTTTCGTACCCCGGAAAACATCATCGTCCAGAGGACTCAGTTTCGGCAGCGCAGCCAGCAGACCGGCAAGTCACTGCAGCGGTATGTTGCAGACCTACATCAGCTGGCCAGGGACTGCCAGTTTGGAGCATGAGAGGAAGAGATGGTCCGTGACCAGTTGGTGGAGCATACCCTTTGCTTGGTGGCAAGGTCGAACCTCCTCACGCACTCGGGCGAGCTGATGTTAGCCATGGCCATCGAGTTAGCTCAGCAGTGTGAAGCAGCAGACAAGTTATCACGAGAGCTCTGAGACAGAGCGACACTCCGCCATTTTGAATCACAGTCGACGGCGCAGGCAGTGGACCTGAACAGTGATGATGGTATGGAAGATGAGGAGGAAAATGCTAATGCTGTGAAGATAAGGTCCGCCCCGGGATTGCCCAGGTGTTTGGGTTGTGGGTCCACCAAGCACCATTATAAGGCTAGAGAGTGTCTGGCAAGAGGAAAATGCTACGGTAAGTGTAGACTCCTGCATCATTTTGCCAGGGCATGTAACAGGTTCGAGCGAGGGGACCGAAGACGCAATGTAGACTCCCCAGCTCCAGCTCCCACAGTCATCCACACTGTTTCCCCGAGCACTGATGGTCATACAATTCAATTCAATTCAATTCAATTCAACTTTATTTATATAGCGCCATTTCACAACAACAGTCATCTCATAGCACTATCAACTGTAGGGGGAACCCCCACAGTTGCAGAAAGACCCCAGCAATCAGGCGATCCCCTGTGAGCAAGCACTTGGTGACGGTGGAGAGGAAAAACTCCCTTTTAACAGGAAGAAACCTCCAGCAGAACCAGGCTCAGGGAGGGGCAGTCATCTGCTGCGACTGGCTGGGGGGTGAGGGGATAGAGAAGAAGAAAAGAACAGACATGTAGAGAGCAAACAGCACGATGGGAACTCAATCTATGGGAGAGAACAAACAAATGTTAATGACCAGCAAAAAAAATATTTCATTGAGAGTGAGAAAAGGAGTGAGGCCCAGTGCATTACTGGAGATCCCTCGGCTGACTAAACCTATTAGCAGCATAACTAAGGGAGGGTTCAGAAACACATGATCCCTCCCTAATTGTAGGCTATATCAAAAAGGTAGGTTTTAGCCCTATTCTTAAAAACAGAGATCGAGTCTGACTCCTGAATCCAGATTGGCAGCTGATTCCACAGGAGAGGAGCTTGATAACTGAAGGCTCTACCTCCCATTGTACTTTTGGAGATTCTAGGTATTACAAGTAATCCTGCATTTTGGGAGCGTAGTGCTCTGTTAGGATAATACGGTAGTATCAGATCTTTTAAATAAAAAGGAGCCTGATTGTTTAGAGCTTTGTAAGTAAGAAGAAGGATTTTAAACTTAATTCTAAACTCTATGGGAAGCCAATGAAGGGAGGCCAGAACCGGAGAGATATGATCTCTCTTTCTAGTACCTGTTAAAACTCTTGCTGCAGCATTTTGGATCAGCTGAAGACTTTTTAAAGATGTTTTAGGACAGCCTGATAATAAAGAATTACAATAATCTAATCTCGAGCTAACAAAAGCGTGGATCAGTTTCTCAGCATCACTCTGAGACAAGATGCTCCTAATCTTGGCAATATTACCTAAATGATAAAAGGCAGTCTTAGAAACAAATTTAATATGTGAATTGAAGGACAAATCCTGATCAAAAATAACTCCAAGGTTCCTCACAGAGCTATTAAGAGAAAGAGTAACTGCATCCAAACTGAAAGTTTGATTTGGAAAGGAATTTCTAAGGTTTTTTGGACCAACAAGAATGACTTCAGTCTTATCTGAATTTAATAGCAGGAAATTACAAGTCATCCAAGCTTTGATTTCCTTAAGACAGGCTTCTAACTTGGCTAATTGATTACTATCATCTGGCTTCATTGACAGGTATAATTGTGTGTCATCAGCATAACAATGAAAATGTATACAGTGCTTTCTAATAATGTTGCCTAACGGAAGCATATATAAACTAAAAAGAGTCGGGCCTAGCACAGATCCCTGTGGAACTCCATGACTGAGCTTTGAGTTGAAAGAAAACTCATTATTTACATGAACAAACTGGAACCTATCAGATAAATAAGATCTAAACCACTGCAACGAAGTTCCATTAAGTCCAACATAGTGTTCTAATCTATCAAGTAGAATATTATGATCGATAGTATCAAAAGCTGCACTAAGGTCTAAAAGGACAAGTACAGAAACTAGTCCATTATCAGATCCAATGAGGAGATCGTTAGTGACCTTCGCTAAGGCTGTTTCAGTACTATGATGGATTCTAAACCCAGACTGAAACTCTTCAAGTAAACCATTTCCCTGCAGGTGGTCAAATAATTGCGTAGCAACAACTCTTTCTAAGATTTTTGAAATGAAAGGGAGATTAGAGATTGGTCTATAGTTAGCTAAAGCTCCTGGATCTAGCGTTGGCTTTTTGAGTAAGGGTTTAATTACAGCCGTTTTAAAAGCCTGCGGTACATGGCCTAAAGTTAATGAAGAATTGATTATATGAAGAATAAGGCTACCAATAAGTGGGAAGACTTCTTTAAATAACCTGGTAGGAATAGGGTCTAAAAGACAAGTTGAAGGTTTGGATGAGGAAACTATTTTGTCTAACTCACAAAGGTCGATTGGAGTAAACTCATCAAGACAGACATCAATAGAAGGAGTTGTAGTAGTTACAGTATTTAAGTTAACTGTGGGAAGAATCTGATTGATTTTATCTCTGATGGATGAAATTTTATTATTGAAAAAGTTCATAAAGTCCTGACTAGTAAGCTCTAAGGGAATGCTAGGATTGACAGAGTCCTGACTCTTTGTCAACCTGGCTACAGTACTGAAAAGAAACCTGGGATTATTCTTGTTCTCTTCTATTAATGCAGAGTAATAACTCATTCTAGCTTTTCTAAGAGATTTTTTTATAAATTAAAAGATGATTTCTCCAAGCTAAATAGATTTCATCTAAATTAGTGGAGCGCCATTTTCTTTCTAATTGACGAGTCTTCTGTTTTAAGCTACGAGTTTCTGTGTTGAACCAAGGAGTTAGAAATCTCTGATTAGACTTTTTCTTTTTTAAGGGGGCCACCAAGTCTAGAGTCTGATGCAGAGAAGCTGAAACACTATCCACCATGTTATCAATTACAGAAGGAGCAAGCTGTCTATAGCTTATTTCCGTTGTGTTGACACATGGCATAGAGGAAACAATCTGCATAAATTTGGTAACAGCATCATCTGAGAGGCATCTACTGTAATAATATTTTTCTTTAGGAGCCAAATAGTCAGAAATAGTAAAATCAAAGGTTAACAGACAATGGTCTGACAGTACAGGGTTATGAGGAGACACTACAAGATTTTCTATTTCTATGCCATATGTCAGAACAAGGTCCAATGTATGGTGGAGGTAATGAGTAGAATTTCCTACTTTCTGAGAAAACCCAATCGAGTCTAATATTGAATTAAATGCCACATTAAGGCAGTCACTATCTACATCCACATGTATATTAAAGTCCCCTACTATAATTATTCTATCAGATTTCAGCACTAAATCAGCTAAGAAATCAGCAAATTCGGATAAAAATTCTGAGTAGGTTGATGGGGGACGATAAACTATGGCAAATAAAATTGGGTTTAACCTAAAATTGCTAAAGTGCCCAATACTGAGGACCAGGCCCTCAAAGGAAATATAACATGTTTTTTGCTTTACATTAACTAGTAATTTGGAATGGTAAATTACATTACATTAACTAGTAATTTGGAATGGTAAATTACCTTAATTTATCCAATTCCACCATACCTATTGTATGGTGGAATTGGATGCGGTAGTGGTGCCGCTACTGATTGACAATGGAGAAGATGCAATGGAGGGGAACTGTCTGATGGCTTTCCGGGGGGTGGTTCCTCTACTGGGGCAGACTGATTGTGGGACAATGTGTTTATTGCATGATGTTGGAATGGGGGATAACTGGGTTCTATATTATTATTATTATTATTATTATATATTGGTTTTATTAATGGGATTGTTTTGTGTTTTGTACTGTTTATTCTAGGAACATGGCAGTTTTCTGTTTAATGGACAGTGTTTTAGCAGAGACGGCAGAATAATCCGTCTAGCCGTGTGGGGGTGGAACGGTAGTCCACCTGTTCCCCCCTAGCCTTAGTTGTTTTGTGTGTATGTTATAGGTTTCAAATATTTCTGTTCAGTGTTAGCGTATGATTCAGGTTCCAAATTGGGAAGGGTCTCAATTGCATGTGTGTGTTTTGGACCATTTTCGAGGGAGGGGGGTGTTGTGTTGTTATTTGGGGCATATTATTGTGTGACACGGGTGGTGGCTCTACCTTTCCGATTCCGCCACCACCAGGGGTATACGAGGGCTGTGAGGAGGAGAGGCAGGCTCTGTGACCTCACCTCTGCCTGACGGGAGCGCTTGTACTGTGAGAGTGAGTTAACAATAAAGTCGTGTTCAGTTCAACATCCAGCCTCATCCTTGGTTCTCGTTTATTGACATAACATAGGCCATGCCAAGGAAATATAAATTTAAGAAAAATATATGAAGGAATGATGGTCCGCAAGTGCGCACACAAATAACGTGCGTGACCGTCATCCGTGCGGAGTTCAGAATCACCCTGCCCACGTGACCATTTCATTCGGCTTGCAGAGTGTCATAGTGTCACTATCCAAGAGAAGCATGAGCTTATTAAAGTACTTTAAACACAGAAAAAAGCAGAAGTATGTAAGCAGTGGAGACATTTATGGTGGTTTTAACCCGCTGGTAACGAGAACAATAATGAAGAGTCGCTTAGCAAACAGGTGTAGTTAGGCTTCATATGCAGGGAAAGGCAAGAGTGACTGAATCGCTGAGGATTGACTTCACCAGCCACTACAATATTAATTAATTTATGTTCATTATTATGTACCTAGCAACCAGACAAACTGAACATGCCAACATTTGGATTTCAAAATAAGGGAGGTTTTTCCTGCTCTCTGGTTGGTGAGGAGCGTTCTAAAAAACTATAAATATATAGAAATATTATAACAGAAATAACTGAATCTCTGGTAATTTTTAAGTTAATTTATTTTATAAAATACAGTTTTATTAGTATTTTTTCTTTGAAATCAAAGTTAAATTATTGTTCTGTTCTGGCTCTGCAAAATTATGGTCAAAAATGTAAATTGTATAAGGAAAAAAAGTCATAATTTTACCACAATCTGTTTCAAATTTATTAAAAAAAACCCAGTAATTTTGTTTTAAAAAAATAGACAAAAATTAGCCATAAAATAATCCACAAATTTATAATAAAGTCTCCAATGTACAAGAAAAGTCAATTTTACAAGAGGAAATTGGGCAGCGCGGTGGCGGAGTGGTTAGCACTGCGACAGCACAGCAACTCACCCTTGGCTGGGGGATCCTGGGTTCGATCCCAGCCCCCGACCAACAGTGATCTGTGTGGGGTTTGCATGTTCTCCCCGTGTCTGTGTGGGTTTACTCCGGGATTTCTCCGGTTTCTTCCCACATGCCAAAAACATGCAAGTTAGGTTAATTGGCATCAAAAAACTGGGGATTCTAAATTGTCCTTAGGTATGACTGTGAGAGTGAATGGTTGTCTGTCTCTCTGTGTTGGTCCTGCGATGGACTGGCGATCTGTCCAGGGTGAACCCTGCCTCTCGGCCAAAAAGATGCTGGGATAGGCTCCAGCCCCCCCCCCCCCCCACCGCGACCCGAAAAGGATTAAGTGGAAGAAGATGGATGGATGGATGGATGGATGGAAATTACAAATTTGAGGAAAATGGTTTCAAATTTAGATAAATTTACAGAGAAAAGTAGAACACTATAAGAAAATTGTTAAATTGTTATAAGTTTTGGAGAAAAACCTCAAACCTTCAAGACTGAAGTAATTACTCAAGTTTTTAAGTGGGTGCTCTTTGCAAACTTAACTCTACTAGAAATTTTTGATTCACTGATATGTGTGTGTAATGGAATGTGTAGTTATAAAAAGAGGTTCCTACTCACACGTGGTGATTTAAAACAAAATAAACCACAATAGTGGATATGCAATGTTTGTTAATGTTATCAGACTTTTCTTTGGAGGTTTGACAGTTCATTTTTTATTCAGCTAAATGCACTTTGTGATCTGTCAAGGTCAGTTATGACCATGATGTAGTATATTTTATTTCAAAAGGGAAACAAATGTTAATGCTACTAAGAGTGCACACTGAGTTTTTATGCACTTTGAGATATTCCTAAGATGTGACCAAAATGGTTATTTACAGAATTTTATTTTTTTCATTCTATATATTTGTTGTTCAAGAGGAAAAATATTTCTACTTGAAGTTCTGCTCAACCCTAGCACTGTTATTGTGTTTTTATATACTTTGGTGTGCCTTTGTTATGTGCCAAGCGCGCATTTAAAACCAAGACAATGAATAAAAAGTGCATATTTTTCATCATATTGATCTGTGTTGGTTTGAAATTTGTCATATTTAACAGATCGCTGAACATGTGCAGCCGAGTTATATATCTTGATTTCAAATTGTGGCCAAACTGATTTTGTAATTGAATAGCCCTGCTTTAAAGAGTAACCATCTCACTGCAGAACTTGATCATTTTTGTCCAGTCCTAAATTTAAGGTTGAAAGTAGGCGTGTCTTAGTATATTAATGCTGACGATAACTACAGTGTTTTAAAAAAATGTGAACTATTGATTTAATAATACACAATAAATATTGTGTAAGTAATCAAGAGCGTTTTAAATTTTCACCATTTTTGTTTTTGTTTTGTCTCAGTCTAGTTGGCATATGAAAGAAATGCAGACTGTAAAATTAATCATGACAAGACCAGAGCCAGTTGCCAGATCTGCTTGTTTCCAGTGATAGTTTGTCATTTGAAGATGCTGGTTTTAATCTTGCTTTCAAAAATTGAGTAGCTTGTTTGTTGTGTAACATCTGTCAACACTAGTAGTGGGTGAGAGACAAAGGTGCACAATTTCAGAGTGGGAGACCTGTACTCAAAATAATTCCATATCACTACATAGAAACACGATTAACCCTTGTCAGCACATGGGGCAAAAGTGAAGAACTACAAACTATTAGAATTGATTGTGAGTGAACCACAGCAACTAGAAAAACAAACACCTGATTATGGCTCCAACCTCCAAAACTGCCTCCAAGCAGCAATAATATGGTAAGTGTTATGTCCGGAAACCCGTAATGACCAACGAAGAGTTGAGCTGCGTTGGAACAAGAACTTTACTACAACAAACAACTATTAGCCATAACCAACCGCACTGTATCACTATCTGCTGTATCGCCAAGGGCCAAAAGCCAAGAGACCTAAGATGGCCGACTCTCTCCTTTTAACCGTCTGGTGTGATGATGTCACCCTGATGGCTGCATCACCACGCCAGAACTCATTAACCCCTGTAGTGCCACACTACATTCACCCCTCCTTGGAAAAACACAGAACATTATGCACAGTCGAATCAACCCTCCCTAATTTGGTATTACATAAACAAAACTAGCTAGGGCCAGCGGGTAGACCACCGCGTAGCCCAGCAAGGCTGAGTGGGTTATTCTGCCACTACTCGTTGCCAGCCATGGCCCTAGCTAAACAGTCTTTCTTTCTTTTGCTTTTCCATGAGGAAGGCAGTCCATTTGGAGGGGCCTTATAGCGAGCCCGTGATGGACGTGCCCCTGGCGGTGCGGGCCCCCCCCAGACCGGGACCATCTCCCACAAAACTCCAGTCCAGGTTCCACACCTGATTCCTGCTAAGCCTTGTCCTCCAGAGTTTTCACTCGAACTCGACAGAGATGGTTGGCATGCCATACCAAACCATCTGTCACACCTGACCTGAGTGGAATCTGCCCACAACACTGCCGTCTCCTCCACCACTGGGCTTACACCGTTTGAGGTCTCGATGGGATACATTCCACCTCTGCTTCCCATGGCGGAGAGGGGTCTCGCCGTCCCATCTGTGGAGGTCCACACGCGCCGGTGTCGCCGTCTGTGGAGGGCCACGTGAGCTGCCCTCCTCCGCTCTGCAGAGCAGAACCAGCATTACATGAACCGCAGATGGGCGCCGGCACCAAAGTACGCAGTGAGCCAGAAGGTCTGGCTGTCCTCCAAGCAGATTCCACTGAAGATGGAGTCCTGGAAGCTGTTGCTACGCTATCTGGGCCCGTTCCCCGTCAAGCGCATCATCAATGATATAGCTGTTTGGCTGGACCTGCCACCTTCAATGCGGATCCATCCCACCTTCCATGTGTCTCGCATTAAGCCCGTCTCCACCAACCCTCTCTGCCCTCCTTTGGATCCCCCACCTCCCCCCTGAGTCATCGAAGGTCAACTTACCTATACTGTGCAGAAGATTCTGGACGTCTGTCAGCAGTGTCGTAGCTGCCAGTACCTGGTACATTGGAAAGGGTATGGTCCAGAGGAGAGGTCCTGGATCCCGGGCTCTTACGTCTTGGACAAGCGGATGGTGTGGGCAGACCCACAGAAGCCCAGTGGGATGCCAGGAGGCACCCCTTGATGGGGGTCACTGTGATGATCAGGCGAACATGCTTCCCCTCCCCTCCTGTTCCTGTTTTCCCGGCTTCGGAGTAATCTACACACCTGTGTGATTCACTGCACCTCCTGCCCTCTGGGTCCTCAGCATATTTAAGGTCCAGTGTGTGGATACAGCGCTGCTGGACCATTGGGTATTGCTACCCTGTCAAGTCACTACATTGTTTGCATTTTGGTTGATCTGTGTTTCTTACCTCCAGTGTCTTCTCCTCCTCCTCAGGTTTGCTGCCACCTCAGCGGTGTGTACTCCAGGGCTGATCACGCTCGCCTGACCCTCATTCTGAAGACACCGGACGCTCCACCCAGGTCATCCGCTTCCCGTCTTCCCCTGGTTCCATGCAGGAGTTCCCGGCCGGGCCTCTGCTCATCGCAGTAAGAGTGAACTCCTTTCTTATTCTCCTCTTGTGGAGTTTCTCGCCTCTAATTATTCTCTCTGCTCTCTCCCCCCAGGCTGTGTGCGTTCCAGCGTGCTCTTGTTTTGTGTCTTTTTAAGTGTGTGTTTCTGTTTGCGCTTTTCCTTAGTTGCTGCACTTTATGTGGGTTAGTGTATTTTTAGTTTTTGCGTTTTCATTAAAGTTGTGAATCCTTTTTACTATCTGAGCCTGAGTGTTCATCTGGTGTGGTTGCTCAGCGTTTGAGCCTCTTTCTTGGGTTGAATTATGACACATACAACTCCGGGATTTTGGAGGTGTGAAAGTGTACAGATCTGAAACCAGTCCCCAGCGTGGAGAGGTTTTATCAGCACCATTTTTCTGCCTCCGTGTGCACAGATAAAAACAGTAACAATGACGTTACTGTTATGTCTGGGAATGAGACCAGTGGACACGATGTCTGTGTTGAGGGTTAGTTTTAATGAACTCCTAACTCACACGTGGAACACGTAGCAACAAGCTAACATCAAACTAACATAAGGAGTGGTACAACAGGTAGCAGGCTTAAGGCAGAGCACCAAAGAGACAGTCTCCCACCATTAGTCCCCTAATGTAGTCAAGGCGTGATGACATCACATCATGCGTGCGTCCCAACATCTGTGATGCATATGGTGATATACCAGTATGCCACATTTACGCCCCCTGGTAAAAACCAGAACCTTCATGGTGATGGGTGATCTTAGCTGGGTACCTCTATTGTGGCATACAGCTAACACAGCATAAACACAACCAGAACCATTTCATGCACTGTAGCATAGAGCTAGCTAGCAAACATACATGGCCTAGCAACTGGTAGATGTTGAAACACATTAAAGCATGCTAGGTTGCCAATGATACTGTTATGTCTGAAAGTTAGGATAGCGGAGGCGATAACTGTACTGAACGATCACCAGCACTGCTAATAGATACATGTACTTTATTGATCCCAAACTGGGAAATTACAGAAAATGTGCACTGCCAGGGAATCAAACCCAGGTCACAAGAATAGCAATCTTGTATGATACCACTACACTAGCAGTGCTGATAGCATGTGGAGCAATAATATAGCTGTTATGCTAGCACATAGAGGGTAAAGGCTAGTGTCCTGCTAGAATCGGAGCGCTAAAGAGGCTGAGCTGCCAGTGATGATGTCGTCCATGCCTCCATCATCACGTCCGCACAGTCTGTTGTAATGTGGCGCTTCACAACATCACCCCCCCCCCAAGAAAACCAAAAACATTATGAACATTTATAAATTCATGAACAGTCACAGCAGTAAAGTGAACAGAACCTGGGCCACTGGGTGGATCACCGGACGACCCTGCACAACTGAATGCGTTACTCTGCCACTTTTGAAGCAGTCATGCCCTGCTAAACAGTCTTTGGAGTCACTGCTGTCTTTCTAGTTCAGGAGACCTCTGGCAAGCCCTTGATGGACACTGTCCTGGTGGCGCTAGGTGCGGTGGATCTGGGTGTTCTGCTGCAAAGTCCCAGTCCGGGTCCCACACTGACTGGATCGGCTCCAGCGTCACAGCTTAATCTGGGGCAGCTGTTCTCACCCTTTGCAGATGGCTGGTGTGCCATCTCGAACCATTGGCCATCTGAAAGGTGGCTGGCCCCAAATATGTGGTGATTCTCATTGGCGATGACGGAACCGTCTGTGGGTCCATCTGTTCGGATCATCGGGCCCAAAACCATTCCAGCACTGCAAGCAGCGATCTGTTGGGCTGCACTTGGTGCTGCTGCTCTCTCGTCCCGGATGCTGATTGCTGTTGTGGCGGTGTGCCAGCAGCAGGACATGCCCTGGATCGGCATTGCTCTGCTGGGTCCTGCTTGGCCACGAACTCTCTCTCCTGCAGTGCTGCAGCGGCTCCGTGAGGCTGATGCCAGGCGAGGATCTGGGATGAGTCCCAGTTTCTGAGAGTCAAGTTTCTGCCTTCTCTCCTCTGCTGGTGGTTGTGGTTGTGGTGGTATGTTGCTATTGCTGGTGACAGGACACGCGCCGGGTTGTCATCGTTCACCAGGGTCCCTCTCAGCCACAAATTCCCTTTCCTGCAGCTTTGCTGCGGCTCCTTGAGGCTTATGCCAGGCAAGGATCAGAGGTGAGTCCGGTTTGTGCCCTTTCACCGTGCTGTGCTCTCTCTGCAGTGTCAAGCTTGGAGTGGCTGTACTCTCGTCTGGGTGTGTTGCGCTCCCGTCATCAGCAGTCAAACAGAGTCCTTGGCTAGTGTGAATGGTAATGCCTTACTCATAAAACAGGTTGCACCCCAGGATGGTGTCTTCATGTGTGGCTACCTGGAAGGTGAACACCGGGAGGACTCTTGACCCGTAGTGAACCGTCAGCATTATGGTTCCCACGAGGCTGATGCATGTGTGCCCATAGCCATACAGCTCCACTGAATTCTTCCCGATAGGATAGTTAGGAAAGAATTTTTTGACAGTGACCCAGTCCATCACGGACCTCACAGCAGTAGTGTCCAGTAGCAACGGTAAGTGACGTAATCTAAGCTCACCGTGCACCACTTGTATGTTGCCCTTCTGGAGCCCACTGCATGGATGGTGGTTGTTGGTGGTTCTGTTGAGCTGGATAGTGGGCTTGGTGTTAGTTGGGTCGATTGGCACACCTTGATGAAGTGAATAAGCTTGCCACATCATTGGCATTGCTGACCCCTGGCTGGGCAGGATCCCGCTCACTCTTGGTGTGTTGGGGAACCACAGTTATTGCACAAATAGTGTCTTGTGGTCTTCCTCAGTCCAGCAGTGCTCACCTCGGCATCCTCCATCAAGGTTGCAGTGTAACCTGGTCCCTCTGATTGGGTAACTGCTTGTGCTAGCGGGGCCCGTTGTGGATTACCTAGCCTAGCTGTGATATTAGCTTGTTGGTGGCCTCTAGCTGGAATGCTAACCCCACCACCTTCGCTAGTGGCAGGTCGTCTGGTGCCAACAGCAGCTTCGCCCGCAGCTGTGGGTTATTGGTGTGCTCTACTAGCTGGTCCCGCACCATTTCGTCCTCTAGTTGCCCAAACCTGCACGTGCTTGCCAGATAGTGGAGGTCTGCAACATACTGCTGGGCCGTCTCTCCTGCTCTTTGTCAGCGCTGGAGGAACTTTGTCCTCCTCACCAGCACACTTTAGGGCATCATGAAATGTCCGGCTAGCAATGTGAAATACTCTTCATATGTGTCCACTGGTCCCAATGAGCTAAACACCCACTGTCCCTCAATACCCAGGCTGTGAATCAGCATCGCCCGCAGCCACGTTTCACCGACTCTAGCTAGGTCCATAGCTGTTGCGCATGTATGGAATCAATCAATCCACCGAGGCTATGGGATGGGTGTCTCACCTGGGGTCGTGAGGAATGGTGGTGATGGTGGTAACAATGACTTTATTGAACAGCACCGCTAATAGCACGTGGAACAATACTATAGCTGTTGTGCTAGCACATAGAGGGTAAAGGCTAGTGTCCTGCTAGAGGTGGAGCACCAAAGAGGCTGAGCTGCTGCCAACAGTCCCTTAAATAGAGCTGGATTTGATGACGTCACTCATGTCTCGGTCATCATGTCTGCACAGTATGTTGTAATGTGGTGCTTCACAACAGATACAGTACACATATTTGGTTGATGTTAACACACAATATGGTAGTGTTAGCAACTAGACTCATGACCATAAATTACCTAAGGTTCCATACACCATAACATTACTTTTTAAACCATTATGTGAACCTGGGCAACCAGGTAGACTGCCGGTAAGACCCTGCATGGTTGAGTGGATTATTCTGCCACAGTTTTCAACCATGCCCTGTTTAAACTTTTTCAAAAACAGAGTCACTTTAAAAGTCCAACCTCAGGGGCCTCTGGTGAGCCCGTGGTGGGCGTGGCCCTGGGGGTGTTGGTTGTGGTGGATCTGGGTGCCATTTTGCTTGAATCACTCGCTCGTCAGCAAAGTCCCAGCCTGGATCTCACACTTGCTGGGTCGGTTCCAACATTGCATCTTGATCCGGGGCAGCTGCTGCTCTTACCTTCCGCAGATGGCTGGTGTGCCATCTCGAACCATCAGCCATCTGGAAGGGGGCTGGCCTCAACTGCACGGTGATCTGCATCAGCAAGGTCAGGAACATTTGCAGGTCATCTGGGCATTCGGATCGGCTGACCCAAACCCAGTCGAGCACCGTGAGCCTGGTCCTAGTTGGCTTCATGCGACACTGCTGCTGCTCTCTTGTCCCTGATGCTGGTCGCTGCTGTGGCGGCATGATGTTCTCGTTGGCTGCAGGATGCTCTCCGGGTTAGTGTTGCTCTCTGGGGTCCTACTTGGCCACGGATTCGACCTCCTGCAGCTGTACGGTGGCTCCATGAGGCTTGTGCCGGGCGAGGATCGGAGTCAAGTCCCGATTACGCTCTCTCATCTTTTGCTGTTTGTGTGGTGCAAAGCTTGGAGCGGCTGTGCTCATGTCTAAGTGAAATGTGCTCTGGTCATCAGCGGTCAAACAAAGTCCTTCATGGTCGTGAATAGTGAAACCCAATTCATGGAAAAGCTCGCACCCCAGAATGTTGTCACCGTACATTGTTTACTCAATGTAAACATGTGAGTTTTTAAAGTCTACCCTGTCTGGTGTGGGGTTACCAGGACCCCGCCCTGGAGCCAGGCCTGGAGGGGGGGGGGCTCAATGGCGAACATCTGGTGGCCGGGTTTCTGCCCATGGGACCCGGCCGGGCTCAGCCTGAAGGAGCTACATGGATCTTCCTTCCAGTGGCCTCACCACCTGCAGGGGGGACCACAGGGATCCAGTGCTATGCAGATCAGGTGGCGGGCGAAGGCAGAGACCTTGGTGATCTGATCCCCAGCTTCCTTAACTGGCATTTGGGGCTTGGAATGTCACCTCTCTGGTGGGGAGGAGCCTGAGCTGGTGCGTGAAGTTGAGAGATACTGGTTAGATATAGTTGGGCTCACCTCAACACACAGCTCTGGTTCCAGACCCAGTCTCCTGGAGAGGGACTGGAGCTTGGCCTACTCTGGAGTTGCCCTGGGTGAGAGGTGGTGAGCAGGGGTGGGTATTCTTGTACCCCCCCTACCTTGCTGCCTCGACATTGGAGTTTTCCCCGGTGGACGAAAGGGTTGTTTCCCTGCGCCTTCGGGTTGGAAATGCATCCTGACCATCATTTGTGCCCATGCACCAAATGATGGTTCAGAGTACCCACCCTTTTTGGAGTCTCTGACTGGGGTGTCAGAAAGTGCTTCTCTTGGAGAATCCTTTGTCCTACTGGTGGATTTCAATGTGCATGTGGGCAAAGACAGTGGAACCTGGAGGGGGTTGATTGGGAGGAACAGCCTGCCTGATCTGAACCCGTGTGGTTTTCAGTTATTGGACTTTTGTGCCAACCACAGTTTGTCCATAACAAACACCATGTTCAAGCATAAGGGTGTCCATTTGTGCACCTGGCACCAGGACATCCTAGGTCACAGGTTGATGATCAGTTTTGCTATCATGTTATCAGATCTGCGACTGTATGTCTTGGACAGTCGGGTAAAGAGAGGTGCAGAGCTGTCAACTGATCACCACCTGGTGATGAGTTGGATTCAATGGCAGGGGAGGATGCCATTCAGACCTGGTAGAACCAAACATATAGTGAGAGTTTGCTGGGAACGTCTGGCTGAGGACCCTGTCCGGGAAGTCTTCAACTCCTACCTCCAGAATTTCCCAGTTTGGGATCAATAAAGTACATCTGTTTATCTATCTGTCTAACTTTGACCACATTCCAAGGGAGTATGAAGACATTGAGTTTGAATGGGCCATATTCTCCACCTCCATTGTTGAAGCTGCTGCCCAGAGCTGCGGCCATAAGGTTGTCAGTGCATCTCGTGGTGGCAACCCCTGAACCAAGTGGTGGACACCAGTAGTGAAGGGGGCCATTAAGCTGAAGAACGAATCCTATCAAGCTTGGTTGGGTTGTGGGACTCCCGAAGCAGCTGAGGTATACCAGCAGGCCAAGTGGAGTGCAGCTCGGGTAGTTGCTGAAGCAAAAACCCGGGTGTGGGAGTTGTTCGGTGAGGCCATGGAACAAGACCTTTGGTCAGTCTCAAAGAAATTCTGGCAAACTGTCCTGTGACTCAAGAGGGGGAAGCAGCTCCCTGTCCACACGGTGTATGGTTCAGATGGGGCGCTATTAGCTTCGACTGGGGATATCATCAAGAGGTGGAAGGAATACTTTGAGGACCTCCTCAATCCCACTGACACGCCTTCCACAGAGGAAGCAGGGCTTGTGGATGAGGGGGACAACTTGCCCATCACAGGGACTGAGGTTGCCAAGGTGGTTAAAAATCTCTTTGGTGGCCGGGCCAAGGGAGTGGACGAGATTTGCCCTGAGTACCTCAAGGCCCTGGATGTTGTAGGGCTGTCATGGTTGATACACCTCTGCAACATTGCGTGAAGGTTGGGGACAGTGCCTTTGGCATGGCAAACCGGGATGGTGGTTCCTCTCTTCAAGAAAGGGGACTGTAGGGTGTGCTCCAAATTTAGAGGGATCACACTCCTCAGCCTCCCTGGGAAGGTCTATACCAGAGTACTGGAGAGGAGAGTCCGGCCATTGGTCAAACCTTGGATTCAGGAGGAGCAATGTGGTTTTCTTCCTGGCCGTGGCACATTGGACCAACTCTTTTCCCTCTCGAGAATCCTCAAGGGTTAGTGGGAGTTTACCTAACCAGTCTACATGTGTTTTGTGGACTAGGAGAAGGCATTCGACAGCATCCCTCGTAATTTTTTTTTGAGGAGGGGTGCTTTGGGAGTATAGGGTATTGAGCTTGTTGCTACAAGCTAGCCAGTCTCTATATGACCATTGTGAGAGTTTGGTTTGTATTGCCAACACTCAGTCAGACTCATTTCCAGTGAGAGTTGGACTCCATCAGGGCTGCATTTTGTCACCGATCCTGTTAATTATTTTGATGGACAGGATTTCTATGCACAGCCAAAGAATGAAGGGTGTCATGTTTGGTGACCACAGGATGTCATTTCTGCTGTTTGCAGACGATGTTGTCCTGTTGGCTTCATTGAGCAATGACCTACAAGTTTTGCTGGGACGGTTTGCTACTGAGTGTGAAGCGGCTGGGATGAGAATAAGCACCTCCAAGTCCAAGTCCATGGTGCTCAGCTGGAAAAGGGTGGATTGTACTCTCCGGGTTGGGGACGAGCTCTTGCCCCAAGTGGAGGAGTTTAAGTATCTCAGGGTCTTATTCACAAATGAGGGGAGAATGGACCGAGAGATTGACAGATGGATCGGAGCAGCATCTGCAGTGATGCGGTTGTTGTAACTGGTCTGTTGTGGTGAAGAGGGAGCTGAGCTCTAAGGCAAAGCTGTTGATTTACCAGTCAATCTACGTTCCTACCCTCACCTATGATTATGAGCTTTGGGTAATGACCAAAAGAATGAGATTGCAGATACAGGCAACTGAAATGAGCTTTCTCCATCGGATTGCTGGACTCACCCTTAAGCCTGCTTCATGCTACACCTCTGCTGTCCGCGTACGCGTAACTGGAAACCACGTATGATGAAATTTACGTCATCGTCTCCACTCCGCTAGTGTCCTCAATGCTCGACCACGGACGACCACGTGCAGCCCAAATTTTGTGACCACGCTGCGTGTCCACGACCTGAACACGTTGAAAAGTGCACGCACAAGACTGAACGTCCCATTCACGAGGTGGCGATGTCGGCACAGCATACATCAGTAGACGAAGAAGACAACGAGGAGGCGGAAAATGAGAATAAAAACATACATGAATCATACATACATACTTTCTTTCACAGCGAAAGCAGCATCTTCATGGAAAAGGAGTGAAAACCGGGAAGTCAAACAGCAGAAATGGACTCTATTTGAAGAGAAACTTTGTGAAGAAGTCCGCCGTTTCTTTGTTGGTGAAAATCGTGGCGTGTTAGCGCCTTGGCGCTACCTATCAGGCAGGAGTGAAACTACAAATGATGGTTGTGCGCATGCGTCAACCGCTTGGCCTGGGTAGATGAAAAAAGTCAGCATGAGCAGCGCCACGTGTGTGCCGGGCTCGTCCAAAGCATATGCAGACCACAGCGGACTAGAGGGAAATGTAGCATGAAGCAGGCTTTAGAGATAGGGTGAGGAGCTCAGTCATCTGGGAGAAGCTCAGAGTAGAACCACTGCTCCTCCACATTGAAAGAAGCCAGTGAGTTAGTTTGGGCATCTAATCAAGATGCCTCCTGGACGTCTCCCTCTTGAGGTGTTGCGGGCACTTCCCACTGGGAGGAGACCCCGGGGCAGACCCAGGACATGATGGAGAGACTATGTCTCCCAGCTGGCCTGGGAACGTCTTGATATTCTCTCTGAAGAGCTGGAGCAGGTGGCTGGGGAGAGAGAAGTCTGGGCTCTCTGCCTGAACTCTGCAACCTGGACCACCAGAAAAGCGATAGAAGAGGGATGGATGGATGGATGGATGGATGGACATTGAGTTAACATGTGTTTGCGCTGCGCAAAATATTCACTTCGCATTTAATGTGAATGCACCTTAAGTCTACTTCTTGGTGTAATTTGATTCATAAGTTATTAGCTCATACATATCTTGTTTACCGCATAATGAATATGGACTTTAGGACACAAAGCTGCATTTCCTCGATGTTTTATTATAATTAAAGCAGGCTAACAATACATTTTCTCAATTTTAAAACAATAGCAGTTCTGCTTTTTGTTATGGATTTTACCAGAGGGCTTCTACAATTAATGTCTGTCTTGATTGGTTCAGCTCACAAAGGCCTCTGCCTGATGACCTACAATTTTGCTCATTATACTGAAGAGAAACGGGGGTACTATGAGGGGAAAGGGTGATAAGAGTAATGATTATTGTAAACCTCTTTCATATTGTCTGTCGGGGAGGGTAATACAGGGTTTAAAGGGAGTAAAAGAATGGGAGGGGAGCAAAGAAAGAGATGATGGGGGCAGGCAATATAAACAACAGGATAACAAGAAAGAAATGGAATATATACAGTAATAATGTAGCATTAAGACTGTTTGGAAAATGTTTTGGTTAAATCCTTGGGGGAAGCAAGTTCCTAAAAAATTGGAGATGAAAAGAATTTGTTTTCTGAGGAAGAGATAAAGATAAAGGCAGATTATGATAAATTGTTGTTGACTCCTGGCTTACAGCTGCTTTATTGTTCAGCTGTCTGTTTTCCAGTCTATAGAACACATGAGCAATCCTCTTACATGTGGTCGACCTGCAGTCATCTAATCCACGGCCTCTTTTTCTCAGTCAGTGTCAGACACGAGGCAAGGCAAGGGTTACCAACCTGAATCATGTGAATAAGAAAAAAATATCACACTTACTGACAAACATATGGAATTTAGATTGTGTCCACTTGTAGTTGCTTAAAAAAAGTTGAACAAAGTTGGTATAATGTCAAGAATTGGCTTGGATGATCCTGGTATGAAGCCTCAAGCAGTGCATTGATGCCAATTTTGTATTTTTGAAACCAGATGACACGAAAGACTGAATGGGGAATAAAAAATCAAAAATACCCTTCTGTTTTTGGGGGTGTTATTACTTATTAATTCTATGGGAAAATCCAAAGACATCTAGTCAGCTAGATGAGGCAGATACTGTGTAGCACCAGTCCCTTTACCTTTCACACACATTCTCACCTTTTGGCAAATCTCCAGTCAATATGAAGTACATATCTTTTGACAGTGGGAAGAAACTGAAGTACTGGTATAAACCGCCTGTGCATGCTGGCTGCTGGATTCCAACCCAGGACCTTCTTGCTGAGAGGTGATAGTGCTAACCACTATACCACTATACTGTTACTGCTATAGAGCTGCCTATACATCCTGGAACTTGGTGGTTTGCACTCTGCCAGCCGCCATTTTGAGGTACAAACAACAGGGACCAGTACCGTATACTCTCAAAAATGTCATATCAGTACTATGATGAGCTTTTACACCAAAATAGGGCCAGATATGACCAAAAGCTTCAAATTAGTAATCTTGACAAGTGTCCCTACCGTCTACTCGCCCACATGTGGAAGAACCCAGCAGAGTGGCCAGAAATTAGATATCTGTAACTACCATAGAGATGTACAAGAGTTGACTCTAGCCTGACCAGCCCACATTTTTCCAAATAGGTCTAGATATAGGGTTTGTTACTGATAATGATCCTAGAATGACATTACAATTCTTGATTTTAACCTCTTAAAATTCCAATGGCCACTCACAATCAGCAACAGCAGAAATAAATAGCCTATCAAACACAAGCTATTATAAAACAAGCCAGATGAGTCACGTTTTATCTTCTGATTATGTGCTATGTGTTATGTCCATAACTTACTCTCACAAGAGTCAGGCTGGAGGTGCAGTTGAACGTAACTTTATTGTATGAACCACAATAACACAGGTGTGCCGTACCAGGCAAAGGGTTGACGGCGTGTGCCTTTTATACCCCAGGTGGCGGCGGAACCGGAAAGGCGGGGCCATCACCCCCACTACACCCAGAACCATATTGTATCAAATTATATACACTACATTCCGCCCCCCTCCACTGTAGAAAAGTGCAAAACACACAAATTAGGCCCTCCCAAATTTAAACCAGACTCACACGCTAATAATACAGTGTATACAGGCCTATCCATATACGCAACACCTCTACCTAGAGGGGGACAGGTAGACTACTGACCCCCCCTACACGGCTAGATGGGTTATTCTGCCCTCTGTGACCCTATACAATCCTTGAAAATAAAAACAGCTGTGTTCCTAAAAAAAATAAAATAATCCCAGAACAGATATATATATACACAACCAAATTTTCATAACAACAACAACCAATAACAGTTAATATGTACATCTACATTTTGTTGCTAGCCTCCACCCCAACACCCCCCCCCCCCATAACTTGGTCATCTCACACAAACATATGTCCAGATACAAAACAAACAGTGCTGAGAATTTCTCTTTCTTTTTTTTTTTTCAAACTGGTAAAAAATGCAACAAGTTCATGTAGGACATAACTACGTGACCTTTGGGCAACAAAACACATTAACATTTCAGCAACACTATGTTAATAGTCACCCCACAGTCACCTTACAGTCCCGATGGAAGACCCACCCCCTGGATTTCCGTCTGGTGGATCCCTCCCAGAGTGTCTTCATCTCTTCACCTCTGGGGATGAGCCACGTCAGTGTTATCTCTCGTCCATGCACCATAGCTCATTGGGGTGTCTCCACAAGTCATCTAACAGCCTGAGATAGCCATCCTCCTGGGCAGCCACCGCCCATAGTCGCCCCTGGTCATCCCATCATTTTCTCTTCTCATGGACCCCCCTCAGCCGAGCCTCACCCCTGGGCCGAACCTCGTCATCGACCCGTAGAGGAGTTCGACTGGCTTCAGATGTCCACCATGTCGTAACCGGGCTTCCTTCCTGGGTTAAACCGTTCCACGAACCCAATCCAAAGCCCTCCTCGGCCTCCAGTGTTGCTGGTTGGCGCGTTGTGCTACCACACCAGCCGGTCGTGCCCCGCTCTCTTTCATTTTAAACACAGGCAAAGCCACTGTAGCAACTTGCCTTCCAGTACCACCAGGCCGAACTCCAGAAGCAGAGGGGGCTAGCGTTTTGGCTCCATCAGCCGTCCCGGGTGTTCCGCTGTGCGGTCCAGTTCCCACATCCAGGGTAACTTGGACACTGGCATCGGAACCCTCCTGCAATAGCCCTTTAAGGCACTGGTCCTGCTTATCTCCCAGAAAACTAGGCCAATAACTATCCCATACCGCACTGGCACTGTCCTCCACACATGGAGCAGGTTGGTCCCACAGACCACAGCTCGAACAATCTTCTCCAGCACCACTGGTGATCGTGAATCCCAGGTCATAGAATATATCACATCCCATTATGCTCGACCCACTGACGGTCACCACGAACTGGACGTTGGACATCATTGCCAACTTGTACCTCGCCGTCAACTCCAGTGAACCCACGATGGCTAACTTGTTTCCTCCATAGTCAAAGCATGACATCAACAGTCCTCTCACACGGTAATGCGGGAACAGACTCCTCACAGTGGGCCAGTTTAACACGGAAATCGCTGATCCCGTGTCCACCAACAACGGCACTTCTACGCCGTCCAGCAAAACATTGCAATAAATCCGCCCATCTGTGCTCGGTGAGACGGTATGAATAACCGTAGGAGTCGCTGTGAGGGAATCCACCCTACATCTTCAGTCCCCTCGCTCAAAATGTTTGCAGACCTTGGCAAAATGATGCAGAAGACCACACTTGCCACAGCATTTGCCTTTCGCCGGACACTCTCTTGCCTTATACCGGTGCCTGGTGGACCCACAGCCATAACATCTTCGCGTACCCAGGGCGGACGTAATTTTTATAGCAGCAGCGTATTCCTCTTCATCCACACTGTCTTCGCTATCCAGGTCCACAGCTAGTGCCTTCAAATGTGGTTGTGTGCCCCAACATGCTTCTCTCACCAAGATCTTTTGATAGTTTATCAACCGCTTCAAATTGTTGCGCTATCTCGACTGCCATGGCCAGCGTCAGTTCACTTGAGAACGTCAGGAGCCTCGACTGTGTCACAGAACAAATGTGCGCTCCACCAGTTGATCATGGCTCATTTCTTCTTCTAGGGCTCCAAATTGGCACTCCCCCGCCAGCTGATGCAGGTCTGCGACGTATTGCTGCACTGACTCTCCTATCCACTGGCGGCACTGCCGAAACTGGACTCTTTGGACTATAACGTTTTCCGGAGCGCAAAAATAGCGCGCCATTAGCCCGACCATGTCGTCAAAACTATCAGCCCCTCCCAATGTGCTGAGAATCCGTTGTCCCTCTATGCCAAGATTATGGACCAAAATAGCTCTCGCACGCAGTTTCTCTAGCTCACCAAGGTTTAGGGCCACCAGACAATTCTGAAAAGCCATGGACTACCTTGCCCAGGGGGCAGGTGGCTCGCCTGGAACCTCCAAAAATGGCTGAATAGCAGAAGCAGCTCTCTCCATACCTTCATCCTTGTCGCCAAATATTATGTCTATAACTTACTCTCACAAGAATTAGGCTGGAGGTGCAGTTGAACATAACTTTATTATGATGAATCACAATAACACAGGTGCTCCGTACCAGGCAAAGGGTCGATGGCGAAACAGACAGAGTCTCTACCACCTGTGCCTTTAATACCACAGGGGACAGCGGAACCGGAAAGGCGGGGCCATCACCCCCACTACACCCAGGTGTAGAAAATCTGTCATGACAACAGTCATTTTAAGGCCCATTTTGTCTACTTGGTCACCAAAACAGATTTGAGATCCTAGCTCAACAGTGCAAAGTGCTCAACAAATGAGATAGTGAGCTAGCCTAGCACCATAGCATCATAGGAGTATCATAGGAGTACAGGATGGGTGCTCAGGGGAAAAAGCTGTCATGTCCAAGCAATCGGTAGCAGAAAAAGACAACATATATAAGGAACTAAATAATTAACTAACACAAGACAGCTGGGAACTAATTAGGGACTAAATGATAATTTAAGGGAGAGAAACAGAAAACAGGAAATGAAACTACGAACAGACCGGAAAAAACAAAGGAACCTTTCAAAATAACAGATGAGCTAGGAACTAAGGATAAACACAGAATAGTAATGATAACAGAATGACAATAATGGTGCAAAAAGTCCCAAAAAACAACAAAAAGTGGACATGGTCAATGACCATGTCCACAGATCAAGACATCATTTAAAACTTTATTCTCAAAAAATTGTGAGGTTTTTCTTATCCACCTTATTCCTGGGGGTGCCGCTGTAGGAACGATTATGGATGGAGCTTCCGGTTTCGGCTAACCTATTGTTAAATCAGTCAGTAAGAGTGGAGTAGCAGGGGCATTTAAAAGAGCGTTTTTAAAAGTTTTTCAAATTCATTTTAATGTATAGTCCACATACATGTTTTGCACTCAAGTGGCAGCTAATTTCAGCTCTTCTAGTTTTTGTATTTTTTTTTTAATGCTTTTGCATAGTTCTGGTACTCGTTGCTGGTGTTCATGGTTGTGCCAGACTGGATAAATAGAGACTTCTGACCACACAGTGACAGACGACATCCAAGCACGGTGTTGTGGCGTACGTCTGCTCTAAGGTAAATTTGATTATGTACAACATATTTTAACAAAATGCAGCCGACTTTATTGCAGTGGAGACATGCTGGTCTGAACGCGCACCACATCATTATGAGTACAGGCAACGAGAAGTCATAAATCATGAGTCTTTCTTTGTTTGGTAGGCAAGTCCTGGGAAAACCCCATGAGTGCCTGGTATCATTGGAAAGCTTAGAAATCATACTTTCTAAAAATACCTATGGTTTTGCGGAAGACATATCTCCCGACGGATTGAACGCGAGTTTTCAATCTAGCTAAAATATAAACAAATCGTCCTTTTCTGGGTCAGTTTTTGCGCACTACCTACAAATTAAATATCATTTTGAAGGTCTTTCAATACAGAATATGGAAATAACGTTACATCAGCTTTGAAAATGTCCTCAAAGTGACTCATTTTGCCAGCACGGGTCATTTGTTTACACCGTTAGCATCTTAGCAGTGGCGCTAACTAACGGAGCTACTGTGTAGGAGGCCACTTTTTAAGGTCATCTTTCCATCCCTCGATAGTCGTGGGAAGTGGTATGATTATATTACTGTTTTGAGGTGCAAGAGGCCGTGTTCCCACATTTCTGATGCCGAAGTCATTGTTTTTTAACAAGGAAAAGTGTCCCGTTTCAGTGACAACCATATGTTCTAAACTAGCACTGGAAGTTGCTACCATATTCATGCATGGCATCATGGGGCCTAGGAATAAGGTGGATAGATTTCAGAAATCTGTTTCTTAAATTTTTTTCACAAACTTGTGACTTTTTGGTATAGTTTTGCTTATAAATTTGCATTTTTTTTTCATAAAATTGTGACTTTATTCAAATAAATTTAGATTTTTGAAAAGATTGTGTTTTTTCCTCAAAAATTTGCAAATTTTTTCTTGAATTTGTTTTACTCATAAACTTGTGACTTTTCACTTGTTCAACTGTTTTGGTTTTTTTTTCATACAAATTTGTGACTGTTTTTTGATTGCGGGTGTTCACGTAAATAAGAAAAATTTTACTTAAACTTATTATGAAACTTATGCAATAAGTTTTCCACATAAAACTTTTCCTCATAATTTTGAGTTTCATTCTATTAAGTTTGCTATTTTCGCTTGCACATTTGAGACTAATATACTGTATACATTTTGGATATTCTTTTACATTTATTCTCATAAATTTGTAATTTTTTCCTCATTAATTTGTGACAGAGCCCAAATAGAAGAACTGATTTCAGTGAAATACATGCACACACATTTGGCTGCTCTCTATTCAGGGTTGCCACAGCAGATCATGGGTCCACATATTGGTTTGGCAGGGATTTTTTGCAGGATGCCCTTCCTGACACATTTACCCAGGCTTGGGTACCACTGGTTTTGTGCCTCCCCGGGTTGCTGGGTATCCAACCTTCCTTTCTCCATGCTATTTATGCTGAGCACCATGCTAGAAGGCGGAGAGCACCATTTTTTTTTATGGCCTTTGGTGTGACCCCTGCTGGGGTTTGAACCCACAACGTTCCAGCTGTGGGGCAGATGATCCACCATTAAGCCAGGGGTTGGCAACTCATGGCCCCATGCAGACCTTCAGCCCCCAGCAGCTGCCACCCTCCGTAAGACATGAACAAATCCAGAAAAAGTAAAATCACAGAGGAAAGAAGAAGATGGAGGACAAGCTGCAACAGAGCGACATCGGCGGGGTCTGGAGAAACCTTAAAACCATTTCTGGGCTCCAGAATACCTCCCCCCAGGCCACGGGGGGCAGGGAGTGGCGAACAATCTGAACCTGTTTTTTAATAGGTTTGACCAATCGCCCTCCCCCCCGACTACACAACAACCACTGCTGCCTCTAAAGTCATCGAGACCTGCTGTCCACACCCCACTCCACCAACACCCCCCCCACTCCTAGCACACAACCCCCCAACCTGACCCTCACTAAGACCCAGGTGAGGACGGAGCTGAGGAAGATCAAGGCGAGGAAGGCCTCGGGACCGGACGGCATCAGCGCGAAGCTCCTCAAGTCCTGTGCAGACCAGCTGTGTGGGATTGTGGAGCACATCTTCAACCTGAGCCTGAAGCTGGGGAGGGTACCACAGTTGTGGAAAACATCTTGTGTCGTACCTGTACAGAAGACTTCCCACTCCAAAGATCTGAACAGCTACAGACCAGTGGCCCTGACGTCTCACATGATGAAGACCCTGGAGAGACTGCTCCTTGCTCACCTCCGCCCCCTGGTGGGACCAGCGATGGATCCACTCCAGTTCGCCTACCAGCATGGCATTGGGGTGGAGGATGCAGTGCTCTTCCTCCTTCACCGTTCTCTGTCCCACCTGGAGAAGCCCGGGAATGCGGTGAGGATCATGTTCTTTGACTTCTCCAGTGCTTTCAACACCATTCAACCGATGATCCTGAAGGACAAGCTGCTGTGCGCAGGGGTGGACCAGCACCTGTCATCATGGATCCTGGACTACCTCACTAACCGGCCACAGTTTGTGAGAACCCGAGATTGTGTGTCTGACACGATCATCGGTAGCACAGGGGCCCCCCAGGGAACGGTTCTGGCTCCCTTCCTGTTCACCCTTTATACTGCAGACTTCTCACACAACACAACACACTGCCATCTACAGAAGTTCTCTGACGACTCTGCGATCGTTGGCCTCATCTCCAACGGAGATGAAGCTGAGTACAGGGGACTTATCCAGGACTTTGTGGACTGGTGCCATCGGATCTGCCTCCAGATCAACGCGAGGAAAACTAAGGAGCTGGTGGTGGACTGCCACAGGCAAGGACAACCCCTCACAGCACCAGTAAACATACAGGGAACAGACATTGAGATAGTGACATCCTACAAGTACCTTGGTGTTCATCTGAACAATAAACTAGACTGGTCACACAATACCAACGCACTCTACGAGAAGGGACAGCGCAGGCTGTTCCTACTGAGGAGACTCAGGTCTTTTGGTGTACAAGGGGCGCTGCTGAAGACATTCTACGACACGGTGGTGGCATCAGCCATCACTTTTGGAGTGGTCTGCTGGGGCAACGGCATTACAGCAGCCGATAGGAAGAGACTGAACAAACTGATCAAGAAAACTAGATGCGTCCTGGGGTAACGCCTTGACCCAGTGGAGGAGATAGGAGAGAGAAGGATGGTGGCTAAACTGTCATCTCTGCTGGAGTCCGAGTCCCACCCTATGCAGGACATATTGAACGCACTGAGGAGCTCATTTAGCAGTAGACTACATCATCCTAGGTGCACAACCGAGAGGTTTCGCAGGTCATTCCTACCTACGGCTGTCAGACTGTATAACCCAAGCAGGGCTGCTCGCAGAGATAGCAAAACAACGTGATGACCTAGTAGTATTGAATGCAAACAATGCAACAGACTTACACAATGGTCCCCTCCAGTATACAACTAGGCCAATATCAGTCGCTACGGAGGGTGACAATATGTATGGGTACATATTCATACTATGTAGGATAACTAAGTAGACAGTTATGCTGTTTATTCCATCTTGCTACAATGCTCCGCACTTTGTATATATATTTATATATTTATGTGTACGTATGTATATCCACTGCTCTTATTTATATTTTTCGTATCTTCTTAATTATTGCTCTGAGTGTTGCTATCCCTGTGCTGTTGCAATCCTGGAATTTCCCCATTGTGGGACTAATAAAGGCTTATCTTATGAAAGACCTCAACGGCGGGAGTGGCGGAGGATGACACCATGAGTCACAACGGCACTGAAGGCGGATGAAGGCTGCAACAGAGAGTGGTCTCCAGTCGTTTTAGATTCCATGCCACTGGATTCAGGCCCCTCTCTGCCAACGACCGTGTGGTGGCTGCAGGCGCATCAGTCTCCCCACGATAAAAGACGTCACGCGCAGGCGTCCTCCCGAAGGGAGCCCATCCACTTTACATCTTGGATAAGATAAAGTCCTGTGGCGATCAGGAAGTGGTAATGGGGACAGGACAGTGAAGTCTGGGAGTTTTTAGCCACGACCTGGCACACAGGCGATGGGTGCTTGATACAGTCATTAAGCTCTTGGACTGAGGCAGAACGAGCTTCTCGGCAGCTGCACTCATGACTGAGCAGCCCTATTCAGGATCCACTCTGCTCACCCCAGTAGGGGAGGGGGTTAGAAAAGGTACCCCAAACATAGCCTGCCTCACAAAATCCTGTCTGGAATACCGCATCCAGAGGGATCACCACCACGTGGTCAGAAACATACAAAACTACATATTGGAGCCTGGAATGTGCGAACCCTTATGGACAACCAAGCCAGTGATTGACCTGAAAGGCGAACTGCCATCATCTCCAGAGAGCTAAGGAAGTTCCGGATCGACATCGCAGCACTCTCCGAGACCCGACTGGCTGATGAAGGGCAGCTGAAAGAGGAAAAAGGCGGGTATACTTTCTTTTGGAAGGGAAAGCCTGTAAATGAGCCACGAATCCATGGTGTGGGATTTGCTATTAAGAACTGCCTCATCAACCACCTCCATGAACTCCCTGTGGGCATCAACGAGCGCCTAATGACCATTCGTCTGATGCTTGCCTGCAGTCAAATGGCCACCGTTATTAGTGCCTACGCTTCAACGCTTGATGCACAGGATGAAGTAAAAGAGGTCTTCTATGCTGACCTGGACAAAATACTATCTGAAGTCCCAAAGGAGGATAAGTTAATCCTGCTTGGAGACTTTAATGCCAGAGTGGGACGAAACCATCATCTATGGAGCGGCACGCTGGGGAGAGAAGGGGTTGGAAACACAAACTCCAATGGCATACTACTGTTAACCAAGTGCTCAGAGCACAACCTGGTCATCACCAACACACTTTTTCGTCAGAAAACCAAGTTCAAAACATCATGGATGCATCCCCACTCCAAATTATGGCATCTCATTGACTACATCATAGTCCGCTCCAAAGACCGCCGCGATGTCCTTAACACCAGAGCAATGACTAGTGCAGATGACTGCTGGACTGACCACCGCCTCATTCGCTCCACCATGTCTATCTGCTTAATGCGGAAAAGAAGGTTGCAGAAAGGACAGAGCCAGCCAAAGCTTAACATCGTGCTGCTGGATGACATTATCTACCAACAACAGCTGCAGGATACTCTTAGGGCAGCTTTGCCCAAACAGTACCCAGAGGATACTGAAAAACACTGGAGCACACTTTCCACTGCCATCGTGGACTCCTGCAAAACATCCTCGGTCATAAAAAGCGGAGACATCAAGACTGGTTTGACGAGAATGACAGTGAGATCCAACAGCTCATCGACATCAAGCGGCAAACTTTTATCACTTGGCAAAACAACATTCACTGCAAGGTTAAAAGAGCAGCCCATGCCAAAGCGAAGGCAGCCATACAAACACTTGTTAGGAAATTGAAGAACCAGTGGTGGACAAATAAGGCCCTGGAGATCCAGCAGCTTGTCGACTCTGGAGACATGAGAGGATTCTTTGATGCCACAAGAGCGGTATATGGCCCCAGCCACCACTGCCTAACCCCGCTTCGCTCCAAAGATGGGCTCTCGCTTCTGAAGGACAAGGAGGCAATTGCAGACAGGTGGAAAGAGCATTATAAGGACCTCTTAAACAGGGACACCACTCCTGAGATTTAGGCCCTTGATCAACTCCCTCAACAGCCCATAGAGGAAAGCATGGGAAAATCACCTAGCTTGGATGAGGTACAGGATGCCATCAGGAAGATGAGAAACAACAAGGCTGCTGGACCTGACGGCATCCCAGCAGAAGTCCTGAAGAAAGGCGGTCCTGATCTTCTGAAGCACATCCATGCCCTGCTCCTGAAAATATGGGAAGTAGAGGAAATCCCTGCACAGCTCAGGGATGCCTTGATTGTCTCCATCTTTAAAAAGGGGGACAGGGCAGTTTGTGGGAATTACCGTGGCATTTCTCTCCTGTCCACCATAGGGAAAGCCTTTGTCCGGGTCTTGGCCAATAGGCTCACCCCCCTGTCAGAGAGCATTCTTCCCAAGTCCCAGAGTGGTTTTCGCCCAAACAGAGGCACCACAGACGTGATTTTCATTGCTCGCCAATTGCAAGAAAAATGCCGGGAACAAAATCTAGCATTATACATGGCCTTCATAGACCTTACCAAAGCCGTTGACTCAGTAAACCGTCAGGCCCTTTGGCTGGTTCTGGCAAAGATTGGCTGCCCAGAAAAATACATCCGGGTACTGAGACTGCTGCATGACAATATGTCTGCCACGGTACTCAGTGGCAGTGGAGACGAAACAGAACCCTTCAGGGTTGACACAGGAGTCAAACAGGGATGTGTCATTGCTCCAACATTATTCTCCATCTATATTGCTGCTATTCTCCATCTCACGAACCAACATCTGCCCCCGGGAGTCAAAATCACGTACAGAATCGACGGTCAACTTCTCAACATCAACCGATTTAGAGCTAAAGGTCAAACCACCACCAAATCCATTATGGAGCTGCAGTATGCTGATGACAACGCTCTCGTAGCCCTCTCAGAAGAGGACCTTCAGTGCATCTTGTCTGCCTTTGCCAAAGCATACAAACAGCTCGGTTTGGCCGTCAATATAAAAAAGACACAAATACTCCACCAGCCATCACCAAACTGCAGTACACTTGCCATACCCCCAAACATCTCAATTGATAACATCCGACTGGAAAATGCGGACCACTTCTTATATCTTGGCAGCCTCCTCTCATCAAAAGCCGTCATCGATGATGAAATACACCACCGCCTCAGCAGTGCCAGTGGGGCTTTCTCAAGGCTAAGGAGGAGAGTCTTTGAGAACCGCAATCTCCAAGTGAAAACCAAAATCCTGGTTTATAAAGCGGTGGTGCTCCCCACTCTCCTCTATGGATCAGAAGCCTGGACTACATACAGCAGGCACTTAAAGGCACTTGAGGCACACAATCAGAGATGCCTCCAAAAAATCCTCAGGATTAGTTGGGAGGATAGCCGCACCAACACCAGCATCTTGGAGGAGGCTAACCTTCCCACCATCACTGCCACCATTGCCCAAAACCAGCTCAGATGGACTGGTCATGTTATCCGAATGCCTGACTCTCGCCTCCCGAAACAAGTCCTGTACTCCCAGCTAGCTGAAGGGAAGCGGGCTCCAGGAGGCCAGAAGAAGAGATTTAAGGACAACATAAAAACAAACCTAAAGAAGTGCCACATAGACCTAAAAGCTTGGGAAAATATGGCAACCGACAGGGTGACCTGGAGAAACATTGTCCGTGAGGGTGCCGCACAGTACAACGCTGACCGCCATCATGCTGCACACGACAAACACAGACTCAGGAAGGAGAGAGCAACCAACAATCAGGACCAACCCAAACCCACCACCATTACATTCCCCTGCCCACATTGCAGCAGAATAATCGGGTCCAGAATTGGCCTCTATGCCCACCTGAAGACCCACAAGGACCAAGAGGGAGGACAGTCATACTCGACTACGAGTGACCGCCGATGATGATGATGATCTTATCTTATCTTATCTTATCTGAAAATGGAGAGTCTAATTCTGTGTGGACAGATTAATTTGCATGGTTGTTGTGGAGAGAATTTCTCCACAAGAACACAAACAAGGAGAAAAACAGCTGCCTCATTAGTGTCTACAGGTCCATAAAAATCTTAAATTTGATTACCTAAACTCAATGCCTTAATTGTCATTAAAAATGAGAAACAATCCTTGAATTCCTGCTCAATAACCTTAAAATAGCCTGTCCTGAACTATAAATGCTGGATTCACCAGACATGTCCGGTCTGTGAATTTGTTTTCTCCATCACAAATCAATACATCCTGAGTTATTAATATTAAAAGCCCTCTACAGTGATTCAGTTTTCACAAAGGCTGTTTCTATTATGTGCTTTTATTATGAAACACCATCAACTGGATATACCTGTCTGAAATAAGCAGCATACAGCCGACAGATAGTAAAAGGAGTTCAAATGAGTGAAAAGAGAGAAGATTTTTTGACAGCTAGTTTATTACCTGATGTTTTAATGGGGTTTTGGACATTGAATAATAGGTGCAGACTGTCTACCAATGCCAGGCATTTTTTAAAAAAAAAATTATAACCAACATTTAGCTCAGGGGAAGAAGGTATTTTTTTAAAAACATTTTTTCCCCTACTCTGCCGTAATTATTTCTAATTGGCTTAATTTGCATCAAACTCACCCTTGGCCGGGGGATTCTGGGTTCAATCCCAGCCCCCAGCCAAAAGTGATCTGTGTGGAGTTTGCATGTTCTCCCCGTGTCTGTGTGGGTTTACTCCGGGATTTCTCCAGTTTCCTCCCACATCCCAAAAACATGCAAGTTAGGTTAATTGGCATCAAACTGGGGATTCTAAATTGTCCTTAGGTATGACTGTGAGAGTGAATGGTTGTCTGTCTCTCTGTGTTGGCCTTGCGATGGACTGGCGATCTGTCCAGGGTGTACCCTGCCTCTCGCCCAAAGATGCTGGGATAGGCTCCAGCCCCCCTGCAACCCAAAAAGGATCAAGAGGAAGAAGATGGATGGATGGATGGATGATTTTTAAAGTTATATTATTTCAAAAGTCGTTCAGAATTCTTTTTTGTGTTATTTTAAAATAAATAAATAAGAATATCAGACAACCAATTATCAAACAGCCAATCCACTAGTTGTCATGAACCAAGGGGTGGAGTTTTCTGCCAGACTCGGTCTCATGACTTTATCTGCCATATTATTCATCTGTTGCATTTTATGATTTTTGGGTTTATGTGTTTTTGTGTTGCTGCCATTTTTCTGTTAGTGTCATAAGTTTATTCTGTATTTATTTTTATTTAGTTTGTTATTTCATTCTGTATTTCTCTGTTTCCTTTTCTGTTGACAGCTGTCAGGGGCATGAAGCTTGTGTGGGTGTGCCTTGCCAGCTGTCAGTTGGGTTTGCCTCTCTCTCATGGTCACAGCTGATTACAATTATGTATCTTTGCTTTCTCCTGCCCGTTCGGGCACCATCACCTGTTGTCTATCATGTTTATTGGTTTGTTCCATATATAAGGGCCTGAGTTTCATTTGGTCTTTGCCGCTGGATTGTTTTTCTCATTCTCATCTCTGCCAGAGCCCACCCTTGCCCTGGTGCATATTTCTCAAAAGTAAGTTTTGTCTCATTCATTGTACTTTGTGTTCTAAACGTTCTGTTGAATTTTGTGTTAGTTATTTTCTGTTAATAAATAATCCAAACTCACAGTTGGCACGTGGGTCTGTCTTTATGCCCCAGAGGGACCAATTCATGACAGAATCCAGCGGCCACAGTCGAGACTGTGTGAGTTTGTTGATTTTTTTTTGTCACTTGTCGGCGACAAAGCCTGTTTTTTTCCATTTTTTTCTTTTTTGGTTTCGCTCTTTTTCTCTTTCTTCTTCCCGAGAGTGCTTGGAGGGTGCAGCGCAGGCGCTGGAGGCATGCCCCCGCCTGTGGGACCATCCGGAACTCACCGACCTGCTTCTCCCCGTGCTCCTTCTTTCAACATCGAGCAGTGAACCAGGGGAGATAACTCCGATGCTGTTGCCTGTGCCCACCAAGAGCAAGCACTCGTGCAAGAAAAAGCCTCCAGCCTCTCGCCATTCTCCGGTGGCAGCTCTGCCTCCTTCTCCCGAGCCTTGGCCCACACCATCGGCCGAGGAGCTGGAGGAACGCAGGCAGGTTCTTTTGGCAGAGACTGACCTCCTCCTGGAGGTTAAACCATGGCTCCTCCCTGACTTGGTTCATCAATTAGAGGAGTTTTCCCCAAGGGAGCTGGAGTTGGAGCCAAAAATTGAGCGTCCCCTGACTCCGGAGCCTCTTCCTCTAGATGATGAGCCTACGCCTCTGCCTCCCGCTCGTCGCCGCTGATCCCAGCGGAAGAACACCACCTCTCAGCTGCAGCTTCCCTTACACCTAGACAGAAGCCATCCTCAGCAGTGTGCATCCCGTGCTCTTCATCTCCGGCTGAATTGGCAGCAGCTGCTGTTCCCTGCCTCTCCCTGGCGCTCTCTCCTGCTACTGAGAAGTCAGTTGTTTTTCCTCCGACTCCACCCACCTCTGTGTCCTCTGGGGCTGCTCCTCTATGATCCTCTGAGGGGCCAACGTCCACTGTAGTCACAGAAAGGGACGACGCCACTATAGCTGCAGCAGAAAACACCACACCCCGGGAGAACAGGCAAGTGTTTTTTTCATCCTCAGTCATTTAAATATGAATTACCTTGTCTGTTTCCCTGTGGTGAGACTCAGCCCATACTATCCTGTGAACTCTCACCGCCTGCTGCAGCTGTAAACCTGTTACTTACTCTGTCCGTGTCTCCTCCTAATTTCTCAGAATGCCCGCTGAACCACCGGATGAAGGAGGAGCCTGCAGCCCTGGAGGACCTGGCCCCAGCCCCGCAGCCACAGTCTGGGCAGAGAGGGAGCGCTGTTTCTGAGCTGACACCAGAGCCTACAATGGAGCATCCCCAGATTTCAGCTACACTGGATCCAACACCTCCAGGAAGTGGACCCCCAGCCACCACGCCAGACGAGCCAACGGCGTGGGTCACTTCGCCTGGGAGCCTGGAGACTGATTCGACCACCAAGCCTGCTACAGGGGCCACCACAGCAGAGTTGGAGCTGGACCTCCAGAGGACCGGACCCAAGAGATCGTCGCCTGGATCGACAGAGTCCTGGACAGCGGTGGAGCTCGAGTTCAGGCAAGTGCCCTCTTCAGTTTTTGTTGTTTCTGCATTGGATTGGTCTTGTCTGGCTCTTGATGAGGAGAGCCATGTGCAGCCGTCAGCTGCACCTGAGCTCACCTCGCCAGGCGCCACTGCTGCCGGTGACCTTGACCCCGCTTCTCCGTCTTTGTTGTTTGAGCCCTTTCCCAGGGTTGCCGAAGCTAATTCAGACCTGCCAGATGTCTCCGTGGGTCCAGAATCATCTCCTGAGGTTATCGTGAGTCCAGCTCCTCCCACAGAAACCGCCGCAGATGTTCCATCCCACTCCGGGTCCACAGTGGGTGCACCCATGGCCCAGTCCAGGCCCACCAAGGGTGCAGCATTGGCCCAGCCCGGGCCCACCGAGGGTGCTGCAGAGCTCTAGCCCGGAGCCAACGCGGGTGCTGCAGAGCTCCAGCCTGGAGCCACTGCGGATGCTGCAGAGCTCCAGCCCGGCACCACCGCGGGTGCGGCTCCGCTTCAGCCCGAAGCTACCGTGGGTGCGGCTCCGCTTCAGTCCAAAGCCACCGTGGGTGCGGCTCCACTTCAGCCTAAAGCCACTGTGGGTGCAGCTCCGCTTCAGCCCGAAGCCACCGCGTGTGTAACCATGCCCCAGCCCGGGACCACCGCGGGCGCAACCTTGCTACAGTTCAGAGCTGTCACGGGTGGAACTCTGTCCCAATCTGGGACCACCTAGGGTGCTGCTGACCAACCTGAGGGCATTGTTTTCCCCCTTTCTTCATCCAACGCTGTTGTGGTTCCCCATCTTCAACTCTTCTCCCTTTTATTGAGCCTCCCCTCGGGGAGGCCGCCTCCTGGACCGCCTGTCCTGTTCAGGTGGTTAAAAAATTCAGGCAGACCACCCGACTGGCTGAGCCGCAGAGTTGGGTGGCCTTTGTTCCCTGGAAGGCCACCCGACTCAATCCATCGTGCTATTTGGCAGGCCTGGGACTTTGGTCAATCGCCTGAACTGCGTAGCCCCTTGGTCCAGGGAGCTTAGGGGAGTTGAGGGCCTTTCTCTGGTGTGGGTCCTGAGCGGGGTTAGTTTTATTCCCTCCTGGCCTGTTTCCCCCACCACCCACCCTTGATGGGTTATTGTTGTGCCTACGGTGGTGGTGGGGGGGGGGGGGCGGGCAGGTTTTTTTCTTTCTCCCTGGTGTGTCTGGGATCCATCCATCCCTTGAGAGGGGGCTCTGTCATAAACCGAGGGGTGGAGTTTTCTACCAGACTCGGTCTCATGACTTTATCTGCCATATTATTCATCTGTTGCATTTTATGCCTTTTGGGTTTATGTGTTTTTGTGCTGCTGCCATTTTTCTATTAGTGTCATATGTTTATTCTGTATTTGTTTTTATTTAGTTTGTTATTTCATTCTGTATTTCTCTGTTTCCTTTTCTGCTGACAGCTGTCAGGGGCGTGAAGCTTGTGTGGGCATGCCCTGTCAGCTGTCAGTTGGGTTTGCCTCTCTCACACGGTCACAGCTGATTACAATTATGTATCTTTGCGTTCTCCTGCCCGTTCAGACACCCTCACCTGTTGTCTATCATGTTTATTGGTTTGATCCATATATAAGGGCCTGAGTTTCATTTGGTCTTTGCCGCTGGATTGTTTTCCTCATTCTCATCTCCACCAGAGTCCACCCTCGCTCTGGCGCGTATTTCTCAAAAGTAAGTTTTGTCTCGCTGATTGTACTTTGTGTTCTAAACGTTCTGTTGAATTTTGTGTTAGTTATTTTCTGTTAATAAATAATCCAAACTCACAGTTGGCACGTGGATCTGTCTTTCTGCCCCAGTGGGGCTAATTCATGACCCTAGTTGTCAGATTGAGAGTCTGGAGAACAGGTGAAGGATACGGATTTATATTGTACTGTAACATTGAGGCTGTGATAAGTGGCGGGGATTCTCCCGGCATGCTTTGCGCCGGCGGGGCATTCAAAGACTGTTATTATTCTTGTGTTCTAAGTGTTATTGTTGTGCCATTATAACTGTGTTATAAGACCCATTGTGATAGTGTTGTTTTACCTGTGTGTGAGAGATTATGCTTCTGTGTCACCCTGAGTGACACATACAGTCATGTGAAAAAATTAGGACCCCCTGTATAAACCTGTGCTTTTTTTTTTTTTTTATTTAAGTTTTTGTAAAGGGTATACGGGTCATTACAGCATTGCATTGTTTACATTTTCATCACATGTTCCCTTATTTTTTGCTATTTGACAACATTGGTAGGATAATTATTACAACACCCCCTTTTTTTTAAAGTGAAAGAAAAAGTGAAATTAAAGAGAATAAAATAAAACAAACAAACAAACAAACAAAGAGAACAGCAAAAAACAAACAAACAGAAAATTAAGTAATTAAAAGTAAAAGAGCATCTGAACAAAGAGCGGGACCATTATTGAAATGGTATTTGTCAAAGATTAGATCTAATGGAAGACACATATGCGATCCAGGGTTGCCAAAAGTTCATGAACCCATCCATGTCCTGTCTCAGTGCGAATGTCAACTTTTCCATCGAGTAAATGTCTTGAATCACGTTAATCCAATCTTCAGGTGTAGGACAGTCCTTCAGCATCCATTTTTTAGTTAGGGCTTTTTTACTTGCCAATATTAAAACATTGAATAAGTATTTATCTCCTCGTCTTTCCAGTGAGTCCGGTAGTAAACCCAAATACAAAGTTACAAAAGAAAAGGGAACTGTTATTTTGAATATTTTCCCCAATATTGTCTGTACATTGGTCCAGTATTGGTGGATAACTGGGCATGACCAAAACACATGAAAATGATTTGCAGTCTTTTCACCACACAAGCGCCAACAGTTCAACCCCTTATGGGTAAATTTGTTTTGTGCAGGTGTTCTGAAAAATCTTACCAAATTTTTCCATCCAAATTCTCTCCACTGCAGGGATGAGGTACTTTTCCATTGCTGTTTATTTAGCTTTTCCCATATTTCCAATTGTAAAGTGAAATTCCCCTCTTTTTCCCATCTCTCTTTTATATATGATGTGTTGTCTCCTTTTAAGTCTTGAAGACCTTGGTATATTTTAGAAATGTATCTGATCCCTGGGATCCCTTTATATGCCATTAAGAAGACCTTCAGAACACCTGACTGGGCCCTTTCCAAATCCTCCTTTTTAAGTATATTGTTTATGTGGTGTCTAAGCTGAAAGAACCTGTAAAGATCTTGATTTATTAGACCTTGTTTTTTCAAATCTTCAAAACTTCTTAAAGTTTGCCCCTTAAAAAAATCGTAATATTTTATCAGCCCTTTCTCTTTCCACTCTTTAAATCTAGTGTCTGTTTTATTGGGGGTGAAGTCTTGATCATAGGCAATCCATTGCAGAAGTCGATAGGGCTCTTTTAACTTGATTCTCTCTGACTATCTTAAACCAAATTTTTAGCGGGGTCTCTATCCACGGGTTAGTGTTATTCAAGAGTTGAGGTAAGGCATTATTCCCTATTATCGCCTGTAGGGGGATGTCACTTGTTATTTGGCATTCGAGCTCCTTCCATTGTGCAGTGTAGACTGGGTTACATATCTCCATTAAAGTTTTAATTTGTGCGGCTTTAAAATAGTCCCTGATATTTGGCAGCGTGAGCCCACCTTTGTCTTTGTTTAGCTGTAAGGTTCTATATCTGATTCTAGGTCTCTTGCCCTGCCATATGAATCTTGAGATCCTTCTGTCCAGCTCCTGCCATGTTTTTTTGGGAGGTTCTACCGGTATTGTTTGGAAAAGGTATAGAAGACGTGGAAGTATATTCATTTTGACTGCTTCAATTCTTTGTGCAGTATCTAAGAATGGTATCATATTCCATCTTGCTAGGTCAGATTTTATTTTTGTCACCAGTGGATCATAGTTTAGTGTTATAATTTTGTTGAGTTGTTTCGGGATACTGACCCCCAGATATTTCATAGATTCCAACTCCCAGTTAGTTTTGAGTTCACTTAGTGAATAATGATTTGGGTCATAGTTGAATGTTAAAACTTGGGTTTTATGCATGTTTAATTTGTACCCCGATAAATCTCCATAGTCTGAAAAAACTGAGATTAGTTCTGGTAAAGAAGTGTCCGGCTGCCCTAGGTATATTAAAATGTCATCAGCAAAGAGTGCTATTTTATGTTCCTTCTGACCAAGTGTAATACCTTGAATTTCTTGATTTTGTCTTATCCATTGGCTCAGAGGTTCTATGAAGATTGCAAAGAGCAGTGGAGACAGGGGGCAGCCCAGACGACATCCTCTTTCCAGCTCAAAAGATGATGATAAATTACCGTTAATCCTTATTTTAGCTGTTGGTTTTTTATATAATGCCTGTTTAGTTCTAATGAAGTTGTTATGAAAATTGAAACTGGATAAGATTCTATATGGGAAAAACCAGTCAACCGAATCGAATGCTTTTTCAGCGTCTAATCCCAATATGACTGCATTTAAGTTATATTTTTTTATATGATGAATTATGTGTAAAGTGCGTCTAATGTTGTCTTGTGTCTGTCTTTGTCTTATGAAACCTGTTTGGTCTAAGTGAATTAAGTCTGTCAGTATGTTTTCTAACCTTTTGGCAAGGATAATGGTAAAAAGCTTATTGTCCTGATTTAGTACACTGATTGGTCTGTAGTTGGAGCATTCTAGTTTATCCTTTTCAGGTTTAGGTATAACTGCAATGACCCCTTCTCTCCAGGAGGGGGGGATTTCCCCTGTGTGGAGGACATAGTTAAATGTTTTCAGGAGGAGAGGAGATAGTTGCTGTTTAAAGGTTTTGTACCATTCTGCTGTATAGCCATCTGCTCCTGGGGATTTGTTAGCTTTAAGTTTCATAATTGCTTTTTCCAATTCTTTAGGTTGTATTTCTGACAGTAGTGTTTTATTTTGTGATTCCGTAAGTTGTGGAAGGTTTAATGTGTTTAGGAATGTCTCAGATGCGTTTTTATGTTTTTTGTGGGAGTAAAAGTTCTTATAGTAATTCTCGAAGCTTTTAAGAATATCCTGAATTCTGAATTTTATTTCCTTTGATACTGGGTCTCTGATTTTGTAGATTGCTCTTTCTGTTTGTTGTTTCCTCAATTTATAGGCTAGTAATTTTGCCGATTTACTGCCTGCTTCATAGTGTTTTTGTTTCAGAAATGTAAGTTTCTTCTGGATTTCTATTGTGTAGATCTCATTTATTTGATTTTTAATTTCTTTAATCTTGAGCGAGCCATTAGAATGAGTGTTGTCTTTGTGTTCTTTTTCTAGGTTCTTGAGTTCTGACTCTAGTGTGATTAGTTTTTCTTGTCTCAGTTTCTTTTGGGTTGCCAGTTTTGCAATAATTTTCCCCCTTATTACAGCTTTGCATGCATCCCACAGTATTAAAGGGGATACTTCTCCATTATCGTTTTCTTCCAAATATCTGAGAATATCTGATTCCAATTCATCTTTCAGTGGTCCTTTCAGGACATTTGAATTCAACCTCCAGGAAAATGTATTATTTGTGTATTTTTGGATGTTTAAGTCCATATAGATCGGACTGTGGTCAGAGAGATCCATCAGTCCTATTTTACATGTTTTTACTCTTCCAATGTCTCTATTAAACATAAAAAAGTAATCAATCCTTGAGTAAGATGAATGTGGCGTTGAATAAAAAGTATAATCTTTTACATTGGGGTTGAATTCCCTCCATACGTCACAGATTCCCATTTCTTTTAATAGCATCCGAGTTTTCCTACTTTGAGTGTTATTTTGATGTGAAGAATTACCTGTTGCATCCCAGTATGGATTCAGTCTTAGATTGAAGTCTCCACCACATATCACTAAACCTTGGGCTTTAGTTATCATTAGGTCGAATACATTTTTATAAAATTTCCATTTAGCCCCTGGTGGTGCATATACATTCAGCAGGGTGATATCTTCTCCCTCTAGCCGCCCAATTACCAAACTGTACCTCCCTTCTTTATCTTTGTGTTCTGATTTTTTTTTCAAATGTAATTTTAGTTGATATCAATGTCGCTACTCCCCTCCTCCTCCCTGACTTATATGAAGATGAAGAGATCATTTTAAACCTTTGTCTATTGAGTTTAGTGTGTTCCACGTCTGTTAGGTGGGTTTCTTGTAAAAATATTATTTCTGCTTTGTCTTTTTTCATTTTGCGTAGAATCTTGGATCTTTTAACTGGATTCAGGATCCCTTTTACATTATATGAGACTATTTTGGTTACACCGTTTCTCCATTGTATTTTCTTATTTAGTATAACAGTGTGGTGGTCCTCTTTTTTGCTACTCAGAAACTGAAAGAACATTAAGAACATAAAAAACATTAAGAACATAGTGTACGAAACTTTAAAACAAAAAACTGTCAAAAAAACTTCCTGAGCTGGGGTCTCTTTAAAGACTCTGTAAGAGCCCTGATGGAGTGTAGGCTCTGAGGGAAATTCCTCAAACTCTGTTACGTGTTGAGGGCCCTCTCTTACCCCTGTAAGGTGTCCCATGTTTTTAACGTGAATTTCAGATCCCAATCCGAATTTGTAATGATTTTTTTTTTTTTTTTTTATGCCTATACCCTATGAGATTGTGTGCACCCTCCCACCCCCATCACAGCAAACATTCACTCTAATACAGTATTTGTTAGTGTGGGGAGAACATGTGGGTCATTGTTACATTTCTATTTTAACAAGATTTCTTTTTTCCTTTAAATTAAGAAGACATTTGTTTCTAACGCTATAACTGCTTCATGAAAGGTTTTACCACATGCTGATTCTGCATCTCGTTTAATGTTTGTTACCTTGTAGGAGGGGGGATGGAAGTGCAGAATGACTGAAAAGAAAAAAAACAAAAAGGTCGCTATTCCTTCCTGGAACTGGAAAGCTTATCTTTGTAGCTCTGGGGCTGGGTTTCCCGCTGCTGGCCCGTGGATTTTGAAGGTCTCTGAGTGGACCACGTTTGAGCCCTGATCCTCTCGCTCAGGTCCGCTGCGGGTTTAAACACCGATACCGGGAGCCCTCTTCTCGCCATGTCAATTGTTGCTTCTTCCGCCGAATTATAGAGACATGACTCTTCACCGTAAAAGACCCTTAACTTCGCAGGAAATGGCGTCTGAAAGCGTAGATTCTGTTCCCGTAGAACCTTTTTGGCGTCGTTATATTCCTGTCGCTTTTTAAGAACCTCCGGGGCGTAATCATGCTCCACGAAGACTTTTCTCTCTTGATGCATAAATCCTTTTTTCTGCCAAGCCCACCTTACAACCTCTTGTTTCATTTTGAAATTGGAGAATCTTACCACCACCGAACGTGGGGGCGCTTCTGCCTCTGGCTTTGCGGCTAATGTACGATGGGCCTTTTCTATCTTCAAATCGGTGGTTTGTGGAATATCCAACTTCTCTCTCAATAAGGATTCCACACATTCCGCCATTGTGTTGAAACTATCTTCAGCTTCTTCTTTCAGACCGTGAATTCTGATGTTGTCTCGTCTCTGTCTTCCTTCTTGGTCGGTTAGCTTAGCCTCCAGCCTTGATTGTTTTTTGTGTAAATCCAGCATAGAATCTTCAAGCACTTTTATTCTTTCTTCAGCTTCCAAGATTCGGTTTTCGGCCTGGTCCATTCTGCTGTTCGTCCTTTTTAATTCCTCTCTGAATTCATGAAATTCGGCCCGAAATCGTCGTAGTTCATCAAATAGCAATTTCAAGCTAACCTTCTTGTTAGCTAGGTTCAGCTCCTCGTCTTCTGAACGGAGGTCCTCCGGTTCAGATTCTGCGGCCGCTGCGCGTCCTGGCCTGGGGAATGTCAGTTTCTTCTGTTTTTGGTTAGGCATGGTGTTTTTGTCTTTTGATTTTTATTCTTCCAAAAATCCGTTAAGTCTGATTTTGAAGATGTTTTCCTTGGATTGGGTCTGGAAGCTTCAGCGTTAAGTTGCTATCACCATGGCGTCCAGACCGGAAGTCCCGTGCTTTTTTTTTTAAAACATATTTGGATATATGGATATTTAATATCAATGTTAAAACTACTGGGAGATTCATGTAATACAATTTAACAATTAAAAATGAATTAAAGACTTTTGTCAAATTTTCTGAAGAGGAAAACAGCAGCCTTGTGTGTAGCAGCATGGAATGTACGCACTCTGTTGGACAGAGCAACATCACAGCATCAAGACAGACCGTGCTTGCGGCCCTGGAAATGAACAGGTACAATGTAGACATAGCTGCACTTAATGAAACAAGATTGCCTGGATATGACAGCTTGGAAGACAATGGGTACATCTTCTTTTGGAGTGGGAAATCAACTCAAGAAAGGAGAGATGTAGGAGTGGGCTTTGCAGTTAGAAAGGCGATAGCAGCAACATTTGATAAGGAACCGGTGCCAATCAACAACAGGATAATAACTATGAGACTCCCACTACAGTGGAAGATGTATGCCACACTCATCAGTGTATATGCCCCAACAATGAACAACACAGAGGAGACGAAGGAAGAGTTCTACAGTGATCGACATGAGACTATCAGGCGTGTACCGACTGATGACAGGCTGACACTCGTTGGAGATTTTAATGCCAGAGTTGGTTCAGACACTGAGAAATGGAAAGGAGTGCTAGGCAGTCATGGAGTAGGCAGGTGCAATGCTAATGGAGAACTTCTATTTGCACTATGCTCAGAGTACAACTTTGTGATAACCAACACTCTATTTAAGCACAAGAACACACACAAGAAGACATGGATGGACCCAAGATCCAAGCACTGGCACTTGTTAGACTACATCATGGTAAGGCAGAGAGACATAAGGGATGTATTGGACACCAGAGCAATGAGAGGTGCGGACTGTGGTACTAATCATGTTATGCTGAGATCTAGATTAAGCATTTGCAGACGAAAACAGCACTGCAGGACAGGTGCAAAGCCACCATGGAAGCTGAACACTAGTGCACTGAAAGGCCAAAAGAAACAGGAAGAACTTACACAGGAAATGGATGAAAACTTGAAAGAATGGGACAGCAACAACTCAGAGAATGACATAGAAGAGAAATGGGCAACACTGAAGGATACAGTGTATCAGACTGCCAGTGATGTTTTAGGCCACCCTGAGAGGAACCATCAAGATTGGTTTGATGAGCATGATGAACATCGGAAGAAACTACTAGAAGCGAGGAATACAGCTAGGCAGGAAAATCAACAGTGTAACACAAGGTCGAAGAAGAAGAAATACTCAAAGGCTCAGAGTGAGCTACAGAAGTACACCAGAGAGATGAAATCCAACTGGCGGGATGAAAAAGTGGAGGAACTTCAAACTGCAGCAGACAGGAAGGACATGAAAACATTCTTCACAGGTTTGAGAGAAATCTATGGCCCTAAACCAAGAGGATTGATCCAACTAAAGGCTATGGATGGTGAAACGGTTTTGCAGGAGAAAGACAAGATCCTGGACAGATTTGCAGACCACTTAGACCAATTACTAAACAACCCTGGAGATCTCACTGAAGAGGCTAACAAAGCTCTAGTGCAGCAACCAGCTGTATCAAGTCTGGATGAACCACCAAATCTTGATGAACTAATGGCAGCTATCAGGACAACATAGGATGGTAAAGGTCCAGGAAGGGATGGAATTCCAGCAGAAGTGTGGAAATTTGGTGGTGTTCAGCTGACCAACTGCCTGCACAAACTCATCCAAGAGATATGGGATGCCCAGAAAGTACCTCAAGACTGAAGGGATGCAAGTATTGTGCCTTTGTTCAAGAAAGGTGACAGGAAAGATTGTGGAAATTACCGAGGTATATCACTGCTAGCCACTGTTGGTAAGATTCTCTCACGTGTACTACTGAACAGACTCAATGAACAGATCTCACAGAATGTACTACCAGAAGCCTAGTGCGGCTTTAGAAGTGGAAGAAGCACAATGGACATGATTTTCTGCTTGAAACAGGTTCAAGAAAAGTGTATCGAACAGAACGTGCCGCTTTATGCCATCTTCATAGACTTCAGTAAAGCCTTCGATACTGTTTCGCGACAAGGACTTTGGCAGGTACTCAAGAAATATGGCTGTACAGAGAAGTTTGTCAGCCTGATTGAGGCACTCCATACAGGTATGCAAGCAAATGTTGCAATGAGTGGTTCAGTATCTAAAGACTTTTCAGTAAGCAACGGGGTGAAACAAGGGTGTGTGCTGGTGCCTACACTCTTCTTGCTATATCTGGCAGCCATGCTTGAGGTGGCCTTCAAAGACACTTCAGAAGGAGTATACATTCAAACAACGAAAGAGGCAGACTTGTTCAATGTGGCACAGTTTAAAGCCAAGCTTAAGACATCGATAAAGGTAATAAGAGAAATGCTCTTTGCCAACGACAGTACTCTAGTTGCACACAGTGCGGAAGATATGCAATCTTTAGTGGAGTAATTTGCAAGAGCAGCTAGCCAATTCAGCCTCAAAATCAACATCAAGAAGACAGAGTACCTTTATCAACCACCAAAGTTCCAGTTATCAACATCACTACCAGAAGAAATCAGCACTGGTACAGAGCCATTAGTCAAGTGCAAGACTTTCAAGTATCTAGGGAGTACTGTTTCAGAGAATGCTAGGCTGGAGGATGAACTATCTCTCAGAATGGGAAGAGCGTGTGCTGTGTTTGGAAACTTGAGGGAGAGACTGTGGAACAATCAACATGTGTCTATCCGTGTGAAATGCAAAGTGTACAGAGTGACAGTACTGGGTACGCCATTGTATGGTGCTGAAACTTGGACTGTCTACAGAGTGCAGGTAAAGAAACTCCACGCGTACATGATGAGACACCTTCAAGCCATAATGAACATCTCATGGAAAGACAAGATAACCAACATAGAAGTGTTGAAACGAGCTGGTCAACCATCAATAGAGGACATGCTAATACAGATGAACCTGAGATGGCTTGGACATGTTGAGAGGATGGACCACTAGCGTCTCCCTCGGCAGTTACTCTACTCACAGTTACGCAAGGGCAAACGCAGTCAGGGTAGACCAAGGCTCAGATTTAAAGACACTGTAAAAAGAAACTTGAAGAAGTTGGATATTGACAAGAGTTCCTGGCAGCGGAAGGCTAAGGACAGAGATGCGTGGAGGAATCCGATCAGACCTAAATGAAACAGTCATTGTCGCCCACAACAGACTGCTATGATGGATGTTTAATATCAATGTTAAAAATACTGGGAGATTCATGTAATACAATTTAACAATTAAAAATGAATTAAAGACTTTTGTCAAATTTTCTGTAAAATGTAATTATAAACAAATAGTGAGGAATAAATTAGGACACCCCCACATTCATTCCCACTTAAAATGGCTAAGATAAATGTTAAAAAAATGCAAATAAAAACAAAAACAAGGTTAAACATAGATATGTGGACATTTCTTAATAAAGAACTGAATATTTAATGGGTGTCCTAATTTTTTCACATGACTGTATCTTGTTTACCACATAATGAATATAGACTATAGCAGTGATTCTCAACTGGTGGGTCGTGACCCACCAGTTGTGGGTCGCGGACCTGTTTTCAGTGGGTCGCGGGCCTTTGCCTGGGCAAATAAAATATCAAGAAATAAATCAACATAGTGTCATCAATTCACACTCCTTAACAGTAGATGGCAGTAGGTGGCGGGCAACACCATATTTCGCACCATAGAAGGAGACTCGCAACATTTGTTTGTATATGCTAATTGAGCATGGCGAAACACAGATATGACACGGACTATATGAGATATGGATTTTTTTATATTGAGGACAAAGGAGTACAGAAACCTCAGTGTGTTTTGTGCAGCGAGGTGTTGGCATGTGAAAGCATGAAGCCATCAAAACTGAAGCGGCATTTAGAAACAAAACACCATTCTCACAAAGATAAACCTGTTGAGTTCTTCTAAAGACGACTTCAAACCCTGAGGACATCACAAACGTGTCTCAGTTCTTTGTGCTCAAAGCAAGAACAGGCACTCTGCACATTGTTCCTCGTGGCACATCGTATAGCAAAGTTAAAGAAGCCCCACACCATTGCAGAGGACCTCATCTTACCTGCAGCCGTTGACATGGTCAGAGAGATGCTGGCTCAATCCGCGGCGGATAAACTAAAATCTATATCACTGTCAGATGACACTATAAGTAGGCGAATTAAAGACATGTCGGATGACATCCAGCAACAGACCACAACTCGCATTAAGGCAAGTGGTCATTTTGCCTTACAAACGGACGAATCAACAGATATAACAAATAAAGCAGTTTTACTCGTTTACGTGAGACATGTGTGGGACGGGGACTTACAGGAACAATTTCTCTGCACAAGAGAGCTCCCAACTACTACGACTGCAGAGGACATTTTCAGCTCTGTGGACTTATATTTGAGTTCAGTGGGCCTAAGCTGGGACATGTGCGTCGGTGTCACAACTGATGGCGCTGCTTCCATGACAGGAAAAAACTCGGGGGTCGTGAGGAGAATACTTGAGAAAGCTCCGAATGCAACTTGGAACCATTGTTTTTTGCATCGGGAGGCCCTGGCAGCAAAGAATATGGTACCCATGCTTCATGGAACATTAAATGAAGTCGTCCAAGTGGTAAACTACATTAAACAGAGTGCAAAGAACACATGATGTTTTCAAATGCTGTGCCAAGACCTTGGTAGTGAGCATGTACAGGTGTTGTATCATGCCGAGGTACGCTGGCTTTCGAGAGGGAAGGTACTGTCCCGTTTTTATGAACTATGAGCTGAAATCGCAGCCTTTCTTGCTCAGAACAACTCGCCTCTTGCAGACCTGTTCAGTAACAGTGTGTGGCTCGCACATGTTGCTTACCTTGCTGATGTGTTTGAACAGTTAAACAAGTTAAATGTGTCTGTGCAGGGCAGGGGGCACAATGTTTTTGAACAATATGATAAATTGGATGCTTTCAAAAAAAAGATCTCCTTGTGGGCAAGTCATGTTTCTAAAAATCAACTCGACTTGTTCCCCAACGCCTGTTATGAGGGACAGCAACTGAACACGGCAGAAAATATTGTACTGAAGAAAACCATCACGACACATCTGAATAAACTTCTGGAGCGGTTTAATGAGTACTTTCCCGAGAAAGAAAAGGATGACGACTGGATACGCGATCCCTTTGGAATCGACATGGAAAGCGTTACGTTGCCAAGCAACGAAGAGAGTCAGCTGGTGGAGCTATCATGTGACCGCACGCTGAACAAGAGGTTCACGGAGGTAAGCCTCTCGCAGTTCTGGTGCAGCACTGTGATGAGCAAGTATCCTTCTCTTGCCATTCGAGCAGTAAAAACCCTCCTACCTTTCAGCACTACCTATCTCTGTGAGTGTGGCTTCTCAGCTCTGGTTCAGTTGAAGACAAAACAGAGAAACAGACTGGACATTGAGCATGACCTCAGAGTCGCTTTGTCTAATATAACTCCAGACATTGAGACTCTTGTCAAGAGCAAAAAACATCCCCAATTCTCCCATTAATTCCTCCAGACTCTACCTCTTCTACCTCAGGTTCAAAATGCACAATCTTTACATTCAATAAATTTGAGAATTTGAAAATCTTTGATTTGGGTCACGGCTTGTCATTGAGGGGTGATGGTGGGTCCCAAAGCCAGACCAGTTGAGAACCACTGGACTATAGGACACAAAGCGTGCATTTCCCTGGAGGTTTTATTATAGTGTTGTTGTTAGTGACAATGTTGTTTTCCCTGTGTGTGAGAGATTATGTGTCTGTATCATCCTGAGTGAGATGAGTGTCTGTGTGAATGACCTGCTCTCCGTTCTGTGTAATGACTCAGTGAAGAATAAATGCCTATATGTCACAAATCCTCTCTCATTATTTGTGTGAACGCTTGAAACTTCACACTGGTGTCAGAAGCGGGATTACTGAAAGGTGGAAGCAAGGATCAAGGCAGAGATTCGACAACTAGAGCAGCTGATCACCCGGATGGAGATGGACAGCAGAGCAGACATACCAGCCCCCAGAGCTACTCGCCATGACAAATGGGGAAGCAGACCAGACAGAGCAAGCGTGCCCCGTTTTCTGCCTTTTTCAAGGCAGGACGAGGAACGCCAATGGGGGAACTATAAGCCAGCGATTCCACTGCGATCAAGGGCAGTGATCAACAGGGAGGCGACCCGGCAACCGGCCAAGTTTCCCCGCTTTGGTGGCGAAACCCTGCTGGATGACTATCTAGTACAGGTTGAACTGGCCGCTGCGCTGAATGGCTGGACACCTGAAGAGACAGCTGTGCAGGTCGCACTGGCTCTGGAGGGCGGAGCTCTCTGCACGCTGTCTGATCTCCAGCCTAAGGAACGTCACAGCTGGTCAGCGCTACAAAGAGTGCTCCAGAGGCAGTTCGGGAGAGTGACCCACGCTGATCACACCTGGAAACAGCTGGCCAGCCACTGTCGAGGCAGCTGAGAGAGCCTGGGAGTCGACAGAGCAGATGTACGGCTGCTGACACAGCATGGTTACCCGGATTTCGAGCTGGAGGCGATGGAGAAGCTTACTCTACAGAATTTCATCTGAGGGCTCCATCCGGCCTGGCTCCAAGAACACGTCCAGATTCACGCCGCAAGCAGTTGGGAGACGGCCATGACAGAAGCGGAGCGGGTGGGGTTGATGATAGATTAATTCAGTTCAATTCTATTCAGTTCAGTTCAATTCAATTCAATTTCAATTCAATTCAATTCAACTTTATTTATATAGCACCATTTCACAACAACAGTCATAGCACTTTCAACTGTAGGGGAAACCCCCACAATTGCACAAAGACCCCAACAATCAGACTATCCCCTGTGAGCAAGCACTTGGCAACGGTGGAGAGGAAAAACTCCCTTTTAGCAGGAAGAAGCCTCCAGCAGAACCAGGCTATGCAGCTGATGTGTCATCACCAAGGCAGAGATCTTTCCAGGCCACAGCTGAGAGCGAGGATGAGGAGGAACTGCACAAGGCCACAGCTGCACGGCCAGCGGGAGTACAAATACAGAGGCACAAGGAGGGATGCTTCCGCTGTGGGTAACCAGGACACATCACGTGTTATTGCCCTGCACCCACCCCGCAACAACCAGCATTGTCACCAGCTTTAATCCTAGAATGAGGTGGCACAGACGGGGATCTGCCGCCTCCCACAGACGTTTTCTCCAATGGACGGTTGGGCCGAATTGGACACTCATCAGGGCTGTATCTGCAGTGCAGCCTGGAGAGCACACCAATTGGGGCCCTGATCGATACCGGTTCCACCATCTCCCTGGTCCGACCCAGGGTGCTGCCCGGTACAGATGGTCTCGAACTGCAAGGGTGGGAACCCACCAGGTGCTGTGTCACCATAGCCACTGGTGAGCATGCCAGACTGGGAGGGCAACAAGTCCTTGTGGTGGGAGTGGCTGGTCAGAACACAAACCACCTGTTCTGGCTGGCTGACATCCAAGACCCCTGCATCACTTGACTAGATCTGCTCACAGCATGGGACACCAAGATCGACACCGCCGACTCTTCTGTCCTTCTGGGGGCTCAGACCATCACACTCTGTGGCACTGTGACAAAAGCCAGATAAGGAACCAGGGGGCCAGTGCAATCAATTCAATTCAATTCAATTCAATTCAACTTTATTTATATAGCGCCATTTCACAACAACAGTCATCTCATAGCACTATCAACTGTAGGGGGGACCCCCACAGTTGCAGAAAGACCCCAGCAATCAGACGATCCCCTGTGAGCAAGCACTTGGTGACGATGGAGAGGAAAAACTCCCTTTTAACAGGAAGAAACCTCCAGCAGAACCAGGCTCAGGGAGGGGCAGTCATCTGCTGCGACTGGCTGGGGGGTGAGGGGATAGAGAAGAAGAAAAGAACAGACATGTAGAGAGCAAACAGCACGATGGGGACTCAATCTATGGGAGAGAACAAACAAATGTTAATGACCAGCAAAAAAAAAAAAAAATTCATAGAGAGTGAGGAAAGGAGTGAGGCCCAGTGCATTACTGGAGGTCCCCCGGCTGACTAAACCTATTAGCAGCATAACTAAGGGAGGGCTCAGAAACACATGATCCCTCTCTAATTGTAGGCTATATCAAAAAGGTAGGTTTTAGCCCTATTCTTAAAAACAGAGATCGAGTCTGACTCCCGAATCCAGATTGGCAGCTGATTCCACAGGAGAGGAGCTTGATAACTGAAGGCTCTGCCTCCCATTGTACTTTTGGAGATTCTAGGTATTACAAGTAATCCTGCATTTTGGGAGCGTAGTGCTCTGTTAGGATGATACGGTAGTATCAGATCTTTTAAATAAAAAGGAGCCTGATTGTTTAGAGCTTTGTAAGTAAGAAGAAGGATTTTAAACTTAATTCTAAACTCTATGGGAAGCCAGTGAAGGGAGGCCAGAACCGGAGAGATATGATCTCTCTTTCTAGTACCTGTTAAAACTCTTGCTGCAGCATTTTGGATCAGCTGAAGACTTTTTAAAGATGTTTTAGGACAGCCTGATAATAAAGAATTACAATAATCTAATCTCGAGCTAACAAAAGCGTGGATCAGCTTCTCAGCATCACTCTGAGACAAGATGCTCCTAATCTTGGCAATATTACGCAAATGATAGAAGGCAGTCTTAGAAACAAATTTAATATGTGAATTGAAGGACAAATCCTGATCAAAAATAACTCCAAGGTTCCTCACAGAGCTATTAAGAGAAAGAGTAACTGCATCCAAACTGAAAGTTTGATTTGGAAAGGAATTTCTAAGGTTTTTTTGGACCAACAAGAATGACTTCAGTCTTATCTGAATTTAATAGCAGGAAATTACAAGTCATCCAAGCTTTGATTTCCTTAAGACAGGCTTCTAACTTGGCTAATTGATTAGTATCATCTGGCTTCATTGACAGGTATAATTGTGTCATCTGCATAACAATGAAAATGTATACAGTGCTTTCTAATAATGTTGCCTAACGGAAGCATATATAAACTAAAAAGAGTAGGGCCTAGCACAGATCCCTGTGGAACTCCATGACTAAGCTTTGAGCTGAAAGAAAACTCATCATTTACATGAACAAACTGGAACCTATCAGATAAATAAGATCTAAACCACTGCAACGAAGTTCCATTAAGTCCAACATAGTGTTCTAATCTATCAAGTAGAATATTATGATCAATAGTATCAAAAGCTGCACTAAGATCTAAAAGGACAAGTACAGAAACTAGTCCATTATCAGATGCAATGAGGAGGTCGTTAGTGACCTTCACTAAGGCTGTTTCAGTACTATGATGGATTCTAAACCCAGACTGAAACTCTTCAAGTAAACCATTTCCCTGCAGGTGGTCAAATAATTGCGTAGCAACAACTCTTTCTAAGATTTTTGAAATGAAAGAGAGATTAGAGATTGGTCTAATTAGCTAAAGCTAATTAGTTAGCTAAAGCTCCTGGATCTAGCGTTGGCTTTTTGGGTCAAAGGGCTGGTGCCATCAGCGCAGGCCGAGGATCAAGATCCAGCGGTCTCATGGGCTCTCCAGACCGCTATGGCCCAGGATAGCGCAGCGGATCACAGCTCTTCTTCAGATCATCGGGCAGCTCTCCCCAGCGATGACATCACAGAGGCCCTCGATGTGCAGCAGCTTTAGATCGAGTTGGATAGAGATCCTGTCATCTCCCGGATCCGGCAGTGGCTGGACATGGACCAGCGGCCCGCCCAGAAGGCTGTGTCTGCCCTGGATCCAGAGACCAAGGTCCTGCATTCCCAGTGGTCCAACCTCTGCTGTCATAAGGGTATTGTATAGCGGCAGTGGCAGTCTCCAGCTGGGCAGCGTCATGTCTGGCAGCTGCTAGTCCCCTGATGGCTCTGCCCCAAGGTGCTCCAATTGGTCCACAGGTCGGTGACTGCAGGCCACTTCAGGGTGAAGAAGACTCTGCAGCGTCTTCGGACCTGGTTCTACTGGCCGAGGTGTCGTCGGGATGTGACGCTCCATGTCCACCGCTGTGACACCTGTACGGCTCAGAAAGGTCCAACTCAGCAATCCCACGCCCCCTTGAGGTGGATGGCAAACTGAGGTGGATGGCAAACTGAGGTTGGATTATTTGTTTTGCTTGAGAGAACGTCTGCACACAGTACATAAACTGGCTCAAGATACTCTGGTGGTGGCGGGGAGTCAACAGCATACGACTCCTGCTGCCAGGGGAGGGACTTTGCACCCGGAGATCAAGTCTGGGTTTTCTGCCTGGAGCGGAAAACTGGACTGTCACCAGAGCTGGCGAGCCACTGGTCGGGACTGTGCGTGGTCCTACACAGACTGTTGGATGTAGTGTACAGAGTGAGGTTGCAGAAGAGGAACTGGGTGGTGGTGCTTCACCGCGACCGCCTCACCCTATACCAACCAGCTGCCTGCGGGTGACCAAGCCAGAGGCTCCATCCCAACTGGGGACCCCGGCTGAGGTTCGGGTGGACTGTAACAGGCCCGTGCCTGCTAGTCTCTGACAACGGCAGTGGGCCAATCGCCTGGACGGATTCGTATTGGACTTCTGAGTTGGACTTATTATTCTGGGGACAGAAACCAGTCCAGGGGAAGACAGTGTAACGTTGGGGCTGAGATAAGGGGCAGTTATTCTCCTGGCATGCTTTGCGCCACAGGAGATTCAAAGACTGTTATTATTCTTGTGTTCTAAGCGTTACTGTTGTGCCATTATAACTGTGTTATAAGACCCGTTGTGATTGTGTTGTTTTCCCTGTGTGTAAGAGATTATGTGTCTGTGTCACCCTGAGTGAGGTGAGTGTCTGTGTGAATGACCTCCCATCCATTCTGTGTATTGAGTCAGTGAAGAATAAATACCTATACATCACAAATCCTCTCTCATTATTTATGTGAACCCTTGAAACGTCACAGTATTAATACGTTTGAATAAGAAGCATTATGAGGAAACATAAAAATGATGAAAAGTAGCATCTTCTAAATAAAACTTTCATCTCTAATTTATTAATTACAGAGGAACTCCGTGGCCTAGGACTTCTCCACCAGACCCCCACAACCCCAGTCTCGACTGCCATGTCTCATCCCAAATGGAGATGCTGTAGACGGTGTGAGCAGCAACAAAAGAGAGGTAAACACGGAGGTATCCGAACAAAGCTAACCACTAGCCCACACAGACTCCCGATCCCTTCCCCCATTCTGGCCAACGTACGCTCACTAGACAACAAAATAGACCACATACAGCTCCTGAGAACTACGCAACTTGATGCACAGAACTGCTGTGTTTTTATCTTTACGGAAACGTGGTTAAATGACAATACACCGGACTCTACCATTCAGTTAGCAGGGCTAACATGCTAACTAACATGCTAACATGCCGGGCTGGCAGACTGTTCAAGGAAAAAGGGAAAACACGAGGCGGTGGAGTCTGTATTTACATCAAAGACGTTTGGTGCCGTGATGCAACTGTTGTGCAGAAACACTGTTCTCTATTGGTGGAGTTGATGATCATCAAGTGCCGTCCCTTTTACATACTGAGAGAATTTTCATCTGTCATACTAGTCGCCGTGTATGCCCCGCCCACTGGCATCGGTGAGAGGAGCAATGTACTAAAAGAACTCAGGATATCAGGATATCAGTGAGACAGAAACAGCGCATCCAGACAGTTTCCTCATCACAGCAGGAGATTTCAACCATGCAGATTTAAAGATCCTCCTACGAAATCTACACCAACATGTAGGCTTTCCAACAAGAGGAGACAATTTGCTGGACCTGGTGTACACAACTCACAAGAAAGCACACAGAGCCTCCCCCCTTCCCCACCTGGGTCTCTGATCACATCACCATCTTGCTAAGGCCGGCATACAAACCCAGAGTGAAAACAATCAGACCAACAAAAAAACAGGTACGTGTGTGGCCAGAGGGGGCCTCTGATGCTCTGAAAGACTGCTTCAGCACTACAGACTGGGCCATTTTCAAGCACAGTACACTGAGGTTGTTGTAGCATACATAGCTAAATGCATTGATGATGTCACTCACTGCAAAACCATCACTGTTCATGTCAACCAAAAGCCATGGATGACAGCAGAGGTCCACAGGCTCCTGAGAGCTCGGGACGCAGCCTTCAGGCCTGGCGACACTGCAGGACTAACAACAGCTAGACCCAACCTGTCCCATGGCATCAAGGAGGCAAAGCGACAGTACAGCAAGAAAATATCCGACCACTTCAGCAAAACCAGAGATCCACATTCCCTCTGGCGTGGCATACAGACCCTCGCCAACTACAAACCTCCATCTCAGACCTGTGTGAGTGACATCACACTGCTTAACAACCTAAATAACTTCTTTGGCCCCTTTGAAGCACAAAACAGCACATCAGCACAGAAGACCACTCTTCCTCCAGACAAGCAGGCCATAAGTCTGGATCTGGCTAACGTGAAAAGGACCCTCTCCAGGATCAACCCACGCAAAGCAGCTGGTCCAGACAACATACCAGGTCGCAATCTGAAGGACTGCACAGAGGAGCTCAAGAATGTCCTGGCCAACATCTTCAACATCTCCCTGAGTCAAGCTGTTGTCCCCACGTTTCAAAACTGCTACCATAATACCGGTCCCAAAAAGCCCGTCCCATCCAGCTACAACGATTTCTGGCCCGTAATACTGACCCCCATCATAATGAAGTGCTTTGAGCAGCTGGTCATACAGAACATCAAGTCCATACTCACTCCCTCCCACGACCCATCTCAGTTTGCATACAGGTCAGACAGATCCACAGAAGATGCCATTGCTGCTGTTCTCCATCCAGCCCTTATCCACCTGGACTCAAAGAAGACTGGCATACCAACAGTAATACATTTGCTGCTGTATGTCTCTGCACTTTACTGCAACCATTTGCACAAATGCCATATCTGCTGCTGTCTGCATCTGTTATTGCGATACTGATCATGTGCAATCCTATCTGTCACTGTCTGCACCTACTGCACTGAACTTTCAACTACAAGTATTACTGCTCTACTTTTCTGTATATAGGATTGCTGGGTTTCATCGTTTATCTTTATTTGCACTATGAGATGTCTGGGTCTATCTTTTGCCGCCACTTGCACTACGGGTAGCATTACTGTACATAGACTGCTGTTGTTGTTTTTCCAGCCTTATTCCTTTTTCTTTTTTTATGTTGTGCACACCACTGAAGAGAGAGAGAAATGCCATTTCAATTCTTCTGTATGTCCTGCATGTATAGTAGTACTGACAAATAAAATCTTTGAATCTTTGAATCTTGAATCTTTAAAATATCAGGAACTAAAGCTGTGTGATCACTGTTGAAAGTAGGGGATGGATGATATTTTTCAGATTTAAACAATTTATGGATGTGCTGATAATTAAAAAAAAACTGCAAAAAATTATGGTCAGCTATTCAGAAATTTATTTTTCAGCACAAAACAATTTGTAATATATTTCTAACACTTTTATTTCATGAATGAAGCTATATATAGAGCTTGACAGTTTTTTCCACTGTTGTAGTAGGAATTCATTAATGCCACATAATATTCAGAGCTATGTACAGTATATAAAAAACTTCATAAGCAGCATAATCTTTATTTTAAAGGTCAAATTGCCGTTGGGTCCCTCAGCTGCTTCTATTTTAGTCTGAGACGGGCAAAACAGCTCTTCGGCTGGCATAGGTTGCAGACCCCTGCACTCAGCTAACACTCCAGTTAAGTGATCTCAATGAAATAAGATTATGAATTTACATTTCTGGTGAGAATAAGTTACTACCGTATAAACAAGAATATTTTTGATCAGCTTTAAAATTAGTGAAATCAAAAGTAACTCAAGGAGTAACTAAATGTACTTGAGTAAAAGTACAGTTTTTGTCAAAAATGTACTTAAGTAAGAGTGCAAAAGTATTCTGCAATAAAACAACTCACTTAAGTACAATTCTGTGAAAAAGTAACTTGAGTCCATGCACTTGAATAAATGTAACTAGTTACTATCCACCGCTGCAGGTAAGTGGTTTTAATTAAAAACAAATTAGCTGAATATTCCAGTAGAAACCTTTATATTGTTCACCCCCCCACCCCCCGAATCAGCTCTACTGTTGGAATTGCTGCTATTCATACACCACTGTAACCTGAGCCAGATCACAGGGCTGGCATGGAATTTCACTGCAAGCAGTGTGAGTGGTGTGTGCAACTGACTCCTGTGTGCTTATATTGTGTGTGTGTGTGTGTGTGTGTGTGTGTGTGTGTGTGTGTGTGTGTGTGTGTGTGTGTGTATGAGTTGGACACAATGCTGTACTTCTTTGATGGTCACCTCCAGGCGAAGGAGAACTAATACAATAGTGCGCTGCTCTCTGTTGCAGCTCAAGACTTAATACATGTTATTATAACCTGTCATGTTGTCATTTTCTCCACACTGCAGGGCCTTGTTCTCCCTGCTCCTTCTGTCATATTCCCACGTCACTGAAACCTTCATGGATACCTTATCTGGTGGTGCTGAGCATCACAGTTCCATCTTCATTTTTTGTCTTACACAATTTTCCCCCCTGTTTCTGTCTCTCTGTCTCTGTGGCAGGTCAGACAGTTTCTCACCAGAAAATTGCTTCATCATATCCTCCTCTACACTGAGGTCAGAGGCCTGGCTCAGCCTCAGGAGAAATTTGTGTATCTTGCCAAGAGTAATTTTTTATTACACTAGAGGCATAATATTTACCCCATTTGTCACTTTTTAAGACAGCATTGCCTGATTTAACTAGAAAAGCACTCGGAGAGCGCAGACCTCCACCAAGCGCCACAGTTCCCCCGGTGATCCGGATCACCACCAAAATGTACTCATCTGTAGGATACCCCATTTCTGACAATCTCTGAAAATTTCATGAAAATCCATCCATAACTTTTTGAGTTATCTTGCTAACAAACAAACAGACAGACAGACAGACAAACCAACGCTGATGAAAACATAACCTCCTTGGCGGAGGCAATAACATTCCTCGCACAAGTGAGACATGTTTTTGCAGCACAAGCCTGAACTGCAAAGAGTGACCCATAGAAATAAGTCGTAGTGTAAAGCAGAAGATGAGCCTAAATGCTCCTCGTGGTGGGTGCATCTGCAATGTTTGTTCCTCCAGTCTTTTTGATTTTCATCATTTCATCCTAACTAAGCTGTCAGCTACTTTAAATCCTCTCCACTTCCACCTCTCTCCCTCTAAAAGGCTCTATCAAAAACATACTTCACGCTCCAGTACACAGGGGCCCCCCACACTCGCACAAATGTGTTCAAAGCTGAGTCACTTGTTGCAGTGAAGCTGAAGACAGACAACTTATATAGTTACACAAGCATGCTCTTACAGGCTGAGCCCACACACTCCCACATGCACTTGTACATAAAAATGGCCCCCTAAGATAACAGGCAATGTACCCAAGGCTGTTTTACCAGCCCTGAATTAGCCATCATCATTTCTCCTGGAGAAAAACACGAGAGGTGCAACACTTGTGCAACTTCTTAAAATGTGACACACTTCCTGTTTTCAATAGTCAGATGCTCTATAGTTTTCCTGTTGGTGTTGTCCCATTTACTTCCTATTTTCAAAGGCAAGTCACCCAGATGTCATTCTGTGGACCTCTGTTTGCGGTTATACTTAGGTTTGTGAAAATTTGTGCCACAGTTCACAAGCTGCTCTGGGAGCTCAGTGATAGCTGTTATGTCTGGAAACAGGACAGTGGTGTCATATCCCGAGCGCTTTGTCCGCGCTCGGGTTATTCCTCATCCCTGTCAGGTTTTGACAGCTGGTGTCGTCACACGGGTTTCCCGGGCTCTGATTGGCCAGACGCTCGGGAGCTCTCAGCTGTCAGAACCTGGGCAGCTGTGCCGCGTTTCCAATCATGAGCAGCTGGCTTTAAATGTCAGTGCGAGTGAACTGGACGGCGCGGCTGTCTTGTCAGAAGTCCTATGACTTTCCCCTGTCTCCTTACCACATGCTCCCTGGGTTCCTCGACGTATCCCGCTGCATGTAAGTGATTTATTTGGAACTGTCTTCTCCCTCGCTGACGTTCCTTCCTAATTACGGCAGACGAGAGCTCCTCGTCACTGCCATAACTCTCTATTGTGAATTTATGTTGTGTTGTGTAACGAAGCCTGCGTGGCAAAGTTATGTTGTACACCTAAGTCCTGTGCTTTATAAATAAAAGAACTGAATTGCAATTTACAGAACTGAGGCGTCTTATGCTGGCTCGTGAGGGCCAGCCGTGACAGTAGACAGCCGCCAGAAGGAGACGCCGTTCTCAGTAAGTTGCGTTCTGGGAACTTTGTCCTTCCTGTCCAGGTACGCGGCGTTGGAAATATGCCATCTCAGCGGAGTCATTCTCGGGGTTCCCACGTCCTGCTGACCAAGGCGCTGGAGGAGGTAGATGAAATCCTCATTATCGCCTCCGACCTCGATGGGCATCCAGACACCTCCCTCGCCCCTCCTCTCCTCGGTTATCAGCCCGATGAACAGTGGTATTTAGACCAGGCTGAGGAGGTGCTTGACCGTCTGCCTTCCCGCTACAACGGTCACCCCGAGGTCGACGCGAGGAGACTCGACATCGCTGCCCAACGCCAGACAATTCTGATGTACGAAGAGGAGGAGGCTGCAAGGTGGAGTGATCTCTGGCTCCTGCTGCCTGAGGCGCTGGAGGAGGTGGATGACTTCATCAGCGCTTCCGCCAGCCTTGACGACTCATCCGAAGCGCACTACTACCTGGACTGCGCTGAGAGAACGCTCGACCGGTTGTCTTCCCGCTACACCGACCACTTGGACGTCCAAGCGAGGAGACAAGAGATCGCCGTCCACCGCGAGGCGCTCCAGGAGATCGAGGAGGAACGAGGCCAAAGGCGGAGTAACCGGAGCTCCCGCTGCCCGCTCTGGAATCCGGATCCTTCCCTCGATCCAGTCCTGGAGTTCGCACCATCCGGGGCCCGTCGTAGACGTCGACACCGTGGCCAGAGACGTTCTCAGCGTGACTCCCCTCCGGAATCCGCTCCGGTTCACTGGGCTGACCCCATTCATCCCACTGCTGTCTCTTCGGCATCTCACCTGGAGGAGACCCCAGCAGCCTTTCCCCCCGGGCCTGCTTTCCCCGCTGAGCTGTCAGCGCGTCACGCCCAGCCTGACTTGGCTGTTGCCCCCTCCGCTTCGACGCCTTCTCCAGCGACTGGGAGTTTGAGAAGTTTTGCTCCAGTGGACAGCGCGGCTACACCATCCCGAGTGGCCCCCTCCCCTCCAAGAGAGTCTCCGGCCACCACCCGGTGGGAGGAGGATGGAATGACGTTCCCAACGGCAGGTTCCACCGCTCCTCCGGGAGCCAGGCAAGTTCAAGTTCACTTTTTTCCATCTAATAGTGATTTGTTCTGTCTGACTCCTGGGGGTGAGGCTCGGGGTTTGCAGCCCCCCGAGCCTCAACTCCCTGCTGATATGTTAATTAAACCCGCTGCCTCTGTGTCTCCCCCTGCTGAGCACGCTTCGACCTCTGAGGAGCGTCACCAGACGGGGAGTGAGCCTGCGGCCCTCGGGCACAAGACCCCAGCCCCGCAGCCATTTTCTGGGCAGAGGAGGTCGGACGATTGGTTGGAGCCTGTGCCGACGACGGAGCGTCCCCGGGACTCCGCAGATGAACAGTCCGGTCCAGCGGGCCGAGAGCCCCTCACCTCCACGCCACATGAACAACTAGCGTGGACGATGACGTCGGGGGGTCCTCGAGCTGCAAGAGCCCCTCTTCCAGGGGCGGATGACGTCGCGACGGAGTGGGAACCGGACGACGACCTCCTCCCGTTTGAACCCGGAGCATCGAAGTCCTGGATGGCGGCAGAACCCGAGATCAGGCAAGTGCTCTATTTTCTATCCCTCCTCTTCTTTCTGGAGCATTATTGCCTGTCTCTCGGGGGGGCGAGCCGGGTGCAGCCGTCTGCTGCGCTCGAGCCTGTCTCGCCGGGCCCTGCCGCTGCCGGTGATCCTGATCCCGGTTCCTTTTGTCCCTCTGAGCCTCTCCCCAGGGTCACTGGAGGCGAACCTGCTCTTGGTGCCACCTTGGAGGGTCCGGCTCTCGGCATGGGGTCCACCAGGAGTGCTCCACCGGTTCAAGCGGAGCTTGACGTCATGGAGGTTCCGGCCCAATCGGGGTCCGACGCGGGTGCTGCTCTCGCCCGATCGGAGCTTGACGTCATGGGGGTTCCGGCCCAATCGGGGTCCGACGCGGGTGCTGCTCTCGCCCGATCGGAGCTTGACGTCATGGGGGTTCCGGCCCAATCGGGGTCCGACGCGGGTGCTGCTCTCGCTCGATCGGAGCTTGACGTCATGGGGGTTCCGGCCCAATCGGGGTCCGACACGGGTGCCGCTCTCGCTCAATCGGAGCTCGGCACCATGGTCGTTTTGACCCAGGTGGGTTCTGGAGACTGTGTAGCTGACACGCCGCTGAGCGCTTTCCAGGCCATGCCCCGTCCTCGCCGTGGCCCCTTTTTCCCCGCCTTTGAGACTGCGGGGGTAAATTCCGGCTGGCCCGGTTCGCCGACCTTCCCCCAGCCATTCTGTTGGCAGGCCGATACTGCCCGACCACCCGGTGACCGGCTCTTTCCTTTTGGCGTCCGGGTCCGGCCTCCTGACAAGCTGGATGGTTCTTTTGGCGCCCTGGTCCGCCCACCGGAGACATGGTTTCCCTCGGCCCGGGGTTTGGCTGGGCCGTTAGGGCACGTTCCGCTGCTTTTGCTGGCGGCCTGGATGCTGGGTGCTGGGAGGCCTCCTGAGCGGAGTTGTTTTACTCTATTCCCCAATGGGTTTTTTTTTTCCTCTCCTTCTCTTGCCCCACCACTGACTTGTGACTGAAATACCCCACTGGGGATTGGACTTCATGTTTAAGGTGACTGTTTTCCGTGGATGGACATATGTTCTCTTGCCATGGCTATCATGAGTATTGTATGTTTCTTTAGGGTGTGGTTGTTTATTTCCTATGTTACTCCCTTACTCGGGTCTAGATCCTTTTTTTTTTTTTGGCACCTGTGTTGTCTTTTGGTTTTGACGGTTTTCTGTACACATTAACTTGGAGAAGAAGGTATTATCTGTCCTTTTATTTCCTTGATCCTGCCTTGTGGTATTGACTAGTGTTCCTTGTACCCTCATCTTGGCTTTCTTTTTGTGGTTATGTGTGAGTGATGTCCATCTAGCGTTGACTTTTCTTTTTATTCATCTTTGTCCCCGTTTATGTACAGTTTCTGCCTTTTTTTTCTCTCTCCCTCCCTTCCCCGATGTTTTTGTCCCCTTGTTGTGAGTTGGCCCTGCTCTCCCTCCACCTGCTTCCCCCTCCACCTTCCCTGGGGTGGGGTGGGGGGGTCTGGATGTTGCGCGCGACCAGGAGTTCGCGTAGAGGGAGGGGCCCTGTCATATCCCGAGCGCTTTGTCCGCGCTCGGGTTATTCCTCATCCCTGTCAGGTTTTGACAGCTGGTGTCGTCACACGGGTTTCCCGGGCTCTGATTGGCCAGACGCTCGGGAGCTCTCAGCTGTCAGAACCTGGGCAGCTGTGCCGCGTTTCCAATCATGAGCAGCTGGCTTTAAATGTCAGTGCGAGTGAACTGGACGGCGCGGCTGTCTTGTCAGAAGTCCTATGACTTTCCCCTGTCTCCTTACTACATGCTCCCTGGGTTCCTCGACGTATCCCGCTGCATGTAAGTGATTTATTTGGAACTGTCTTCTCCCTCGCTGACGTTCCTTCCTAATTACGGCAGACGAGAGCTCCTCGTCACTGCCATAACTCTCTATTGTGAATTTATGTTGTGTTGTGTAACGAAGCCTGCGTGGCAAAGTTATGTTGTACACCTAAGTCCTGTGCTTTATAAATAAAAGAACTGAACTGCAATTTACTGAACTGAGGCGTCTTATGCTGGCTCGTGAGGGCCAGCCGTGACAAGTGGAGGCAGGAGTTGTACTGAACCCGAACTTTATTACAATATACAACAGATGATACCTGTGCTGTATTAATATAGTAACAAGCAAACTTATAACTGACATAGGCTCTGACTGTGACGGAGGCGGAACGCCAAAGACCCCGATTCCCGCCGTCAGTCTCTTAATATAGGCATGGCGTGATGACATCACACGTGCCTGCATCCTCACGTCCGTGCTGCCTATTGTTAATATGGGGACATTGTTATGTCTGTAAACCTGGCAGGAAGGCAGGCAGACGAGAGTTTGCACTAGAACGGGACTTTATTATATTATAGGTTGCAATACAGCAGGTACTCCACAGTGTGGGGTCGTCTGGGCAAGAGGAAGCCCAAAATGGCGGCGGCGGAAGGTGGCGTCATCACACCGTACTTCACACTAAAATCCACCATTACATTCTCACCCCCCATTATAAAGCAGAAAAAAACACACCGAATTATACTCTCCCAAATTTCATAGATAAAACTCCCAATAAACACATCAAACGATAACACCACAGAGCACTAGAACTAGGGCCGGTGGGTGGACTGCCACATGGCCCGCACGGCCACATGGTTTATTCTGCCACTTTTTATACCGGCCGTGCTTCTACCTAAAGAGTCCATAGTCTCTTCTTCACAGTCTCCCATGGCAAGGGAGGGTCTGCTGGGGGCGCCGTTTGGCAACCCCATGGTGGACGCGCCCCTGGAGGCAACAGGCCCCCAGGACAAGGACCGATCGTCAAAACACAGGAGATCGGGTCTCCCACCATCTTCGCCAACTCCTGCCTAGCCCCATCAGCCGAAACGTCCACCTGGACACGCCGCAGCTGGTTTGCATGTTGGATTGAGCCATCTGCCAGCTAGAAAGATAAGATATGACAAGCCTTTATTAGTCCCACAATGGGGAAATTCCAGAACCACACCGCTCCCACTTTTGTCACAATCCTCAGTGGCGGCCGATGTCCCACCGGCTGCGATCCAGCCAGTCATCGCCCTGGATTCTCCTTGGCATGAACCCAAGCCCAGTCCATGACCCGGAGTAGCTCCTTGCTCGGTTTGGTTTGCTGCTGCAGTTCCGGCAGCTCTGCGTCCTTCACCCATGTCATGTCGTCGTGACACCGCGGCAGCACAGCGGCTACCGCCGTCGCAACAGACCCCTCAACCGTCATTCTCCGAAGCTTGACTTTGGCCCCAAAAATGTCCAATGCCTCCCTGGTGACATCCATCGGAACAGACCCTCCACTCGCCAACTCGGTCATTTCCAGAATAGCTGGCTGAGTGCTGGTACTAGAGTCGTCTGGCTCCTCCACTGAGCAGTTGTCTTCCTGGGTGTCAGAAACCTGTGCTTCAATTCTGGCATCACCAGCGGGTACCTCATCCCACACCACAACGTTCTCATTGTGGCAGCTGTAGGTGAATGTGTGCAGGCGAAAGAAGGAAAGAAGGTGGTCCACCGCCACAGAGAGGGGGAGATCCGCTGCCACGGAGCTCCGCCTGTGCACAGGGGACTGAGAGAGGGATTAGAGGAATGAGCGAGGCTTACTTGAACTTGAGGAGGATTCTTCCCGACGCTGGTGGCCAGGAGGCTAGGAGTGAGGACAAGGGTAGGCTTAGGCTGGAACTCAGGAACAAAGACGAAGGCAGGAGAAGGTCGTATGGAGTGTAGACAGACGACTCCGCACTGAACCCAGGGCAGCGTGGTTAATATAGCCCAGGCCATGATGAGGAGCAGGTGTGCACGCAGCTGAAGGGAATGAGCACTGGAGCAGACCATTACATTTTCAAGTTGCAGTGTCTCTTCCAGCCTTGGGACAATGGAACAGAGCCTTTGCTGTTTGCAGCTGGGTGGCTCAGGAAGAGTCAGTGGATGGGAACATAGGTGTGACGCGACAGTCCAAACAATCCCCAGTGGAGATTCCAGCCCGCAGCAGATGGTGGTCGGGGACTGCCAGTTTCCATGTGGACCTGTCCTGGTGGAAGGGGTGTCTGACAGCACTGAGTGGCAGGTTGCCAGGGCTGTGACTAACCTGGAGAGGGGACGTCATGAAAGGCTACCAGTAGAGATTGCTACCAGTAGAGATTGCCATGGGAGTTTGCCCACAGCCTGAGCAGTATACCATGGATGAATGGCTTTATTCAGAATCCTGAATAAAGCCTATAAACTAGTCTTGGCCCAAATGCAGCAATAACAACATAAAGACAAGCGGAGGTATGGTTGTCATGCCAAGGACATCCCACTGGTACCAGGAGAGAGGGTGCTGCTCAGAAACTTCCGACGGTGTGACCAGAATAAGCTTGCTCCCCGAGGGCACCCATCTCCTTTTGTAGTAGTTTCCCAGCTGAATCCACACACACCAGTGAAAAAGATTCGACCAGAGGGTCAGAGTGGGCCAGAAAGAACAATTCATGGGAATAATCTCAGACCATGTCCCATCAGACCCAGTGACTCTCAGAATGATGTGGCAGTTATGCAAACTGAGTCTGTTAACATTGGGACAAGCCCATTTTTACCTGTTTCTTTGCCCCCTGCAGGGCCAGGGTTATTTCCAAATCCAGCTGTTGAAGCAGAGCGGTTATATATGATGATGACCCGTATAAACACATGAATCATCCCATTGCACAAAGAAGGACTATCAGGAGCAGAGTGAAATGTGAGGTACCAGTTAGTCTGTAAGGCGCAGTGTGGCAGCATAGCTATGACCAGAATACAACATCATAGTGAGTTATTGTACAGTGAAACTGCATGTGGCAGGAAAGATTTCCTGTACCTGGTCGTTCGACAACGAAGCTGTAGTAGTCTACTGGAGAAAGTGCTTCGCTGCCTATCTAGTGTGTGGTGGAGGGGGTGATCAGGATTGTTCATGATGGATCGCAGTTTATTTAATGTTCTCCTCTCCACCACTGTCTCAAAGGTCTCAGGTCTGAGACCAATTACAGAGCCAGCCCTCTTGATAATATAACATCTTGATATAGTGACTGAACTGACGACTATCTAAAAAGCGAGGGGAAGAAATGTCAGGAAAGCAGCTTCAGTGTTGTTGAGTGTGCATTTTTTTTAACATATTTGCAGCTCCAGGGCTGTTCAGTGTGAATTTTACTATTTTCTCTAATGTATTTTATGTTGGAATTTGCAGTGTTTTTGCATGTTTTGAAACTCGATTGAGTTTGTTATTTGTGTTCTGGTTTGGTTGTGAATGATTATTGCCAACAGCTGAGCTGACTGTTTCCAATCAGCGAGAGCCAATCGGTGAGCTCTAGCTGCAAACTCTTCCCCTGCGGGACCTATTAAAGCAGTGATTCTCAACTGGTGGGTCGCGACCCAAAAGTGGGTCACGGACCTGTTTTCAGGGGGTCGCGGGTCTTTGCCTGGGCAAATAAAATATCAAGAAATAAATCAACATAGTGTCATCGATTCACACTCCTTAACAGTAGATGGCAGTAGGTGGCGGGCGACACCATATTTCGCACCATAGAAGAAGACTCGCAACGTTTGTTTGTATATGCTAATTGAGCATGGCGAAATGCAGATTTAATGAGTACTTTCCCGAGAAACAGGATGGCGACTGGATACGCGATCCCTTTGGAATCGACATGGAAAGTGTTACGTTGCCAAGCAACGAAGAGAGTCAGCTGGTGGAGCTATCATGTGACCACACGCTGAAAAAGAGGTTCACGGAGGTAAGCCTCTCGCAGTTCTGGTGCAGCACTGTGATGAGCGAGTATCCTTCTCTTGCCATTCGAGCAGTAAAAACCCTCCTTCCTTTCAGCACTACCTATCTCTGTGAGTGTGGCTTCTCAGCTCTGGTTCAGTTGAAGACAAAACAGAGAAACAGACTGGACATTGAGCATGACCTCAGAGTCGCTTTGTCTAATATAACTCCAGACATTGAGACTCTTGTCAAGAGCAAAAAAACATCCCCAGTTCTCCCATTAATTCCTCCAGACTCAGGTCTATGATGTCACTGTTACAGGTTTTAGTGAGTGTTCCTTCATTTTCTTCAAAGCACATAACCTTATCAGTAGGTAAATACTGAAAAAACAATCAGAAGAAAAGTCAATTTTGAGACTTGAATTCTTTTGAATTGCACTTTTTGTTTAATTTTTAATTTAAAATGCAGCTAATTCAGCATTAAAGGGAATTGTTCCCTCTCTTGTATTGCCACTTACTGGTCATTTTGGTTAATCATTAAATTTGTTTTGTGTTTGTATACTGTGATATTCTGTTCTTCTACCTCAGGTTCAAAATGCACATTCTTTACATTCAATAAATTTGAGAATTTGAAAATCTTTGATTTGGGTCGCGGCTTGTCATTGAGGGGTGATGGTGAGTCCCAAAGCCAGACCAGTTGAGAACCACTGTATTAAAGGATGGTGCATGACTGTGGTTAGACACGTAGACTGGGACTCAGATTCGAGTGAGATGGATGGCTGGATGGATGGATTGATTGATTGATGGCGCAGGCAAGGTGAAAGGAGAGGACGACAATTGAGGGGAGGCTCACGTGAGTGGGATTTTATGAATGCAGCAGGTACTGGGATCAGCGGTAGCAGCTTGGGACCAAAGACTCCGCGAAGATGCCAGAGGGTCCAGCCGAAGGAGACGTAGTTGTGTGGAGAAAAGACTTGTACACAGATGAGTGGAGGGAATGTGCTTATTGTCTGTGTGCATGTGAATGATTACTGGGCGCCCGGCGCGTCTGTGGGGTGCTGAATTTGTGCTGCGTTGTGTGCCGCAGGTAATCCCGGACAACGGATCCGCAGGAGCCTGCCCCTCTCCTCTCCTCCTGCCTGCCTCTCTTCCCTGGTGCCAGTATTCCCCACCAGGGACACGTACAAAGGGTTTCGGATGAGCCCTGACAAAACAGCACGTCTTTCTGGGGCAAGTGAGGACGGCAGCGTTTGATCCTGCTCCGATAGACGACGGACACCCTCCCACCCCACTGTAAGACACGCTGAACATTTCTTCTGCCCATGCAGTGTAAAGGGTAACTTCCATCTTATATTGGTTGGAATAATAGTACCCCCCCCCCCCCGATTAATTCTTGGGCATTTTTAGAACCCAATGTGATATTATCTTTTTAGACTGTTATAAATTTTTAATCTTTTTGTGTTTTTATTGAACTGGTGTATTCTGTAAATTATTCACGATTTGTACAGTAAATCATTTAACTGATCTTCTGCCTCTGTGACTGTTTGTGTTGATGTGGCCTGGGAGTCTTGTATTTTAAATTACGTGCTCACAGTAATTTCCATCCTCAAACTGAGACGATATGGGGGACCTATGCTGTGGTATTCATCTCAGACTGGAAGGAAGGGAGATGCAGTAATTTCCTCTGACGGAAGAGCATGGAGATTAAGGGGCTGGGGGACAAAAGAGATTGTGATGCGAGAATGAACTGTGATGCAGGACCTCAGGCAGCAGGGGTGTGTGAGTGTAGTAATATAAAAGAGAGCCCCTGCTACAGAATGTTTATGTTTTCTGATTCTGAGAGATGTGAGAGAGGGAATAAAGTTCATCTGCTCTGAATGCTTGGCCTGGTCATTCCTCTCTCCACACTGGTGACCCTTGACGAATAATGGAACACGAGGCAAACACCCCGGAGATGACCCGGACGGGAAGCCCCAGCAACGTGTGCGCCGTTTCGGTCAAACTACCAGACTTTAAGCTGCACGACCCGAAGTCTCGGCTCCTCCACACCGAGGCCCAGTTTGCACTCCGGGGAATAATGGCAGATGAAACCAGATATTACTACGTGGTCGCAGCACTGGATGCTCGCATGACTCAGCAAGTAGTGAGCCTGCTCCAACAGCCCCCAGCCCACGACAAATACGGAGCTCTCAAAGCCGTGCTGACCTAGCGCTACATGCTCTCGGACTGCGAGAGAGCGGAGAGGCTCCTGAGGCGCTCCGAGTTAGGAGATGGGTCGGCAGTCAAACTGATGGAGAAGATGGTGGCGTTGATGGGCACGGACGTCGGGCATTTTCTGTTTGCCCATCTTTTCCTCCGGAACCTCCCAACGGTGGCCAGAGCAGTCCTTGCCAACTCGCCGTTGCTGGCTGCACGTGACTATTGTGTGCTAGCCCAGCAGGCCGATCGGATCACCCTCACCACCAGAGCCCTCACAGTGAGCGCAGCGACGTCGGAACCCAGCGAGATGGCCAGCGGAAGCGAGGAGCCAGCGATGGTAGCGGCAGCGGGGGCCAGGAAGCGCCAGAGAGACACGCTCTGCAACTACCACCACCGTTTTGGAGAGGATGCACGCCAATGCGTGCCACCGTGCCAATTCAAGCGTTCGGGAAACGCCAGGACCGGCAGTCGGTAGCAGCTGCAACCACCGGTGAAGAAAGCAAGCTGCTCTACGTGACAGACTCACACTCGGGGAGATGGTTCCTCGTGGACTCCGGCTCCCAAAAGAGCATCATCCTGCCGTCCTACGCTGACCGACTAGCTGGAACTAGCGGCCCCGAGCTGACGGCCGCAAACGGCTCAGACATTAAGACTTTTGGTGAGAGGGCACTGACTGTATCCCTGCACGGCCATACGTACCGGTGGACATTCGTCATAGTGGCATGCAGTTTCCCAATCTTAGGCGCTGATTTTTTGTGTGCACATGGACTACTAGTCGATGTTGCTAACAGTCGCCTGATTAATGCAATGTCTTTTGATTCTCTCCCCTGTACAGCTCGAGGAGCCGGGCCAACAACGCTAGCCAGTGTCACAGCTCCAGGTGGTAAGTTCTACACACTGCTCACCCAGTTCCCAGCACTCACGGTACTGACGTTTTCGGCGGCCATCACTAAACACGGGGTGGAGCACTTTATTACCACCACCGGCCACCCGTTTTCGCACGACCTCGGCACCTGAACACAGCTAAACTGGCCATAACGTGCGAGGAGTTTGCCAACTTGGAAAGGCTGAGCATCATCAGACGATCAAACAGCCCATGGGCATCCCCACTACATATGGTCCCTAAGGCCAAAGGATCGTGGCAACCTTGCGGAGAGTTCCACAGATTAAACAACGCCACAGCGCACAACCGCTACCCAATCCCCCATATTCAGGATTTTTCCGTTCACCTCGCCAGGGCACGTATTTTTTCTAAGATAGACCTGGTCTATGGTTACCACCAGGTCCAGGTGCGTGCGGAGGACATACCTAAAATGGCAGTAATAACCCCATTTGGTCTGTTTGAGTTTTTACGCATGCCTTTGGGGTTAAAAGGTGCGGCACAGACATTCCAACACATGATGGATGCGATGTTGCGTGATCTGCCGTTTGTGTTCGTCTACCAGGATGACATCCTGGTGGCCAGCGCGTCCAAGGACGAACACGTAACCCACCTCAGGACAGTTTTCTGGAGGTTAGAGGAGCACAGGTTAATAATCAACCCAGCAAAATGCCAGTTTGGCGTGACGGGGATCGATTTTTTGGGACACCGCATCTCACAGGAGGGGGCGATACCCTTGTCGGACAAGGTGCGTGCGGTGGCGAATTTTCCCCGGCCTTAGACGGTCAGGGCACTGCAGGAGTTTTTGGGGATGGTTAACTTTTATAACAGTTTCCTTCCCCGCGCAGCCCAGCTCATGCAGCCATTGTACGCCGCACTCAAGAAACAGAAACCGGCGGACAGAGCCAACTGGACTCCTGAGTGGGAGCAGGCATTCTCTGAGGTTAAAACAGCCTTGGCAAACACTGCACTACTGGCGCACCTGGACCCGGCGGCTCGGATAGCGCTCACTACCGACACCTCAGACGTGGCCATAGGGACCATCGTGGAGCAATGCGTCACTGGATCTTACAGCCGCTCGCCTTTTTTAGCAGGGCTTTGCGCCACAGTGAGTGTAAATAAGCACATTCGACAGAGAGTTACTGGCTCTCCACCTGACCATACGCCACTTCCAGTTCTGGCTGGAAGGGCACACCTTCACTGTGTTCGTGGACCACAAGCCACTAACATACGCGATGGCCAAGGTTTCAGAACCATGGTCGGCCCGGCAGCAGAGACAGCTGGCCACGATCTCGGAGTTTACGACCGACATTCAACATGTGGCCGGTAAACTTAACGTGGTGGTGGACTGCCTGTCACGCGCCTTAGTGGCCCCATTCTACGTAGGGATAGATTACACGGCTATGGCTACGGAGCAGATCGGCGATGTGGACATGTGCGCGCTCCAGTCTGGACCAACAGGGTTAAGGCTGGAAAGCAGAGTACTGCAAGACAGGGGAGCCCCCCCTAATCTGTGACGTCTCCACAGGACGCCCACGCCTGGTGGTCCCATGCGTTTGGCGCCGCCGTGTTTTTGAGTCCGTTCACTCCCTGGCGCACCCAGGAGTGCGCGCGTCAGTCAAAATGGTGGGAGCGAAGTTCGTCTGGCCGAGCCTGCAAACAGGTGAAATAGTGGGCTGCAGCCTGCGTAGCATGCCAACGAGCCAAAGTGCACAGGCACACAAAGGCCCCTTTGGAGCCGTTCCATATCCTGGCTAAGAGGTTCGACCACGTTCACGTGGACCTCGTGGGCTGCCTCCCGCCATCGCAGGGGTTCACGCACCTCCTGACAGTGGTGGACTGCACCACACGATGGCCAGAAGCAGTCCCACCAGCTTCCACTGCATCCGCAGATGTGGCATGTGCTTTTTTGACAACATGGGTGGCACGTTTTGGCACCCCTTCGAACATCACGTCCGATCGGGGCCCTCAGTTTGTTTCCGACCTCTGTTCCACGATGGCCCAGAGCATGGGCGTCGCAATTCATCGCACAACAGCGTACAACCCACAGGCCAATGGGTTATGCGAGCGTTTCCATAGGTCATTAAAAGCAGCACTCAGGCCTTCGCTTACGGATGCAAATTGGGTGGACCGGTTGCCGTGGGTTCTATTAGGGCTGCGTTCCACAAAGAGGATTTGGAGGCTTCCCCAACAGAGCTTGTTTTTTCTCAGCCGTTGCGGCTCCCCGGGGAATTTTTACCAGATAACCCCGCGCCGAACATCCATCCGTCACCGCGTTCACGAAATAGCGCAGATGCAGGGAGCTACCCGGTCCGGCCCACCACTGTTTTCCCCGCGCTTTTGTGCCAAAAACCTTGAAGGACGCGGCGTTCGTGTTTGTCAGGCACGATGCCCACCGACCCCCATTGCGCCCACCTTACGATGACCCGTTTAGAGTGCTGGAACCCAGGGACAAACATTTTGTGTTAGACTTGGGGGGTCGCTGGGAGAAAATCTGTATAGGCAGGCTTAAGCCCGCCTTTGTGGTGGCAGACGAGCAGGTGGAGTTGGCTCGAGCTCCTCGGCGTGGAAGACACCCCCCCCCCCCGAGAACTCCCCAGGTAACGACTCATCAGAGCAGTCACACGAGCATGTTGAATGTCCCCCCTCCATTGTCCACCCACAGACAGACGCACCCCCAGGAACCCCCCACCAGCACAGCAGCGCCTCGGAGCCGAAGACCCTCCTTTACAGCAGCTATGGGCGGAGGCTGAAGCCGAGAGGATGTGAGGGTTAAAACTCAGTCTGAGACTCTGGGGGGGGGGGGGGGTAGTATGGGGAACCTATGCTGTGGTATTCATCTCTGACTGGAAGGAAGGGAGATGCAGTAATTTCCTCTGACGGAAGAGCATGGGGATTAAGGGGCTGGGGGACAAAAGGGATTGTCATGTGAGAATGAATTGTGATGCAGGACCTCAGGCACCAGGAGCGTGTGAGTGTAGTAATATAAAGAGGCCTCTGCTACAGAATGTTTATGTTTTCTGATTCTGAGAGATGTAAGAGAGGGAATAAAGTTCATCTGCTTTGAATGCTTGGCCTGGTCATTCCTCTCTCCACAACAATACCACAATTACCACGACTTGCATCAATCAATCAAACTTCATTTGTATAGCACTTTTTAAACATTAAATGCTGCGCCAAGTGCTTTACATGGATAAAGCAGTAGACAAATTTAGTTACATACGTTTGCACAATATATCCCACCCCTCCCAACTCTCTCTCTCACTCACACACACGCACATGCACCACTCCCTACTTCTTCTCTCACACATATATCAAATAAAAGAGACATATAAATTAAAAGAAACCTAGCTCGGCACCGAGGCCCCATGTGAAGGAGCAACCATCCTGTGGAGCCCCCACGCCGGGAGACCACACAGCCCATGACCACAGGGCGTTCCACAGACGCCACCTCGACCAGGACAGACTAGGGCCCACACCACAGCTGTAGGCAATGGTATAAAGCCCCCACCCACCCAAGCCAGAGCGACCCATAAGACCAACACCCCTGCAGATGGGCCAAGCAGTATCCGGCATGAAGGGCTCCACTGAGGAAACACTGGAGCTAAAACACATAAAATACAAAATGAGACTAAGAACACGTAAACAAGAGGAACTAAAACCCCATACTTATAAACTAAGCTAAAAGCATATTAAAATGAAGAGATGAGAAAATCTAAAAACAAATGGAACTAAAAAGAGAATGAATGAATGAATGAATGAATGAATGAATTTTATTTATTTCGGATAGGATAGTACATTACAGGTTAAAAGAAACTGTATAATATAAAACAAGGTCAAATTAGACAAAGACTCCTTCTACTGTACAATTCCACGTGAGTTATCCGAAATGGGTGATGGCTGAAGCCGCAGCTTATATTGCCCACCCATATTCCATCCAAGAATTCAAAGGAGAAAAAAGAGAAAACAAGACAAGAGCGATTACAATTTAAAACAAGGCTAAGACAAAATGTGACTGAGAGAAAAAAGAAAACTGAGCTAGTCTAAGTTAAGCGGTTACTATTCAAAAACAAATCTAAGGCATAGTGTCACAGAGAAAAAAAGAAAAAAAGAAAAACTAAGCTACAACACAACACAGGCTGGAAATGTCAATCCTTATGTGGGTTTACATGTCGTCTTGTAAATATGTTTGGAGTATTTCTTCCTTTAGTTTTTGTTTAAATTGTCCAAGCGTTGTACATGATTTTAATTCAGGTCCAAAATCGTTCCATAATCTGACTCCTTGCACTGAAATACAGTGTTGCTTGGTGGTTGTTCTCACTGTAGGCTTTTGAAATATATATGTTCCTCTGAAGTGATATCGTTTCTCCCTTGTTTGGAACAACTTTTGGATATTTGCGGGCAGTGATAGATTCTTCACTTTGAACATTATTATTGCGGTTTTAAAGTCAATCAGATCTTTCAACTTGAGAGTTTTTTGTTTAAGAAAAAGTGGGTTTGTTGGTTCCCTGTAAGCTGCTTTGTTGATTATTCTAATAGCTCTCTTTTGAAGCATAAAGAGTGGATATATGTTTGTTTTATATGTATTTCCCCATACTTCATTACAATATGTCATGTATGGGAGTATTAATGAATGATACAAGGTGTATAGTGTGGGTTGATTCAGCAAATTTTTCACTCTGTGTAATATTGCAATTGATTTGGATACTTTACCTTTAATATAATTAATATGTGGCTTCCAACACAGTTTGTTATCAATTATTACTCCAAGGAATTTAGTTTCGGATACCCTTTCAATCTCTACACCATTTACACTGAGTTTGGGTACTGGGTAGTTGTGATGGTTGTTAAAGACTATAAATTTTGTCTTGCTTAAATTGAGTGTTAATTTGTTTGAATCAAACCACAGTTTAAGCTTTCCTAATTCCTTTCCGAGTGTATCCAGAAGTTGTTCCAAATTGTTTCCACTGCATAGCAGATTAGTGTCATCAGCAAACAATATTAAGTCCATTTTTTCTGAAACTTTACATATATCGTTTATATACATATTGAATAACAATGGTCCCAAAACTGAACCCTGTGGGACTCCACAGGTGACCTTCAGTAACTCTGAGTTTTTGTTGCTAACACATGCATACTGATATCTGTTCTTTAAGTAACTGCTTAACCAGGACAGTGCTACCCCTCTAATACCACAATTTTGTAGTTTCTTTAATAATAGATTGTGATCTACTGTATCAAATGCTTTTTTAAGATCTAGGAATACTCCAACTGAATACTCTTTATTTTCAATGGCTGTTGATATTTTGTCTGTAAATTCCATTAAGGCATATGCTGTTGTCCTTTTGTGTCTGAACCCATATTGCTGCTCACACAATAAATCATTCTTCAGTATGAAGTTGTCAATTCTCTCATAGAATATTTTTTCAAGTATCTTGGAAAATTGCGGTAATAGTGAAATTGGTCTATAGTTTGAGAGTTCCCCTCTGTCACCTGTCTTGTAAATCGGAATTACTTTAGCTATTTTCATTGCATTGGGAAATATACCTGATTGGAGAGACAGGTTACAGATATACGTCAGTGGTTTCACTATGCATTCGATAACAGTTTTGACTAGTAGCATGTCAATACCATCGCAGTCAGTAGATGTTTTACTTTTGAACGATTTAACAATTTCAATGACCTCTCTTTCGTCTGTGTTCTTTATGAAGATGGTGTCTTTTACAGCAGTGTTATTGCATATTGAATCACCTGTAGGCACCGTAGTGGGTATTTCTCGGGCCAGTTTAGGTCCAATGTTAACAAAAAAATTATTAAATTCATCTGCAGGTGAAGCTATATTCACACTCGGAGTCGTTTTATTATTTTTTGGAATATTAGTTGGGTAGCTAGTATTTCTGCTTTTATTTCCAAGGATACTGTTGATTATTGTCCATGTATTTTTAATATTGTCTTTGTTTTTTTCCAGTTCTTTACTGTAATAGTCTCTTTTACTACATCTTATTATATATGTTAACTTATTTTTGTATGTTTTATACCGTTGCTCTGTTTCTTTTGTCCTTTTCTTTATGAAAGCTTTATATAATAAATTTTTCTTTTTACACGCCTTTTGTAGTCCTTTGGTTAACCATGGTTTGTCAGCAAATTTGTGTTTAAGCTTTTTTTTAACTAATGGGCAGTTTTTTTCATAAAGAGTGGTTACAATGTTTATAAATGTGTCATAGGCTTCATTTACATCTGATACATAGACTTCTGTCCGGTCTTGCTTCAGCAAGTCCTCTTTAAAAGAACTGATTGCATTTGGTGATTTGTGTCTGAACGATTTTGAGATTTTTTTCTGGGTTGGGCCCCGTGTGGCCATGGATAAGTGCAAAGGTTGGCAAGTGGTCACTTATATCATTTATCAATAATCCACTTTCTATTTTCTTATCGAGAACATTGACAAACAGGTTGTCAATAAGTGTAGCAGAGTGAACTGTGATTCTACTGGGATGTGTTATTGTGGGATATAGACTCATGCTGTACATAGAGTTCATGAACTCTGTAACTACATTTTGTTGATGTGGATTAAGTAGATCAATATTGAAATCTCCACAAATTGCTACCATTTTCTTACTAGTAATATTATTGTACAGCTCGACTAATTTATCTCTGAATGTCTCAATGCAAGTTCCCGGCGTTCTATATATGCAGCTTATGATAAGATTTTTTGTTTTGTCTAGGTCAATCTCAACAGTAACACATTCCAAGATCCCTGGTAGTGCTGAGGACATTTCATTTACAAGCTTACATCTATATAGGTCATCAATATACAGTGCAACACCACCACCCTTTTTTTGAGATCTGTTAATGTTAAACATCTGATATCCCTCTATTGCCATCAGGGGAGCCTGATCTTCATTAAGCCAGGTTTTGGAGACTGCAATAGCTGTGAATTTTCTGTCTAGCTGTTTTAAATAGTCCTGAATCTGTGAGAAGTTTTTGTTAAGACTTCTGCTATTGAAGTGTATTATTAACAGTTTACCATCTAATTGCACTTGACTTTTGAATTGCTTTTCAGTGTAATATTCACAGTGGTTATGAATATTATTGAAAAAGTGGTTATCAGGATCAATATCATTCTCCATCTCTTGTGGTTTATGTTCAGCATAGTGGCATATTTTTAGAGTTTGAGTTTCCTCACTCTGTGTTTCATAGTCAGTGTTCATCTGTATTTATCTAAGTCAAGAGAGTAAAACAATGGAACATAAATGACTACTTCAATAATAAACAGGTTTGTTAAAAGCCAAATTAAAAAGGTACAAAATACTAAACACCCATACTTACAAAATGAACTAAAAACACATCAATAAGAAGAAATGAGAAAATCTAAAAACAAATGGAGCTAAGAAGAATGGTAAATGGTAAATGGCATTCACTTATATAGCGCTTTTATTCTCATCTCTTGATGACCAAAGCGCTTTACAGATCCTGCTATCCACCCATTCACACACACATTCACACACTGAATGTGTGTGTGTGAATGTGTGGAGTGTGTGAATGTATGTGTGAAAGAATGTAAAAGACCGCAACATAAATGACTATGATTCTGGTTCCTGTCAACCTGCTGTCAACCTGCTGTCAGATCCTGTCAGTTGGTGGATTTTGGTGGATTTCTGTGTTTTGGTGCTCGGTTTTTGACTACTTCTTTTGGCTTTTGAGAACTGAATTTGGATTACGGACTGGACATCTTAGTTTCGACCCCTGTCTGACTTAAGACGCCAATAACGGCATCTACGGACTGGGAAATGAGAGCAGAGCGGCCCGCCATTCAGCTAGCTAAACAGCTGTTCATTAGCTGTTTAGTCAACGTACATCGTCCGGGATCATGGGTCCCAAGAAAGCTCAGCAGACTGAGGAGGTGGACGATATTAAAAGATCGCTCGACTTCTTGGCTGAAGAGATTTCTGCTGCTGCAGCAAAAAAAACATCCTGGGCCTGCTCGAGGAGGTGAAAGCGCTGCGGATCCAGAACGCCCAGAAGGACAAGAGGCTGGTGTATCTGGAGAGCAGAGTGTCAGACCTAGAGCAGTACACCCGGGTGAACGACGTGATCATCACAGGGCTCCACATTAAGCCTTGATCATATGCCCGGGCGGTGGCGCGGACAGTGGAGGGAGGCTCGACGCGCTGGAAGACGAATCCACGGAGCAACAAGTGGCGGCCTTCCTGCAGTCCAAAGGAATCCAGCTGGACTATAACACCATAGAAGGCCTGCCACCCTCTGCCCTGGAAAAACAGCGACAAACCGGCTGTAATCATGAGGTTTGTGAATAGAAAACACAAGACTGCGCTGCTAAAACAAGGTAGGAAACTGAAAGGAACAAACATCTATATAAACGAGCACATTACAAACGAAAATGCAGAAATAGCCAGAAAAGCAAGATACCTGAGAAAGCAGAAAAGATTCAAAACACCTGGACATCAAACTGTAAAATATACATAAAATTAAATGGATCACCTGAAGAAGCCAAGGTAATTAACATCCGTAATATTATGGAACTGAACAAATATTATGTACTGGAGTCGACAGCAACAAGAGACAACTGTAGGACACTGAAGGATTATACTCATCTGCATCTGGACACCTCCTCATGGATCGTCACCCCTCCTCATGGATCGTCACCTTATCGTGGTGGGGGGGTTTGCGTGCCCCAGTGATCCCAGGAGCTATGTTGTCTGGGGGCAATTTGCCTCTGATAGGGTCTCCCAAGACAAACTGGTCCTGGGTGAAGGGCCAGACTAAGAACGATCCAACAGACTCTCATGATAAATTGTATATCAAGGATTCAGTGTACCCCGCCCGGTATGGGGTTACCGGGGCCCCACCCTGGAGCCAGGCCTGGGGGAGGGGCTCGAAGGCTAGCGTCTGGTGGCCGGGTTTCCACCCATGGGACCCGGCCGGGCTCAGCCCGAAGGAGTTACATGGGTCCTCCCTCCAGTGGGTTCACCACCTGCAGGAGGGATCATGGGGGGCCGGTGCTATGTGGATTAGGTGGCGGTCAAAGGCGGAGACCTTGGCGGACTGATCCCAAGCTTTCTAAACTGGCTTTTGGTACGTGGAATGTCACCTCTCTGGTGGGGAAGGAGCCTGAGCTGGTGTATGAGGTTGAGCGATACCGGCTAGATATAGTCGGCCTCACCTCAACACACAGCTCCGGTTCCGGAACCAGTCTCCTGGAGAGGGGCTGGAGCTTGGCCTTTTCTGGAGTTGCCCCGGGTGAGAGGCGATGAGCAGGAGTGGGTATTCTTGTATCGCCCCACCTTGCTGCCTCTATATTGGAGTTTTCCCCGGTGGACGAAAGGGTTGCTTCCCTGCGCCTTCAGGTTGGGAAACGGGTCCTGACCATCATTTGTGCCTATGCACCAAATGATGTTTCAGAGTACCCACCCTTTTTGGAGTCTGTGACTGGGGTGCTGGAGGGTACTCCTCCTGGAGACTCCATTGTCCTACTGGGGGACTTCAATGCGCACGTGGGCAACGACAGTGAAACCTGGAGGGGGGTGATTGGGAGGAACGGCCTGCCCGATCTGAACCCGAGTGGTGTTCAGTTATTGGACTTCTGTGCTAACCACAGTCTGTCCATAACGAACACCATGTTCAAGCATAAGGGTGTCCATATGTGCACCTGGCACCAGGACACCCTAGGTCGCAGGTCGATGATCGATTTTGTTATCGTATCATCAGACCTGCGACCGTATGTCTTGGACACCCGAGTAAAGAGAGGTGCAGAGCTGTCAACTGATCACCACCTGGTGGTGAGTTGGATCCGATGGCAGGGGAGGAAGCCATTCAGACCTGGTAGACCCAAACGTATAGTGAGGGTGTGCTGGGAGCGTCTGGCTGAGGCCCCTGTCCGGGAGGTCTTCAACTCCCACCTCCGGAAGAACTTCAACCACATTCCGAGGGAGTCTGGAGACATGGAGTCTGAATGGGCCATGTTCTCCACCTCTGTTGTTGAAGCGGCGGCCCAGAGCTGCGGCCGCAAGGTGGTTGGTGCATCTCGTGGTGGCAACCCCCGAACCAAGTGGTGGACACCAGTGGTGAGGGGGGCCATTAAGCTGAAGAAGGAGTCCTATCAAGCTTGGTTGGCTTGTGGGACTCCCGAAGCAGCTGAGGTGTACCGGCAGGCCAAGCGGAGTGCAGCTCGGGCGGTTGCTGAAGCAAAAACCCGGGTATGGGAGGAGTTCGGTGAGGCCATGGAACAAGACTTTCGGTCGGCCTCAAAGAGATTCTGGCAAACTGTTCGGCGGCTCAGGAGGGGAAAGCAGCTCCCTATCCACACTGTGTATGGTGCGGATGGGACACTGTTGACTTCAACTGGGGATATCGTCGGGCGGTGGAAGGAATACTTCGAGGATCTCCTCAATCCCACTGATACACCTTCCACAGAGGAAGCAGGGTTTGGGGACGAGGGGGATGACTCGCCTATCACAGGGGCTGAGGTCGCCAAGGTGGTTAAAAATCTCCTTGGTGGCCGGGCCCCGGGGGTGGACGAGATTCGCCCTGAGTACCTCAAGGCCCTGGATGTTGTTGGGCTGTCATGGTTGACACGCCTCTGCAACATTGCGTGGAGGTCGGGGGCAGTGCCTTTGGCATGGCAAACCGGGGTGGTGGTTCCTCTCTTCAAAAAATGGGACCGGAGGGTGTGCTCCAACTTTAGAGGGATCACACTCCTCAGCCTCCCTGGGAAGGTCTATGCCAAGGTACTGGAGAGGAGAGTCCGGCCGTTGGTCGAACCTCGGATTCAGGAGGAGCAATGTGGTTTTCGTCCTGGCCATGGCACATCGGACCAGCTCTTTACCCTCTCGAGAATTCTTGAGGGTTCGTGGGAGTTTGCGCAACCAGTTTACATGTGTTTTGTGGACTTGGAGAAGGCATTTGACCGCGTCCCTCGTGGATTTTTGTGGGGGGTGCTTCGGGAGTATGGGGTATCGGGCTTGTTGTTACGAGCTATTCGGTCTCTGTACGACCGTTGTGAGAGTTTGGTTCGTATTGCCAACACTCGGTCGGAGTCATTCCCCGTGAGAGTTGGACTCCGCCAGGGTTGCCCTTTGTCACCGGTCCTGTTCATAATTTTTATGGACAGGATTTCTAGGCGCAGCCAGGGAATGGAGGGTGTCATGCTTGGTGACCACAGGATCTCATCTCTGTTGTTTGCAGATGATGTTGTCCTGTTGGCTTCATCCAGCAATGACCTACAGCTCTTGCTGGGACGGTTTGCCGCTGAGTGTGAAGCGGCTGGGATTAAAATCAGCACCTCCAAGTCTGAGTCCATGGTCCTCAGCCGGAAAAAGGTGGATTGTCCTCTCCGGGTTGGGGACAGGCTCCTGCCCCAAGTGGAGGAGTTTAAGTATCTTGGGGTCTTGTTCACGAGTGAGGGGAAAATGGAGCGAGAGATCAACAGACGGATTGGAGCAGCTTCTGCAGTGATGCGGACGTTGTACCGGTCTGTTGTGGTGAAGAGGGAGCTTAGTTCTAAGGCAAAGCTGTCGATTTACCAGTCAATCTACGTTCCTACTCTCACCTATGGTCACGAGCTTTGGGTAATGACCGAAAGAACGAGATCGTGGATACAAGCGGCTGAAATGAGCTTTCTCCGTAGGATTGCTTGACTCACCCTCAGAGATAGGGTGAGGAGCTCAGTCATCCGGGAGAGGTTCAGAGTAGAACCGCTGCTCCTCCACATTGAAAGGAGTCAGTTGAGGTGGTATGGGCATCTGATTAGGATGCCTCCTGGACGCCTCCCACTTGAGGTGTTTCAGGTACGTCCCACTGGGAGGAGACCCCGGGGCAGACCCGGGACTCGGTGGAGAGACTATGTCTCCCAGCTGGTCTGGGAACGCCTTGGTATCCCCTCTGAAGAGCTGGAGCAGGTGGCTGGGGAGAGGGAAGTCTGGGCTTCTCTGCTTGAACTGCTGCCTCCGCGACCCGGACCTCCGGAAAAGCGGTAGAAGATGGATGGAGGGATGCATCTGGACATTTAATTACGTGAAACAAAAGATCAACAAGCAGGAACAACAGGAACTGAAAGTTTTTGAATATACGGATCACAACCCACAGGATGTAGAATATAACATAGACCCTGACAATAATTTATTTAGCTCCATCAATAATGACTGTAGTTACTACATGGATGAACAGTTTAACACAATGGTCACATCTGATTTCAGTATTTCTATGATCCACTTCAACAGCAGAAGTCTCTATGCCAACTTTAATAACATTAAAGATTATTTACATCAGTTTAAAGAGCCATTCAATATTGTGGCAATATCAGAGACGTGGCTCAGTGAAGAGAAAGGAGTGGATTTTACCATGGATGGCTATGAATTAAATTACACTACCATTCAAAAGTTTGGGGTCATCCAGACAATTATTTTGTGTTTTCCATGAAAAGTCACACTTATTTACCACCATGAGTTGTAAAATGAATAGAAAATATAGTCAAGACATTGACAAGGTAATAATGATTACCTCCGCCAGAAGGTTATGTTTTTGCCGGGGTTTGTCTGTCTGTCTGTCTGTCTGTCTGTTGGTTAGCAAGATAACTCAAAAAGTTTTGGACGGATTTCGATGAAACTTTCAGGCGTTGTTGGAAATGGTACAAGGAAGAACTGATTAAATTTTGGGGATGATTCCGATCACCGTCCAGAAGAAAACCGCCATTACAGAAAATGCCATTTTCGTGAATAACTACTGAAACACTAATCCTATCATTGTCAATCCAATTGCTAGTCATATGTTTTCATGGTCAAGGAATCTGAAAACGTACACACAAACACTGTATGGGGGGGAACTGTGGCCACCATTACGGAAAATGCCATTTTCGTGAATAACTACTGAACCACTAATCCTATCATTGTCAATCCAATTGCTAGTCATATGTTTTCATGGTCAAGGAATCTCAAAATGTACACACAAACACTGTATGGGGGGAACTGTGGCCGCCATTACGGAAAATGCCATTTTCGTGAATAACTACTGAACCACTAATCCTGTCATTGTCAGTCCAATTGCTATGGACAAGGAATCATGGTCAAGGAATCTGAAAACGTACACACAAACACTGTATGGGGGGAACTGTAGCGCTTGGCAGAGGTCTGCACTCTCCCAGTGCTTTTCTAGTTTATATTTGAAATAATTTTTTCCTTCGAACTTTGCTTTCGTCAAAGAATCCTCCATTTGCAGCAATTACAGCATTGCAGACCTAACATGATTGCACAAGGGTTTTCTAATCATCCATTAGCCTTCTGACGCAATGAGCAAACACATTGTACCATTAGAGCACTGGAGTGATAGTTGCTGGAAATGGGCCTCTATACACCTATCTAGATATTGCACCAAAAACAGACATTTGCAGCTAGAATAGTCATTTACCACATTAGCAATGTATAGAGTGTATTTCTGATTAGTTTAAAGTTATCTTCATTGAAAAAAAAAGTGCTTTTTTTCAAAAATAAGGAAATTGGACTTCCGGTTATGGCTGCCACGTAGGACGGACGTGTCTCGCTCTGCTCTGCTCCTGGAGAAAAAAAATCGGCAAATAACTCTCTCATTTGGGACAGAACGTATCCCAGCATTTGGGCGAGGATATGTCGGCGAAGCCTAAGGCTGGAAAACCAGGAAAAGGAAAAAGCGAGCCGCCGAAACAGTCCAAATTAACGGACTTTCAGGTCTGTGACGCAGCAAACAAAACTCCATATATGGCGGAGGAAGCTGGCGGCGGTGCGATGTTTGCGGGGAATGGCGCAGATGCGCTGATGGCTGCCATGAGTTCAATGAGAGCGGACTTTTCCTCTAGATTTGATGGGATTATGACAGCGTTGGAAGGAATAAGAAAGGAATTGGGTGACTGTGTAGAACGAACGGCGCAGATGGAGCTCCGTCTCGCTAGTGCTGAAGATGACGTCACCCGTCTTCAATTAAAGGTGCGCACTTTGGAAAAAATAAATAAATCTCTGGAAGATAATATTTTGGATTTGGAATCTCGGTCGAGACAGAATAATTTGAGGCTGGTGGGTCTTCCAGAGGAATCAGAAGGTCGGGACGTATGTTCCTTTCTGGAAAAGTGGATTCCGGAGGTGCTGGGCAGCGAGGAGTTGCAATCAGCAGTGATTCTGGAAAAAGCACATCGTATTGGCCCACGGAGAGATAAGGGACCGCCGAGGACCTTAATTATGAAGTTTCTTAGCAACAGAGACAGGATGAAGATCTTCAACGCTGCACGTGCTAAAGGAGAGATTAAACACCAGGACCAGCAGGTGCGGTTCTACCCAGATTTGGCCACAGGAATCCAACAATTGAGGAAGCAGTTTGATCCCGTACGTAAGGAGCTGCGCAACCTTGGGATTCGTCATGGTGTAATCTATCCTGCGAGACTGCTGACCACGTATGAGGGCAGAACCCACATCTTCAAGACCCCAGAGGAGGCGCAGGAGTTCATCAAGAAGATCAAAGAAGAAGAAGAGACTGGTGGGAGCTAAGCATGAACAAAATATAAGGTAGAATAATTAAGCATTTGCACAGGCATCTGACTGACTTGAAGTAAATAGTAAGTTTACAAAATATAGATTGTATTATATATTAAAAAAACAAAACAAAAACAAAACAAACAAAAAAACAACAACTATGATGTACAAAGTTGTTAAAAATTTTGGAGTTAAGTTGGAAAACTACAGAGGAGAGTTAATGTTACGTCATTAAAAGCAGTAGAGTTAGGGTGATTGGGAGGATGAAGAAGGAGTGGCTTAGGCTGTTCCCCGTGGGTGTGGAACAGTCGATGGCTATATCGGGAGACAGAATTTTTCTTTTGATTTTGGGGGGTTTGCCACAAGTGTGGGAAGGGGAAATTTGTTTGTGTGTAGTTTGTAGGATGAATGTTCAACCACTCACGTTTTTGCTTCTCTGTATGAGCATGTTTACACTGCAAGGTAATCCCAAACTCTCTATTGATCATGGACCAAAGTGTTAATCTTAATTTAACTTCATGGAATTGCAGAGGTCTACAAAATTTAAAAAAACTTAAACAAGTTATGAATAAAATAAAGGACATGGGTTCAAGAATTGTGTTTTTACAAGAAACTCATCTGATAGAGGAGGATGTTAAAAGAATTAGGAGTAGATGGCAGGGAAGTGTATTCACCTCTTCATTTTCATCCCGAGCCAGGGGAGTTATGACTCTCATACATAAATCAGTTCCTTTTCAGGTGAAAAATGTAATTGGAGACAAATTTGGAAGATATGTAATCATTCAAGGTTCTTTGCTATTAGAAAATATAAATCTTGTGAAGTTATATGGTCCCAATATAGATGATCAGAAGTTCTTTGCTAATTTATTTCTCATCTTATCATCACTTACAGGGCAACATATAATAGCAGGGGATTTTAATTGTACATTGAATCCAGGTGTGGATAGATCAACAGGACTGGATTGTACGCACATTGGATGTAGGATGACTATTAATCATTTTATGAAAGAATTGAGATTGTTAGATATATGGAGAGAAATGAAACCACAAGTTAAAGCCTATTCTTGTTATTCCAGTACCTACAAGACATTCTCACGTATTGATTATTTTTTGATTTCCACAGAATTAAGGTCCAAGATTCAAAACTGCTTTTATGATAACATCGAGATTTCTGATCATGCACCCTGTTGTCTAATATATGTAGATAAAAAATTGACAAAGGAATCAGGTAGATGGCAATTTCAGCATAAATGGCTTCAGGATGAGGAATTTGTCAAGTATATAGAAAAACAGATAGACGAGTTCTTTGACATCAATACTACACAAACATCAGCATGTGTAAAGTGGGAGGCTTTCAAAGCTTTTATTAGGGGACATATTATTAGTTATACAGGATCAAAATCTAAGAAGACTCGAGAGGAGAGAGCTAAATTGGAACATAAAATAAAAAGTCTTCAGGAAAAAGTGTATGCAGGAAGTGACCCAAGGTTGGAGAATGAATTACTGATTTTGAGAGCTGAATACGACAAAAAATCAGCGAATAGAGCTGCCTCGAGTCTTCTAAGATTGAAACAATCTTTTTATGAACAAGGTGAAAAATCAGGAAAATTATTAGCATGGCAGATTAAACAATTGGAAATTAAAACACCAATTACCAGTATTATAAGTAACGGACAGGTAGTTATAGATCCTTTAGAAATTAATAGAGCCTTTAGAGATTACTATGAAAAATTATATGATACCAAAAATGAACCTGATTTAACAAAACTAAATGGGTTTTTGAACGAACTATCTATACCGTGTATTCCAAATGAAAACAGGGAGATATTGGAGTCTAAAATTAGTCAAGAAGAAGTTGGGCTAGCCATTGATAATATGAAATCAGGAAAAAGTGCAGGACCAGATGGTCTTCCAGTTGACCTTTATAAAAAATTTAAGAATAAATTAATAAAACCTTTTTTGGAAATGGTTTTAGAAGCATTTCAAAATAATAATTTACCATCATACATAAATAATGCCTTAATTATACTGTTGCCAAAACCAGGTAAGCCCTCTAATAAATGTGAAAATATGAGACCAATAAGCCTATTAAACGCCGACCTTAAGATAATCTGTAAAATTTTAGCAAGACGAATACAAGAAATTTTACCAAATATTATTAATCGAGATCAGAATGGCTTTATAAAGGGTAGACAAGGCTTCCATAATGTAAGAAGACTATTTAATATTATTTATTTTAATAAAGAAGCACCGGATACAGCTCTCCTATCATTGGACGCCGAAAAGGCCTTTGATAGAGTTGAATGGCCCTTTCTTTTTGAAGTCCTACAAAGGTTTGGACTTGGAAATAATTTCATAAAATGGGTTCAAATAATATACAATAATGCTACAGCAGAAATCCTAACAAATAACAATATTTCAAAACCAATAAAAATCAATAGAGGATGTCGACAAGGCTGTCCACTTTCACCTTTACTGTTTACTATGGCAATTGAACCTTTAGCGATAGCGATACGTTTACATTCACAAATATATGGAATTAAAGTTGGACCAACAGAACATAAAACCTCCCTGTACGCCGATGATATAATTTTGTTTATGTCGAATCTAAAAAAATCAATTCCAACCTTGTTGAATTTAATAAAGAATTTTGGGGAAATATCAGGATATAAAATAAATAAAACTAAATCTTCAATATTAATGCTAAATGAGACCCAGAGAAATTACCCAGCCCCTGAGGTAAATCAATTCAATGTTGTAAATCAGTTTAAATATTTAGGAATCCAAATTATGCCTAAGCTAGAATCAGTCGCCAGTGTCAACTATGAAGACTTAATGTCAGATATCAATGAGTTAACTCAGAGATGGATGTCACTACCAATGTCGATGATCGGGAGAATCAATATACTTAAAAGTAATATTTTACCTAAAATACTTTATTTATTTCAATACATTCCCTTATCACCACCTTTAGATCTATTCTCAAGAATAAAAAAAAAGTTAGTGGAATTTATATGGAACAACAGGAGGGCTAGATTACGTTTGTCTTTATTATATTTACCATTTGATCATGGAGGTCTGAAATGTCCAAATTTTATGTTGTATTATTGGTCGGCACAACTGAGGTCTATGACATATTATTTTTCATCAAATGATCTCCCTCACTGGACTGAAATGGAATCATACAATTTACCTTTACCTCTTCCCATATTCATATACTCAGATTCGGCAAAAAAATTACAAAAACAAGTTAAAAATCCATTTGTAAAGCATATGATCAAAATATGGTGTGAAGCTAAAAACTATTTAAAAGAACCACAGTTATTGTCACAATTTAGTCCAATATGGGGTAATCAATATTTTAAACCAGGGAGAGCGGACGCTGTATTTAAAGTATGGAATTTAAAAGGGATACAAAAGATTCAGGATTTATATTTGCCATGTGCAGACAACATAATGTCTTTTGAAGAGCTGAGGATCAAATTTAATCTCAATAGAACACATTTTTTTAAATATCTTCAACTTAGAAACTTTATTCGATCAAATCAAAATAAAGCTCTCACTCGACCTATTTATTCATCCTTGGAAAAAATGATGATGAAAGATAGTAAAAGAAAGGGTATTATTTCAGAGTTTTATAACTCATTGACACTATCTTCAAGTACTGGAAAGAAGATCTGCAAATTGAAATTTCAGAGGAACAATGGGAATTGGCTTGTACAGAAGCTCAAACCAAATCAATAAATGCACGCCTTAAATTGATACATTTCAAATGGTTAATGCGGATGTATGTTACACCGGAGGAGTTAAATAGATATAACAAAAATATACCAGATACATGCACAAAATGCATGGAAAGTAAAGGAACCCTATTTCATTGTTTATGGGAATGTAGATTAATAAGAATGTTTTGGGAGGAGGTGAGGGTAACAATTGAAAAAATAATCTCAAAACAAATCATATTGAATCCTAAACTGTTTTTGTTGGGTCTGTACCCAGAAAAGCATAATTTCAATAAAAGTGAAAGAACATTCATAGACCTCAGTTTGCTTAATGCCAAAAAATGTATTGCACTATTATGGAAAAAGACTCATAGACCAGATGTGACTCAGTGGTTAAGACAGATGTTAACAAACCTTCCATTAGAAAGAATAACATATATACTGAAATCAAAGGAAATTGTGTTTGAGAATATATGGAGACCTTTTATTGATTATGTAAAAAATTTAAACATAACTCTTGAAGAAGAAGGTGAATGATGTGTGTGGACCTTGTAAATTCCAAACTGGTGAACATAATATGTATACTAATGTATTGGATTGTCTAGACTAAACAGAGGAGCATTGTTGAAGACTTGATTTTGTTGGTGGTTGTTGGTGTTTTTAGGGTATTTTTTTTTTTTGTAGTACTTTAGTGTTAGTGTTTGATTGTTTGTATCATGTTTGTTAAAAAAAAAAAAAAGGTTCAATAAAGATATTGTGGAAAAAAAAAATAAGGAAATTTCTAAGTGACCCCAAACTTTTGAACGGTAGTGTATATAAATAGAAAAGTGAAAAAAGGAGGAGGAGTTGCAATTTATGTTGACAAGAGCTTGCAATACAAGGTTGTTGAAAATTTGTCAGTAACTCTGGATGATTTATTTGAACGTATTACAATAGAAATCTGTCTGGACAATGTGAAGAATATGGTTGTAAGCTGTGTATATAGAACACCTGGATCAAACATTTACTTATTTAAGGACTGGATGGAAAAAATGTATGCAAAACTAACTCATAAAGTTATGTTCATCTGTGGGGATTTCAATATAGATCTTATGAATTCAAAACAACATAGTTTGACAGAAGAATTTATCAACACAATGTACAGTATGGGCTTACATCCAACAATTACCAGACCTAGCAGAATCACGTCACACAGTGCCACACTAATAGATAACATATTCACAAACATTATGGAAAATAATATCATGAGTGGGCTTTTATTGAATGATATGAGTGACCACCTTCCGATTTTTGTTGTCTATCAATGTGATAATAGGAAGAAAAAGTATACCAAAAATATTAAATATAAAAGAATAAGAACTGAAGAATCTATGTATTTAACTGGCAAAGGAATTATTAATACAAGACTGGAAGATAGTTTGTGATGAAAATGATATAAATAAAGCATATGATAAATTTTTCAAATATTTCAATCATTGTCCTGTGGAGAATGTGTTGAAGGATGAGACTGAGTTTATTCCTCAGATTCAGCTTTATTCACAATCACATACTCCAACAATTTCAAAGCAGGAAAAGAGGATGAATCTTCTCACATCTGTCCTTTTATACCTAGGACATCAAACTACAGTCACATGGTGTTTAATCAAACATACAGTCACATGGTACTTAATCCCAGTCACAATATAACTTCCTCCGATCTTAACACCATCCACCCCCCAGTCTCCGGTGGTCAGGAAATCTCTCAAGGCCATCTCCTTGAAACAAAAGGCCAAATCTCACACCTTCCCGTTACCTCTAGGAGGCTCAGTCCCTTTGTTCCCTTGAGACGTGCAGCACACAATAAACACACAGTATTCTATTTGTGGAGCATATGAAACCAACATATGTGTCCCACATGACCCCCCCCAAACGTCTAAGATGGAACAATCATAACTAAAGATGCATGTCATAATAAAATCACTACATATCAATCCACATGCCGCTTAGGCCTCAGTCTTCTGCCGTATTTGCTGTAAGCCGGTCTTACTGCCTCCGCAGGGTCCTCCTGCTGTGGGGCCGCTGCCTGTGGATTAGAACTGTTAGTCAATCTCTGTGGGTGTTCCGGAGGATGCCCTCTAGGGGGTCTGCTGCGTCGGGGAGCCCTTACTAAATGCACAGTTTCATCAGCCATCACAAAAGCGGGTTTGAGTCTGTTTATGCCAATTACTTCCTTTCTGCCTCCCAAATCTAGCACAAAATGCTTCTCTCCTGTTTCCAGCACTCTAAATGGTCCATCATAAGGCAAGTTTGGGCGGTGGGCATCATGCCTGACAAAAACAAACTCCGCATTTTTTAAAGCTTTAGGCACAAAAACGCGCGGGAAGCTGTGATGAACCGGGCCAGGAAGCGTGCTCGCTCCCGTGCCGCTCTGCAACCGCTGAGCAGGGGGGCACTCTGGCGCAGGATTATCCGGGAGAAACTCCCTGGGCAGCCGGAGTGGCTGCGCAAAAACTAACTCAGCTGGGGAGGCTTTTAAATCCTCTTTAGGTGCAGAACGCAACCCCAATAAAACCCATGGTAGCCTGTCTACCCAATTTGTATCCGTAAGCGACGCACTGAGGGCTGATTTCAATGACCTATGGAAACGTTCGCATAAACCATTAGCCTGCGGGTTGTAAGCGGTAGTGCGGTGGATCGTTACTCCCAGGCTGCGGGCCATCGCTGACCAGAGCTCAGACACAAATTGAGGACCTCTGTCGGACGTAATGTCCGACAGAACTCCAAAATGTGCTACCCATGCTGTTAAAAACGCGCGCGCCACCTCCTCGGCTGTGGTTGATGCCAGCGGGACCACTTCCGGCCAACGCGTGGTGCGGTCCACCATTGTCAAAAGGTGTGTGCACCCCTGTGACGGCGGAAGGGGGCCTACGAGGTCGACATGCACATGATCGAGCCGCTTAGCCGGGATGTGAAAAGGCTCCAAAGGCGCTCTAGTGTGTTTGTGTATTTTGGCTCGCTGACAAGCCACGCAGGCTGTCGCCCACTCCTTGAGCTGCTTGCGCAGGCACGGCCATACAAATTTCTCTCCTACCATTTTGACCGACGCGCGCACCCCCGGGTGCGCCAGAGAATGGATCGGGTCAAAAACACGGCGGCGCCACGCAGCTGGTACAACCAGACGCGGTCGTCCAGTGGAGACAATGCAGATTGGGGGGGCATACCATCTTGCAGCACCCTGCTCTCCAGCCTTAACCCTGTTGGTCCAGACTGGAGCGCGCGCACGTCCGCGTCCCTAACCTGCTCCATGGCCATGGCTGCATAATCTATCCCTACGCGGACCGGGGCCACGCGCGCTTCCGCGTCGCTACCCTGGTCTGCGGCCATGGCTGCAGAGTCTGCCCCCATGGGGCCTGGAGCCGCCACAGCACGTGAGAGGCAGTCTGCCACTACATTATATTTACCTGCCACATGCTGGATATCGGTGGTAAACTCCGATATCGCGGCCAGCTGTCTCTGCTGCCGGCCCGACCAAGGTTCCGAAATCTTGGCCATCACGAACGTCAGCTGTTTGTGGTCCACGAACGCGGTAAAACGGCGTCCTTCCAGCCAGAACTGGAAGTGGCGGATGGCCAAGTGTAGAGCTAACAACTCCCTGTCGAACGCGCCGTATTTTCGCTCGCTATCGCGCAAGGTTTTGCTGAAGAACGCGAGCGGTTGCCAGGCCCCAGCCACGTACTGTTCAACGACCGCCCCTATGGCAACATCTGACGTGTCAGTAGTGAGCGCCATGCGGGCCGTTGGGACTGGGTGTGCCAACAACGCAGCGTTTGCCAGGGCTGATTTGACTTGAGAGAATGCGCGCTCCCGCTCAGGAGACCATTCGATTTTATTCGTGGGTTTTTGTTTTTTTAGTGCAGCGTACAATGGTTGCATGAGCTGCGCTGCTCGGGGGAGGAAACGGTTATAAAAATTAACCATTCCCAAAAACTCCTGTAACGCTTTGACCGTTTGTGGTTGGGGAAAAATTTGTTATTGCGCGCACCTTATCGGGCAGAGGGACCGCTCCTTCTGGCGAAACGCAATGCCCCAAAAAATCAATCTGCGCCACCCCGAACTGACACTTTGCTGGGTTAATTATTAACCCGTGGTCTGCCAACCTCCGGAAAACTGCTGTGAGGTGGCTTTCGTGTTCGTCCTCGGACGCACTGGCTACCAAAATGTCATTCAAGTAGACGAACACGAAAGGGAGATCGCGTAGGACCGCGTCCATCATGTGTTGGAACGTCTGCGCCGCTCCCTTGAGCCCAAACGGCATGCGCAAAAACTCAAAAAGCCCGAAAGGAGTTATTACCGCTGTTTTGGGTATGTCCTCAGCGCGCACTGGAACCTGGTGGTAGCCGCGTACTAAGTCTATTTTAGAAAAAATGCACGCCCCCGCCAAATGAACCGAAAAATCTTGGATATGCAGAATCGGGTAGCGGTCGTGTGCTGTGGCGTTATTCAACCTGTGGAAATCACCGCAAGGTCGCCATGAGCCATCAGTCTTTGGGACCATGTGCAGTGGTGAAGCCCAGGGGTTCTTCGAACGCCTGATGATGCCCAGTTTTTCCAGGTTGGCGAACTCCTCGCGTGCTATGGTCAGTTTAGCTGAGTCCAAGCGCCGAGCTTTTGCAAAAACGGGCGGGCCGGTGGTAGTAATAAAATGTTCCACCCCATGTTTAGCCACTGTCGCTGAAAACGTTGGGACCGTGAGTGCTGGGAACTGAGTGAGGAGTGAGTGGAACTTACTACCTGCAGCTGTGACGTTGGCTTGTGCAGTTGGCGGGGCCACTCGAGAAGTGCAGGGAATAGAGTGAAAGGAGAGTGCATTAACCAGACGTCTGTTAGTAAGATCAACCAATAAACCATGTGAGCACAAAAAATCAGCCCCTAACATGTTGAAATTGACTGCCGCTACAACAAAAGTCCACTCAAATGCACGGCCCTGCAAAGACAGAAGCAGAGTCCTCTCCCCGAAGGTCTTAATCGCTGAGCCGTTCGCTGCTGACACCCGGGGACCCCTGGAAGGCGCCAGCCAGTCCACGTAGGAAGGCGTGATGAAGCTCAGCTGGGAGCCCGGTTCTACTCTGAGCCTCTCCCGGATGGCTGAGCTCCTCACCCTATCTCTGAGGGTGAGTCCAGCAATCCTACGGAGAAGGCAAGACGAAGACAAGACACATCTTGGACAATAAATCATTGTTCTTACTGTACAATTCACTGTTTCTACCTTATCTTAACTACTGTGTAGAAGTCTGGGGAAACACCTACAAGACCAGCCTACAGTCAATATGCACACTACAAAAAAGAGCTATAAGGATAATAAATAATGTTGGATATAGAGACCATACCAATTCGTTGTTTTTAAAGTCACATGCCATAAAGTTCATGCATTTAGTTAAATTTAAGACAGCACAAGTCATGTACAGGGCAACTAATAATCAACTCCCAACTAATATACAAAAAATATTCAAAAAAAGAGACAATGATTATAATTTGAGAGGAGACTTAAACTTGACAAAACCTAAGATACGAACAACTAAGAAAAGTATGTGCATATCTGTCTGTGGGGTGGATTTGTGGAACAGTCTGGAGCTGGAACTGAAACTATGTACAAACAGAAATCAATTCAAAAATAGGTATAAACCTTATTTGCTGAAAGAATATATATTAGAAGAGTAGTATTTATATGTACAATTCACTATGCTGACTCTGGAACACTATGGAATGGTGGGTGGGACAGCAATGTGTATATCTGGGTTGTTTGGGGCTAGTTTTGATGTATGGACTGTATGTATGTTGGGATGGATGGGTGTTAATGTTGATATGTACAAAATATAGTTAATTGTTTACTTGGGGTCTTAAATGTGGTGATTTGTATATATTTCACACGGGTTGTATTTATGGAAAAGAGGAGTTGGAATTAATAAGTGTTCACTTCTTCCTTCTCCCTTTCAAACACTGTATACTGTTACTTTATTGCCCTTGTCATTTGTTTTGTTTTTGTTTTACTTTTTTGTTCGCAATAAAGTATGTATCTATCTATCTAACTAGTTCAATAATAAACAGGTTTGGTAAAAGCCAAATTAAAAAGGTGGGTCTTGAGCCTGTTCTTAAAAACACCTATTGACTCTGTGGCTCTGTGTCATGGCGCCCACAGGGCCATCATCAGTCCTGGCTGCATGCACACCTGTCGCTAATCTCCAGGGGACTTTAAGAGCCAGACCTGCCAGCGACTCAGCACGGAGCCGTCTGTCATCACTACGGAGGCACGTCCCTCATCTACAGCCACGGAGTGGCTCCTCGTCTGACCAAGCGCTTCACGTCGTCTCACGTAAGCAAACCAAGCCCTTACCTTGTCAAGCTCCTCTCCCCTGTGCACAGGTGGATTCCCCAGGCGGCGGATTCTTTTCTCCCAGCGGCGGCCCAGCTCCTCCCCGGCACCGGAGTCTCTCCCCCGCTTCACGACACGGAGCAGGACGCTCCCCTCCTGGCAGTCACTCACAAGGCAAGCAGAGGTTCAGCGTCGCCACCTGCAAGTAAGCAGCAGACCTTGTTACATCTCCCGCTGCGGTGCAGTGCTAATCACTCTGCTTTGTCTCTTTAGGGTTGCCAGGCGACACGGAGACCTGCTCAGCTCCAGCACGAACCCAGCGCACCACACTACAGCACATACTGTACACGCACTCACACACATCACTTGGGTGAATAAAAGGTTAATTGCAACTCCTCGAGTCTGTCTTCTGTCCCCTGGGTCCAGTCATTATGTCACCCTGAGGCTTTCTGGCAGGCTGTTCCTCAGATGAAGACCATAGTAATGAAAGAAGGCTTCACCATAGGTTTTGGTCTTGACTTTGGGAACCATTAAAAGGCCGATACCAGAGGACCTCAGGGTCCGCGAGGACTCATAAGGTAAAAGCAGCTCTGATAGAGAAGGCCCAAGACCACTGAGGCATTTAAAAGCTACTAAGAGAACCTTAAAACTGATCCTAAAATGCACGGGGAGCCAGTGCAGCGATTTTAAAACTGGTGTAATATGCACCCACCCCCTGGTCCTTGTAAGCACTCGTGCTGCTGAATTTTGGAGCAGTTGGTGATGTGACATCCTTTTTTGGGGCAGACCAGAGAGCAGGGCATTACAGTAGTCTATGACTGGTAATAAAAGCATGCATCAAGACCTCCGTGCTGGCAAGAGGGAGTAAAGGAGGGACTCTGGCTATATTCCTAAGATTGTAAAATCTAATTTTTGTGATGTTGTTAATGTGTGAAATAAAATTAAAAACTGAGTCTAGAAGGATGCCCAGGTTGTTGACACAATGTGTAGGTTTTAGACCTAGCAATTTGGGTAAAGGTTTTTCTCTCTTGTCTTCCGGACCAGTGACTAAAAGTTCTGTCTTGTCCTGGTTGAGCTGTAGGAAATTCTCTGCCATCCATGACTTTATATCTAAAATGCAGTTCATTAATTGGTTTGTGTCATCAGGAGACATGGCAATGTACAGCTGTGTACCATCCGTGTAGCTATGAAGCTATGAAAATTGATGCTGTGTCTCCTGATAACATCCCCAAGTGGTAGCATATAAAAATTAAAAAGTATTGGGCCTAAAATTGAACCTTGGGGTACCCCACACTTGGTTTCATGGATTCCCAATGACTGTATTCATACTTACAAAGTAGGGACGATCTGTGAGATAGGAATAAAACCATTCAAGAACAGTACCTTCACTGCTGAAGAAATTGCAGAAGTCCATCAAAACTAAAAAATATCCGGTTCCGCCGGACCGGCGGCGCCACACGAGTCGGCTGCCCGTTGCAACAGCCTTTTTTTTTTTTATCTTCCTTCTTCTTTCTACACCTTTCACTCTGTATATATATCACGGACGCACGGATCGCCCCGGGGATCTCCCGGGTCGGCGGACGGAGCCACTGTTTGCAGCGGGAGACGTTACAGCAGGGAGGAGCTAGTGCTAGCTAGCACTTGGCCGCCGCCCGGTACTAATGGGAAACTCGACATACCGGGAGCTGTAGCGAAAACGACGCGGGTGGCGGGCTGAAGTTTAGGCGGCGTGCAAGAAATATAAGACAGAATAATAAAGAGCGATGGCAAGAACCAAGCAGACCGCCCGTAACATCTACTGGAGGAAGAAGCCCCCCAGGAGGCAGCTAGCCACCAGGGCTGCTCGGAGAGGCGCTCCGGCCACCGGCGGAGTGAAGAGGCCTCGCCGTTACAGGCCCGTGGCTCTGAGAGAGATCCGTCGCTACCAGAAATCCACGGAGCTGCTCATCCATAAGCTGCCCGTCCAGCGCCTGGTGAGGGAGATCGCTCAGGACTTCAAGACCCACCTGCGCTTCCTGAGCTTCGCCGTCATGGCTCTGCAGGAGACCAGAGAGGCCTACCTGGTGGGTCTCTTCTTCGCTAAGAGGGTCACCATCATGCCCAAGGACTTCCAGCTGGCCCGCCGCATCCGTGGAGAGAGAACTTAGACTTTCTGCTGCACATTCACCAACCATAATGCTCCGCACTGTGTGTCTATATATATTTATAGTAATATGTACATATGTTTACTAGATGTTCTTGTTTTTTTTCTTGCCTTCTGATTATTGCTCTGAGTGTTGCTATCCCTGTGCTGTTGCAATCCTGGAATTTCCCCATTGTGGGACTAATAAAGGCTTATCTTATCTTAAAACCAAGAGGTGTGGTATGCTGACCAGTGGTGTCTGCCTTCAGCAAGACAGTGCCCTGGCTCCAAACTCACATGTTGCCCAGACGGAAGCATGGTCCTGCAGCTATGAAATCCTTTCTTATCCCCCTTTCTCTCCTGACCTCGCACCATCTGACTTCCACCTCTTTCCAACTATGAAGTCATTTTTGAAGGGCAAGCTCTTCCAAGACGATGAAACACTGATTTCTGAGGTCAAGTCATGGCTTCTGACACAACCCATAGACTTCTACAGGTGAGGTCTACAACAGTTGTATAAAGTGACGGGAGAAGTGTGTGACCATTGGTGGTACCTTTTAGAGCAATCTTTAGTTACTCATTCTATGGGAAATGAGCAGTGTTGGGCAAGTTACTAAAAAATAGTAACTAGTTACAGTTACTAGTTACTTCTTTTCCAAAGTAACTGAGTTACTTTTGAGTTACTGCATGATTAAAGTAACTAGTTACTTGGAAAAGTAACTTTCAAGTTACTTTTAAATGCATACTTAAATCATCTTGCACACACAGCAAGATCAAGGGCCCCTTGCTCTCATCAGAAAAAAGAAGAAAAAGAAAACTGATGAGAAAAAAAAGTCTCATTTTACAGAGAAAAAATGTCTCAGATTTACACAAACTATTGTAATCAGTAGAAAGCCTGAAATTTACAAGAAATAAAGCTGTGAATTCACAGAGAAAATGTTGGACCCCCTGGTGGGCCGTTTTTGGCCCACGAGCTATATGTTTGACACCCCTGGACCAGCCCATTAAAAATGCATATTTAGAGGATTTACTTCCATGAAATAGTTGCATATCACAGCAGCATGTAAATGAATGAGATCAAATAAAATAGAAAGCACAGATAAATGAAAGGTCACCGCTTAGAAGAAGCTTTACTGCCACAAATCACAGTCACTTTTTCTCTGTGTGTAAGAAAACTTTAAATGCATTTAATGCGGACATTAAATGCGAGCTTCTTGCTCAAAAAATAGTCATGTTTAACCACAGAGGTAGGAGCTGTTAGGGGCTCATGAACAGACAACAACTCCCAAAACTCTGTAACACAGCTTTGCATATAGGAACTCACACACCGGCTGCTAAATTTGCACACTGCTCACCTGTACAGTAGATATAGTATCACCTGTCTGATGTCCATATCATCTCTGCTGCTACTTATCAATAATTTGTAATTATACAATGCTTGTTGCACAATGCTCATTTGCACACTGTACATAAGTCTATGCCATCTCAGGTTCACATCAGGTTGCACACTGCTCATTTGCACACTGTACATAGGTTCATGCCATCTCAGGTTCACATTATCTCTGATATCAATATACCACTATCACTTTGGTCATCCCGTGACTTTGACTTTCATTTTCATTCCTCTACTGCCTAACTGTGTGTTGGTGTATGTTTCTTAGCATCCATCAGTACTAGGATTGAGTTACTGTGTTAGTGTGTCATGACCTATTAGAATTGTTGTTTCTGTACCTTTAACTTGGCATTTGTTTGGAGAGCAAAGTAAGAATTTCATTGTCAGGAAATGTAGCATTTCTTAACTGTACACATGATAATAAAGCCTTTGAATCTTGAATCTACTTACCGCTCGGCCAACAGGTGATCAGGGCTCGATATGAGAAGTTGCCACTGCCATGGCATTTCTTCCTACCGGGTTGTGATGTGAACTGGGACAGGACAGGAAATGGACCCATGGAGGAGACTGTGTGACGGCTGTGTCAGTTATGGTAGGGTCAGTTTATATTTATTTGCTTATTTATTTGCTTGCCTTTGGCATGACAACTCCAGTGGCTTGAGGCCGCTGGGGATGGCAGTTGTCCCGCCAATAGCCACCAAAACTGTATATTCATCCCCATTTGGCAGCTGATGAGGAGGGTGTCTAGCAACTGCAAGTTGTATGATCGTCTGTTTGCACTAAAATATCTATCCATATTAATAAAACGAGTAACGTGAGTAACGCACCTGATCAAATTTCAGTAACTGAAACGCATTACTGATTTTTTTTTTATTTAAGTTTTTGTAAAGGGTATACATGTCTTTACAGCACTGCGTTGTTTACATTTTCATCACATGTTCCCTTTTTTTGTTTTTTGACAGCATTGGAAAAATAATTATTACAACACCCTTTTTTTAAGTGAAAGAAAAAGAGAAGTTAAAAAAGAACAAAAAAAACAAAAAAAAAACAAAACAAGAAAAAAAAAACAAAAAAAAGAGCGAAAAAATAAAAGAGTATCTGAGTAGCGTTGGAACAAAGAGAGGTGCCATTATTGAAATGGTATTTGTCAAAGATTAGATCTAATGGAAGACACATATGCGTTCCACGGTTGCCAAAAGTTCAAGAACCCATCTATGTCCTGTCTCAGTGCAAATGTCAACTTTTCCATTGAATAAATGTCCTGAATCACGTTAATCCAATCCTCAGGTGTAGGACAGTCCTTCAACATCCATTTTTTTGTTAGAGCTTTTTTACTTGCCAATATTAAAACAGTGAATAAGTATTTCTCTCCTCGTCTTTCCAGTGATTCCGGTAGTAAACCCAAATACAAAGTTACAAAAGAAAAGGGAACTGTTATTTTGAATATTTTCCCCAATATTGTCTGTACATTGGTCCAATATTGGTGGATAACTGGGCATGACCAAAACACATGAAAATGATTTGCAGTCTTTTCACCACACAAGCGCCAACAATTCAACCCTTTACGAGTAAATTTGTTTTAAGATAAGATAAGATAAGATAAGCCTTTATTAGTCCCACAATGGGGAAATTCCAGGATTGCAACAGCACAGGGATAGCAACACTCAGAACAACAATCAGAAGGCAAGAAAAAAACAAGAACAGCTAGTATACATATGTACATATTACTATATATATATATATATATATATATATAGACACACAGTGCGGAGCATTGTGGTTGGTGAATTGGTTTTGTGCAGGTGTTCTGAAAAAATCTTACCAAATTTTTCCATCCAAATTCTCTCCACTGCAGGGATGAAGTACTTTTCCATTGTTGTTTATTTAGCTTTTCCCATATTTCCAGTTGTAAAGTGAAATTCCCCTCTTTTTCCCATCTCTCTTTTATATATGATGTGTTGTCTCCTTTTAAGTCTTGAAGACCAAGGTATATTTTAGAAATGTATCTGATCCCTGGGATCCCTTTATATGCCATTAAGAAGACCTTCAGAACACCTGACTGGGCCTTTTCCAAATCCTCCTTTTTATGTATTTTGTTTATGTGGTGTCTAAGCTGAAAGAACCTGTAAAAGTCTTGATTTATTAGACCTTGTTTTTTTTAAATCTTCATAACTTCTTAAAGTTTGCCCTTTAAAAAAATCGTAATATTTTATCAATCCGTTCTCTTTCCACTTTTTAAATCTAGTGTCTGTTTTATTAGGAGTAAAGTCTTGATCATAGGCAATCCATTGCAATAATCGATAGGGTTCTTTAGTTTGATTCTCTCTGACTATCTTAAACCAAATCTTTAGCGGGGTCTCTATCCACGGGTTAGTGTTATTCAAAAATTTAGGTAAGGCATTGTTCCCTATTATCACCTGTAGGGGAATGTCACTTGTTATTTGGCATTCCATCTCCTTCCATTGTGCAGTGTAGACTGGGTTACATATCTCTACTAAAGTTTTAATTTGTGCGGCTTTAAAATAGTCCCTGATATTTGGCAGCGCAAGCCCACCTTTGTCTTTGTTTAGCTGTAGGGTTCTATACCTGATTCTAGGTCTCTTGCCCTGCCATATGAATCTTGAGATCCTTCTGTCCAGTTCTTGCCATGTTTTTTTGGGAGGTTCTACCGGTATTGTTTGGAAAAGGGATAAAAGACGTGGAAGTATATTCATTTTGAATGCTTCAATTCTTTGTGCAGTACCCAAGAATGGTATCATATTCCATCTTGCTAGATCAGATTTTATTTTTGCCATCAGTGGATCATAGTTTAGTATTATAATTTTGTTGAGTTGTTTCGAGATATTGACCCCCAGATACTTCATAGATTCCATCTCCCAGTTAGTTTTGAGTTTTCTTAGTAAATATTGATTTGGGTCATAGCTGAATGTTAAAATTTGGGTTTTATGCATGTTTAACTCGTACCCCGATAAATCTCCATACTCTGAAAAAACTGAGATTAGTTCTGGAAAAGAGGTGTCCAGCTGCCCCAGGTATATTAAAATGCCATCAGCAAAGAGTGCTATTTTATGTTCCTTCTGACCAAGTGTAATACCTTGAATTTTTTGATTCTGTCTTATCCATTGGCTCAGAGGTTCTATGAAGATTGCAAAGAGCAGTGGAGACAAGGGGCAGCCCTGACGACATCCTCTTTCCAGTTCAAAAGATGATGATAATTTACCGTTAATCCTTATTTTAGCTGTTGGTTTTTTATATAATGCCTGGATAGTTCTAATGAAGTTGTTATGAAAATTGAAACTGGATAAAATTCTATATAGGAAAGACCAGTTAACCGAATCAAATGCTTTTTCAGCATCTAATCCCAGTATGGCTGCATTTAAATTATATTTTTTTATAAGATGAATTATGTGTAAAGTGTGTCTAATGTTATCTTGTGTCTGTCTTTATCTTATAAAACCTGTTTGGTCTAAATGAATTAAGTCTGTCAGTATATTTTCTAACCTTTTGGCAAGGATAGTGGTAAAAAGTTTATAGTCCTGATTTAACACACTGATTGGTCTGTAGTTGGAGCAGTCTAGTTTATCCTTTTCAGGTTTAGGTATGACTGCAATGACCCCTTCTCTCCAGGAGGGGGGGATTTCCCCTGTGTGGAGGACATAGTTAAATGTTTTCAGGAGGAGAGGAGATAGTTGCTGTTTAAAGGTTTTGTACCACTCTGCTGAATAGCCATCTGCTCCTGGGGATTTGTTAGCTTTAAGTTTCATAATTGCTTTTTCTAATTCTTTAGGTTGTATTTCTGACAATAGTGTTTTATTTTGTGACTCAGTAAGTTGGGGAAGGTTTAATGTATTTAGGAAGGCTTCGGATGCGTTTTTGTATTTTTTGAGGGAGTACAAGTTCTTGTAGTAGTTCTCGAAGCTTTTAAGAATTTCCTGAATTCTAAATTTTATTTCCTTTGATACTGGCTCTCTGATTTTGTAGATTGCTCTCTCCGTTTGTTGTTTCCTCAATTTATAGGCTAGTAATTTTGCCGATTTGCTACCTGTTTCATAGTATTTTTGTTTCAGAAATGTAAGTTTCTTCTGGATTTCTATTGTGTAGATCTCATTTATTTGTTTTTTAATTTCCTTAATTTTGAGCGAGTCGTTAGAATGAGTGTTGTCTTTGTGCTCTTTTTCTAGTTTCTTAAGTTCTGACTCTAATGTGATTAGTTTTTCTTGTCTCAGTTTCTTTTGGATTGCCAGTTTTGTGATAATCTTTCCCCTTATTACAGCTTTGCATGCGTCCCACAGTATTAAAGGGGATACTTCTCCATTATCATTTTCTTCCAAATATCTGAGAATATCTGTTTCCAATTCATCTTTCAGTGGTCCTTTCAGCACATTTGAATTTAACCTCCAAGAAAATGTATTATTTGTGTATTTTTGGATACTTAAGTCCATATAGATCGGACTGTGGTCAGAGAGATCCATCAGTCCTATTTTACATGTTTTTACTCTTCCAATGTCTCTATTAAACATTAAAAAAAAATAGTCCTTGAGTATGATGAATGTGGTGCTGAGTAAAATGTATAATCTTTTACACTGGGGTTGATTTCCCTCCACACGTCACAGATTCCCATTTCTTTTAGCAGCATCCGAGTTTTTCTACTTTGAGTGTTATTTTGATGTGGAAAATTACCTGATGCATCCCAGTATGGATTCAGTCTTAGATTGAAGTCTCCACCACATATCACTAAACCTTGGGCTTTAGTTATCATTAGGTCAAATACATTTTTATAAAATTTCCAGTTAGCCCCTGGAGGTGCATATACATTCAGCAGGGTGATATCTTCTCCCTCTAGCCGACCAAGTACCATGCTGAATCTCCCTTCTTTATCTTTGTGTTCTGATTTTTTTTTCAAATATAATTTTGGTTGAGATCAATGTCGCTACCCCCCTTCTCCTCCCTGACTTATATGAAGATGAAGAGATCATTTTAAACCCTTGTCTATTAAGTTTAGTGTGCTCCACGTCTGTTAGGTGGGTTTCCTGTAAAAATATTATTCCTGCTTTGTCTTTTTTTCATTTTGCCTAGAATCTTGGATCTTTTAACTAGATTCAGGATCCCTTTTACATTGTATGAGATTATTTTGGTTACACCCTGTTTCTCCATTGTGTTGTCTTATTTAGTATAACAGTGTGGTGGCCCTCTTTTATGCTACTCAGAAACTGAAAGAACACTAAGAACATAAAAAACATTAAGAACATAGTATATAAAACTTTAAAACAAAAAACTGATAAAAGATCTTCCTGAGCTGAGGTCTTTTTAGCGACCTTGGTAGAGCCTTGACGGTGTGTTGGCTCTGAGGGAAATTCCTCAAACTCTCAGAATCAGAATGAGATTTATTGCCATTGTTCATGTAGTACACAAACTAGGAATTTGTCTCGGTGCAATGCTGCAACATTAAACATAGAGTAACACTAAAGATAAAAACTATGCATGCAATAAAAGGTAGAATAAGTAATGCTAATCTATGCAATTTTTAAGTATATTAACAAGCAGCAGATATTGTGGAGTTCCACATAGTGCAGTCGGCAATGCAAAAAGAAAACAAGTGATGATTGTCATGAGTCCGGTTGAGCTGCTGTACATAGTGCACGAGAGTCTAATAAGTCACTTAGTGTTCAACAGTCTGATGGCAGAGGGGAAGAAGCTGTTCATGTAGCGGGAGGTTTTAGTCTGAATGGACCGAAGTCTCCTGCCTGAGGGGAGGGGGGCAAACAGTGCATGTCCAGGGTGTGAAGGGTCGGCTATGATCCGACCTGCATGCCTCCGGGTCCTGGAGATGTACAGGTCCTGGAGAGATGGGAGCTTGCAGCCGATCACCTTCTCAGCAGCGCGCACAATGCGCTGCAGTCTTAGTCTGTCCCTGGCTGCGTACCACACGGTGATGGAGGTGGTGAGGATGGACTCGATGATGGCCGTGTAGAACTGCACCAACATCTTGATGGGCAGCTTGAGCTTCCTCAGCTGCCGCAGGAAGAATATCTCTGCTGGGCCTTTTTGATGAGGGAGCTGATGGTCGGCTCCCACTTGAGGTCCCGGGTGATGGTGGTGCTCAGGAAGCGGAAGGAATCCGCAGTGGTGATGGGAGAGTCTGTGAGGGTAAGGGGGGGCAGAGGGGCTGTGACTTTTCTGAAGTCCACGATCATCTCCACTGTCTTCAAAGCGTTCAGCTGCAGGTTGTTGTGGCTGCACCAGGATGCCAGCCGGGCCACCTCTCTCCTGTAGACGGATTCATCGCCGTTGGAGATGAGCCTGATGAGGGTGGTGTCATCCGCAAACTTGATCAGCTTGACAGACTGGTGGCTGGAGGTGCAGGAGTTTGTGTACAGGGAGAAGAGCAGGGGGGAAAGTACACAGCCCTGGGGTGATCCGGTGCTGATGCTTACAGAGTCCGAGACAGTCTTTCCCAGCCGCACATGCTGCCTCCGGTCCGTCAGGAAGTCGGTGATCCACCTGCAGAGGGAGTCAGGCACGTTGAGCAGGGACAGCTTGTCCTGGAGCAGAGCGGGGCGGATGGTATTGAATGCAGAGCTGAAGTCCACAAACAGGATCCTGGCGTAGGTTCCCGGGGAGTCCAGGTGCTGCAGGATGGAGTGGAGGGCCAGGTTGACTGCGTCGTCCACAGACCTGTTGGCTCTGTAGGCGAACTGCAGCGGGTCCAGGAGGGGAGTGGTGATGGTCTTGAGGTGGGGCAGGACCAGGCGCTCAAAGGACTTCATGACTACAGAGGTGAGCGCTACAGGTCTGTAGTCGTTAAGTCCAGTGATCCGTGGTTTCTTGGGGACAGGGACGATGATAGAGGTTTTGAGGCAGGCCGGCACGTGGCATGACTTCAGGGAGGTGTTAAAAATGTCTGTGAAGACAGGAGTCAGCTCCTCCGCACAGTGTCTCAGGGTGGAGGGAGACACGCCGTCCGGACCGGGGGCCTTGCGCGGGTTCAGTCTGGAGAACTGTCTGTGCACGTCCTGCTCACTGATGGCAAGGGCAGGGGGGGAGGGGGGGCCGCCTTTGATGAAGTGGGGACCATGGAAGCAGTGACGCTGGGGGGAGGGGGAGTTGGGCACAGCTGACGAGGTGTCAAAACGGGCATAGTGTTGGGACAGTCTTTGACAAAGGGCTTTGTCATCCTGTCCCTTAGAAGCCTGAGGCCGATAGTTGGTGATTTGCCTCAGTCCTCTCCACACAGAAGCAGAGTCGTTAGCAGTGAACTGCTGCTGGAGTCTCTCAGAATACACAGATTTAGCTCTCCTCAGCTCTCTGCTAAATCGGTATTTGGCCTCCTTGTAGCAGTCCCTGTCTCCACTTTTCAACGCTGCTTCCTTCTCCTTCCTGATCTGTCTGAGCTTAGCTGTGAACCAGGGCTTGTCGTTGGAGTAACTCACCCTGGTGCGCGATGGAAGAACGCACTCCTCACAAAAGTGTACAGTGGGGAAAAAAAGTATTTAGTCAGCCACCAATTGTGCAAGTTCTCCAACTTAAAAGACGAGAGAGGTCTCCAATTTTCATCATAGGTATACCTCAACTATGAGAGACAAATGAGGAAAAAAAAATCCAGAAAATCACATTGAAGGATTTTTAATGAATTAATTGGTAAATTCCTTGGTAAAATAAGTATTTGGTCACCTACAAACAAGCAAGATTTCTGGCTCTCACAGACCTGTAACTTCTTCTTTAAGAGGCTCCTCTGTCCTCCACTCATTACCTGTATTAATGGCACCTGATTGAACTCAATATCAGTATAAAAGACACCTGTCCACAACCTCAAACAGTCAGACACATAAACTCCACAATGGCCAAGACCAAAGAGCTGTCAAAGGACACCAGAAACAAAATTGTAGACCTGCACCAGGCTGGGAAGACTGAATCTGCAATAGGTAAGCAGCTTGGTGTGAAGAAATCAACTGTGGGAGCAATTATTAGAAAATAGAAGACATACAAGACCACTGATAATCTCCCTCGATCTGGGGCTCCACGCAAGATCTCACCCTGTGAGGTCAAAATGATCACGAGAACGGTGAGCAAAAATCCCAGAACCACACGGGGGGACCTAGTGAATGACCTGCAGAGAGCTGGGACCAAAGTAACAAAGGCTACATCAGTAACACACTACGCCGCCAGGGACTCAAATCCTGCAGTGCCAGACGTGTCCCCCTGCTTAAGTCAGTACATGTCCAGGCCCGTCTGAAGTTTGCTAGAGAGCATTTGGATGATCCAGAAGAGGATTGGGAGAATGTCATATGGTCAGATGAAACCAAAATAGAACTTTTTGGTAAAAACTCAGCTTGTCGTGTTTGGAGGAGAAAGAACACCATACCTACTGTGAAGCATGGGGGTGAAAACATCATACTTTGGGGCTGTTTTTCTGCAAAGGGACCAGGACGACTGATCCGTGTAAAGGAAAGAATGAATGGGGCCATGTATTGTGAGATTTTGAGTGAAAACCTCCTTCTATCAGCAAGGGCATTGAAGATGAAACGTGGCTGGGTCTTTCAGCATAACAATGATCTCAAACACACTGCCCGGGCAACGAAGGAGTGGCTTCGTAAGAAGCATTTCAAGGTCCTGGAGTGGCCTAGCCAGTCTCCAGATCTCAACCCCATAGAAAATCTTTGGAGGGAGTTGAAAGTCCGTGTTGCCCAGCGACAACCCCAAAACATCACTGCTCTAGAGGAGATCTGCATGGAGGAATGGGCCAAAATACCAGCAACAGTGTGTGAAAACCTTGTGAAGACTTACAGAAAACGTTTGACCTCTGTCATTGCCAACAAAGGGTATATAACAAAGTATTGAGATGAACTTTTGTTATTGACCAAATACTTATTTTACCGAGGAGTTTACCAATTAATTCATTAAAAATCCTTCAATGTGATTTTCTGGATTTTTTTTTTCTCATTTTGTCTCTCATAGTTGAGGTATATCTATGATGAAAATTGGAGACCTCTCTCATCTTTTAAGTGGGAGAACTTGCACAATTGGTGGCTGACTAAATACTTTTTTTCCCCACTGTATATATGAGGTCACAGTGTCCATGTACTCATCCAGATCATGCGTGGCTCCTTTAAACATGTCCCAGTCAGTTGTTTCCAAAACTCTGTTACGTGTTGAGGGCACTCTCTTACCCCTATAAGTTGTCCCATGTTTTTAACGTGAATTTCAGATCCCAATCCGAACTTGTAATGATTTTTTTTTTTTAATGCCTATACCCTATGAAATTTTGCGCAACCTCCTACCACCATCACAGCAAACAGTCACATTAATACAGTATTTGTTAGTGTGGAGAGATCATGTGGTTCATTGTCACATTTCTATTTTAACAAGTTTTTTTTTTTAAAGACTTACTGTATTTGTTTCTAATATTATGACTGTTCCATGAAATGTTTTACCACTTGCTGATTCTGCATCTCCTTTAATGTTTGTTACCTTGTAGGAGGAGGGTTTGATGCGCAGATTGATTAAAAATATTGTTATTCCCTCCTGAAAGCGTTCAGTTTTTCCTTATAGCCCTGGTGCTGGGTTTCCCGCTGCTGGCCCGTGGATTTTGAGGGTCTCTGTGTGCACCACGTTTGAGCCTTGATTCTTTTGATCGGGTCTGCTGTGGGTTTATACACCGTTACCGGGAGCCCTCTTCTCGCCATATCCCTGGTTGCTTCTTCCGCCGAATTGTAGAGACACGTCTCATCCCCGTAAAAAACCCGCAGCTTCGCCGGAAATGGAGTTTGAAAGTGCAGTTTCTTCTCTTGTAGTACCTTTTTAGCGTCGCTGTATTCCTGACGCTTTTTAAGGACCTCTGGGACGTAGTCGTGCTCCACAAAAACTTTTCTTTCTTGGTGCATAAATCCTTTTTTCTGCCAAGCCAGTCTCAAAACCTCTTCTTTTGTTTTGAAGTTGGAAAACTTCACCACCACCGAACGTGGGGGGGCTTCCGCCGACGGCCTTGGGGCTAATGAACGGTGCGCCCTTTCTATTTTCAAATCGGTGGATTGGGGAATTTCCAACTTCTCTCTCAGTATGGATTCCACGCATGCAGCCATTGTGATGAAACCGTCCTCGACTCCTTCTTTCAGACCATGAATTCTTATGTTGTCTCTTCTTAGTCTTCCTTCTTGGTCGGTTAGCTTAGCCTCCAGTCTTGACTGTCGTTTGAGTAGTTCCAGCACGGTTTCTTCCAGCCCTTTTATTCTTTCCTCTGCTTCCATGATTCGGTCCTCAGCCTGGTCCACTCTGCTGTTTGTCCTTTTTATTTCGTCTTTAATTTCACGAAATTCGGCCCAACACTCTGGGCGAAATTGTCTTAATTATTGAAGTACCATTTTTAAGCTAACCGTGTTGCTAGCCTCATTCAGCTCCTCTGTTTCCGAGTGGTTGTTGTCCTCCAGGTCAGATTCTCCTGCCGATGCGCGTCTTGGCCTGGTAAATGTCGATCTCTTCTGTTTTCCTTTAGGCATAATGACTTTGTCTTTTGATTTTCACTCTTCCAAAAATCCGTTAAATCTGATTTTCAAGGTATTTTCACGGATCGGGTCTGGGAGCTTCAGCGTTAAGCTGCTATTACCATGGTGTCCAGACCGCATTACTGAATTTTTAAACAGTAATTTCGTTACACAGCACTTTACTGCAAAAGTAGTGGCGTTTACTCCCAACATTGGAAATGAGTCCTGGGATATCATTAGTGAACAACCCTTGTAACTGGTATCAACAAGGCAATTTTATGCTAAAAACAGGGCTACCACCAAAATCACGTGAAATTAGCAACTTTAGCAACAGTTTATGCTTCTTTAGCAGGTTTTCCCACTCCCCTAACCAATGTGTGAAATTTTCAATGGGTACTTTTAGCCTTAAAGATCTGATCAGGAAGGCCCTAATGTAGATGAGTGCAGAAGGACCTTTTTAATGGTCTAACACAGTTGTGTCCTGGAGCTTTGCATGTTTTATGTTTTTTATTTCTTACCTTCATTAAAAAAATATGTTGCTTCAGGTGAATGCAGAGCTGAATTCTGTATCATGCACACCTTGCATTTGGAAATCAACGGTCTAATTATACCAGGATAAACACGCTCGCATAAAGCCATTCACACACAAACAAGGCACAAGAAAATCTAGTAAAGGGATCCTCTCGAGACCCTCAATTAAAAATTCATGTTATGCTCTATCAAGCTCCTGGCTGTATGCACTCAATATTTAATAAACAGTCTAACTTTTTCCATCTTACACTGGCACCATTATGTTGGCTTGGGTATATGAGGGCAGGAAGCCACTTTAAACTACTTCCTGTCTGATAAAGCTGGTCTTTGAAGACCTGGTGGAAGCTCCACTGGGAGAGAGGTGGGGCATGGAGATATCTGCTCTGTGGCAGAAATGGAGAAGATGCTGCAGCATGGATGTGATTAGAACCCAAATATATGCACCCCACCCTTAAGTTATTGTGGATGACACAAAGTGGGAGCTGTCATGTTGTTTCTCAGCTGTATCAAAAAAGATAAAAGGCTGTGAGAAAAAGTGTGTTAGAGAGGATAACAGGAGAGCTGACGGCATGAGGATGACAGGCAGCTTGAGAGAGAGGTGGTAAAGAGACTCAGATGGCAAGAAAACATACAAAGATAGCATGGCAGCAAGAGTGTCACAAGATCCAAGGACTTGTTTTGTCTTTTTTGAGAATCAGACAGGAGGAGGTGGATCAGGAGCTACGAGGGTATGTGTGAAAAAGAGTTTAAGACAAGAAAGAAGTATGTGTGCGTGTGTGTTTATGACAGAGGATGGAGGGACTCCGTTGGGAAAAGGAACCTCAACTCAGCCTCTAAAAATCCCTTTCATGTGTGATTGGGGCCGTGCCTCCGTCTCCTTGTTATCTCCTCACACAGACCGGGTATCGCTTTCTCCATGCTGGCTGGCTCTGTAACAGACACCCAGCGTCTGCAGCACGGCTTTTGGCCCGCTTCCCTCAGCACGCTTCTCTCGTCTGAAGTGATTTGAATGAGGATGTGATGGGTGGAATAATGCTCTCTCTTACTTCTATTTTTGACCCAACAAACGTGTAAGCATCTGAATGTCATTAATGTACAAACTGACACATTTGCATGAGGAGAGAACACCAGGCTCAAATGAGGCTTTTAGAGCAGAAATAACTGGGCTGGAAGCATAGACGCATGAAGGTAAATACATGTGGTGAGTGAAAACATGCACAAAAATTGAAGCAGCAGAACATTCTTCTCCAACAGCTATCAATAAAAAAGTGGTATGAAAAGAGAATAAATAAAATACATCAAACTAGTCAGATCTGATCTTTTCATTCGGACTGAATCCACCTTATTCCTAGGCCCCATGATGCCTTGCGTGAATTGTGGTAGCAACTTCTGGTACTAGTTTAGAACATATGGCTGTCACTGAAACGGGACACTTTTCCTCGTTAAAAAACAATGACTTTGGCATCAGAAATGCGGGAACACGGCCTCTTGCACATCAAAACAGTAACATAATCATACCACTTTCCACGACTATCAAGGGATGGAAAGATGAGCTTAAAAAGTGTGATGGCCTGGGCGCTGAGTCTGTCCACTCTCGGGTTGTCCAGTATTTTCCCCATTCTTCTGTGTCTTGCATATGGCCGTTTCAGGGCTTTTATTCTGACAGCGTCACAACAGGGCTTCCGGCTGTCAAAACCGAGTCATGTTGTGACAGCTGTTCGGTATTTTTCCTAATTAGCCTACATTTCTCCTTTGATGATTGAGTTGTTATTGGTATTTAAGGAAGGAGCTGAGGGTTACTCTTCGCTGTGACCTCGTCAAACTTCCATCAAACCCTTGTCTAACGTTCGTTTTCATCGTCTCACAGTAAGTGTACTTCTTCATAGTCTGTGTTCTAGTATCGGTGTGTATTTCCTCTTAGCCTGAGACTTATAAGATGACTATGATGATATGATGATGATATGAGACTAAACGATGACTTCAGTTTCCACAATAAAATCACGCAGACTAGATGTTCCACAGCAAAATGACTTTAACCAGGAGGAGGTTCTGGATGAGCAGCAGCTTCTAAACCAGGAGAGAGACTTTATTGTTGTTCAGGTGGGAGCAGATTGTTCCCAGATTAAAGATGAACAGGAGGACGTCTGCATCAGTCAGGGGGGAGAGCAGTTTGGACTGAAGCAGGAGACCCAAACCTTTGAAGGGAAAACGAGGAAAAATCTTTCCAGCAGTCATGCTCCTGTAGAGGCCCAGCGGAGGACTTACCGTGACTGCAGCGGCGGTGTGCGACGAGACTACCCGAAGCGATTGCTAAGCTAACGCTAGTTAGCTTAATGCTGGCGCCAGTCATTCCACCTTACACCAGCCTGAATCGAAGCCCAGCTGCGAGGCCCAGCGGAGATACTACCAGGCAAGCGGCTATTTGTTGACGGGGCTCAGCAGAGATTTCACCCAGGCAGACGACGGTAGGTGGCGGTGCCTAGCGGAGGATTTACCGTGACCTCAGCGGAGCTCGGTGGCAGCGGCGGTGTGTGACGAGACTCGGTTGGAGGAGCGGGACGGGAGACCAGTTACGGCGACTATGAGCAACGAGACCAGCAACGGAAGGGGCTAGTTGGCTAGCTGAGGCCCAGCTGGATTCGAGGACGATCGGATCAGATTCTGGCGATATAAGCAGAATTTATTTTACTATCCACAGATTTTCCTTTTCCTTCTTTCCAAGAAGGACTGAAGATGGCTGCCACCGGATTAAAAAGTGGGCTGATGGGCACCACTAATAAGCCTTCTCTACTTATCTACTTCCTCTTCGTTTTGTCTTTGTGTGTCTGGACCTGCAACAAGAAGGATTTTCCGACAAACTCAACCAAAGGTGAAGTTAAAAAGTTTTATCTGTATGGATTTGGGCTTGGACATCTCACCCTACACTCTATGTGGTCTTTAAAAGCCCTGAGCAAAAACTTCCAAATTAAGGCAAACATGGCTGTTAAGCAAAAATCACAATATGGCAGAGGATATACAGTTAAAGTTCTGTTAGTTCTGCTACTTCTGGCAGGAGATATTCACCTTAACCCTGGACCTGCCACTATTAAACAGCAGACCACTGGGTTAGCACAAAACCGAGCTGTACAAAAGCAAAAACAACATTTATTTTTCCAAACTGTTAATCATGCACGAGTTCTTTGGGACACCAAGGCTAAACCAAAGGGGATCCTCGGCGGTCATTTAAACATACGGAGCATAATCCCCAAAAGAGATGAGATTTCGGTGTTGCTGTTGGACTCAAATCTGGACTACCTTTGTCTCTCAGAAAGCTGGCTACACAGGAACATAGACACTAATATGATCGATATTGTGGGCTACCAGTGTTTTAGAAAAGACAGGCAGGTAGGGAGGGGAGGAGGTGTTTTAATTTACATCAAAGAGAAATATAAATGTCAACTGGTTGATTTGAATACTTCACTTGAATGTTTAGCTGTTAATGTATGTCTCTCTCCGGTAATGAATTTCAACATTGCAGTAGTGTACAACCCACCGTCACACAACTCTTCCTTTTATAATGAATTAAGTGATCTGGTTAAACAACTTGAGAAGAACAGAGAAACAATAATTCATGGTGACTTTAATATCAACTGGTCTGATAAAAAAGACAAACAAAAACTGAAAAGCCTCATGACTAAATTTAATTACCAGCAAATCATCAAAGGACCCACCAGGATAACCAAACAATCTAGAACACTTATTGACATGGTATTTACTAATAAACCAGAACGAATAACCAGAACCTATAATCTTGTAACTGGTCTCTCAGATCATAACATGGTTCTTGCTGTCAGGAAACTTACTAAAAAGCGACTACAGTATTTTGGGGGAGTCGATATTGACAAATCAAATTTTATTATCCCCAAATCAAAAAATGAGGAGTTTGAACATTACTTAGAGAATCAAAATTGGGAGCAGCTCATGGCAACATGTGAAGTAGATGATTGTTGTAATTTTATAACTGCAACAATCACAAAGTCTATAGAAAAATTTTCAAAGCAAATTAAAAGTAGACAACAGAAGATTAGCCTACCATGGTTAAATAATGAAATAAGAAAACTTATGAAGAGGCGAGACTATGCACTGAAAACATCACTAACCTCCAAACTACAAAATGATCACCTTGTGTACAAAAGTTTAAGAAATAAAGTGGTACATGAGCTGCGAAAATCAAAAATATCTTATTACAATAAACTGATAGATCATGCAAAGGGTAACAACAGTTCCCTATGGAGGCATTTAAATAACTTAACTAATAAAAAAAACGATCAGAAGGGGGTAAAGGAACTTAGAATCAATGGCAAGACCGTCAGTGACAAGGCTACTTTGGCAAATGAATTTAATTCACACTTTGTGGGCTCTGTGGAAGACTTAACAAAAATTTTTGTGCTGCCAAATGTGCTCAACAACACAAATTCCATACTCCCAACAGATACTTTTCACATCGATGAGGTAAATGAGAAGTTAATTGCTGGTATTGTTAAAACACTGTCAAACTCAAAAACTAGTGATATCTACAATATGAGCACCTCCTTTCTCAAAATGCACAGCAAAATATTAATCAAACCACTGACTCATCTCATTAATCTCTCCATTAGGTCTAGTACATTTCCATCTGGCTGGAAAAAAGCTGTCGTCATACCAGTTCATAAATCAGGCAGTAAAGACGATATATGCAATTACCGCCCAATCTCTATCTTACCAGTCCTATCTAAGGTTCTTGAAAAAGTTGTAGCTACACAGCTGATAGACTACTTACAAGACAGTCAACTTCTTCATCCACATCAATTTGGTTTTAGACCAGGATACTCAACAGAAACAGCAAATTGTTGCCTTATTGAAAACGTCAAACAGTCCTTGGACAGGGGTAATGTGGTAGGAGCTGTTTTTCTAGATCTCAAAAAGGCTTTCGATACTGTAAACCACAGTTTGCTTTTATCCAAAATGGTATCTTTTAACTTCTCCCCAAATACATTAGAATGGTTTGCATCTTATCTCCAGAATAGAGAACAGTGTGTAAAAGTTCACCAGGATAAATCCTCATTTTTAAACAACCGCATGGGTATCCCACAAGGGTCCATTCTTGGTCCTTTACTTTTCAGCATTTTTATTAATGACTTGCCGTTACACTGCTCAGCTGCAACATGCCAACTTTATGCAGATGATGCAGTTATTTACACAGCTGCCAAGACTCCAGCACAGGCTGCAGATGTACTGTCTACAAGTATGGTTGATGTCCAAGAGTGGCTCCTCAAGAACCATCTATTGCTGAACCTTCAGAAAACAGTCTCAATGTGCTTTTCAATCAAAAAATGTAACCTGCAACATTTTAAAGTTAATATACATGATCATGACATCAGTTTAGCTACAGAATTCAAATACCTTGGCATTGTACTAGATCCTCAACTCAAATTTAATCTTCATATAAAGAAAATTTCAAAAACATTAAAAAAAAATCTGAACTGCTTTAAATTAATTAGATATTACATACCTTACGAAGCAGCTGCACTGTATATGCATTCTATGGTTTTTTCTCATATATCATACTGTTTGACAGTCTGGGCTCAAGCAGCCCCTTCCACAATAAGACATATAGGTTCATTATATAATCAAACCCTAAAAATCTTGGACAAAAAGCCCATTAGGTGGCATCACTGTAATGTTTTAAAAAAATACAACCTATTGAGTTTTGAGAGCTTCATTGACCTCTGTCTTCTGAAATTAACGTTCAAATGTTTCCATAAATCAGCACCCGAGCCACTTGCTGGTTTCGTCCAAAGACAGGACAGCAGCAGAGCCACCAGGAGTTCTGTTAACAATAACTGTAAAATATTCCACCGCAGAACCACATTTGGACAAACAGCTTTCTCTATAAAGGGCAGTCACATCTGGAACACAATGCCAAATGAAATTAAAATAATAACGGACTTTAAAACATTCACTAAAAATGTTAAAAACTGGCTGAAAAATAAACAAGAATGTACTCATGTATGAATTATTTGTCTGCAAAGTGAGAGTGAATGAAGGGAAGGAATAAATGTGTTTGTTTATAGTGAGTGACGGAGGGAGGAAGGCCTGAAATAGGCAAATGTGAGTTATGTTATATGTGTTAAATGTGAGTCAGGCTGTTATATTTGTGTATTTATAATATTTATGTTAAAGGTGAGTCAGGCTGTTATATTTGTGTATTTATAATATTTATAATATTTAATTGTGTATTTATAATTTTTCTGCATTGATGTATGTGGTTATTGTGTATATTTTTATCTTGATTCTTTTTTCTAAAGCCCATCCAGGGACAAGAGTTGCAAATTAGCTAATAGCTATACACTCTATGTGCAACACATCAGATTGATTGTCTTTGATTAATTGTCTATGTTTATTGCACTGTCCCTGTCAAATAAACTAATCTACTACTACTACTTAGTGTCTGAGTGTATATTCGTGTTTTGCCCCTCGTGGCTATTTATTTGTCATTTTTACCTTTTGTTAATAAAACATGCAAACTCATCAGCTGGCCTTTGGCGTTTAATTGATGGCCCATGAGGGTCATCCCTGACAGTAGGTCGCAGCCAGAAGGAGACACCGGTCACCGTGAGTTTGTTTTTTGGGGCTTGTTGTTTTTCCCTGTTTTCCATGTACCAGCGTGTTGGAGATGGCGTCGCCAGGAGAGGGCTACTCCTTGGACTTGGGCTACAAGCTGATCGTTTTCCTGATAGATCTAGATGGCCTGCTCTCCAACGCTCACAGTGGCGTCACTCCCAACGCCTCACACTGATACTTGGACCTCGCAGACGCCAACCACACCGAGGTAAGGAAGAGGATAGCGGAAATTACAGCTCTCCAGGAGAAGACTCGTGGACTGGAGGGGCGCTCCGGCAGGAAGCCAAGGGTGAGGCATCCCCGCTCCTCGTCTCGGGATCCAGTTCCTGTCGCCCATCCAGCCCAGGAGTCCACGTCACCCAAGGGCCGTTCCAATCCACAGCGGAGGACGTCAGCCGGGATTCCCCCAGAAGAGACCCAGTGGGCAGCTGAGCTCATCCGGGGCCATGTGGCTGAGGCTACTGACGGGGTAAAACGTCAGATCTGTGACATTCATGCAAGTGAAAACATACCTGGCTCTTGTCTTGGAGTCTGTCCTGTGTCTGTACCACCGATCTCACGAACAATCCTTTAGTTTTCAGCGCATGACCTACTCATTGCTGTAGAAGCCACCGATTGAGCTGTGCTTATCTCTGAGGAGCGTCACACAACTAAACATTCAAAAACACAAAAACTACAAGAGCTGAAATTAGCTGCCACTTGAGTGGAAAACATGTACGTATGTGGACTAGATATTAAAATGAATTTGAAAAACTTTGAAAAATGCTATTTTAAATGGCCCTGCTACTCCACTGAAACTGACTGATTTCACACTGGGTCAAACGAAACTGGAAGTTCCGTCCACAATCATTCCTCCAGCGACACCCCCACGAATAAGGTGGATACAATGATTGGATGAACCCAGTCTCACCAAAAAGCGGTACAAATAATACAGACTCTCACATGTCAGAAGTGTGAAGGAGCAGGAAGTACCAAAAACAGCGCCTCCCAGGGGTTGTGAAAATAAGTGCGGACAAGGAGAGAGTAGAAGAGAAAAAGATTTTGAATGTTAAAAATGTTAAAATGATAAGAGAGCCCCACCCACATTTTTTTCAAACCCTAACCATGAGCAGCATCCATGTTTACTATAGAAGGTTATCTTAACATGCTTTATGACTACATTGTGTGAATCTTCGGTGGTCTCATGATTCAATTCGATTATGATTCAACCATTAAAAATTCAAATGTAACACTATATCATAATGCATCTTGATGCATCTGTATGTTGCATTTTCATTTTTTTCAATGAAGCCTTTTGTTTAGCATTTATTTTAGTAATTTATGCAAGGAAAAGCATTGAATTGCTGTGTGGATCATGCTACAAATAAAATTCCAGGGTTTCCTCTGGTAACATTTCTCAGTGGCGGGCCGCCACGCCAGAAAAATTTCCACCGCTGTATTAGGATATAAATTTAAGAAAAATTTATGAAGGAATGACGATCCACAAGCGCACACATGAGCAACGTACGTGACTGTTGTCCGCGCAGAGAAAAGCGCCCCGTCCGCATGTTCTATTCACCAGCCAGGCAGAGTGTCTTGCTTCTAGTGTGACTGTCCAAGAGAAACACAAGCTTATTAAAGTACTTTAAACGCGGAAAAAAAATCAGAAGATGAATGTAAGCACTGGAAGCATTTATCATGGTTTTAACCTGCTGGTAACGGGAGCAATGACAGACAGACAGACAGACTTCATTGATCCCAAACTGGGAAATTATAGTGTAACAGTAGACAACCAAATGACAGAAACACACACATGACAGACAAAGGCATTACCCATGGAAAGTAAAACTAACACTACTATAAAAACCTATATACATCATAGCTTAATATATGATGATCCATATAAACACACGAATCATACCCGCTGCACAATGCAGGACTATCAGGAGCAGAGTGAAATGTGAGGTACCAGTTAGACTGTAAGGTGCAGTTTGACAGCTTAGTTATGACCAGAATACAACATCATAGTGAGTTATTGTCCAGTAAAATGGCATGCGGCAGGAAAGATTTCCTGTATCTGGCCGTTCAACAGCGAAACTGTAGTAGTCTACTGGAGAAAGTGCTCCGCTGTCTGTCTAGTGTGTGGTGAAGGGGGTGTTCAGGATTGTCCATGATGGATTGCAGTTTATTTAGTGTTCTCCTCTCCACCACTGTCTCAAAGGTCTCAGGCCTGAGACCAATTACAGAGCCAGCCCTCTTGATAATCTTGTCAAGTGCGTTGGTGTCGCTGGCTCTGATAATGCTACCCAACAGACAGCAGCAAAGAAGATGATGCTGGCGACAACGGTCTGGTAGAAAACTTCCAGCATCTTGCTACACACGTTGAAGGATCTCAGCTTCCTCAGGAAGTAGAGTCTGCTCATCCCCTTCTTGTGTGCAGCATCGGTGTTGGATCTGGAATGGAAGAGTCGCTTAGTGAACAGGTGTGGTTAAGAGCTCGAGTTGGTTAATTTTGTTTAATTATTGGTTTATTGTTTTTCTTATTTCAGACAAGGTGATCGGCTGCAAGCTCCCATCTCTCCAGGATCTGTACATCTCCAGGACCCGGAGGCGTGCTGGCCGGATCATAGCCGATCCCTCACACCCTGGTCACGTACTGTTTGCCCCCCTCCCCTCAGGTAGAAGACTTCGGTCCATCCAGACTAAAACCTCCCGTTACATGAACAGCTTCTTCCCCTCTGCCATCAGACTGCTGAACACTAAGTGACTTATTGACTCTCGTGCACTATGTACAGCAGCTCAACCAGACTCATGTCAATCATCACTGTTTTCTTCCTGCATTACCGACTGCACTATATGGTTCTCCACATTATCTGCTGCTCGCTAATATATTTTAACTGCTGACCAGTATTACTCACTCTTATTCTACACTTTATTGCATGTATAGTTTATTTCTTTTATTTTATCATGTTTAATGTTGCAGCATTGCACCGAGACAAATTCCTAGTTTGTGTACTACATGAACAATGGCAATAAATCTGATTCTGATTCTGATTCTGATTCTGACAATAATGAAAAGGAGCTGTTTTTAACCTTTACCTTAGTTAATATTAACTAATTTATGTTCATTATTATGTACCTGGCAAGTTAAGATGACTGAAATTCACAAGTCAATGATTTTAATCCATCAGCAGCCTTCAGACAATGTGCCAACATTTGGATTTCAAAATAAGGGAGGTTTCCTACTGTCTGAGTGGTGGTCAGATTTCTAAAAAAAACCAAAGCTATAAATATATAGAAATATTATAACAGAAATAACAGCATCCTTGGTCATTTAAGTTAATTTATTTCATTAAATACAATTTTATTAATATTTTTCTTTGTAATCAGAATTAAATTATTGTTCTGTTCTGATTGCAAAATTATGGTCAAAAATGTAAATTGTTATAAGGAAAAAGTAAAAAAAAAATTACCACAGTCTGTTTCAAATTTATTTAAAAAAAAAAACAGTAATTTTATTTTGAAAAAACAAACAAAACTTATCCATAAAATAATCTACAAATTTAGAATAAAGTCTCAAATGTACAAGAAAAGTCAATTTTACAAGAGGAAATTACAGATTTGAAGAAAATGCTTTCAAATTTAGACAAATTCACAGAGAAAAGTAGAAAACTATAAGAAAATTGTTATAAATTTTTGAGGAAAAACCTCAAACCTTCAAGACTGAAGTTATTACTCAAGTTTTTAAGTAGGTGCTCTTTGTACCCTTAACTCAACTAGAAATTTTTGGTTGTCTACTTTTAATTATTAATTTCAAAGCACTGCTTTTACATCAGTAGAATTTCTGGTTACTATACCCACCTGATCATATAATTTAAGTATGCATGGGTACATTACTATTATGAATGTTTTTTTTTCCCTCCCCTACTCCCTCAATGGAAAAAAAAAGAAACACTAGAATAAAAATACAAAAAATACACATATTTTTGTCAGTTATGTAAACCATGACAAAAAAAAAAATCCTGCAGGACAAAACATGACACTCGATATTTTCTAGCCTGTGTGTATACCACCATAGACAGAGAATCTGAATTAGACAGAGCTCAGAGAGAGCAAGATGAGACAGAAGAGAGGAGCCAAGGAGAGGAAAGCGTTCAGGCAGAGGGTCCAGGAGAGGTGAGAGCAGAGGAAAGAGAGAAGGATGACACCACAAAAAAGTCTAAACACAGGACGTGTGGGTGGGACCCCAACTGGCCCAATATTCCAATATTCAAGCCTCGGTTGTACAGTACTTCATATGGTAAGTTCCATATGCAAAGTTACTGTGCAAAATTTAAAAAAAAAATAGTATAAACTTAACATATTCCGGTAACAATAGTGTCTTGTGTTTACTGACCCCCCCTCCCCCAAGAAAAATAAGTTGCCACCGCGCCAAGGTCTTTAAGCCAGAGGAAACACTGAAATTCCATGGCCTTATTACATGACTAGTATTTTATAATTTAATAGAATCACTCTGGTAAATGTGAACTCTGTGAACTCTGTATTTAGAAAGTGCTTAATCAGACAGCAGTTTTATAAAAAGAGTTGCTTCTCTTCAGTCACATGTAATAGCTGTGTGATTAGCTTTTTGCAGAGACTCTGTTACTTGTCCTTTGGTTTAGTTGTCAGTCACCTTGTCAGTAAAGGAGCTTTGTGATGGGAGCTTATACAGTGGCTATGGGTTTCTGGCAGTTGGTGGGACCCAGCGTTTTCTGTTGCTGAGTGGAACCAGAGATCTTTGACTGTGGGTACTGTTGGGGAGAGGTTGGTACTTTTTGCTCAGTCCAAGTTGGTCGGGGTAGTTGAGGCTGCATGCTCGGATTCATCCTGTTGCCAGGGTGTCTGTTTTCTGTGAAGCGTCTTCTGTGGGCAGCATGCGTCTTGTCCAGTGCATGCTTCCCAGAGAGTTCATAAAATCCAAAATGTGTGCAAATGTTATTATTAATGCTAGGTATATTCTTATCACATGTTGCTATTCACCGCCTCCATTTGCCATGATGCAATAAACAAACAAATAAGCCTGCAACCCCAGACAACAGCAAATTTCAACTTTGCAACTTTATTGACAAGCACAGGTTGCACAAACAGCAATCAAGATTAGCGCTTCTAGTTTTGTACAGGTGGCAAGATCTCTATCATTAATGTTCAGCATCGGTGCAGTTACCAGAGTGGTGGCCTAGTGGTATAGCATCCGCCCCACAACCGGGTGGGTTCAAATCCTGGCCAGGTCATACCAAAGACCATATAAAAATGGTACTTCCTGCCTTCTAGCATGGTGCTCAGCAAAAATAGAATGGAGGAAGAAAAGCTGGCTACACAGCCACAGGGGGTGCACAAGCCAGTGTACTTCCGGTGTTGGTTCCAAGCCTAAATAAATGGGCAGGGTTGCATCAGGAAGGGCATCTGGTGTAAAAATCCTTGCCAAATCAACATGCAGATTATTGCAATATAAGGTGAGGCTACGCTGTGGCAACCCCGAAAAGGAACAGCTGAAAGACAAAAAAAATAAATAAATAATTGGTGCAGAAGTCAGTAGCGTGATGCATCTATGAATCAAGAAATTTCCACATCTTTATCACCTACTGTGGCTTTAGGATGACCTGAGCCAAAAAGATGTATCTGTTTTTCTATAAAATAATTATGTTTTTCCAGGCAGCACAAAGGCCAGATATTTTATAGCAGTAGCAAATGTGATTATTGCTTGGCGCTGAGACGCTAGACTGATTATTTCTATCAGTCATGATACTGTAGATACTCAAGTTGGGGAGTGATTAAGAAGTTGAGAAAATGGACAGGCATGTAATCTTACAACAGCTTGCCTTATAAATTTAAGAACTATGTAGTTTCTTAAGCATATTTCTTTTTACTAAACGCAGTGCAGATCTTACTTGAAACTTTATTTAAATGATATGATGGGGACACAAAAATATGGTTGTGTATGTCTGAAATCAGAGCATAAGAGGTGATATCCTCTGACTCTATTAGTCACCTGATGAAGCCTTGTGAAAGCCCCTGAAACATGTTAGAATGAATGAGAGGAACTACTGTGTCTGTAGGCTAAAGGCTCTCTTTGTTTAATTTATCATAACTTTACAGGCTTACAGCGGCAAGTCAAACAACACATTAAGTCAAGCTCCCCATATGCTTTGAATTGTTTGAAAGAGCTGCAGGCTTTATGTGCACTCTGCCAGATAAATGTGGCGGACTCGTGGGTTTATATTAAGAATGCTAGTCTTGATTACTTTAACCTTGTTTTATGGAAGGCAAAAAAAATCTAAGCACTACATAAGATGCAAATATTCATCTAAAAGTTATTGGTACTGCTACATCAGGACAATTTAGGGCAAGACTGCTTTAGTTCAGGACATATTTTTCTTTTATTTAGTGCAACAATTTCTTTTCCTCCTCAAACAAGAGAGGTTAGAAAAACAGGCCTGTTTCAAATAAAGGCCTGCTACCTAATGCAGTGGGTCAAATAAAGGAACAGGACATTGTTTGAATAAATGCGGTATGTATTATCAGTCCTATTAGTCTGTGTGTTGTCTGAGATGCTGCCATACCTCAAATGGCTAAATTATGTTTAAGTTTAATGTTTATTTGAAAGGGACATTACGTCCCAATGAACATTAATACAAATGTAAGTATGCCAGGTTTAGCAATACTGCTAATTCGCATCTGTAGTCCCCCAGTGGGACACAAAAACACACAAACAAACAATCATACACGAGAAGACATCTGCAGCAAAACTGTGCAAAGCGGATATGCAAAAGTGCAAGAGTGAAGGTGCTACAAAACAAAACATTCAAATGTTCCACAAGTGAAGTGCTGTGTACACGTACACACACACGCACCCAAGCACCTCACAACAACAACAAACAACAGTGACAAACAAGAGGCGGGGCGTATGTGTGTGACGCACAAGCACATATATATATGCGCATGGCGCAGAGCAACAACTAGAGATGTGTACAGTTTTGTTTGTTTAAAAGCCAATTTTTAAGATGAGTCTTAAAAGTGTTTAGTGTGGTATGTTCTCTGATTACAGATGGTATATTAAGATAAGATAAGCCTTTATTAGTCCCACAATGGGGAAATTCCAGGATTACAGCAGCACAGGGATAGCAGCACTCAGAGCAATAATTAATAAGATAAGATATAAGAACAAATGAATATACATATGTACACAGATATATACACAGTGTGGGAGCATTGCAGCTAGATGGTATAGACAACATTATGGTCTGTTAAGTTACCCTGCAGAATATGAATATGTACCCAGACAGTATACAGTATTTCGTATTTGAATCAGCCGTATTGTCACCCTCAGTAATGATTGATATTGTCCTAGTTGTATAATGGAGCGGACCATTTATTGTGCAAGGTTGTTACGTTTTGAACATTCAATACGACCTCTACAAGCAGCCCTGGTTAGGGTATAAAGTCTGACAGCTGTAGGTAGGAAGGACCTGCGGAACATCTCCATTGTGCACCTTGATGGTACAGCCTACTGCTAAATGAGCTCCTCTGTGCGTTCAGCGTGTCCTGCATGGGGTGGGACTTGGACTCCAGCAGAGATTACAGCTTAAGCCACCATCCTCCTCTTTCTTATTCCCTCTATGGGTCGAGGCGCCACCCTAGAACAGAGCTAGCTTTTTTGATTGGTCTGTTCAGTCTCTTCCTGTCGGCTGCCATGATGCCACTGCCCAGGCAGACCACTCCAAATGTGATGGCTGATGCCACCACTGAATTGTAGAAGGTCTTCAGGAGTGCCCCTTGCACTCCAAAAGATCTGCGCCTCCTCAGGAGGAACAGCCTGTCCTACCCCTTCTTGTAGAGTGCATTGGTGTTGTGTGATCAGTCCAGTTTATTGTTCAGGTCAACACCCAGGTGCTTGTAGGATGTCACCATCTCAATGTCTGTTCCCTGTATGTTTACTGGTGCTGTGGGGAGGTTGTCCTCACCTGGGGCAGTCCACCACCAATTCCTTAGTTTTCCTCCCGTTGATCTGGAGGCAGTTCCGTTGGCACCAGTTCACGAAGTCCTGGATAAGTTCTCTGTACTTCGCATCATCTTCATCAGAGATGAGGCCAATGATCGCAGAGTTGTCAGAGAACTTCTGTAGGTGGCAGTGTGGTGTGTTGTGTGAAAAGTCCACAGTATAGAAGGTAAACAGAAAGGGAGCCAGAACTGTTCCCTGGGGGGGGGGGGGGGGCATACTGCAGACGATGGTGTCAGACACACAGGCCTGGGTTCTCACAAACTGTGATCAGTTTGTAAGGTAGCTCAGGATCCACGACAACAGGTGCTGGTCCACCCCTGCACACAGTAGCTTGTCCCTCAGGATCACCGGTTGGATGGTGTTGAAAGCACTGGAGAAATCAAAGAACATGATCCTCACAGTGCTTCCAGGCTTCTCCAGGTGGGACAGGGAATGGTGTAGGAGGAAGATCACTGCATTCTCCACCCCGATGCCATGCTGGTAGGCGAACTGGAGTGGATCCATCGCTGGTCCCACCAGGGGGTGGAGGTGAGCAAGGAGCAGCCTCTCCAGTGTCTTCATCAGGTGTGATGTGAGGGCCACTGGTCTGTAGCTGTTCAGGTCCTTGGAGTGAGGGGTCTTTGGTACGGGTACCACACAGGATGTTTTCCACAGCTGTGGTACCCTCCCCAGCTTCAGGCTCAGGTTGAAGATGTGCTCCACAATCCCACACAGCTGGTTTGCGCAGGACTTGAGGAGCTTTGAGCTGATGCCGTCCGGACCCGAGGCCTTCCTCGCCTTGATCTTCCCCAGCTCCGCTCTCACCTGGGTCTTAGTGAAGGTCAGGTTGGGGCAGGGGGGCTGTGTGCTGGGAGTGAGGGGTGTTGGGAAGAGGCTGGGGACATTGGGACTAGATAATGGTGGAGGCAGTAGTAGTTGGTGGGAAGGCGGAGAAGAGGGTGATTTGACCTATGGATAAGGAGAAGAGGAGACACAAGTATTTGGCAGAGAAATGACTGGTAATATATTGAGTGAATAAATTCTCACTGTGACAAGGGATAGTGGTAGCAGTGTCCTCTTCTTGGAGAAGAGGAGAACCAGTTGAGATTTTATAGAGAGTGAGTAATGATAATGTCCACTTACAAGAGGAGGGGTATGATGAACTGGTGAGGTGGTGGACTTCTTCAGGGTAAGTATTTTCCAGGCGAAGATGGGAATGGATCAGGTGACACTGAGTTCTCTTGGAGGTGAGTATGGAGGTACCCCGGGCCCGGGGTTTTTTCCTGTGATGATATTATTAGGAATATAGAATATTGTGATAATTGATCCTTACTTGTTTTCCTTCCAGATGGGTGCAGGCTGAGGTGGATAGGGATGGGCTGGTGGCAGGTAGAACTGAGAAGCCAAGAGATATCCAGGTAGGGAATAATTATTGTGAAGGCTTACATGGGATCTGAGTGATTAGGTCTTCAGGAATGTGAGCACACAGAGGCAGGCACATGAGAGTATTGGAGGCAGAAGGTCCTTTTAATCGCAACAACAATCAGGTCAGGTGTGCTAATGAGGAGCAGCTGCAGGTAATGAGGTTAATCAGTAATGCTGTGAGTGTGAATGGTATGCTTACCTACAGACCATAACAATAAACTTTTCACATTTTATTAGTTTTCCTTGTAAATTTACATATCTTTTCCATAAATTTGTGACTTTTTTCATAAAGTTGCAACTTTTTTCTTGCATATTTTGCACATTTTGTCTTGTAAATGTGCAGCTTTTCCTCATAAATTTGCAACATTTTTCTTATGAATTTGCTACTTTTGTCCCATAAATTAGTTTTTTTTTCTCGGAAATTTGCAACTTTTTGTCATAAATTTGTTACTTTTTCATGTAAATTTGAAAAATTTTTCTTATAGATTTGCTACTTTTATAACTTATGAATTTGCAACTTTTTCTCTTGTAAATTTGTGACTTTTTTCTACAAAACTTTTTGAATGTTCATATAATGGTGGTTCCTCATCTCGAGGAAGACATGCACGTGTAGCTATCTATGGACACGTAGATGACTCTGCAGGCCAAGTCTGGACTTGCAGAGCCTGGAAAAGGTAGGGCACATGATTGTGGTATATATTACTCATATATTCCATACCTGCATATGTTAGAGCATGTGGAAATGTTTGGGGCAACATATGCAAAGGAACTTCACACCTCCGAAAGGACAAAGGAATCTCACCGCCGTGTGAAGACCAATGACGTCACAGGACGCGGCGGCGACAGACTTGACACCTTCACCCCCTAAGGCGAGGAGAGGTTTTCCCATCACTAACTAACTAACTAACTAACCTGCACTTATATAGCGCTTTTATATAGCGCTTTTATATCACCTCCCAAGACGAAGGGAAGAGTTAACAGGACAATGGGGGGATTAAGATACGGGGGATGTCGGCTTGTGTTTTGCATGTCTTTGATGTGTGCCTGTATTTAACCAGCGAGCTGGGCAGAAATCTTTCTCTTTTGCCTTCTGCCAAGCTCTGCACCAGATGAGACAAGATAGAAGAGTTGTTCATTAAAGATTCTGTTTTTAATACAAAACCGCCTCATCATTTCCAGCTCTTCTACACTGGTGACCTTGACGCGAGTATGGACCTGAGGCGTTCTTCAAGCGACTCATCCGTGGCGACTCTGACATACGCCAGCAACGACGCAGACGAGGGAACAAGCGGACAGCTGTTCCCCCCGGCAGAAGGAATTGAGAGGGCTCAACCGAGCTCCAGCACCGCCGTGAGGGCTGAGGAAAGGCACTCTCACCCGGCGGGCACAACAGTGATGGTGTGCACGAACGCCGTCACTGTCCAGCTGCCAGACTTCTGGCGAGAAGACCCCGCCTCTTGGTTTCAACAAGCTGAAGCCCAGTTCATACTGGCGGGCATCACAGCAGACAATACAAAATTCTACCATATCGTCTCCAAACTCGACTCCGCCACTTCGAGGTGTGTGCGGAGCTTGATCCGGCGACCACCAGCCCGGGACAAGTATGAGACGCTCAAGGCGACCATCGTGGCGAACTATGTCCCACCAGCGGAGGAAAGAGCCGAGAGGATCCTGGCGATCTACGGCCACAGAGGGGGCAATCCGAAGGCCCTCATGGAGGATTTGCTGCAGCTCAAGGAGGAGGACAATGACAATTTCCTTTTCCAGTTTATTTTCCTCAGCACGCTTTCACCACACATGAGAGGGACACTCGCCAATACGAAGTGCAACACCCACCAAGACTTCCGCACACTGGCCAGCGAGGCTTATCGGCTCGTCAACGCCTGCAAGGAGCGGACACCTACAGCGGCATCCGCGGACCTCAAAACTGACGCCCCGAGCCACAGAGAGCCACGACCCACGGAGCAGACCCAGCCCACGGTGACAACGGCGTGGCCCAAGCGTAACAAACAGATCGACGTCTGTTATTATCACCACCACTTCGCCGAGAAAGCCCACAAATGCTTTCCCCCCTGCAAGTTCACGATGTTGGGAAAACGCCAAAGCCAAGGGCCGTTAACAGCAGCGGTTCTTGGTGAGAAAAATAAGCTGTTATACGTGACGGACGGACACACAGGCAAGCAGTTCCTCATCGACACAGGAGCTCAGCTGAGTTTCGTCATGCCCTCCCACGCAGATCGAGCCATGGGTACCCGGGGCAACGGAGCAGTGGCAGCCAACGGCTCTGACATCGACCCACATCTGGTCTATATGGCAAGATGGCGCCGTTGTGTGTGGCTGGACGTCTGCCTGTGCTATGTCTTATGTGTTTAGTTGTCTTCTTGTTTCTAGCTCAGAACGTGTCATCCCTACTGGTTTATGATCTCCTGACTCTTCTAAATATTCGCAATTCTGTGGTCAAATTTTCGACCTATGAATTTAATGGTCAGCCTCCTCCGCCTCTGCTGGCGTCTATACCATCCTATCTGAGATGTGCACCCAGCGGACTGCTTCGGAACAGCCGCCACAAAAGACGCCGCAAAAGACGAGGTCGGAGAGGCGGAGTATCATGCAGACTGAGGGCTTACCTGGCTTCTTCTTCAACTCACAACCCTCATCAACTGCTGACTGAACTCTCGAGGAAGCGTATCGGTTTTGACGTACGACAATCCATGGATTACCGCTACCGATGGCTGTTGCCGACTGTCCCAGAGGCTGGATACCCACTTCCCTGCCGCCGGCCCGTTTGGATTCCCAGAAGGGGCTGCGCACCGGAAAATCTTCACCTGATCAGTCATGCTTCCCAGCGGGCTGATCAGTGTTTGATCCGCATGGCTCTGATTAACACCAGATCCATCTCAAATAAGACTTTTATTCTAAATGACTTTTTTACTTCACATTCCTTGGATTTTCTTCTGATGACAGAAACATGGGTTAAACCAGGTGAGACCGCCGCCTTCTCTGAGCTCCTCCCTCCCGGCTGTTCTTTCTTCAGCTCCCCGCGAGCATCTGGTCGGGGTGGAGGTCTGGCTTCTGTTTTTAACGACAGTTTTAAATGTCGCCTTCTCTCCACAAATACTTATTCCTGCTTTGAGCTGCAACTATTTGTGGTGGATCTCACAGGTCCTGTGTTATTTGCTGTTGTCTATCGTCCTCCAAAATATAATAAGGACTTCATTAATGAGTTTTCTGAATTTTTGGCAGATGTTATGCCAAAATATGACAAACTTTTGATCTGTGGGGACTTTAATATTCATGTATGTTGTCCATCTGATCAGCTGGCATCTGATTTTAAAAGACTGTTGGCGACATTTAATTTAGATATTTTAGCAGACAAACCAACACACCGTCTTGGTCACACTCTGGACCTCGTTATCGCTGTTGGACTATCAGTCTTTCTCAAAGACATTTCTGATTCTGTCATCTCAGATCATTTCCCCATCATTTTTGAACTGCTGACCCCTTCATCACCCAGCAAGCCTGTGGCTCCATCATGCTGGCGTCGCATCATCACTTCTTCAACACCAGAGGAGTTTTCTGCTGCTTTTAGGGATTCACGGTTTTTTGCCTTGAATGGACTCGTTTCCCCTTCCCATCCGGATAATATTCTTTCCTCCTTTCATACCACCTGCTCTGGGATTTTGGACTCTATTGCCCCATTTCGGCTTAAAAAGGCTAAACCGAAAACAGATCCCTGGCTAAATGACACTACCCGTGCCATTAGACAGCGGGTCAGGCAGGCTGAACGGAGATGGAAAAAGGACAAATTACATGTGTCTCTGGGAATTTTTAGGGATTGTCTTGCTGATTACCAGAGGACCGTGCAAAAGGCAAAATTTTAGTATCTCTCTGATATTATTTCCAGCAGCAGTCACTGTCCTAGAGTGCTATTTAACACAATTAACTCTTTTATAAATCCATGCACTCAGACTGTGACAGATGATTCGTTTACAACATGCGAGACTTTTCTTCATTTTTTTTTTTTTATTGATAAAGTGGACTCTGTCAGACGAGTTATTAATAACAGTTTTAATGGAAGCTTGTCTAGTGTCCCGGGTTACTCTGCTGTGCTTGAACAGTTTGAGTTGGTCTCTTTATCATCACTAGCTGATATTGTAAGGTCTCTGAAGCCGACAAATTGCTCACTGGATGTTGTTCCCGCTGGAATCCTGAAAAGGGTTTTTAATACTGTTGGGCCTGGTCTTTTGGTTTTTATTAACTCCTGCCTTAGTTCAGGATTTGTCCCACCTGCTTTTAAACATGCTGTGGTTAGGCCCCTTCTTAAAAAACCTCACCTTGACCCTTCAGTTTTATCTAATTTTAGACCCATTTCTCATTTGCCCTTTTTATCTAAAGTTTTAGAAAAAGTTGTTTTTATACAGTTGCAGTTTTTTTTAGAAGACAATTCTATTTTTGAGAAGTTTCAATCTGGGTTTAGGTCTCGTCACAGCACTGAGTCTGCCCTGCTTAAGGTGCACAATGACATTATGATGTCTGTTGATGCCAAATGTCCTGTGGTCTTAGTGCTGCTAGATCTTACAGCAGCCTTTGACACTGTGGACCACACTATCCTTCTGTCACGCCTGAATCACTATGTTGGCATCCATGGCACTGCACTTAAGTGGTTTGAATCCTACCTTTCTAATAGAACTTTTTCTGTAATGATTGGTGACATGTCCTCTTCTAGTGCCTCTCTCTCCTGTGGGGTTCCACAGGGCTCTATTCTTGGCCCTATTCTGTTTTCATTATATATGCTGCCACTCGGGTCAATAATAGCCAGGCATAACATGTCTTTCCACTGTTATGCAGACGATTTGCAGCTTTATTTACCTTTGAACCCAGAACAAACAAACTCACAAAGTGTTCTATTGGATTGCATCATTGATATTAAGTTGTGGTTAAGCCAAAATTTTCTCCACTTAAATGAAGAAAAAACAGAATGTATTGTGTTTGGGGATACTGTAACGGCTGGCTTTGGTACCCTCTCTTTAAGGCTCAGTTCAGCTGTCAGAAATTTGGGGGTGATTTTTGACAGCCATTTAAAATTTGATAAACAGATTGACAATGTAGTCAAAATGAGCTTTTATCAATTACGTTTGTTATCCAAAGCCAAACCTTTCCTGAGCCGTCATGATCTTGAGATAGCCATCCATGCTTTAGTCACGTCTCGACTTGATTACTGCAATGCACTTTATGTTGGCATCTCTCAGTCTTCTCTTGGCCGCCTTCAACTTGTGCAAAATGCAGCGGCCCGTCTTTTGACCAACACACCTAGGCGAGAGCACATTACTCCGATCCTTTTTTCACTTCATTGGCTTCCAGTCCATTTTAGAATTAATTTTAAACTTTTGCTTTTTGTTTTTAAAGCTCTTAATGGCCTTGCTCCGGTTTATATGTCTGAGGTTTTGACTGTCCGTGACCAAGGCAGAGCTTTGAGGTCATCCAATCAGCTTTTGCTGGATGTGCCTAGGTCAAGGTATAAACATTGGGGTGACCGAGCCTTTTCTGTTGCTGCCCCCAGGCTCTGGAATAATCTCCCCCCTGACCTACGTGCTATCTCTGACCTGACCCTTTTTAAATCTGAACTTAAGACATATTTGTTTAAGATGGCTTTTAATACCCAGTAGTGGTGATATTTGTCTTGGCATTTGTTTTTATTTTATTTTTAGGTTGTTTTTGTTTATGTTATTTGTTTTTAATGCTCTGTGTGTTTTTAATGCTGTTTATTTTTTGTAAAGCACTTTGGTCACCTACGGGTTGTTTTAAAGGGCTATATAAATAAAGTACATTACATTACATTACATTACATGGGTACCAGGGGCAACGGAGCAGTGGCAGCCAACGGCTCTGACATCGACACGTTTGGTGAAAAGAGCCTGCACCTCCTCATCCACGGCCGCAGCTACAGATGGACATTTGTTGTAGCAGCGGTGAGCTTTAACTTGTTAGGCGCAGATTTTTTGTGTGCACATGGGTTATTAGTGGATCTGGCAAATAGGCGCCTGGTTAATGCACTATCTTTTGCTTCTATTCCATGCTCAGCTCGAGTTTCTCCACCACCTGTGCAGGCCAACGTCACCACGGCAGGAGGTAAGTTTGAGCAACTCCTCACCCAATTTCCAGCACTCACAACCCCCAAATTCTCAGCCACTGTAGTTAATTCCGGTTCCGCCGGACTGGCGGCGCCACACGAGTCGGCTGCCTGTTGCAACAGCCTTTTTTTTTTTTTTTTTTTTTTTTTTTTTATCTTCCTTCTTCTTTCTACACCTTTCACTCTGTATATATATCACGGACGCACGGATCGCCCCGGGGGTCTCCCGGGTCGGCGGACGGAGCCACGGTTTGCAGCGGGAGACGTTACAGCGGGGAGGAGCTAGTGCTAGCTAGCACTTGGCCGCCGCCTGGTGCTAATGGGAAACTCGACATACCGGGAGCTGTAGCGAAAACGATGCGGGTGCCGGGCTGGAGTTTAGGCGGCGTGAAAGAAATATAAGACAGAATAATAAAGAGCGATGGCAAGAACCAAGCAGACCGCCCGTAAAATCTACTGGAGGAAGAAGCCCCCCCCCCCCCCCCCCCCCCAGGAGACAGCTAGCCACCAGGGCTGCTCGGAGAGGCGCTCTGGCCACCGGCAGAGTGAAGAGGCCTCGCCGTCACAGGCCCGTGGCTCTGAGAGAGATCCATCGCTGCCAGAAATCCACGGAGCTGCTCATCCGTAAGCTGCCCGTACAGCGCCTGGTGAGGGAGATCGCTCAGGACTTCAAGACCGTCCTGCGTTTCCTGAGCTTCGCCGTCATGGCTCTGCAGGAGACCTGCGAGGCCCACCTGGTGGGTCTCTTCTTCGCTAAGGGGGTCACCATCATGCCCAAACACTTCCAGCTGGCCCGCTGCATCCGCGGAGAGAGAGCTTAGACTTTCTGCTGCACATTCACCAGCCATAATGCTCTGCAATGTGTGTCTATATATATATACATTTATAGTAATATGGACATATGTTTACTAGATGTTGCTTTTTTTCTTGCCTTCTGATTGTTGCTCTGAGTGTTGCTATCCCTATGCTGTTGCAATCCTGGAATTTCCCCATTGTGGGACTAATAAAGGCTTATCTTATCTTATCTTATCTTATCTTAAACACGGGGTTAAACACTTCATTCCAACAACGGGACCTCCCGTTTTTGCCAAAGCCCGCCGCTTAGACGCGGCCAAGCTCAACATAGCACGTGACGAGTTTGCAACTCTAGAAAAATTGGGCATTGTTAGACGCTCAAAGAGCCCCTGGGCTTCACCACTTCACATGGTTCCTAAATCCGACGGTTCTTGGAGACCGTGCAGAGATTACCGCAGATTAAACAACACTACAGCGCATGACCACTACCCCATTCCTCACATACAGGACTTTTCACTACATTTAGCGGGTGTGCGCATTTTTTCAAAAATAGACTTAGTCCGTGGTTATCACTAAGTCCCAGTCCGAGCTGAAGACATTCCTAAAACAGCGGTTATAACCCCTTTCGGCCTTTTTGAATTCCTGCGAATGCCTTTCGGCCTCAAAGGCGCTGCTCAGACTTTTCAACGTATGATGGACGCAGTCTTATGCGACCTCCCCTTTGTTTTCGTCTACCTCGACGACATGCTGGTAGCCAGCTCGTCTGAAGAGGAACACGAGCAGCACCTCACTACCGTTTTTCAGAGGCTAGAAGAGCACGGATTAATAATTAATCCAGCCAAATGCAAATTCGGCGTATCGCAAATTGATTTTTTAGGACATAGAGTCTCCCCGAAAGGGGCAGTTCCGCTTCCAGACAAAATTCATGCGATAGAAGGTTTTCCACGGCCCCAAACGGTCAAATCGCTACAGGAATGTTTGGGGGTGGTTAATTTTTACAACCGTTTCCTCCCTCAAGCAGCTCAGCTCATGCAGCCCCTGTATGACGCGCTCAAAAAAAAGAAAGCTTCCAACGCGGTCGAATGGACCCCGGAACGCGAACGCGCTTTTGCGGAAGTTAAAAACGCCCTAGCTAACGCCACAATGTTAGTCCACCCAGATCCCTCGGCCCGCATTGCTCTAACCACAGATGCTTCAGACTTGGCCATAGGGGCAGTTGTAGAACAACTTGTCAAGGGGGTCTGGCAACCTTTAGCATTCTTTAGCAAATCGCTAAACCCGACGGAACGCAAATACAGCACTTTTGACAGGGAGCTGCTGGCGCTCCATTTGTCCATCCGCCACTTCCAGTTTTGGTTAGAAGGGCGGAGTTTCACGGCTTTTGTGGACCATAAACCGCTCACTTTTGCTATGGCTAAAATTTCAGAACCTTGGTCGGGCAGACAACAAAGACAGCTAGCTGCGATTTCGGAGTTCACCACAGACATTCGACACGTAGCGGGCAAACTTAACGTAGTAGCGGACTGTCTCTCTCGCGCTGTGGCACCACCAGAGCACGAGGAGACAGATTACACTGCCTCAGCAGCCGAGCTTTTCTCTAACGCAAACACATATGCAGCACCTATCCATGAAGGGATAGATTATGCAGCCATGGCGGAAGAACAAGGCAGTGATGCGGACGTGCGCGCGCTCCTGTCTGGACCAACAGGGTTAAGGCTGGAGAAAAAAGGGTTGCGCGACGGCGTGCCCCCCCTAATATGCGATGTTTCAACCGGCCGACCTCGCCCGTTAGTACCAGCTGCTTGGTGCCGCCGTATTTTCGACGCAATTCACTCCCTCGCGCACCCAGGTGTGCGCGCCTCGGTCAAAATGGTTGCCGAAAAGTTTGTGTGGCCAGGCCTGCGCAAAAACGTAAAAGAATGGGCAAAAACTTGCATTCCTTGTCAACGCGCCAAAGTACACAGACACACAAAAGCCCCTCTGGAGCCTTTTCCCATCCCTGCTAGAAGGTTCGACCACATTCATGTCGACCTCGTGGGGCCACTGCCTTCCTCCCAGGGTTTCACACACCTGCTAACAATGATAGACCGCACCACGCGCTGGCCAGAGGCAGTCCCTCTAGCGGCAACTACAGCGGAGGAAGTCGCTCGCGTTTTTCTAACAAATTGGGTGGCACGTTTCGGCGTCCCATCAGACATCACGTCAGATAGGGGGCCTCAATTTGTCTCAGAGCTCTGGTCAGCCATGTCCAACAGTTTAGGGGCAACAATTCACCGTACCACCGCTTATCACCCTCAGGCTAATGGGTTATGCGAGCGTTTTCACAGGTCCTTAAAGGCCGCCCTCAGAGCCTCATTAACGGACACAAATTGGGTAAATAAACTTCCCTGGGTTTTATTGGGGTTGCGTGCGGCACCTAAAGAGGATTTAGATGCTTCCCCTGCAGAATTAGTCTTTGCTCAGCCTATCAGACTACCAGGTGAATTTTTACCAGAAAACCCGGAACCAGGGCACCTCCCAGTCCCAAGGTTTTTAGGCAGTAGCGGACCGGACTCTCTCCACGGTCCAGCTCATCACTCCTTTCCACGAGTTTTTGTTCCTCAAACTTTAAAAAACGCCGAGTTTGTTTTTGTTAAGCATGAAGCCCTAAAACCAACGTTACGCCCAGTATACGATGGCCCGTTCAGAGTGCTGGAAAATGGTGACAAACACTTTGTGCTTGATTATGGGGATAGAAATGAAACGGTCAGCATTGACAGACTCAAACCTGCCTTCTTGTTGAGAGACGAACCTGCACAGTTGGCGCGAGCACCTCGGCGAGGCAGACCCCCCAAGGAAAAAGTCTCAGCCCCCAGGCAGGGAACAAATAATCTCTCTCCTTCCCACACTGCAGATTCCTCACAACAAGGTCCCAGCAGGATGCCTAAACCAACCTACAGCAGCTTTGGGAGAAGATTAAAACCCAGACTGCACAGGGACTGATTACACCACTCTGCAATTTTTCGCTAATTGTGCTGCAACAGTTTAGGACTGACTTATGATTATACTATGCTGTTATGTTTTCACTGAACTCTCTTAGGAGCATGGCTGCTTGAAAGTTTCTTCTGTGGCAACAGCTGTAACACGTAGTATGTCTTGGTAATTACCCTAGACTGTGAATCTTTCTGTGTCCTTTCCTAGTTGTTTGGGGGGCCTGTGGTATATATTACTCATATATTCCATATCTGCATATGTTAGAGCATGTGGAAATGTTTGGGGCAACATATGCAAAGGAACTTCACACCTCCGAAAGGACAAAGGAATCTCACCGCCGTGTGAAGACCAATGACGTCACAGGACGCGGCGGCGACAGACTTGACACCTTCACCCCCTAAGGCGAGGAGAGGTTTTCCCATCACCTCCCAAGACGAAGGGAGGAGTTAACAGGACAATGGGGGGATTAAGATACGGGGGATGTCGGCTTGTGTTTTGCATGTCTTTGATGTGTGCCTGTATTTAACCAGCGAGCTGGGCAGAAATCTTTCTCTTTTGCCTTCTGCCAAGCTCTGCACCAGATGAGACAAGATAGAAGAGTTGTTCATTAAAGATTCTGTTTTTAATACAAAACCGCCTCATCATTTCCAGCTCTTCTACACTTACTTGTTTTCCTTCCAGATGGGTGCAGGCTGAGGTGGATAGGGATGGGCTGGTGGCAGGTAGAACTGAGAAGCCAAGAGATATCCAGGTAGGGAATAATTATTGTGAAGGCTTACATGGGATCTGAGTGATTAGGTCTTCAGGAATGTGAGCACACAGAGGCAGGTACATGAGAGTATTGGAGGCAGAAGGTCCTTTTAATCGCAACAACAATCAGGTCAGGTGTGCTAATGAGGAGCAGCTGCAGGTAATGAGGTTAAACGGCTGTCAGACTGTACAACCTAAGCAGGGCTGTTCGCAGAGATAGCAAAAAGACGTAACAAACTAATAGTTTTTTGAATGCAAAAGATGCAGTAGACTTACACAATGGTCCCCTCCGGCATACAACTAGGAACATACCGGTCGCTATGGAGGGTGAGAATATGTATGGGCACATAATCATACCATGTAGGATAACTAAGTAGACGGTTATGCTGTTTCATCCCATCTAGCAACAATGCTCTGCACTGTGTGTGTTTATATATTTACGTATTTATTCCATCTAGCTACAATGCTCAGCACTGGGTGTGTTTATATTTATATATCTATATATTTATTCCATCTAGCTACAATGCTCCGCACTGTGTTTTTATATATACACATATTATTCCATCTAGCTACATTGCTCCGCACTGTGTGTGTTTATATACTTGCATATTTATTCCACCTAGCTGCAATGCTCCGTACTGTGGGTGTTTATATATTTACATGTTTATTCCATCTAGCTACAACGCTCTGCACTGTGTGTTCATATATTCATATATTTATTCCATCCAGCTACAATGCTCTGCACTGTGTGTCTGTGTGTGTGTGTGTGTGTATATATATATTTTATAATATGTACATATGTACTGTATATTAGCTGCTCTTGCTTACTTGTTTTTTTCTTGCCTTCTGATTGTTGCTCTGAGTGTTGCTATCCCTGTGCTGTTGCAATCCTGGAATTTCCCCGTTGTGGGACTAATAAAGGCTTATCTTATCTTATCTTATCTTATCTTAATCAGTAATGCTGTGAGTGTGAATGGTATGCTTACCTACAGACCATAACAATAAACTTTTCACATTTTATTAGTTTTCCTTGTAAATTCACATATCTTTTCCATAAATTTGTGACTTTTTTCATAAAGTTGCAACTTTTTTCTTGCATATTTTGCACATTTTGTCTTGTAAATGTGCAGCTTTTCCTCATAAATTTGCAACATTTTTCTTATGAATTTGCTACTTTTGTCCCATAAATTAGTTTTTTTTTCTCGGAAATTTGCAACTTTTTGTCATAAATTTGTTACTTTTTCATGTAAATTTGAAAAATTTTTCTTATAGATTTGCTACTTTTATAACTTATGAGTTTGCAACTTTTTCTCTTGTAAATTTGTGACTTTTTTCTACAAAACTTTTTGAATGTTCATATAATGGTGGTTCCTCATCTCGAGGAAGACATGCACGTGTAGCTATCTATGGACACGTAGATGACTCTGCAGGCCAAGTCTGGACTTGCAGAGCCTGGAAAAGGTAGGGCACAGGAATTCTGCTGTTATTGCAGGGACAGACACTGCTCTGTGGTGACGTTCTCCTCTAGTGAGGCAACGCTCTTTTTATGAGAGCACGCCAGCACTGCCTGTCTTGTGCTTTGAGAACAAGTTCAGCAGGGGAAATGTCACACCACTTGAGGCTGTCTTTTAAGGCATCCTTGTAGCGTTTGCAGGGGCGACCTCGTTTTCTGTGCCCCTGCAGAAGCTCACCAAACAGCAGCTGCTTTGGGATGCGGTGGTCCTCCATCCTGATGACATGGCCTGACCAGTGGAGCCGTGTCTTCAGAAGCATTGACTCAATGGGGACAGACCTGACTGTGTCAAAAACGTCTGTGTTGGTGACCCTGTCCTGCCATCGTATGCCAAGGATGGAGTGTAAAGCACATTGATGGAACTTCTCCAGCTGTTTCAGATGTTGCCGATAAACCGTCCATGTCTCACAGCCGTATAGAAGTGAGGTAAGGATGACAGCATTGTACACTTTGAGTTTTGTGGCCAGGGTAACATTGTGATGGTTCAATACCCTGTTGCGAAGTCATCCGAGAGCTTGGCTTGCTTTGCTGATTCTGACTGAGATCTCTTTGTCCAGAGAGCCAACACTGGATATTACGCTTCCGAGGTATGTGAAGCTGTCAACAGATTTCAGCTCTGTGTTGTCAATCACAATAGTGGGCTGTGGAGCATTCGAGTTTGGTGCAGGCTGGAATAGCACCTCAGTTTTTCTCAAACTAATGCTGAGACCAAACTGCTTTGAAGCCTCAGAGAACTTATTCAGCATAGTCTGCAGATCCTCTGGCTTGTGAGCCATCAGCGCACAGTCATCTGCAAAGAGAGCTTCCTGGATGAGACTGGTGAGCGTCTTTGTTTTAGCAGTCAGTCTGCACAGGTCGAACATGGACCCATCATAACGGTAGCAAATGTACACGCCCTCTTCTAGGTCCTGCACTGCTTGCCTGATGACACAGGTGAAGAACAGATTGAACAGGACCAGTGCCAGAACGCAGCCTTGTTTCACCCCGGTGGAAATGTCGAAGGGTTCTGAATGTTCACCACTGAAGAGCACCTGCCCAGGTGCCCAGTCATACCGTTGTGGAAGAGCCTGATGATCTGAATGAACTTGCGTGGACAACCAAAGCGAGCGAGCACTGACCAAAGGGCCTCCCTACTGATAGAATCAAACGCCTTGGTCAGATCAATGAAGACAGAGTAGCGGTTGAGATTTTGCTCTTGGCATTTCTCTTGTACCTGCCTCACTGTAAATATCATGTCGACTGTGTTGCGACCCAGGCGGAATCCACACTGAGCCTCTGGTAAGTTGGTCTCTGACAGCATGATGAGTCTGTTCAGGATGATCCGAGTGAAGATCTTGCCTGCAACTGACAGGACTGAGATGCCCCTGTAGTTTCCACATTCAGCTTTGCTGCCTTGTTCTTGTACAGTGATACAATCAAGGCATCACAGAAGTCTTCTGGCATCTTCTCTTGCTCCCAGATAAGCTGTATTATGTCATGGAAGACTTCAATAGCTCCTGGACCAGCAACTTTATAGATCTCTGCTGGAATGCCATCCTTTCCAGGTGCTCGGTCAGAGTTCATCTGATTGATGGCCTTGGTAAGCTCCTCGATTGTGGGAGGTTGGTCAAGTTCTTCCCTGACTGGCTGTTGAGAGATTTGGTCCAGAGCTGTAGGACTAACTGTCGATGGCCTGTTTAGCAGAGGTTTTGAAGTGCTCGGCCCATCGATTCTTCATTCCCTCCTGGTCCTTGATCAGCGTGGACCTGTCTGCTGACAGCAAGGGGGTGAGTCCCGACTTGGAAGGTGCATAGATGGTTTTCAGGGCACTAAAGAACTGTTTAGAATTGTGGGTATCAGCATAGATCTGAACCTCTTCTGCTTTCTTATCCCACCATCCTTCCTGCATTTCATGCAGCTGTTTCTGGGCCCACCCTTTCAGGTGTTTGTACCTATCGGCCTTGGAGGTGGAACTGGGGTCATTCTACCAGGCCACATAGGCACTGTTTTTCTCTTGCAGGAGCTGGGTGATCTGTTCATCATTCTCATCGAACCAATCCTGGTGCATGAACTGTTTTGGACTGAGGATGGTCTTGGCAGTCTTGGTAACAATGTTCTTGAACTCTTGCCACTTCTCCGTGCTGTCCTCAGCAGATGGTGCTCCTGCCTTGAGGTTCTCATCTAGCGCAGCCTGGAACTGCTGATGATGTAGGTCATGTCTCAGTCTCACAGTGTTAAACACAGCCCTAACGATCTTAGGACGCTGTCCCTGCATGGGTGCGATATGTAGCTGCAGGATTGCTCATACAAGTCTGTGGTCGGTCCAGCATTCAGCACCTCTCATGGTGCATGTGATTCGTATATCTTGTATGTCTCTCTGCCTGTCTATGATGTACTCTATCAGGTGCCACTGCTTAGATCTTGGGTGCATCCAAGTGGTATTGAACTTGTCGGCTTGACGAAAGAGGGTGTTGGTGATGCACAGTGCATGTTCCGTGCATTTGCTAAGGAGGGGCAGGCCATTGCTATTGTTTCCCACGCCATGGGGGCCTAGTACACCTCTCCAGTTCTCTTTGTCCTTTCCGACTCTACCATTGAAGTCACCCAAAATCAGCAGCTTATCACTGGCAGGGGTGGACTTTATGAGCTGGTCAAGGTCTTCATAGAATTGCTTCTTGGCTTCATCAGTGCTGGTAAGTGTAGGGGCGTAGGCACTGACGATGGTTATATGGCGCGATTTGTCCAGTGGGAAGCAAAGCTTCATAAGGTGCTCATTGATCCTGATAGGTAAAATGGTAAATGGCATTCACTTATATAGCGCTTTTCTTCTCATCTAGGATGACCAAAGCGCTTTACAGATCCTGCTATCCACCCATTCATGCACACATTCACACACTGGTGGCAGCAGGTAGAGAGGGAATAGACTTTGTCAGACTAGTTCTGTCAGCAAGCCCCACTCCATGTATTCTGGCTTCAGTCTCGGGCTTTCCTCACCAAAAGAAGGTGTAACCACCCCCAGTTTCTTTCAGCATTCCCTCATCAGCAAGCCTTGTTTCACTCAATGCAGCGATGTCAATCCGGTAACGCCCTAGCTCCTTTGCAACCAAGGCTGTTCTTCTCTCTGGTCTTGCAGTGTTGTCCCTGTCTAACAAGGTGCGGGCATTCCATGTTCCAACTAGAAGCTGTTTATATTTGAGTTTCTTTGTTGTTCGACCGCTTGGAGGATGATCCGTCAACCGCTGTAAGCTGACCAGATAGTGTAGGGCAAGCAATTTTTGGAGTACCTTTTCTAACTCCCACCCTCATTTGAGGGTGGGCAATGCTATCCTAAACAGGCTGCCCAGTCACTCTGGATGCTGCCGAACGTCTCTTTTGCCCAGGTGTTAAAGATGAGCGACTACTGGTCCAAGGGCAGCCTATGTGCAGGTTTGTGGCTACGACTGCCAGTGATCATCTCCACCTGTTGCTTCGCCACTCTCCCATCACCGCAGGACTTTTGAAGAGAGATATGGGCTGCACATAGAACCTGTGCGGGAGGGTTTTTAAAAGTGGTAGAGCCGTTGCACAGGGGCAGTCCCACTCTCTCGGTCGCAGAAGTCGGATTCCAGTGGTACGAGGTATCATCCCAACTGGAGGCTTCGTTGGCTGCAGTGGATGACTGTAACGGCTTTGGTGCTCTGTCACACTCTTTGCACTCCACAGTGCACTGCTGCATCACCTTCTAAGTCATTGAATCATTAAGCTTTCTTCCACCTGGTCCGCCGAAGCAGTCTTTGCTTGTCAATCGGGTGAGCAAGTCCCTAGATGGATGCCAACCAAGACTGAGTCCGGATTATTAGAAGTAGTACAGGAGTAAAGCAGATAGGAGCATGGAAGTCAGAATTCACCTGTCTACTCCTGTACCACAGTACAGGGTTACCCTGTTCCCACCAGCAAGGGGGTCAGAGGCCCCCTTGTCAGCACCGGTGAAGTTTTGGCCATTCCTGGGGGTGGGTGCCTTTAAATGTTCATATAGATGCTGGTTAAATGTTTATTCAAAGTAATGGCTTATTCTGTTCATCCAGTGAAATTAACCAATTTTATTCTTCAAGTGACACTCCGGCAAAAATCAAGTTTTTTCTGTTGTTAACATGTCTGTAACATGTTTCTTGTGATTTACAAGACATATCAAGAGCAAAATCATTGCAAACTCCCAAGTATGTGTTTTTCTGCTGTGAATATCTGCTTAAGCTCCACCCCCTCAAAAAAGGCAGATTTGGACAGAGTGTTTCTAGCTACATCAGTATTCCTGCTTAGCCTGATTGGTTATAACCAGTGTTGGGCAAGTTACTAAAAAAAGTAACTAGTTACAGTTACTAGTTACTTCTTTTCAAAGGTAGCTGAGTTACTTTTGAGTTACTGCATGACTAAAGTAACTAGTTACTTGGAAAAGTAACTTTCACGTTACTTTTAAATGCATACTTAAATCATCTTGCACACACAACAAGAACAAGGGCCCCTTGCTCTCATCAGAAGAAAGAAGAAAAACAAAACTGATGAGAAAAAAGTCTCATCTTACAGAGAAAAAATGTCTCAGATTTACACAAATTATTGTAATCAGTAGAAAGTCAGAAATTTATTAGAAATAAAACTGTGAATTCACAGAGAAAATGTTGGACCCCCGTTTTTGGCCCATGAGTCATATGTTTGACACCCCTGGACCAGCACATTAAAAATGCATATTTAGAGGATTTACTTCCATGCAATAGTTGCATATCACAGCAGCATGTAAATGAATGAGATAAAATGAAATAGAAAGCACAGATACAGTTAGGCCCAGAAATATTTGGACAGTGACACAATCTTCATAATTTGGGCTCTGCATGCCACCACATTGGATTTGAAATGAAACAAATACAACAGAATTGAAGTGCAGACTTTAAGGTTTAATTCAAGGGGTTGAACAAAAATATATGATTAAACATGTAGCAATTGTAGCTATTTTTATACAAACACTCCTCATTTCAGGGGCTCAAAAGTAATTGGACAAATAAACATAACCCTAAGTAAAATGTTACTTTTCAATATTTTGTTGAGAATACTTTGCAGGCAATGACTGCCTGAAGTCTGGAACCCATGGACATCACCAAACGCTGGGTTTCCTCCTTTGTGATGCTTTGCCAGGCCTTTACTGCAGCTGTCTTCAGTTTTTGCTTGTTTGTGGGTCTTTCTGCCTTAAGTTTTGTCTTGAGCAAGTGAAAAGCATGCTCGATTGGGTTGAGATCTAGTGATTGACTCGGCCATTGCAGAATATTCCACTTCTTTGCTTTAAAAAACTCCTGGGTTTCTTTTGCAGTATGTTTTGGATCATTGTTCATCTGTACTGTGAAGCGCTGTCCAATCAACTTTGCTGCATTTGACTGAATCTGAGCAGAAAGTATATCCCTATACACTTCAGAATTCATCCGGCTGCTTCTGTCTTTTGTCACATCATCAATAAACACAAGTGACCCAGTGCCATTGGAAGCCATGCATGCCCATGCCATCACACTGCCTCCACCATGTTTTACAGAAGATGTGGTGTGCTTTGGATCATGAGCTGTTCCAATTCTTCTCCAAATTTTCTTCTTCCCATCATTCTGGTACAGGTTGATCTTAGTCTCATCTGTCCAAAGAATGCTGTTCCAGAACTGGGCTGGCTTCTTCAGGTGTTTTTTGGCAAAGTCAATTCTGGCCTTTCTATTTTTGAGGCTGATTAATGGTTTGCACCTTGTGGTGAATCCTCTGTATTTACTCTCATGAAGTCTTCTCTTTGTGGTAGACTTCTGGAGAGTGTTCTTCACTTGAGTGGATGTTGTGAAGGGGATGTTCTTCACCATGGAAAGGATTCTGCGATCATCCACCACTGTTGTCTTCCGTGGACGTCCAGGCCTTTTTGAGTTCCCAAGCTCACCAGTGCACTTTTTTTTTCTCAGAATGTACTAAACTGTTGATTTGGCCACTCCTAACATTTCTGCTATCTCTCTGATGGATTTCTTCTTTTTTTTCAGCCTCAGGATGGTCTGTTTCACCTCCATTGAGAGCTCGTTTGACCGCATGTTGTGTGTTCACAGCAACAGCTTCCAAATGCAAACGCCACACCTGGAATCAACTCCAGACCTTTTAACTGTTTAATTGATGACAGGTTAATGAGGGAAGAGCCCATGCAGCCTTTTTATTTTTTTTTGCAGCCTTCTGAGTCAATTGTCCAATTACTTTTGGTCCCTTGAAAAAGAGGCGGCTACGTATTAAAGAGCTGTAATTCCTAAACCCTTGCTCCAATTTGGATGTGAATACTCTCAAATTACAGCTGAGAGTCTGCACTTTAAGCCCATATTGATTATATAATTGTATCCTGAATATGTTTTCATAAACAGCTAAAATAACAAAACTTGTGTCACTGTCCAAATATTTTTAGGCCTAACTGTAAATGAAAGTTCATTGCTTACAAGAAACTGTTCTTCACTACAACAAATCACAGTCACTTTTTCTCTGTGCATAAGAAAACGTTAAATGTATTTAATGTGGACATTAAATGCATTTATTGTCCTACCACAGAGGTAGGAGCTGGTAGGGGCTACTCACCACTCGGACAACAGGTGATCAGGGCTCGATATGAGAAGACACCACCGCCATGGCATTTCTTCACTGAGTTTTGATGTGAACTGGGGCAGGACAGGAAAAAGACCCACGGAGGAGACTGTGTGACGGCTGCGTCAGTTACGGTAGGGTCAGTTTATATTTATTTGCTTATTTATTTGCTTGCTTTTGCCTTTGGCATGACAACCTCCGGTGGCTTGAGGTTGGTGGTGGCGCTGGGGATGGGAGTCCCGCCAATAGCCACCGAAACTGTGTATTCATCCCCAGTTGGCAGCTGATGAGGAGGGTGTCTAGCAACTGCAAGTTGTATGATTGTCTATTTGTGCTAAAATATCCATCCATATTAATAAAACTAGTAACACAAGTAATGCATCTGATCAAATTTCAGTAACTGTAACACATTACTGAATTTTTAAACAGTAATTTTGTTACACAGCACGTTACTGCAAAAGTAGTGGCGCTACAGTAACGCATTACTTTGTAATACGTTACTCCCAATACTGGTTATAACATTAACTAATCATACGGATACTCTTGGCTACCTCGGGGGAAGAGGGAGAAGTGGAGGAGCAGCATGATAGAGGCAGAGCGGGATGAAGGTGGAGGAGGAGGCAACCAATCACGTGCAGGGGTAGCAGCAGCAGAGAGAGAGAGCAGCGAGAGGTGGGGGGGGACCCGATTTAAATGTGGCTGACTGTGAGACCACGGTCTCAGCAGATTGGCGTGGCACTTTGAGCTGAGAGCAGCCACATTCAAATTGCCCCCCACCCCCCATTCAGTCGCCGGCGGACTGGGGACTGGTTGTTAGTAAAAAGTAAACACATATTTGGCAACGGTCACCTTGACCCTTTTCAGAAAAATGTTTCATGTTTTGCTTTTGAAGATATAGGCAAAACTTTAACATCTGAAAGTGTCTTGAACAGACTAGCAGCCTATCCACCAGTCCTGGCGACCAATCACATGCAAGCCCTGCAGGTCGAGAACATGGCAACCAATCATGTGCAAGCCCTGCAGGTCGGGAGTGTGGCAACCAATCACATGCAAGCCCTATGGGTTGGGAGCACGACGATCAATCATGTGCAAGCCCTGCAGGCCGCTAATTAGAATATTCATAGATTGTGCATACTTAAGTATGTGCAAGATTTAAAATCTCATTCCAACCAATTCTTAGGCAATGAAAGTTTTTTTTTTTGTGGGTAAAAAGCCACAATATACTATTTTGGGCAATACACATTTGGTTTTGAGGTGGTTTTAGAGCTGCCGGAGTGCACCTTTAATGTTTTTTTGGGGGGGTGAGGGTGAACTCCGCCCCTTTCCAAAGACTGGAGCCCCCAAACACAATCCTTAGACTCTCAAAAAGCTACATACAGCCCAGAATACAATATTGCTTAAAATGCACCCCTTAATATTTATTATTGGGAAAATAACAAAAAACACTAAAATATACTCTTTATGAAGGGGTGGCCAAATTTTTGCATACCAATATGAGCAGGTCTGCCTTTATAATTAATTGATAAATAAATGTAAGAAATGATGTCTCTTAGAGTCTTAACTTTTTTTTAAACAGATAAAAATACATTTTAGGGTTCACAGACATGTTCATGCCTCAGCATGAAAAAAAGAATTACTGAATCACCCTACAGCTACTATTAGGTATTAATTGATTTAGTTTTATGGATGACCAATTTATCAACAAGCACTGTGATCTGTAAGGTTTTAGCTACAGTCATGCATCTGTGTAATCCTGTTAATCACTCTTAGACTTTCCAAATTTATGCTTTGTTCTTCCTTTTTCTCCCTTGCTCTGCAACAATGCAATGTCAGTGGCTTGCATAACCACATGCGCACAAGGAGAGAAACTAAACCTTTTCAAAGTGCAATGACTGAAACAGAAATTCAAAGCCCCCCCCCCCCCAAAAAAAGGGGAAGATTAAAAAAAACAGAAGAAAAGAGAATCATTAATTCTGGTGAAAAGAAGATGCTGCAGAGCATCTGTGGTGCGTGTTAGAAGACCTCCATCCATCTTCTTCTGCTTAATCCTTTTCGGGTCATGGGGGGCTGGAGCCTATCCCAGCATCTTTGGGCAAGAGGCAGGGTACACCCTGGACAGATCACCAGTCCATCACAGGGCCAACACAGAGAGACAGACAACCATTCACTCTCACAGTCATACCTAAGGACAATTTAGAATCCCCAGTTTGATGCCAATTAACCTAACTTGCATGTTTTTGGCACGTGGGAGAAAACCAGAGAAATCCCGGAGTAAACCCACGCAGACACGGGGAGAACATGCAAACTCCACACAGATCACTGTTGGTCGGGGGCTGGGATCGAACCCAGGATCCCCCGGCCAAGGGTGAGCTGCTGTGCTGCCGCAGTGCTAACCACTCCACCACCGCGCTGCCTGTATTAAAAGACCTAATTTTCAATTTCAAATCAGTAATTCATCCTGGTTCTTCATCCCAGCTGTGATTTAGCATGTAGAGATTTAGATGAAGTGAAAAGCTCACAAAACAACCCACACGAAAACACAAAGTGTGTCAGAGCATGAAAGGCATCCCCCAGGAGAAGACCATGATGCATCCCAATGTTCTCTTGAGTCATCATAGAATGAAGTGGACTAGATGCACCTGCCCTTCCCCCGCTGGAAACACATCTACTGTACAGTTTTGTTCAGACGTGGAGCACACCGAAGGCTGCCAAATGTCGACTGAGATCTGGGGCACTTTCCTCACAGGCATGGCACGAATGCCTGCCCCACACGCAGGCCAGATGAGCTCCTGCATCCATTCGGGCATGTGGTTGCCACGGTGACCCCAGCCCCCCTGCATCAGCACCAATAAAAATGCTGAAAAGCCACACGGGGGGAGGGGGGGATGTCTGGGAGGCATTCAGTGGAAGGCCGTGTGGTGTTACACCCAAACAGAGTGTGCACTCATGTGATGTCTGTTGGATCTTTAAAGGGTCTGAAAGGTTGTGGAGACACAATGGTGTGGCAGTAAACACACACAAAGGCACGTTAATATCTGCATTTAAGTTTAGTGGCCATTAAGGGTAAAATGCAAAACCTGAGGGCTTTATTGCACCGATGACTACACAGGCTCATTGACTCTTTTATGTTTATATCTGGTTGTACATGTAAATAAAGGTTAAGTGGTAATTCAGTGGGTATGTGTGACTTTATTTGTAGCAGTTGCCCAAAAATAATCACTGAAATCAGACGCAATTAAATATTTTAGGGATGCACAGATGTATCGGCCAATATTCACCTCACTGACATATCGGCTATCAACAAATAAGATATCGGTAGTGGCTGATATTCATCCGTTGTGTCCTATTTTTAAGACATTGATTTTGCCCTGAAATGGACAACAGTAGCCTAGAGCTGTAAATTCAGAACACATCCAGGACTGAACCATTTTAAAGGATTTCATTTCATTTATTTTTAAATACACACACACACACACACATATATAAATATATATATATATATACTATGTATATATATATATATATATATATATATATATATATATATATATATATATATATATATATATATATATATATATATACAACCAGTGTACACACTTTTTGTTAATTCATATAAACAGCAACAACAAAACATGTGTCTACTAATATGGTCACTTTTCATTTACTTAACTTCAGCTTTCCATTTAGAAAGTAGGACCTGACCAAATGTGAAAGTGTTGACTGCTTGCTGGTCTCTCTCTTTTTTATACCAAGAAGTTTTTGGCCCTCATTTATCAAAAGTGTGTAGAAGTCGATGCGCACTTGGGTGTAAATATGATCATATGAAAAGGTCTGCATAGTACTTATGAAACCGAGCATATTGTATCTGGTCAATCTCATCGTACGATTGTTCACTCATTGATAAATCTGATCAGAGATCAGAGATCACAGCATCATTTTAATTCCATGCCCATGTCTCACCCCCCAGAATTTAGTACACAGTGTAATGAAAGATGGCGAAAGAGAAACGTCTCCATCATAGAAACTGACATTATCATAAGAGAAGGGAACAAATACTGTTGTGTGGCAACATCAAAAGCCTCATTCAATGTAGAAGAACCATGTTTTGGAGGCAATCGAGGCTGCAACACCATTGGTTTGACCAACTGATCTTCAGCTGAAGGTTATAATTTGAATCTGTACAGACATGATTTATTTGTGTATTTGGGTTATATTACCTATATAATCACAATTCTTCATATTGAGGACAAAAAGTGGTTGGACTTAACGCAGAGGAATGAGTCTGCCTTCATCGGTAACAGACAAAAATGGGAATAAAGGAATAAAGTTTTTTATTAAATGTTGTTTGCTTTGTCATAAAAGAATGTATTGCTTACATTATAGAAGCGCATATGTCACGCCTCTCTGGGACTGCTGTGTGCTCTGTGCATTGGCTCAACTCGGCTGCACGCACAACTCTGGCACCTGGCATTATTGTGCAAAATTGCATGGGGAAAATAACGGCCCATTTCTGTGCTCTTCAGCTTTGTTAAAGTTAAACCAGCAGGGTTAACCAAAAATATGTGAGGGTAACCATTATCAAATACTACATAACACATATCTTAGTTAAATAAATACTTTTTCAGAACATTAATTTTGTGATGATCAGGCAAGTGTGCTCCCCCTCCCCTCCTGTTCCTGTCTTCCCGGCTCTGGAGTAATTACCCACACCTGCGTGATTGACACATCTGCTGCTTCCTGGTTGTCCAGCATATTTAAGAGCCAGTGTGTGAGGAGCTCACCACTGGATCGTTAGGTTTGCTACCTGTGATAAAGTCACGTGACGTTATTCCTCCTTGGTTCATCTGCGTTTCTCACTCCTGTGTCCTCCCTCCTCAGGTTTGCTGCCATCTTAGCGGTGTGTACTCCAGGGCTGATCACACTCCCCTGACCCGAAGACACGGGACGTCCATCCAGGTCAACCGTCTTCCCCCTGTGTTCCCTGTTCCCACACAGGAGTTCCCTGCCGGTCTCCTCTGCTCTCAGTAGTAAGAGTGTACTCCTTTTTCTTATTCTCCTCTTGTGGATAATCTGCCTCTAACCATCTGTCTCTGCTCTCTTCCCGTAGGCTGTGTGCACTCCAGCGGGCACCTGTTTTGGGTGGAAATTTAAATGTGTGTTTTTGTTTTGGCATTATTCTGTAATTGTGCACTTTTATTTAACGTTGTGTATTAGGATTTTGTTCTTCATTAAAGTGGTGAAACTTTTACATCTGAGTCTGTGCGCTCATTTAGTGTGGTAGCTCTGTGGTTGAGCCTCACTCTTGAACTGAATCATCAGAATGATCCAGCCAAGACTGAGGCTCAGCGAGCGCTTCGCCAGGCAAACAGTCGGCACTCTCGTGTTTGGATGCCACGGAACACCAGGTCACGTTTCTTTCCAAACAGCTTCAAACTGTTACCCAGCAATTGGTGACCGGAACCGAGCATTTGTGTTGGCTTCCTGGTGCAGCGCCTCCCCCTGCACCTGCTGCCCTGGCAGCTTTTGCCATCCGCAAGAACATTTCCATTCCTTCACCTGCCCCCTATGGGGGGAGGGGGGGAATACAAAGGGCTTCTTCTCCACTGCCGACTTTGTTTCCAGCAGGTGGAGTGGGAGTATAGGGGTGATTCGGCTAAGATTCACTTCATGACCTTGTTGCTACGGGACCAGGCACTCAAGTGGGCACAGTCCGTCTTGAGCAGCTTGGATGGGCCCCTATACACATTCAAGCGATTTGTGTGGGAATTCTCTGAGGCTTTCCACCATACGGAGAGTGAGGGGAACATTGTTAGCCAGCTGATGGGAGTCCACCAGGGTGACCGGTCTGTAGCCAATTTCTCTGTTGAGTTCCAGGTCGTAGTGTCAGACTCCGGATGGAACAATGTTGCTCAATGTAGCACCTTCCTCTGGGGCCTGAATGCGCATCTCTACGATGAGCTGGTTATGCGGGTGACCCCCTCCTCTCTGGATGAGCTTATTGCGCAGGCACTGGCCCACGATAACCAGTTTAGGGAGCGCACGAGGGAGCAGAAGGCCACTGCTTCCCCGTTCACTCCACGGCTGGCCCCTCCAGCCTCTGATGCTGATCCGCCAGTGTCATCACCGGAGCAGATGGTCCTCAGTAGGGCCCGTCTGACTCCAAGGGAACGCTGGCACCGCAAGAGGGCGGGGGGGTGTATGTATTGTGGAGGCCCTGGCCACGCAATATCGAAATGCCTAATTCGGCTCGAAAGATCCGGCCCATCAATCACCGTGGGGGGTCTGGTGGGAGGGTTTTTGCAAAATCCTCACAATCGTTTTGAACTTCCAGCCCTCATTCAGTTACCAGGGGCTGAGTTCAAATCTTCTGCCCTGATTGATTCAGGAGCAGAGCAGAATTTCAATCAACTGGCACTGGTCAGAAAATTTCAGATACCCACCAGGAATGTCCTGACACCCCTAAATGTCTTGGTGGTTTCAGGCAGCAAGACAGCAGCGGTTACCAAACAAACTGAGCCCATTTTGGTCATTTTGTCTGGCAATCACTGCAAGACTGTCCAGTTTTATGTCTTGCCTCAATCTAGCACCTCCATGATTCTGGGGTATCCTTGGCTCTGTATTCACAGTCCAATAATAAAGTGGAGCCAGGGCTCTACTTCACCCTGAAGCTCTTTTTGTCTCTCATCGTGTCTCTGCTCGGCCGCATGCTCGCCCGATCTCCCGATCTCCTCCCCTCCGGCTGAGCTGGCGGGTCTCAGCTCCGTGCCTGAGGTCTATCATGACTTATGGAAGGTCTTTAGCAAGTACAGGGCCCTATCTTTACCACCTCATCGGGCCTATGACTGTGCTATCGATCTCCTTCCGGGTGCGCGGCTGCCATCCAGCCAGCTCTACAGTTTATCTGGGCCGGAGAGGGAGGCAATGGAGACCTACATCAAAGACTCCCTTAGCACCGGTCTTGTTGGTCTGTCCCCCGCCCCTCTCGGTGCAGAGTTCTTTTTTTATAAGAAAAAAGGACGGGACATTGCAGCCATGTAATTCACTTCCGGCGCCACACGAGTCGGCTGCCTTTTGCAACAGCGGCTCAATTCTGAGTCTTTTTTTCCCCTTCCTCTCTCTTTTTGATCTGTTTTTTTTCACTCCATTTATATCACAGACACACAGATCATCCCAAATGTCTCCTGAGCCGGTGGACGGAGCCACTGTTTATAGCAGGAGACGATACAGCAGGGAAGAGCTGCTAGCACTCAACTGCCACCCGGTGCTAACGGAAAAACTCAACATACCGGGGGAACTGAGGCGAAAACGCTGTGGTTGCCGGGCTGGAGTAAGGCGGAAGACAAAAAATATAAGGTACAGACCCTCCCTTCCATCTATTGTCATGGGGAATGTACGGTCATTACTGGGAAAGGTAGATGAGCTAGCGGCTATCTCCCACTACGATAGCATATACCGGGAATGCTCTCTTCTTTTGTTTACTGAGACGTGGCTAACTGAACTAGCAGCAGATGCTAACATTAAGCTGGAGGGTTTCCACACGATACGGGCAGACCAAACACCAGACAGTGGCAAACCAAGGGGCGGTGGAGTGATAATGTATGTTAACAACAACTGGTGCAGACCGGGACATATCACTGTTAAACAACGACACTGCAGCAAAGACATTGAGTTGCTGGCTGTTAGCATGCGGCCTACATATCTCCCGAGGGAATACTCACACGTGATCTGCATTGTTGTTTATGCAAATCCGACGGCGAACGCTGGGACAGCGCGTGACGTCATCCATTCAGTAACCAGCAGGCTGCAGACAGAACACCCAGATGCTCTTCTCCTCATCTCAGGCGATTTCAACCATGTTTTACTATCTCCCATTCTACCCACGTTTACCCAGTATATCACATGCCACAATAGAGACAATAAAACACTGGACTTATTCTACGCAAACACTAAGGAGGCGTACACCTCATTACAACTCCCCCCACTCGGGAGATCGGATCACAACTTGGTTCATCTCCGGCCGGTGTACAAACCCCTAGTGCACAGACAACCTCCCGCCATGCGCACAGTGAAGTTATGGTCTGAGGAGGCAATGGACACTCTAAAGGGCTGTTTTGAAACCACCGCCTGGGAGCAGCTCTGCGATCCACATGGTGAGGACATCGATGGCCTCACTCACACCATCACGGACTACCTCAGCTTCTGTGTGGACGACACCGTTCCCACCAAGACCATACGGTGTTGCTCAAACAACAAACCCTGGATCAACCCTGAGATTAAAAACACTTCTGAGAGAGAAGAAGAGGATCTTCAGGTCGGGGAACAGGGAGATGCTGAAGTCTGTACAGAGGGAGCTGAGGAGAAAGATCAGAGAAGGCAAGGACAGCCTCAGGAAGAAGATGGAGGACAAGCTGCAACAGAGCGACATCAGCGGGGTCTGGAGAAACCTTAAAACCATCTCTGGGCTCCAGAATACCTCCCCCCAGGCCACGGGGGGGCAGGGAGTGGGCGAACAATCTGAATCTGTTTTTCAATAGGTTTGACCAACCGCCCTCCCCCCTGACTGCACAACAACCACTGCTGCCTCTAAAGACATCAAGTCCTGCTGCCCACTCCCCACTCCACCAACACCCCCCCACTCCCAACACACAGCCCCCCAACCTGACCCTGACCAAGACCCAGGTGAGGACAGAGCTGAGGAAGATCAAGGCGAGGAAGGCGTCAGGACCGGACGGCATCAGCGCAAAGCTCCTCAAGTCCTGTGCAGACCAGCTGTGTGGGATTGTGGTGTACATCTTCAACCTGAGCCTGAAGCTGGGGAGGGTACCACAGCTGTGAAAAACATCTTGTGTGGTACCTGTACCAAAAACTTCCCACCCCAAAGACCTGAACAGCTACAGACCGGTGGCCTTGACGTCCCACATGATGAAGACCCTAGAGAGACTGCTCCTTGCTCACCTCTGCCCCCTGGTGGGACCAGCGATGGATCCACTCCAGTTCACCTACCAGCATGGCATTGGGGTGGAGGATGCGGTGATCTTCCTCCTTCACCGTTCTCTGTCCCACCTGGAGAAGCCCGGGAATGCGGGGATCATGTTCTTTGACTTCTCCAGTGCTTTCAACACCATCCAACCGATGATCCTAAAGGACAAGCTGCTGTGCGCAGGGGTGGACCAGCACCTGTCATCATGGATCCTGGACTACCTCACGAACCGGCCACAGTTTGTGAGAACCCGGGACTGTGTGTTCAACACGATCATCGGTAGCACGGGGGGCCCCCAGGGAACGGTTTTGGCTCCCTTCCTGTTCACCCTTTATACTGCGGACTTCTCACACAACACAACACACTGCCATCTACAGAAGTTCTCTGATGACTCTGTGATCGTTGGCCTCATCTCCAATGGACATGAAGCTGAGTACAGAGGGCTTATCCAGGACTTCGTGGACTGGTGCCATCAGAACTGCCTCCAGATCAACGCGAGGAAAACTAAGGAGCTGGTGGTGGACTGCCGCAGGCAAGGACAACCCCTCACAGCACCAGTAAATATACAGGGAACAGACATTGAGATGGTGACATCCTACAAGTACCTGGGTGTTCATCTGAACAATAAACTAGACTGGTCACACAATACTGACGCACTCTACAAGAAGGGACAGCGCAGGCTGTTCCTACTGAGGAGACTCAGGTCTTTTGGTGTATAAGGGGCGCTGCTGAAGACATTCTATGACACGGTGGTGGCATCAGCCATCACTTTTGGAGTGGTCTGCTGGGGCAGTGGCATTACCGCAGCCGATAGGAAGAGACTGAACAAACTGATCAAGAAAGCTAGCTCTGTCCTGGGGCAGCGCCTTGACCCAGTGGAGGAGATAGGAGAGAGAAGGACGGTGGCTAAACTGTCATCTCTGCTGGAGTCCAAGTTCCACCCTATACAGGACATACTGAATGCACTGAGGAGCTCATTTAGCAGCAGACTACATCATCCCAGGTGCGCAACCGAGAGGTTTCGCAGGTCCTTCCTACCAATGGCTGTCAGACTGTACAACCTAAGCAGGGCTGCTCGCAGAGATAGCAAAAAGACGTGACAACCTAATAGTTTTGAATGCAAAAGACGCAATAGACTTATACAATGGTCCCCTCCGGCATACAACTAGGAAAATACCGGTCGCTATGGAGGGTGAGAATATGTATGGGTACATAATCATACCATGTAGGATAACTAAGTAGACGGTTGTGCTGTTTCATCCCATCTAGCTACAATGCTCTGCACTGTGTGTGTTTATATATTTACATATTTATTCCACCTAGCTGCAATGCTCCGTACTGTGTGTGTTTATATATCTACATATTTATTCCATCTAGCTACAATGCTCCGCACTGTGTTTATATACTCATATATTTATTCCATCCAGCTACAATGCTCTGCACTGTGTGTCTATATATATATATATTTATAGTAATATGTACATATGTATACTAGCTGCTCTTGTTTTTTTTTCTTGCCTTCTGATTGTTGCTCTGAGTGTTGCTATCCCTGTGCTGTTGCAATCCTGGAATTTCCCCATTGTGGGACTAATAAAGGCTTATCTTATCTTATCTTATGTATTGATTACCGTGAGCTTAACGCGATTACCCCTAAAGGATAAGTATCCGCTGCCCCTTATCAACTCTGCGTTTGAGCTACTCCAATGGGCGTGTTTCTTCACCAAGCTCGACCTCCATAATGCGTACCACTTGGTCCGCATTCGTGAGGAAGACGAGTGGAAGACAGCATTTAAAACACCTCTGGGCCATTTTGAATATTTGGTTATGCCATTCGGGCTGACCAATGCCCCTGCCGTCTTCCAACGGTTAATTAATAACGTCTTATGAGACATGGTGAACCAATTTGTATTTGTGTATTTGGACAATATTTAGATTTTTTCCCGCACACTGGAGGAACATGTAGTCCAAGCTCGGTCCGTCCTGCAGTGACTGCTGGAGAATCAGCTTTATGAGAAAGCGGAGAAGTGCGAATCCACCACTCGCTCAACTTCATTCCTGGGGTTCATCATCACCGAGGGCGCGTTAAAGGCCGATCCGGCGAAAATCAAGGTGGTAGCAGAATGGCCTACCCCTCAGTCCAGGAAGCACCTCCCAACGCTTCCTGGGCTTTGCCAACTTCTACCGTCGATGTATCCATGATTACAATAAGGTGGTGCAGCCGCTTACGCAGTTGACGTTGACCAAAAGCCTGTTCAAGTGGTCCGAGGCCGCTGAATGAGTTTTTGTGACCCTGAAAGGCCACTTCACCAACGCACACGTCCTGGCGCAGGTGGATCCTCTGGCACAGTTCGTGGTCGAGGTGGATGCTTCCGATTTGGGGGCGGGCGCTGTCCTCTCCCAGCGCTCCACCTCCGACCAGAAGCTCCATCCATGCGCGTATTTCTCCCGGTGGCTGACGCCAGCCGAGAGGAATTACAATGTTGGGAACCACAAACTGTTGGCCATTAAGCTGGCATTGGAGGAGTGGAGACACTGGCTTGAGGGGTTAGCCAACCGGTCATTGTCTGGACTGATCATAAAAATTTAGAATATCTTCGATCGGCCAGACGGTTGAATTCGCGGTAGGCTCGGTGGGCCCTGTTCTTTAATAGGTTCAGTCTTTCCATCTTGTACCAACCAGGGTCCCGTAATGCCAAGGCTGACGCCCTCTCACACCAGTTTTCCTCCTCCTCCTCCGCAGCTGATTCAAGATTCAAAGGCTTTATTATCATGTGCACAGTTAAGAAATGCAACATTTCCTGAGCAATGAAATTCTTACTCCGCTCTCCGACAAATTCCAAGGTAATAGATACACATCAATACTAATAAGGTAATACCACATCTAATACTAATAAATACTAATAACACACATTAGGCAATTAGGACACTTTAAAGACACCTTGATACTAAGACTAATACTACTGATGCTAATAACACACATTAGGCAATTAGGACAGTTAAAGCAGTTAAAGCAGTTAAACTAGAGGAAACAAGAAGAATGAAAAATTGAAATTCACTGGGTGACTATAATGGACAATGGTATATTAATATCAGACATGATACTGACTACAAGAAGACCAACAGCAGCACCGCTAGCCCTACAGACAGCCTGCCGGACAATCTCAACATCTTTTACACTGGCTTTGAGACCATCAGCCACAGCCCAGAAAAGAGACACACACTCACCCCCCCACACCCACACCCACTAAGAGTCTCACCAGACCAGGTAAACAAAGCACTGAGAAATATCAACCCCTGCAAGGCAGCAGGACCAGACAACATACCTGGGCGGGCCTCAGAGCATGCGCTGCAGAGCTGACTGATGTTCTCACATCCATCTTCAACCTCTCCCTCAACCAGAACATAGTCCCCTCATGCTTCAAAACAACAACTATCATCCCCATCCCCAAAAGGAGCCCACCAACCTGTCTGAATGATTACAGCCCAGTAGCACTCACTCCAATCATCATGAAGTGCTTTGAGAGAGTGGTGCTCCCCCTCATTCAGGACAGCATACCGGGCACCCTGGACCCCCTGCAGTATGCCTACTGGCTCAACAGATCCACCTCAGATGCCATTTCCGTAGCACTCCATTATTCTCTTTCCCACCTGGAAGATAAAGACTCCTACATTAGGATGCTCTTTGTCGAATACAGCTCTGCCTTCAACACGGTCATCCCCCACAAACTCACCGACAAACTGTCTTCACTTGGCTTGCACCCCACCCTCTGTGACTGGCTACTGGACTTTCTAACTGGCAGGCCCCAGTCTGTCAGGATGGGTAACAGGACCACAGCCAGCATCATCACAAACACAGGTGTCCCCTAGGGTTGTGTTCTCAGCCCCATCCTCTACAGCCTCTTCACCCATGGCTGTGTTGCCTCTCACAAAGACAACATCATCCTAAAGTTTGCGGATGACACAGCAGTGATAGGACACATCACTGGTGATGACGAAGCATCCTACAGGAGGGAGGTGGCCAACCTGGTGTCATGGTGTGAGGACAATAATCTCACCCTCAACACGAACAAGACAAAGGAAATGATAGTGGGCATGAGGAAAGGGAGGAGGAGACCCCGTCGGCCACTGTTCATCCAGAAGCTTGAGGTGGAGAGAGTGAGCAGCTTTAAATACCTGGGCATCCACATCAGAGAGGACCTTATGTGGACTTAGCGAGGACTTTTAAGTGGACACACAACACCACAGAGCTGGTCAAGAGAGCTCAACAGTGACTGTACTTTCTGAGGAGGCTGAAGAAGTTTGGCATGTCTTCCAGGATCCTCAACAATTTCTACAGCTGCATCATCGAGAGCATCCTGACCAACGGCATCACTGCGTGGTACGGAAACACCACTGCCCTGGAGCGCAAACGCCTGCAGAGAGTGGTGAAGACAGCGGAGAAGATCATCAGGACTCCACTCCGCTCTCTGCAGAGCACCTACCACTGCAGAGTCCAAAGAGAACTTCCGTCATCCTCTGGGACCCCACCCACCCCCAGCACAGACTGTTCACACTTCTACCCTCAGGTCGGAGGTACAGAAGTGTGAAATGCTGGACAACCAGACTGAAAAACTCCTTCTTTCCCACTGCCATCAGACTCATGAACAGACAACAACTCCCAAAACTCTGTAACACAGCTTTGCATATAGGAACTCACACACCGGCTGCTAAATTTGCACACTGCTCATCTGTACAGTAGATATAGTATCACCTGTCTGATGTCCATATCATCTCTGCTGCTACTTACCAATAATTTGTAATTATACACTGCTTGTTGCACAATGCTCATTTGCACACTGTATATAAGTCTATGCCATCTCAGGTTCACATCAGGTTGCACACTGCTCATATGCACACTGTACATAGGTTCATGTCATCTCAGGTTCTCATCATCTCTGATATCAATACACCACTATCACTTTAGTCATCCGGTGACTTCATTTTCATTCCTCTACTGCCTAACTGTGTGTTGGTGTATGTGTCGTGGCATCCAGTACTAGGATTGAGGTACTGTGTTAGTGTGTCATGACCTATTAGAATTGTTGTTTCTGTACCTTTAACTTGGCATTCGTTCGGAGAGCAAAATAAGAATTTCATTGCTCAGGAAATGTAGCATATCTTAACTGTGCACATGATAATAAAGCCTTTGAATCTTGAATCTTGAACTAGAGGAAACAAGAAGAATGAAAAATTGAAATTCTCTGGGTGACTATAATGGACAATGGTATATTAATATCAGAGATGATATGAACCTGAGATGGCATAATCTTATGTACAGTGTGCAAATGATGAATGTGCAAATGAGCAATGTACAAATTACAAAATAATACCCAGCGTGAGAATTTCTCTGTAATTCCCTGTAATGATAATACCCAGTGGACTGTACAATGATACTTTAGCAGCAGAGATGATATGGACATGAGACGGGGTGGGACTATGTATACTGTACAAGTGAACAATGTGCAAATTTAGCAACCAGTGTGTGAATTCCTATTTGCAAGCTGTGTTTGCAAATAGGGAGTTTGTTTGGGAGTTTATTTGTTCAGGAGTCTGATGGCAGTGGGAAAGGAGTTTTTTAGTCTGGTTGCCTTGCATTTCACACTTCTGTACCTCCGGCCTGAGGGCAGAAGTGTGAATATTCTGTGCTGGGGGTGGGTGGGGTCCTGGAGGATGGCGGAAGCTCTCCTTTTGACTCTGTGGTGGTAAATGCTCTGCAGAGATGGGAGTGGAGTCCTGATGATCTTCTTTGCTGTCTTCACACCTCTCTGCAGGTGTTCGCAGTCCAGGGCAGTAGTGCTGCCGTACCACGTAGTGATGCAGTTGGTCAAAATGCTCTCGATGATGCAGCTGTAGAAATTGTTGAGGATCCTGGGGGACATGCCAAACTTCTTCAGCCTCCTCAGAAAGTACGGCCACTGTTGAGCTCTCCTAACTAACTCCGTGGTGTTATAGGCCCACGTAAGGTCCTCACTGATGTGGATGCCCAGGTATTTAAAGCTGCTGTATCTCCCCTGGAGACCATCCTCCCCTCCTCCTGCTTTCTCGGGGCGCGCTCGTGGAAGATTGAGCAAAGGGTCCGGTGGGCCCAGTTATCCAAGCCCATCCCAGAGGGAGGTCCGTCTGACCAGCTATATGTGCCCTCCACGCTGCGCAGTGAGGTGATTAATTGGGGGCACACCAGCTTCTTCACCTGCCATCCTGGCATTTCCAGAACATTGAGTTGCTTAGGAGAGTGTTTTGGTGGCCCACACTCAAGAGGGATGTGTGGGAGTATGTCAAGGCCTGTCACACCTGCGCCACGAACAAGACGGACTCTTTCCCTCCAGCTGGCCTCCTCCATCCCCTCCCGGTGCCGAGTCATCCGTGGTCCCACATTGCTTTGGACTTTGTCACGGGCCTACCTCCATCCCAAGGTAACACTGTCATACTTACCATCATCGACAGTTTCTCCAAGGCCATCCACCTTGTCCTTCTCCCTAAGCTACCATCGGCTATGGAAATGGCTGATCTTGTGACACAACATGTTATCCGTTTGCATGGGATCCCGATGGACATTGTCTCGGACCGGGATCCACAGTTTACATCCCAGGTGTGGAAGGCATTTTGTCAATTCCTGGGTGCTATAGCCAGCCTGACATCCGGATACTACCCGCAGAGCAACGGTCAGGCTGAGTGTGCCAATCAGTCCTTGGAGGCCACCCTGAGGGGCATAGCATCCTGTAACCCCACTACCTGGAGCTCCTACCTGACCTGGGTGGAATATTCGCACAACTCTGCCGTCTCCTCCACAACTGGGCTTACTCCGTTCGAGGCCTCAATAGGCTACACTCCACCTCTGCTGCTCATGGTGGAGAGGGGTCTCTCCGTCCCATCCATGGAGGTTCACACGCACTGTTGTCGCTGTCTGTGGAGGGCCACAAGAGCTGCCCTCTTCCGCTCTGTGGAGCAGAATCAACAGTAGGCTAACTGCAGACGTGCGCCGGCGCCGAAGTGCACGGTGGGACAGAAGGTCTGGCTGTCCATTGAGCAGATTCCGCTGAAGACGGAGTCCTGGAAGCTATCTAACTAACTAACTACTACTAACCTGCACTTATATAGCGCTTTTCTAGTCACAAAGACCACTCAAAGCGCTTTCACTAATACTAACCCTCTATTCTAAGGGCCTATAGGAAACAGATATCTAGGGACAATTTAGAACAACCAATTAACCTAACATGCATGTCTTTGGATTGTGGGAGGAAACCGGAGCCCCCGGAGTAAACCCACGCAGCACTCTCTGCTCTTGTTTCCCATCAAATGTATTATCAACGACGTCACTGTTCGGCTGGACCTGCCACCTTCGATGAGGATTCATCCGACATTCCATGTCTCCCGCATCAAGCCCCTCTCCAGATTTGGTCAAATTTGACCAAATGTGGTTTATTGTACCCATACTCTTGATAGTTTTCTCACTCTCAGCTCTGCTGTGCCCTCTTGTTCCTCGGACACTGAAGCACAAATACTACTGGCTCAGCATCTACGAGCATAACTCCTTCTTAGTCAGCTTATGAATTTTTTAGCCCCTCTTGTAAGTTTGCCATGACGGATTGCCATTTGTTGTCCACTGTTTATGTTTTTGGCCTGCAGTTTTTTGCTGGAATGGAGAGAATGGGCTTCAGTTCGCCAGTTCGCCAAATGTGATTGTAAGAACAAGGACTCTTGAGGCACGTTTATAACTGAAGATAGTTTGATTTAGCATAAAAAAGAAGACAGGATGCTTTCACACCTAAATTTGTTTACTTTAGTCAAAACCAGTTGATAAGTTACTTTGTACCCTTTTCTCCTTGGTTCAGTTCCCTTTCACACAGGCAAAAATTCAAGCGGACCAAATTTTGTCATGTTAAATCCCTTGAGACTTACGTCAGAATGTTTTTTGTTCTTACTGCTGAGATTTTTTTGCCACGAGTGTAATGTTAGGTCTGAGTACCTTTATTGTGAAGAGCAGTGTAGTGGCGGCCACTTCCTCTTCCACCACTGCACCACCCTATAAATGCCAGGAGGCATCTGTTTTAGGCCCTCTTGCCAATGCCCCTGCCTGGTGGCTGTGTCGTGTGTCCAATCACCAATAAAGCTGAGTTCAACCGTTCACCTGGCCTCATCCTTGTACCAAGGTATTTACAGACATAACGTTTTGGCTACCAGGACAGACTATGGAGGCGTGTATTGCACCACTTCACCCCTTCCTGGAGCTCCAGGGTGAGCCACCTGTGCCCTGGCCAAGATGGTTTGCGGCTTTCCAAAATTACATCGTCGCGCTCGACCTGGGTGAGCTAAATAAGCTAAGAGCACGTACGCTCCTTGTACATAATTTGGAAATTGAGGGCCAGCGTATCCTGCGCACACTCGACGCTTCGGACTCATTTGAGGACGTGGTCAGGTTGCTAGCAAGCCATTTTCACACCCCGGATAGCGTTACTGACCGGAGGATTTGGTTCTGGCAGTGACATCAACATGCAGGTGAGCCTGTCCACCAGTTTGTTGCCGACTTGAGGCAGCTAGCTAGCGAGTGTCGTTTTGGGCCACTGGAGAAAGAAATGTTACATGACAAGCTGGCGGAGCACATAAACAGCGCCGCTTTATGAGCTAGGGTACTCACGGTGCCAAGTGACTTAACGTTAGCCAGGGCTGTCGAGCTAGCTCTCCAAATGGAGACCGCAGACAAGCTAGCTTCAGAGCTAAAGTGGCGCCAGTCACAACGGCAGCTGGAGCCTACCACTGCGGCATTAGTAGTGGACCCTGATAGCGAGGATAGCTTGGACGACGACAATGCGGAAACCAACGCTACTAGCCGAAGATCTGCCGCGGGAAAACCCCTGTGTATGGGTTGTGGGTCCGCAAAGCACCAATACAAGGCTAGGGAATGCCCAGCTAGAGAGAAGCGTTGTGGCAAGTGTGGATGCTTGAACCATTATGGTAGAGTGTGCCGTGTATCTGAGCTGGAGAGCCCATGGAAGAAATCACTCAGCCCGACCCCAACAACTATCCACACAGTGTCCCCGAGTACCAACAGGTACACATTCTGCACAGTGGGGCTAGACGGCATGGAGGTACCACTGCTGCTTGACACAGGGGTGGCGGGGTCGATGCTGAATTGGGCCACGGTGAAGAAGTTTTTCCCCAACCACAGGATAAAAGATAACTCAGCGCCAATTTATGGTTATGAAGGTCGCAGGCTGTGCAAGGTTGGAATGCTGGATTTATTGGTTTGGTATAAGTCTGCGATGATGGCTGACTTCATGTTTCACGTGGCGGCCCGAGGCAACAATATCATGGGCTGTGAGTTGTTTTATGGACTGGTTTCCTCATTAAAGACGACGCTGGGGAAGAATGGTCTGATTGTGGCGAGTGGAACTCTTCGGTTCCAGTGGTACAGCATGACGTTGTGTGGGACGAAGGACTAACGGACACCACGACAGTCAAGCAGGACCAGCCTCACCCAGGTTCAGTGCAGGAGGGTCTCAGTGCCAGCGCTCAGAAAACGTTAGAAGGGGATACCGAGTGTGGCAGCAAGGCACCTGCATTGGTGAGTGACACCAGTGTGCTAGCCCCCAATTCCTCCGGAGCTTGGCCACAGAGGGAAGGAGGATTGGCAGCTGCGATGGCGACCGCTACAACATCTTTAGAAGAGGACGGAGCCAGAGCGACAAGCACGGAGAGACTGCGTGCCAAGCAGCACCGTATCAGGCCGAGCAGAACCCTGCTTAGGGTCATGGACTTCGTCCGGGTTCAAGAAGAGGAACATCTATGGTGAATATGAGCCAGACGACAGCCAGCTGAACACCTACGCATGGTGGCTAAGCTGGCCGCAGCTTACTTCCAGCTGTCTGATGGCTCAGTGAGGCATGTCAACAAGCTACGGCATGTCCGGGAAGAGACTTCTGGTGGCGGGACTGGACAAGAGCAGTAGTTGGTGGTGATGAGGAGAGGTGCTTTCGTCCATGAGATCAATCACTATTCTGGGAGCATCCTGCTTCCAGGGGTGAATCTGCTGAGGGGCTGCCCTGGGCCCCCCAAGCCAGTTCTGGCCTTTTCTTCTCAAGGGACAGCAGTGTAAATTTTGCAAACTAGTTCTATGTTCATATGTTTGTGCATGTAAAAAAAATGTTATTGTTCTGAGTGTTTTATTAGTATAGGAACACGGCAGTAATTTTGAGTTATTAATGGACTTTATGTAGTTTACAGGTGGCAAAGTAATCCACCTTGCAGTGTGGGGTAGAACGGTAGTCCACCCGTCCTCCCTGGTTTAGGTTTTTTTGTGTGAATGTGGTAGGCCATTTAGTAAGCTCAGTTTAGTTTTCTTAGTGCATGATTCAGGTCCTAAATTGGGGAAGGTCTTAATTGTGCATGTGTTTTTGGACTTTCTACGGTGGGGGGGGGGGGGGTGATGTTGGGTCTGAGTACCTTTATTGTGAAGTGTGGTGTAGTGGTGGCCACTTCCGTTACACCACTGCACCGCCCTATACAGTCATGTGTAAAAATTAGGATACCCTGTATAAGTCTGTGTTTTGTTTTGTTTTTTTACATAGACATATGGATATTTAATATCAGTGTTTAAATACTGGGAGATTCATGTAATACAACTAAACAATTAAAAATTAATTAAAGACTTTTTTCAAATTTTCTGTAAAATATAATTCTAAACAAATAGTGAGGAATAAATTAGGACCCCCCCCCCCATGTTTTTTAGGACACCCCCACATTCATTCCCACTTAAAATGGCTAAAATAAATGTTAAAAAAAAATGCAAATAAAAACAAAAACAAGATTAGACATAGATATGTGAACATTTCTTAACAAAGAACTGAATATTTAATGGGGTCTCCTAATTTTTTCACATGACTGTAAATACCAGGGGGCATCCATTTTAGGCCCTCTTGCCAATGCCCCAGCCTGGTGGCTGTGTTGTGTGTCCAGTCACCAATAAAGCTGAGTTCAACCGTTCACCTGGCCGCATCCTTGTACCAAGGTATATACAGACATAACAGCAAGAACAGGAAAGGTAAATACAGGAAGTAGGATGACTACTCTGCATTTATGCATTTCTGAGGAGAAACTAATACAAATCATAGCATGATCTATTGGGGGGTTTTCATCGTCCCAGTTATCGTTTATTACATTACATGTACAGTATATACCATAACATGCTCAGCCACAGATATTTTCGAAGATCCATCAGGTATGTACAGTGGCATAAAATGTTTTTTCCATTTGCCGCTGGTCCTGTTTCAGTATGGTCCCTTTCTCACCTGCAAGACCGCACCAGAATTCGCCAGTTGATTTGAACCTAGACCACCTCTTTCAGATTTGTTTGGTGTGCACCTGAGTGCAATTATTGTGTTCTCACCAGACAAAACAAATCACACTAACGGAGAAAACAAACTTGAGTTCAACTGAAACGAAATAAAGCCTGTAGGTGTGAAAGCACCCTAAAACACCTAAGGGAAAACACCAACCAGCATCTTTTTAAGGAATTTCTTATCAATTTGCAGTATATTGTCTGCTCAACAGAAAACCCAGTGTGAGAGCATGTTGCTTCATTATGTTTATAGCTCAAGATAATTGTATCCAGAGAATGTTCTAATGAACTTGAAATCATTTTTTACACATGGAGCATATGAAGAAAATTACGTGTAACAGGACCAATGGAAGCATTCCTGCTTAGCTTGCTAAGTGGGTCGATCTTCTTTGTGACACAAGGGCTCCAGACTTCTGGTTGTGAGTTCAACCCCACAAGTGGTTGTCACAAGTTGGGCTTCACTGGTCACAGTTAGCGTTGGCTGGCAGGACTTCTTCTACTTGATGTTCCCACTTGAAGGTGGGGTCACTGCAGCAGACATTATTCCATCCATCCATCCATCCATCGTCTACCGCTTTTCCGGAGGTCCGGGTCGCGGAGGCAGCAGTTCAAGCAGAGAAGCCCAGACTTCCCTCTCCCCAGCCACCTGCTCCAGCTCTTCAGAGGGGATACCAAGGCGTTCCCAGACTAGCTGGGAGACATAGTCTCTCCACCGAGTCCTGGGTCTGCCCCGGGGTCTCCTCCCAGTGGGACGTGCCTGAAACACCTCAAGTGGGAGGCGTCCAGGAGGCATCCTAATCAGATGCCCATACCACCTCAACTGACTCCTTTCAATGTGGAGGAGCAGCGGTTCTACTCTGAGCCTCTCCCGGATGACTGAGCTCCTCACCCTATCTCTGAGGGTGAGTCCAGCAATCCTACGGAGAAAGCTCATTTCAGCCGCTTGTATCCGCGATCTCGTTCTTTCGGTCATTACCCAAAGCTCGTGACCATAGGTGAGAGTAGGAACGTAGATTGACTGGTAAATCGACAGCTTTGCCTTAGAACTAAGCTCCCTCTTCACCACAACAGACCGGTACAACGTCCGCATCACTGCAGATGCTGCTCCAATCCGTCTGTCGATCTCTCGCTCCATTTTCCCCTCACTCGTGAACAAGACCCCAAGATACTTAAACTCCTCCACTTGGGGCAGGAGCCTGTCCCCAACCCGGAGAGGACAATCCACCTTTTTCCGGCTGAGGACCATGGACTCGGACTTGGAGGTGCTGATTCTCATCCCAGCCGCTTCACACTCAGCGGCAAACCGTCCCAGCAAGAGCTGTAGGTCATTGCTGGATGAAGCCAACAGGACAACATCATCTGCAAACAACAGAGATGAGATCCTGTGGTCACCAAGCATGACACCCTCCATTCCCTGGCTGCACCTAGAAATCCTGTCCATAAAAATTATGAACAGGACCGGTGACAAAGGGCAGCCCTGGCGGAGTCCAACTCTCACTGGGAATGACTCCGACCGAGTGTTGGCAATGCGAACTAAACTCTCACAACGGTCGTACAGAGACCGAATAGCTCGTGACAACAAGCCCGATACCCCATACTCCCGAAGCACCCCCCACAAAAATCCACGAGGGACGCGGTCAAATGCCTTCTCCAAGTCCACAAAACACATGTAAACTGGTTGGGCAAACTCCCACGAACCCTCAAGAATTCTCGAGAGGGTAAAGAGCTGGTCCGATGTGCCACGGCCAGGACGAAAACCACATTGCTCCTCCTGAATCCGAGGTTCGACCAACGGCCGGACTCTCCTCTCCAATACCTTGGCATAGACCTTCCCAGGGAGGCTGAGGAGTGTGATCCCTCTAAAGTTGGAGCACACCCTCCGGTCCCCTTTTTTGAAGAGAGGAACCACCACCCCGGTTTGCCATGCCAAAGGCACTGCCCCCGACCTCCACGCAATGTTGCAGAGGCGTGTCAACCATGACAACCCAACAACATCCAGGGCCTTGAGGTACTCGGGGCGAATCTCGTCCACCCCCGGGGCCCGGCCACCAAGGAGATTTTTAACCACCTTGGCGACCTCAGCCCCTGTGATAGGCGAGTCATCCCCCTCGTCCCCAAACCCTGCTTCCTCTGTGGAAGGCGTATCAGTGGGACCCCCTCATGGATCGTCACCTTATCCCCCTCATGGATCGTCACCTTATCGTGGTGGGGGGGTTTGCGTGCCCCAGTGATCCCAGGAGCTATGTTGTCCGGGGCAATTTGCCTCTGATAGGGTCTCCCAAGACAAACTGGTCCTGGGTGAAGGGCCAGACGAAGAACGATCCAACAGACTCTCATGATAAATTGTATATCAAGGATTCAGTGTACCCCGCCCGGTATGGGGTTACCGGGGCCCCACCCTGGAGCCAGGCCTGGGGGAGGGGCTCGAAGGCTAGCGTCTGGTGGCCGGGTTTCCACCCATGGGACCCGGCCGGGCTCAGCCCGAAGGAGTTACATGGGTCCGCCCTCCAGTAGGTTCACCACCTGCAGGAGGGATCATGGAAGTCCGGTGCTATGTGGATTAGGTGGCAGTCAAAGGCGGAGACCTTGGCGGACTGATCCCAAGCTTTCTAAACATTATTCCTCTCCAGTTTAATCTTTCCTGGGCACCAGCTTCTGTAGCTCCTTCAGAGTCAAACAATCTCTGTTTGGGCCCCACTTCTTTTTTTTTTTGGAGTTTTTTTTAAACCTTTATTTTACCAGATAAAACATTAAGAACAGTTTCTTTTTTACAATTGTTGTGAAACCGGTACCCATCCACCAGTTTGTCGCCAACTTGTGACAGCTGGCTAGTGAGTGCCGCTTTGGACAGTTGGACGATGAAATTGTGCACAACCAACTAGCGGAGCACACGTGCAACACTGCATTGTGGGCTAGGGTACTTACAGCGCCAAATGATTTAACATTAGCCAGAGCTGTCGAGCTAGCTCTCCAGTTGGAGGCCGCAGACAAGCTAACCTCGGAGCTAAACTGGCGTCAGTCACAGCAGCCGTCGGAGCCATCCACCATAGCAAATGTCGCGGACTCAGATAGCGAGGATAGCTTGGTTGACGATGTTACAGAAACCAATACTGCCAACTGAAGGTCTGCCCCGGGAAGACCCCTGTGTAAGGGTTGTGGGTCTGCGACGCACCGCCATAAGGTGAAGGAATGCCCGGCAAGAGAAAAATATTGTAGCAGATGTGGACGCTTGAACCATTACGCTAGAGTGTGCTGCTTATCTGAGCCGGAGAGCCCACAGAAGAAATCACTCCACTCACCCTGACAACCATCCATATGGTGTCCCCCAGCACAAACGGGTACGTGTATTACACAGTGGAGTTGGACGGTGTAGAGGTGCCACTGCTGCTCGACACGGCGGCGGAGGAATCGTTGCTGAACTGGACGACGGTGAAGAAGTTCTTCCCCCACTCCAGGAGTAATGGTAACCCGGCGCCGTTGATTGGTTATGGAGGTGGCAGGCTGTGCACGGGTTCCAAGGTTGTCATAGCCAGGAGCGGCACTGGGGTTAAGCTCCCAGTGCTCATAAAATGCTCCTTACGGCGTGCGTCTCAAAAAGCCTCTGACAACTAAGTCCAACTCCTAGCCTGCCCGTGTGGTTTAGTCTCTAAGCCCGGCGGAATTGCTTTTACTAATAGAAGAAGGGGTGAGGGCGGATCTCTGGCACCTTAAAGCCAGATGCTTTGGGTAGATGGTGGCTCGTCAACCTGGTAAGGTAGCCCATCCAGGGGAAGGTAAACCCTGATTTCAAACCTCCGCTGCCTTGCGGCACACCCGGTCACGGGAAAGGCTTCGGGAGTCAACCCTGAGGAAAAATCCGGAATCGGAGCCCCTAAGGCAGTTCTCTGTTGTGCTCAACATCGTTCTGGCAGCTCCTGCAACGGCGCTGGCGCCAAACTATAGCAGCCCTGCTGTTCCTTTGGATTCATCAGTGACGTGGAGAGGGGGGACATGCTGCATGGGTAACATCTTGTCCTCCATATCTTCCTGCCCAGGCTTGAATCCTACCAACGCCCAACGCTGGAAGGTAGAACACCGGTGCGCATCGGCCTGTTCAGCCACAGGCGGTGCTGTTCCAGCAGAGTAGACATTTAGGATTCTCTTCCATGGTCATCATAGACTGACGGAGGCCGACAAGGCTGTGCATGGTTGGGACTTTAGAGTTAACGGTTCATTACAAGTCTGCAAAGATGGTTGACTTCATGTTCCATGTGACGGCGAGAGGTGATAACATCATGGGCTGTGACTTGTTTTAAGGATTGGGTTTCACCATTAAAGACGGTGCCGGGAACGAATGGTTGGGTTGTGGCCGCTGAAATCGGGGGGTTCCAGCAGTCAAAAAGGATGTTGTGTGGGACGAAGGGCTAACGGACACTCCGGCGGTCAAGCAGGACCAATTTCACTTAGGCTCAGTGCAGGAAAGTCTCAGTTCCGGCGGGTACTGAGCGTGGCGGCGGGGCAGCTGCGTCGGAGAGTGACACCATGCTAGCCCCAGATGCCTCCGGAGCTTGGCCACAGGGGGATAAAGGGTCTGCAGCTACAACGGTGGCAGCTACGATGGTGACCGCTATGACATTTTTAGAAGAGGACTGGGCCAGACCGATGAGCATGGAGTTACCGCATGCTCAGTAGTAGCACATCAGGCCAAGCAGGGCCTCACTTAGCGTTTTGGACTTCGTTCGGGTTCGGAGTGATGAACGACCACGGCGAAGATGGGCCAAACAACAGCCAGCGAAACACCAAGTACGTCTGCGGATAGTCATGAAGTTGGGCGCAGTGTACTTCCGGTTGTCTGACGGCTCATTGAGGCATGCCAGTCAGCTTCAGTGTGTCCAGGAGGATGCTTCGGTGGACAAGGCTGGACGGGAGTCGTGATGGTGGTGAAGGAATCGGGCTCCATCATCCGGAAGATCAGCCATTGTCAAGGGGGCTTGCTGCTTCCAGGGGCGCGTTTGCTGAGGGGCTGCCCTGGGTCCCCCCATATCGGTTCCACCTATCCCATTCAAGTGACTGTGCTGTAGCAGTGTTTTTTATAGTTCATATGCATGTTATGTTATGGGGTTATGTGTTTTACTGTGTTAGTATAGGAGCACAGCAGATAATTTTAGTTTAATAAAGGACATTTTTACTTTATCCGGTGGCAGAATAATCCACCATGCTGTGCGGGTTGTGTGGCAGTCCACCCACCAACTCTATTTTAGGTTGTTCTATGCAAATGTGTTAGGCCATTTTAGTACATTAGTTCTCATTATTTTAGAGTGTGATTCGGGTTCCAAATTGGGGTGGGTTTGAATTGTGTGAGTGGTTTTTGGACTTTCTAAAGGGGGCAGAGAATGTGCTGACACACTTTTATTGTGAAGTGCAGTGTGGTGATGTCGACTTCCTGTCACCCTATATAGCGGGGAGAGCCACGACAGCACAGCCTCTTTTGCCGGATGCCCATGCCAGGTGCTTGCCATGTATCATTGTCCATTACCATCAATAAAGCTGTGTTTGACGCTACCCTCATCTTGCCTCATTCATCACCAGGTTTACATACATAACAGGAACATCTAGGGTATGTTGCAATTTGGGTACGGATTGACTTGGGATGGAGTGGCAAGGGTACGGAGTGCCCAGTAACCCTCAGGACCAGGTCTCTCCACTCTCCCTGGAGCAAACCTGCCTTGAGTGACCTAGGAGTGAAGCCATATGAATTTTGCGGGCCAAAATCCCCAACAAGGCACAGAGGAGGGCCCCCTTCCCTTGGCCTGGAACAACCCTCACCAGGTTTTCATATCCACAGTAGGCACTCACCTTTTGATCTCATCTGTTGTGGTGGTCATGCTGGTTAATTTTCTCCACCAGAAAAGCAGCTGCAAGCCCGTCAATTAGACCCTGACGGTGCTTGGTCTCAGATACATTCCTGATTCTGCGCGTTCTCTCTCTCTCCCTCTCTTTCTTTAAATCCATTAGACTCCAAATTTTACACTAAATTTTTCCATTTTTCACGAGAACTGCGTAAATTTTCTTTAGCCTCAGAGTGGCTGCACAGAGTGAAGCTTTAAGAACCACAGCTTAATCATGATAATAATATGGTGATCTTAGATGTATGGTATGTTCATATTTCATGCAATCAAGTAACCCCAATTATTGCCATGTTTTATTCTGCTGATCTTAAATGCGTTATGTTTGTGCCACTCCACTGAGTTTAATAAAGAGGCCAAAAACATGCAAGTTAGGTTAATTGGCATCAAACTGGGGATTCCACATTGTCCATAGGTATGACTGTGAGAGTGAATGGTTGTCTGTCTCTCTGTGTTGGCCCTGCAATGGACTGGCGATCTGTCCAGGGTGTACCCTGCCTCTTGTCCAATGATGCTGGGATAGGCTCCAGCCCCCCTGCGACCCGAAAAGGATTAAGTGGAAGAAGATGGATGGATGGATGGATGGATGGATGGGTTACTAAAGCTAGAAGGTGTGATTTCTCCTTGTCCATTATTGTAACATCTCAGTGTCAAGAATTCTGCCTCCAGACTATGAGACTGATTAACTATTGCCAGTAAAATTACTAACTAATGCTTCTAACATTCCTAAGCCAAGTGTTTTATTAGAGTCCTAGTCAACCCTGTCCCAAAGATGAGTGGTGCCCCACCTAGTGTTAAAATGAGATATTACAAGTATTTTTAATAACTTTAAACTTAGTTTTGTGGAGGAATAAGATCAGGCGAGATGCGACGAGCTGGAAGGTTGCAGAGTTTTATTTTCGTCCAACATAATGAGACGCACTTTGTAGCTCTGTGCGTTACTGTGCTACTGTACTCTTGAGACATGTCACACAAGCTCTTTTATACAGTGATACAGGAAGAGAGAATGCATGGCACATTAGCATAACAGTCAATACACATGATTAGCATGACATTGGTTGGCTCGAGGACACATGCATACAGTCCCGTCTGACTGCCTCCTGTGGCTCTTTGTCCGTCTGTGCATTGTTCTCTGTATGCAAATTGTCTTCCGTTTCCTCCAGCCCTGCTGAGTGTGAATTAGTATCGGTCTGCATTGTGCTGGGTCACCACAGTTTAACAATTATTAATAATTATATTTACAAATTGTAGGACTCAACGATACACAATGTCAGCTTGGCAAGTGCCAGAAGACACTTGTAGGAGTAAGGGAAGAGGGAGACAACATACAAAACACACTGAATATTAACAAACAAGGGAAATGTATGCATTAAAACCATTAAACACTATCAAACTGTGGTAAAACATTCACAAATGTCATTAAAAATTGCCTTTAGTCAGCCTTTAAAAGCAGAGACAGAAATCCCTTCCTACATACAGTAGCTCAAGTCTTTCCTCTTCACATGTCTGAACCATCTAAGACAGGCTTTCTTGCACATCATACTGATGTTATCTTGTGGATGTCACCATTCCTCACATGGACTTTTCTTGTGTAGCCCCAAGCCCATCTACACATCTTCATCTCTGTCACTTCCAGTTTCTTGACATGGCAACTGGATAGTGGTACCATTTCCACAGCATATACATAGCATAGCTGTCTGCACCACTGTCTCATAGAGTTTTCTTTTTATTCTTGGTGGTACTCTCTTGTCACATAGCACCCCAGACACCTTCTTCCAATTGTTCCATCCACTCTGGGTCCTCCGACTTACTTCCTTGTCCACCCCTCCATTGCCCTGCAGGGTGCTTCAAAGGTACCTGAATTCTGTGACCTCTGGCAGCCACTGAAATTCCATCTTCACGCTGCATCTACACAGTTCCATGTGATACTCCATTTAGGCACAAATACTCAATCTTTTCTATTCAAACCTTCATCCCTCTGTTGGCAGTACTTACAGGTGGTGTATTAATACCATTCTCCAGATACCACCACTGTGCCGGTCCTGAAAGTGGTGCTTGGTCCCCACCACAAGAGGTGTTGCTGATAGGACTCACTGGTGGTGACATAGTCAGGAGGCAGACATCCTCAAAGCTTAAATACACCTCTGATACTGAGACAATGTCAAAAATCTGGATAGGGAATATGTAACGGAGTCAGCGAAAGCCAAGCAGGTCGACCCTCTTGATGATACGAACGAGTAGGGTTCTGGACTGCAATGGACATCATCAATTGGGCATCACCAACCTCCCCTTGGTCACATACAAATAACAATTACACACATGTAACACAATCTCATCCCTTCTAGTAAAATTTAGATGTATTTGGAAAAAATATATTTTTGTAGGCAGCGCAGTGGCGGAATGGTTAGCACTGCGGCAGCACAGCAACTCACCCTTGGCTGAGGGATCCTGGGTTCGATCCCAGCCCCCGACCAACAGTCATCTGTGTGGAGTTTGCATGTTCTCCCCGTGTCTGTGTGGGTTTACTCCGGGATTTCTCCAGTTTCCTCCCACATACCAAAAACATGCAAGTTAGGTTAACTGGCATCAAACTGGGGATTCTAAATTGTCCTTAGGTATGACTGTGAGAGTGAATGGTTGTCTGTCTCTCTGTGTTGGTCCTGCGATGGACTGGCGATCTATCCAGGGTGTACCCTGCCTCTCGCCCAAAGATGCTGGGATAGGCTCTAGCTCCCCCATCCATCCATCCATCCATCCATCTTCTACCACTTTTCCGGAGGTCCGGGTCGCGGAGGCAGCAGTTCAAGCAGAGAAGCCCAGACTTCCCTCTCCCCAGCCACCTGCTCCAGCTCTTCAGAGGGGATACCAAGGCGTTCCCAGACTAGCTGGGAGACATAGTCTCTCCACCGAGTCCTGGGTCTGCCCCGGGGTCTCCTCCCAGTGGGACGTGCCTGAAACACCTCAAGTGGGAGACGTCCAGGAGGCATCCTAATCAGATGCCCATACCACCTCAACTGACTCCTTTCAATGTGGAGGAGCAGCGGTTCTACTCTGAGCCTCTCCCGGATGACTGAGCTCCTCACCCTATCTCTGAGGGTGAGTCCAGCAATCCTACGGAGAAAGCTCATTTCAGCCGCTTGTATCCGCGATCTCGTTCTTTCGGTCATTACCCAAAGCTCGTGACCATAGGTGAGAGTAGGAACGTAGATTGACTGGTAAATCGACAGCTTTGCCTTAGAACTAAGCTCCCTCTTCACCACAACAGACCGGTACAACGTCCGCATCACTGCAGATGCTGCTCCAATCCGTCTGTCGATCTCTCGCTCCATTTTCCCCTCACTCGTGAACAAGACCCCAAGATACTTAAACTCCTCCACTTGGGGCAGGAGCCTGTCCCCAACCCGGAGAGGACAATCCACCTTTTTCCGGCTGAGGACCATGGACTCGGACTTGGAGGTGCTGATTCTCATCCCAGCCGCTTCACACTCAGCGGCAAACCGTCCCAGCAAGAGCTGTAGGTCATTGCTGGATGAAGCCAACAGGACAACATCATCTGCAAACAACAGAGATGAGATCCTGTGGTCACCAAGTATGACACCCTCCATTCCCTGGCTGCGCCTAGAAATCCTGTCCATAAAAATTATGAACAGGACCGGTGACAAAGGGCAGCCCTGGCGGAGTCCAACTCTCACTGGGAATGACTCCGACCGAGTGTTGGCAATACGAACTAAACTCTCACAACGGTCGTACAGAGACCGAATAGCTCGTAACAACAAGCCCGATACCCCATACTCCCGAAGCACCCCCCACAAAAATCCACGAGGGACGCGGTCAAATGCCTTCTCCAAGTCCACAAAACACATGTAAACTGGTTGGGCAAACTCCCACGAACCCTCAAGAATTCTCGAGAGGGTAAAGAGCTGGTCCGATGTGCCACGGCCAGGACGAAAACCACATTGCTCCTCCTGAATCCGAGGTTCGACCCCGTGACCCGAAAAGGATTAAGCAGAAGAAGATGGATGGATGGATGGATATATTTACCTCCGCCAAGGAGGTTATGTGATCATCGGCGTTGGTTTGTCTGTCTGTTTGTCTGTTTGTTTGTTTGTTTGTTTGTTTGTTAGCAAGATAACTCAAAAACTTATGGACGGATTTTCATGAAATTTTCACAGATTGTCAGAAATGGGGTATCCTACAGATGATTACATTTTGGTGGTGATCCGGATCACCATCCAGAAGAAAACCGCCATTACGGAAAATGCCATTTTCGTGAATAACTACGAACCACTGATCCTATCATTGTCAATCCAATTGCTAGTCATATGTTTTCATGGTCGAGGAATCTGAAAACGTACACTGTATGGGGGGAACTGTGGCCGCCATTACGGAAAATGCCATTTTCGTAAATAACTACTGAACCACTAATCCTATCATTGTCAATCCAATTGCTAGTCATATGTTTTCGTGGTCAAGGAACCTGAAAACGTACACACAAACACTGTATGGGGGGAACTGTGGCCGCCATTACGGAAAATGTCATTTTCGTGAATAACTACTGAACCACTAATCCTATCATTGTCAATCCAATTGCTACTCATATGTTTTCATGGTCAAGGAATCTGAAAACGCACACACAAACACTGTATGGGGGGGAACTGTGGCGCTTGGCGGAGGTCTGCGCTCTCCGAGTGCTTTTCTAGTTTTATATGTTTTAACATTATAAAATTTAACCATAGGTCACATGTATACAGTGAAGATATTCAAACTTTCACTTCACAGAGAAATACACACTGCCTTTATTTATGTCAATAAAGGAATGAGCACACTGCACTGCTGCAATTTTATGAAGTCACAACCAACAAGCCCCACCTTTTGCTCTATAAGATAGCAAAACAAATGCACTTTGTAGGGTCTCGTCAGCATTAATGAGCAGGTTGAAAATTGATTGTTTCAGACGGAATTTAAAGACAACTTTTTTAAAGTTGGAAATAACAGAGAAATGGGTTGTGGTCTATGAATCTGCAAACTGTATGTTCTTCAGTGTCAAATCTTACAATAAATCCATGGAAAATGTGCAGTGTGGGACTTTTAAATGTGCAGAAGGAACCAGTCCAATATGTTTTCTATTCAATAAACCACCCCAATGTTTTCTTTCATTTTACATAACTCTTTGCTTTCATTTACAGGCAGTTAGTCTGTTGTAAATCATCGTGAGCTTTAATTAGACATTGTCTACTGGGTCAGTGTGTGTCCCCAAGTTACAATGGCTGAGTGGTGGGTGCTTGACCCCCAGTGACACTGGGATGTGGAGGGTGGAAATGTAAGAACAGATTAAAAAAGAGGAAGGAAAAGGTGGAAGGAAAGGGAAAGGGAAGAGACAAAGGTGTGAAAATAAAGGAAGAGCAGAGAAAACAAAGGGGGAGTGGGAGGTAACGTGTTGGCTGTAAATCTCTCTGGCAGCGGAGTGAGCGGAGAGGGCCGCGGCCAGATTTACGGCTGCATGCTGGGGTAATAAAAGAATGCACAGGATCCCTTTCAGCCATTGCCTTCACCGCCCACAGCTATCATCAGAATTACCTCCCGGCTGCTGTATGGTGATCTGTATAAGACATGATACACGATGATATGCACCCTGCTTAACCTAATGTGATCCACTCTACTCGTCATATATAGGTCAGTGCCTTCTGTTTGGTCCCTGCAGATTCAAGTCAGCCGACTGTACCAGGTGATTGTCTGCTACCATGGAGATAAAAACTGGAGCTGGCTCTGATTTTGAGGTTTTTCTGGAAGAGGCAGGCGGACAATTTTCAAGTGTGTGCACGTGAGGAGAAGCCCCCTCTGAGACAGGGACTACACTATAATGGCAGCGGAGATAATAAGCTCCTTCCTCTTTCCTTCTTCCTGTTGATACCAGACTGTTTCTCTTGTGCAAACCGTGAGCCCTCATGGGCCGAAGGAAAACACAGAAAACTGGAGATGATATAGTGTGGATATCCACCCTGCTCAAGGGAACACTCACAGTGATGAGAGAATCAAGATAGCGGCTTACGGTGGAGCAACACTGGCCGTTTTTCTGCAAGATCTTGATGGTGTTGAAAAATGAATAATGCTTTCACTTGTTGCAGTGTGATTTCAACTTTCACATGCATATGGCAAGTTTTGGTAACACTTTATAACACAGCCTATTAAGTTCTTTTTACATTACTGTATTGGTGTAAAACAGTGCAGGTGTAAAGTAGGGTAAAGGCGTGCTCACACTTTAATGTCGGTTCTGTACTGATAGATTCGACACCTAAAGTCTGGAATGTTTGGTAATTTTGATTGCTTCCAATTTTTTTGCAGAACGGAACATTTCCCCAGGTTTGGAACAGCTGGTAGAGGTAGTCTCAGGAGCACGTTTGCAAATGTTCACTCACAGTGTCTGCATAAGGTGAAAAAGCTGCGCTTCTATAGCTACAGTACATGTCTACCGAGGCGTTTATTTTTACACTTCCAATTCATTGTCTGTGTGGCAACCCCCTTGTGCATTCTGGTAGTGCCGCGTCAAGAATCTTGAGCCGTTGCATGGAGGTGTCCACTCATCATTTCCATGAATCCATGCTTCGGTCCCATTCACACAAATGAAGAGCAGGCGAGGGTTTGCAAAAAATTTTTAAGGTCCCCAACAGTTTTTCTTGTGGTCAAAAAATTTTGATAATGCGAATGTATTTTTCCACAAACATTTTCAAATAGTTGTAAATGGTTGTAGCACATGTTGCTAACGTTGTTTTTTGTTTGCTAAGTGATGAACACTAGCAACTGTTTAAAACCCAAAAAGTGCAGTGTTCTTCGCTCAACATCCACTGCTCTGTGAGATACTAGCTTGATTTTTGTCAACATTCATCAGAAAAGCTGCCAAATCCCAAAATCCAATTTGTGTGACTCCTGCTCCACCATCACTAAACTGTCCCCTTGTGACTATCAGGTTTGCCAACTGCTTACTACAGTACTGCTGAGTTACCACCTCCTGTGCACTCACCCAGCCGCTTCTCCTTGTCTGGCATCATAGCCCTCCTCGTGTTTTCTCCACCGGACCTCCAAGTAAGAACCCTGTACAAATTCATTATCTGGCTAACACCTGTACTTCAGGATCTCTGGCTCCTCGTCTCCTTGTGTTGAACCTCCATGTTTCCTCCCTCGTGGATCTCCCTATAATCCAACCCTTTGCCTCTGAAGGGAAAGCTCCAAGTACGGTAAGTATTATTATCCTAACCACCCTTGTACCTCAGGATCTCTGGCTCCTTGTTCGACATCTGCTGGCTGTCTCAAGAGCCCCGATCTCTCTCTGCTGCCCATACACATCGTACTGGCTCCCCACAACTCAAATAAGGCCACTTAGTTCACTTTTGCAAGTTACTCTCCACTATTTGCCCAGTTCTTCAACCCTCTCTTTTCTGTCTCCACTGTATCCAAATCATCCAAAAAGTTAGATACGACCCTGCTTGTACTTTATATGGGTGGTGGGGGGGCTGAAAAGTTCACAGTGGTCAAATATGATCAAATGTGGTTTATTTTTCAACACCTTGCCTTTGGTCTACACACTTCTTTCATCAGTGTTGCAGCACTTGGAACCCTGCAATTGAAAAATACATAAACTACATTTGGACTAATTTGACCACTATGAACTTTTCAGCCCCCCTCGTGTGTGTGTGTGTGTGTGTGTGTGTGTGTGTGTGTGTGTGTGTTAGGAAGGGGCAAACACTTTTTCACACCACTGAGTGTGTGTGTGTGTGTGTGTGTGTGTGTGTGTGTGTGTGTGTATATTGTATGTATGTATGTATGTATGTTGAAAAATATGTTGAAAATATTGAAAAAATATATAAAATGATATAACATCATCAAATATATAATCCCAACACCGTCTGAAACTTTTTTTCCAATCTTTATGATATGATAGTCTTTATAAGGTCATCTCAGCACCACAAACCTGCTGCCAAGACCATCTGTTTGTGATGGGCGGCAGTAAGAACAAACAGAGGATAAGCAGTTAAAATGAATATTCTTTACAAGAAATCCTCACAGGGACACTTTCAGCCTTTTCTTGAATATGGGTCTTTTTTAGGTTTCTTCTCTCTTTTGTGCTAAATTTGCTCATGGTTAAAAAAACCTGAATAATCCTGTGCTTTGTAATTAGAAATCCTAGTTGTAACTGTGTGACTGAATGATGTAAGCAACATCCCAGTGGTGTTAGGCTTCTAAGAAAGAGGCCTGATAGGTTGTAATTATGGTGAAAGTGGTGATGGGTGGGAACCAAGCCACATGTTGACAGTGACCCTGAGGGCAACCATTGTTAGAGCCAACCTCACCTGGACCTCTATGACGTTGTCGGAATGGTGGTCTTAAAGTTTCTCCTAAAGGCAAATACCAATATAACACAGTTAATGGCAACACTGCCTTCAATAGAGTAAACCACCCTTGGTGATGACATCGATACCAATGGAATGAGCACTGAGCTATAGCAGGGAAAAAAAAAAAAAACCTGGCTTCTTGTTACACATTATAACAAAAGAATTCCAAAGTGCCTGCTGGCTGTGATTTATGTGGAAAACTTGAAAGAGTGTATTACCTTTGGAGAATTCAAAACAAATGTAATGTGTATGGTAGCACAGAAGATCAACAGAGTTATGAATTGGTGCTCAATATATTTTTATGACTTGTTAGACATCATATATGGTCTTTGTTTTAGGATTCTCTACACAGACAGTTGTTTATGGCTGTGTTGACCTTTAGCAGGGTCATTAACACAGGGCCTTGACCCTTCAGACAGCATTGTCACCATTAACTACTGGCTGTCTGAAAGGGAGGGAGATATATTGCTCTCATAATTCATAGCCTTGTAGCGGGAGGAAGGTGAATGGGAAGGAACAAGACACTGAGTCATATTAATGTAGGTAGGTACTTGGGTCCAGTTGAGAGTGTTTAGAGCTGCTGGAGGTAAAAATTAGGAGGGTTTAGTACTGCTGTATTTATTTACACGGCATGGCTCCATTTGCTGAGGGCAGATAACTGCACAAGTTGATTTAGAGGGGTGGAGGTCAGAGAGGTGGGGGGATGTTCTTGGGTCCCTGGGTTTGTGGATGCATGTGCTAATCAACCTCATCCAGCAGCTTCACTTTTATGAGCTGTCATTTGGTCTGATGTTCACAGAGCTCTGATGGTTATTGACCTCCTGTAGGATACTTAAGGTTAAATAACTCTCCTTGGCTGCTTATGGTAGCCTACAGCAAGAATTTTTTGGGAAAAAAGAATTGAAAATCTGTAGGCTTTTTTTTTTTAAATTTACCAGAACTGTATGGAACTTTTGAAACTAAGGAGGACCTTTTGGTCACAATCCCAGTAGTGGTGCATCAGCCCCACAGCTGGGAGTTCATGGGTTCAAGCCCCAAACAGGTCATACCAAAGACCATAAAAATGGTACTTCCTGCTTTCTAGCTTGGTGCTCAGCATAACAGAATGGGGCAAAGAAAACTGGTCAAAGTGGTGCCTTGTATGGCAGTGGCCCCTCTGATTCTAGATGTGATTGACCTTGTAGAAAGGAGAAACATAAATTGACTCTACTGTATGGTATGCTTGTTTGTATGGACTGAATGACAATAAAGTTGCCTTTGTTTCTTCAATGAAGTGAACCACAGCCCCATTCCCACCTTTTATTTTAAGGACTGAACGTAGATGTTCAGCTAAGAAATGGGTCTTTACAAATGTGCTTTTAAATGACTCTTTAAGTTTAAATGGCCATTTTCAAAGACACATGTCGGTCTACAAATAAAATAATCATCAAATGTATAACGAACACCCTCAAAAGGATTTTTACCTTAGCTGGTTGATCACTAAACAGTGCGGGTAGAGGGGAAAAAAATCAATACACTGTAATGGGATGGGGGGGAAAACAATGCATCGTACATTGCAAGACTTTCTGGTGGCACTGCATCAATTCAGAGACGCTAGTATCATCATACTTTATTAAGAAATATTAATGAATGTTGCAAACACAAACTTGCCTATTTAGGTACCAGAGTAATAAAAAACAACTAACTTTGTGGTCCACTAGATGGTGTTAAATGCTCATTGTCTTTAGGTCAGCACAGCAAAGGAGTAACTTCTGAGATCTAGCCAGGAGTTGGACAAGACAAAGATCCAGATAGGCAATCGCAATATAAGATAAGATAAGCCTTTATTAGTCCCACAATGGGGTAATTCCAGGATTGCAACAGCACAGGGATAGCAACACTCAGAGCAACAATCAGAAGGCAAGAAAAAACAAGAGCAGCTAGTATACATATGTACATATTACTATAAATATATATATATATATATATATATGTATATATATATATATATATATATATATATATATATATATATATATATAGAGAGAGAGAGAGAGAGAGAGAGAGAGAGAGAGAGAGAGAGAGTGCGGAGCATTGTGGTTGGTGGATGTGCAGCAGAAAGTCTAAGCTCTCCCTCCGCGGATGCGGCGGGCCAGCTGGATGTCTTTGGGCATGATGGTGACCCTCTTGGCGTGGATGGCGCACAGGTTGGTATCCTCGAAGAGACCCACCAGGTAGGCCTCGCTGGCCTCCTGCAGAGCCATGACGGCAGAGCTCTGGAAGTGCAGGTCGGTCTTGAAGTCCTGAGCGATCTCCCTCACCAGGAGCTGGAAGGGCAGCTTACAGATGAGCAGCTCCGTGGATTTCTGGTAGCGACAGGTCTCTCTCAGAGCCACGGTACCGGGCCTGTAACGGTGAGGCTTCTTCACTCCGCCGGTGGCCGGAGCGCTTTTTCGAGCAGCCTTGGTGGCCAGCTGCTTCCTGGGGGGCTTTTCCTCCAGTAGATTTACGGGCGGTCTGCTTGGTTCTTGCCATCGCTCTTTATTATTCTGTCTTATATTTCTTGCATGCCGCCTAAACTCCAGCCCGGCACCCGCGTCGTTTTTGCTTCAGTTCCCTGGTATGTCGAGTTTCTCCGTTAGCACTGGGTGGCAGTTGAGTGCTAGCTATCTTTTCCCTGCTGTATCATCTCCTATGATATCAGTGTATCACAGGGATGGGCAACTGGCGGCCCGGCCCATTGGCCTCATCTGCCCACCCCCTCATCCACTATGGCCCACCAGTTCATTTACAAAAAATCAATTATTTATTTATATCACATTTGCCGTATTTGGAAGGACATTCTTAAATGCAATTATAGAGTCCGCCAGCAGAGGGAGCGCAAATTGAAACCTAGGTGCTGCTCTGTGTGAGTGGTCAAATATGGGAGTGAGGGAGCCACAGAGGGAACAGTGCACAGGCGAAGAATGTGTTTTTAAGGTATGTTGCCTGCTAAGACCACATTAATAGGCTGTAAATACAGTGGTGTGAAAAAGTGTTTGCTCCCTTCCTGATTTCTAATTTTTTTGTATGTTTGTCACACTTAAATGTTTCAGATCATCAAACAAATTTAAATATTAGGCAAAGATAATACAAGTAAACACAAAATGCAGTTTTTAAATGAAGGTGTTTATTATTAAGGGTAAAAAAAATCCAAACTTCCATGGCCCTGTGTGAAAAAGTGATCCCCCCCCCATTCCCCCCATTAAAACATAAATTAACTGTGGTTTATCACATCTTTGGAAAGCTGAGTTCATTTTCTCTAGCTACACCCAAGCCTGATTACTGCCACACCTGTTCTCAATCAAGAAATCACTTAAACAGAACCTGCCTGACACACTGAAGTAGACCAAAAGATCCTCAAAAACTAGACATCATGCTGCAATCCAAAGAAATTCGGGAACAAATGAGAAACAAAGTAATTGAGAGCTATCCGTCTGGAAAAGGTTGTAAAGCCATTTCTAAAGCTTTGGGACTCCAGCAAACCACAGATGGTGAAAACATGGAACAGTGGTGAACCTTCCCAGGAGTGGCCGGCTGGACCAAAATTACCCCAAGAGCGCAGCGATGACTCATCCAAGAGGTGACAAAAGACCCCACAATAACATCTAAAGTGTCATGGCCGCCAGTCATGGCACCTGTGTGCGCACCTGCCTGTTATCTCCTGCGGCCCTATTTATTCCCATCAGGACCAGTGCTGGGCGCGGAGTCGTCTGATTCCTTCGGTGAATCACGCCACAACCTGCCTCTGTGCTTCCCTGCACTGAATTCTCCTGCCTCTGGCTTCCAAGCCCAGCAGAACGACGTCCGGGTCGATTTCGCCCGGACCAACAACCAAGTAAGCTCTATAGCTTCTAACCTGTCCGTTTCCCCTGCGCACAGGCGGAGCCCGCAATAGTGGACCTCCTTCTCCCTCCAGGCGGCGGACTTACTCCTCTTCCAGCTAACTAGCCCACAGACACTGTCTCCCTGGCTGCAGCTTCAGTGCAACCTGAAGACTCATCTACATCTGTTGACAGTAAGCCCAGTAACATCTGACGTGCTGCATAGGTGTACTGTTGCTAACGGCCCTTGTCTCTGTTTCAGGGTTTCCAGTCTGTACGTTGCCCTGCCGGCCCAGCTGGAATACACAGATTGCACTACACTACATTACACCTCATAACCACACTCACGCATCCACTTACTCACGCTAACAAATAAAGTACGTTAATTGTGCTAATCCTGAGTTGTGTCTGTCTGTGGGTCAACCTGAACCATGTCACAAAGAACTTCAGGCCTCACTTGCCTCAGTTAAGGTCAGTGTTCATGACTCCACCATAAGAAAGAGACTGGGCAAAAATGGCCTGCATGGCAGAGTTCCAAGACGAAAACCACTGCTGAGCAAAAAGAGCATAAAGGCTCATCTCAGTTTTGTCAGAAAACATTTTGATGATCCCCAAGACTTTTGGTAAAATACTCTGTGGAATGACGAGACAAAAGCTGAACTTTTTGGAAGGTGTGTGTCCCATTACATCTGGTGTAAAAGTAACGCAGCATTTCAGAAAAGGAACATCATACCAACAGTAAAATATGGTGGTGGTAGTGTGATGGTCTGGGTCTGTTTTGCTGCTTCAGGACCTGGAAGAATTGCTGTGGTAAATGGAACCATGAATTCTGCTGTCTACCAAAAAAATCCTTAAGGAGAATGTCCGGCCATCTGTTGGTGATCTCAAGCTGAAGCACACTTGGGTTCCACAGCAGGACAATGATTCAAAACACACCAGCGAGTCCACCTCTGAATGGCTTAAGAAAAAAAAATGAAGACTTTGGAGTGGCCTAGTCAAAGTCCTGACCTGAATCTGACTGAGATGCTGTGGCATGACCTTAAAAAGGCAGTTCATGCTCAAAAACCCTCCAGTGTGGCTGAATTACAATTCTGCAAAGATGAGTGGGCCAAAATTCCTCCACAGCGCTGAGACTCATTGCCAGTTATCACAAATGCTTGATTGCAGTTGTTGCTGCTAGGTGGCCCAACCAGTTATTAGGTTTAGGGGGCAATCACTTTTTCATACAGGACCATGTAGATTTGGATTTTCTCCCCTTAATAATAAACACCTTCATTTAAAAACTGCATTTTGTGTTTACTTGTGTTATCTTTGTCTAATATTTAAATTTGTTTGATGATCTGAAACATTTAAGTGTGACAAACATACAAAAAAAAAGAGAAATCAGGAAAGGGGCAAACACTTTCTCACACCACTGTAGCAGTAAATGTACAAAGTAGGCTGCTTTTAAACAAGAATAAACACTACTGAGGAGCTGTAGCATTTATTCTTGTTTGGCAGGTGAAGCCTCGTGGAGCTTGGGGGCTTTTTTTCTAATCTTCTAAAGATTCAAAGCTTTGAGGTTTCATTCTAAAGAGCGAGACTGAAGCACTGACAGTTTCAATCCTGTGGCAGTAGTAAAAGTTCAGAGACTGTGGTCGTTGTAATCTGCTGTTTTGGGGTTTTTTGTTGTTGTTGTTGTTGTTGGGGTTTTTTTTGTTGTTGTTCATTTATACCAGTGGCTCTTAAACTTTTTTTATTCCCCATTTTGGGGAGCCAGACAATTAAGAAGCCCACCTACCCACAGCTATTTCTCTGCCCCTCCAAACCCATAATAAACTCAAGAGCAAGGTAACCCTCATCATACTTCCTTTTCTTTTTGGCTTTTTTTTTTTTTTTTTTTTTTTGTTAATTATCGTCCGGAATTTCTCTTTGTTCATCATTTTGATGGAGAGAGTTTTAAAAATTTAGGTCATGATATAATTTTATCCATCCATCCACCCATCCATCCATCTTCTTCTGCTTAATCCTTTTCAAGTCGGGGGGGAGGGGGCAACTGGAGCCTGTCCCTGTAGGACAGATCGCCAGTCCATTGCGGGGAAGATATAATTTTATCAGTAATTTTAATTCTAATATGGTAAAACACTGAGTAGCTTTGATTTTCATTTGCATTTTCAGTTTTAATTGTGAAAACTTTGGACTTTGGAGGAAATAATACCCCCCCCCCCACCCCCAACGGAAGGTTTACATGTAAATCTGGCCCTCGGGAAGTGAGGAAAAGATTTTGTGGCCCTCATTACCACCAAAGTTGCCCATCCCTGGCACATCACAAGATTGTAATAGTATCGCATTGTGCCCAAAGTATCATGATTGAATCATATCATGCTGCCTTTGGTGATTCCCATCCTCACACTGTAATATTGTAATACTTTGAGGCACCGATAGTGTATAAATTTATAGACACCAGTATTGTGATACTTTATCAAAAAACAATAATAAATGTTGCAAATATAAACTTAACTATTTGGGTGCCAAAGTAATAAAACTAGTTGTCTAGTTTCTTGCCATTAAATGGTGCTAAGTGCTTACTGTCTGGTTAGGCCACCACTACAAAGGGGTGACTCATGAAATCTAGCTGATTTTAATCTTATAATACTCAACGTACGAGGGGGGGCTGAAAAGTTTATAGGCTGACTAAGAAGAAGTTATGTTACAGCAGCGAAACTAGTCATGCATTAAATTCAACCTTTTCCGATACTAACTGCATTGTTTCTTTTTAGATACACTGACATTAGAGACTATGTTGGAAAATAGACCACATTTGGTTAAATTTGACCACTGCATCATGGCCAGCCTATGAACTTTTCAGCCCCCCCCCCTCCCCCATTATAAGATCTTGATAATATTGCATTGAGGCCCAAGTATTGTGATGATATTTTATCGTGGGGCTTCAGGCAGTTACCATTTACATGCAGGTCATCATGAAGAAAACATTTTTCAGTCCAGCTTTACCCCAGCTGCCCTTGTCGACTATAATATTAGCTATTTTTAAATGATAAAAATTAGTATTTTTCTCCACACTGATAAAATTGAAAATGCATAAATTGTGGAAATGTGAAAATGACGAGGCAGAGTTTATCTCTCGAGTCAGTTTTATTCACATCTTCCAACATCACGAAGCAGAATAAAGAGCAAGACAAAAGGGAACTCTCGTCCTTAAATACCAGGACTCTTATAGTTAACAGGTCACATGTCTCACAAAACCATTGCATTATAAAGACAGCAACAATGCATCCTCTCTGCATGATATCACACCACTGTCTACAATGCATCCCCTCATTAATCCTTTAATTATACCCCACAGTCTCCAGCTTTGCATACCAAAGCTAACCCTCTTGCAGCTTCCTGTAATAACCACAGAAGCTCTGCCCTTGCTCTGGTCTAAAATGTGAGTCCAAAAGCAGGTCACGTATGTGTGTCCACCACACAAAGCCCCCCCAGCATTTTAGAACAAACAAGGGAAAAACAACATGCATGTCGTGATAGTATCAATACACATTAGTCCACAAGCTGTCTGGGCTTCCGTCTCCTGCCGTATCTGCTGTAGCTGGGGTTGGACGTCTCCGCGGCGCTGTCACGCTGGGAGTTTGCCGTCTGGGGGTGGAAACCTGTCAGCACCTGTGGGGGTTCTGGGGAGACATTACTCTGTGAAGCCCTCCGCGGGGGTCTACCTCGCCGCGGGGCCCTCGCCAACAGCACTTGCTCATCTGCCACCACAAAAGCGGGTTTGAGTCTGTTTATGCCAACTTTCTCTTCCCTACCCCCCAAATCTAGCAAAAACTGCTTGTCCCCTGTTTCCAGCACTCTGAAGGGTCCGTCATAAGGCGGTCGCAGCGGGGTTCACCAGTGTGGAAATGTGAAAATGACGAGGCAGAGTTTATCTCTCGAGTCTGTTTTATTCACATCTTCCAACATCACAAAGCAGAATAAAGAGCAAGACAAAAGGGCACTCTCATCCTTAAATACCAGGACTCTTACAGTTAACAGGTCACATGTCTCACAAAACCATTGCATTATAAAGACAGCAACAATGCATCCTCTCTGCATGATATCACACCACTGTCTACAATGCATCCCCCCATTAATCCTTTAATTATACCCCACAGTCTCCAGCTTTGCATACCAAAGCTAACCCTCTTGCAGCTTCCTGTAATAACCACAGAAGCTCTGCCCTTGCTCTGGTGTAAAATGTGAGTCCAAAAGCAGGTCACGTATGTGTGTCCACCACAACACGATACATACAACAATATACAAAAATGCAACAGTATTCAATAAATACAGTGGTTAACGGGACAATAAAGCAAAAAATCTCAGAATGAGTGACAGCAGGAGAGAACAGTTAAGAAGTTAAGTAAGTCTTGGCAAGTATTTTAACTTTTATAAGAGAAGCCCAGTCTTTATGTAGCAAAACAAGTCCAAATCGGAATCTGCTTTTACGTTAATCTGCTACATACAAGGGATCTGACTCCGGTTACACTTGATCAATGATACCATATTACAGCCACTCATCTCTGGAAAACAAATTAATTATGGTAACTCACTAGCATTTTTTTGCTTGTAATATACCACATGGAAGCTTATTTAGGCTGCTTCTCTAATAAAAGTGATAAGACTAACCAACACCCATCCGACCTATCAAATGTTCCACCTGCTGTTTGTCAGTCAGAGAATTTTTTGTACTTTATTTTACCCACTGGTTAAAATACATTTTTTTGTTACACACTCACTCTTGTTGTTTTATCAATTAACAAACCACACTGCCACCTACTGACCTGGAACACATACTACAGCAGTTTCTACAGCTTTTATGGATCCATTTACAGCAGGGGTGTCAAACTCATTCCATGGAGGGCCAAGACCCTGCAGGTTTTACCTCCACCCAGCGTCTTCAACAGGTGATTTCACTGAATTTCTTCCCACTGATTGCTGATCTGTGAAAACACCTACTGAAGACACTGGGTGGAAGTAAAACATGCAGGGTCTCGGCCCTCCATGGAATGAGTTTGACACCCCTGATTTACAGTAAATAAGGATTTTTTGCAGTGATGTTGACGTGTGATTCTTTTTTTTTTCTACTTTCAGAAAAATTGTTGTGTAAACAGCTGGTCCAATTCTGGCTTTTGTCTTCTAAAGAGTGTTTTCACACTAAAGATTACAAAGCCCCATTTATTTGTTCGCCGGTGTTAAACTCTACTCAGTGCTACAGACCACTCAGCTTAAAACATGATTATAATGACGTCTTGTGGAAATATCCTGCGACCATGTGTTGTGGGGGAGGACTGTCTTCTTTTCCTCTCTGCTTTGTAACTTTTTGAAGTGCCTCAATTCCCAATATTCCTAATATGATATAAATTCTGCAGAGCCATCAACATTGCAGCCGACACCTCACACCCCTCACACTCCCTCTTCAGCCCCCTGCCCTCGGGGACAATGTAGCAGAGCCTCCGGGCCCGCTCCACAAGACTGTTAAACAGTTTTGTTCACCAGGCCATCAGGAAGCATGAACTCTGTCCACCACCCCCCATCCCCCCACCCCTGGACCGTAACACACTCACTCGCACAATAACTACCACAGTTGTCACAGAAAGACTGGAACACCAACAGTAATACATCTGCTGCTGTATGTCTCTGCACCTTACTGTAACCGTTTGCACAAATGCCATATCTGCTGCTGTCTGTTACTGCAATATTGATCATGTGCAGTCCAATCTGTCACTGTCTGCACCTACACTACCGCATCAAACTTGCTACTACGAGTATTACTACTCTACCTTTTCTATATATACACACGTGGACAAAATTGTTGGTACCCCTCTGTTAATGAAAGAAAAACCTACAATGGTCACAGAAATAACTTGAATCTGACAAAAATGGTAATAAATAAAAATTCTATGAAAATTAACCAATGAAAATCACACAATGCTTTTGAATTGTGGTTCAACAGAATTATTTTAAAAAACAAACTCATTTTTTTTTTTTTTTTTTTTTTTTTTTTTTTTTGTTACTTATTTGTACCCGTAGGTAGATTTGGTTTGCAGTCTGATGACAAGCCACCGGCTGCTGGTTGCTGCGTGCGCGAGTGCCCGAAACCTACATGTTTTTGGTATGCGGGAGGAAACCGGAGAAATCCCGGAGTAAACCCGCGCAACACGGGGAGAACATGCAAACTCCACACAGCTCACTGTTGGTCGGGGGCTGGGATCGAACCCACGATCCCCGCGGTCCCCCGGCCGAGGGTAAAACTGTGCTGCCACAGTGCTAAACCACTGCGCCACCGTGCAGCCTCATGAAACAGCCTCATGAAACAGGCCTGGACAAAAATGATGGTACCCCTAGAAAAGACTGAAAATAATGTGACCATAGGGACATGTTCAATCAAGACGTGTCCTCTAATTAACATCACAGGTGTCTACAAACTTGTAATCAGTCAGTCGGCCTATTTAAAGGGTGACAAGTAGTCACTGTGCTGTTTGGTGACATGGTGTTTACCACACTAAACATGGACCAGAGGAAGCAAAGGAGAAAGTTGTCTCAGGAGATTAGAAAGAAAATTATAGATAAGCATGTTAAAGGTAAAGGCTATAAGACCATCTCCAAGCAGCTTGATGTTCCTGTGACTACAGTTGCACATATTATTCAGAAATTTAAGATCCACGGGACTGTAGCCAACCTCCCTGGACGTGGCTGCAGGAGGAAAAATAGAAGAGACGGATAATACGAATGGTAACAAAAGAGCCCAGACCAACCTCTAAACACATTCATGGTGAACTCCAAGGTCAAGGTACATCAGTGTCAGATCGCACCATCCGTCATTGTTTGAGCCAAAGTGGACTTCATGGGAGACGACCAAGGAGGACACCACTGTTGAAAACAAATTATAAAAAAGCCAAACTGGAATTTGCCAAACTGTATGTTGACAAGCCACAACGCTTCTGGGAGAATGTCCTATGGACAGACAAGACAAAACTGGAACTTTTTGGCAAGGCACATCAGCTCTATGTTCACAGACGCAAAAATGAAGCATACCAAGAAAAGAACACTGTCCCTACTGTGAAACATGGAGGAGGTTCTGTTATGTTCTGGGGCTGCTTTGCTGCATCTGGCACAGGGTGTCTTGAATCTGTGCAGGGTACAATGAAATCTCAAGACTATCAGGGTATTCTAGAGAGAAATGTGCTGCCAGTGTTAGACAGCTTGGTCTCAATGGCAGGTCATGGGTCTTGCAACAGGATAATGACCCAAAACACACAGCTAAAACACCCAAGAATGGCTAAGGGCGAAACATTGGACTATTCTAAAGTGGCCTTCTATGAGCCCTGTTCTAAATCCTATTGAACATCTGCGGAAGGAGCTGAAACATGCCTTCTGGAGAAGGCACCCTTCAAACCTGAGACAACTGGAGCAGTTTGCTCATGAGGAGTGGGCCAAAATACCTGCTGAGAGATGCAGAAGTCTCATTGACAGTTACAGAAATCATTTGATTACAGTGATTGCCTCAAAAGGTTGTGCAACAAAATATTAAGTTAATGTTATGGTTCGAGCGCCGATCTTGTCCACGCTCGAGCCATGCACCATTCCCGGCCATCTGACAGCTGTGTGCCCCTTTTGCTCTCCGAGCTTTTATCATGACAGCGCTTGGAGGGGCTTCCGGCTATCAGAGCTGTCAGCTGTGTCACATTTCGTCTCATCAGCAGCTCCTTACTTAAGAGGGCAGTTGGGAGCGAAATGTGCGGCAGTCTAGTCAAAAACCTGTTCATCATTGGACGTTAGCGAGCACTCCTTTGTTCGGATGCTGACCCTTATTCCTCTATATTTGTAAGTGTGTTTCTTTGAGTATTCATTTCCCATTTTCATTGTCTGTATTCCGTTGTAGTGTGTTTTAGCCCCCGTGGCTGGTTATTTTGTTCCTTTTCTGTTCTTTTAATAAACCGTGCAAACTCACCGGTGACTTGTGGCGTCTTATGATGGCTCGCGAGGGCCATCCATAACAGTAGACTGTCGCCAGACTGAGACGCCAGTCCCGGTAAGTTTTGCCTAATTGGACTTGTTGTTTCCCCCTGTCTGGGTACCGGTGTGCTGGGAGAGTCATGTCGTCACGCGGGGGCTGCGCTCGGACCCTGGGCCACGAGTTGGTGGAGGCCCTGGACTACATACTGTAGATGGGACTATCTTCACTGCTGGCCTCTACGACACTCCCAGCGATGTACGCCGGCACCTGGACCTTGCTGAGGACATTATTAATCGCCTTCCCCGCTATTCCAATCACCCGGAAGTCACAGCAAGGAAGGCTGACATTGCTGTGCAGCGGGAGAGACCCCGTGGGCTGGAGGGAAACCCTGGCAGGAAGCCGAAGAGGAGGTATCCTCGCTCCTCGCTTCAGGATCCCATTCCTGTCTCCACTCCAGGCCAGGAGTTCGCACTGCCCAGAGGTGATCCCCGAGAGAGTATGTCGTCAGTCGGAATTCCCCCGGAGGCGCTACGTCTGACAGCTGTTTCCATCAGGGACCAAGTGGCAGCTGCTCGCTCCGCCGTTCACCCTACGCAGGTGATAAAGCATGTGACGGTGGCGGTCAGGCTGGTGGAGAGGAATCCAGCATTGAAGGACTATCCTGAGTTCGCCAACCTGCTTGCTTCTGTTTCCGCACAGGAGCGGCGTTTCCCGGGTCTCTCCTTCCCCTCGCCCTCTGCCGGTAACCGTCGTCACACAGCAAACAAGAAGCCTCAGCAAGAACCCCATCCGGATCCTGTTCCGGGTCGTCACAAAGACTCTAACCTTCTGATAGCTGCTGCTCCTACGTCTCGTCAGGAGGGAATTCAACAAACCCTGGATCAGCCCTGAGATAAAAACACTTCTGAGAGAGAAGAAGAGGATCTTCAGGTCGGGGAACAGGGAGATACTGAAGTCCGTACAGAGGGAGCTGAGGAGAAAGATCAGAGAAGGCAAGGACAGCTTCAGGAGGAAGATGGAGGACAAGCTGCAACAGAGCGACATCAGCGGGGTCTGGAGAAACCTCAAAACCATCTCGGGGCTCCAGAATACCTCCCCCCAGGCCACGGGGGGCAGGGAGTGGGCGAACAACCTGAATCTGTTTTTCAATAGATTTGACCAACCGCCCTCCCCCCTGTCTGCACAACAACCACTGCTGCCTCTAAGAAATCAAGTCCTGCTGCCCACTCCCCACTCCACCGACACCCCCCCCACTCCCAACACACAGCCCCCCATCCTGACCCTGACCAAGCCCCAGGTGAGGACGGAGCTGAGGAAGATCAAGGCGAGGAAGGCGTCGGGACCGGACGGCATCAGTGCAAAGCTCCTCAAGTCCTGTGCAGACCAGCTGTGTGGGATTGTGACGTATATCTTCAACATGAGCCTGAAACTGGGGAGGGTACCACAGCTGTGGAAAACATCTTGTGTGGTACCTGTACCAAAAACTTCCCACCCCAAAGACCTGAACAGCTACAGACCGGTGGCCTTGACGTCCCACTTGATGAAGATCCTGGAGAGACTGCTCCTTACTCATCTCCGCCCCCTGGTGGAACCAGCGATGGATCCACTCCAGTTCGCCTACCAGCATGGCATTGGGGTGGAGGATGCGGTGATCTTCCTCCTTCACCGTTCTCTGTCCCACCTGGAGAAGCCCGGGAATATGGTGAGGATCATGTTCTTTGACTTCTCCAGTGCTTTCAACACCATCCAACCGATGATCCTGAAGGACAAGCTGCTGCGCGCAGGGGTGGACCAGCACCTGTCATCATGGATCCTGGACTACCTCACGAACCGGCCTCAGTTTGTGAGAACCCGGGACTGTGTTTCCGACACGATCATCAGTAGCACGGGGGCCCCCCAGGGAACGGTGCTGGCTCCCTTCCTGTTCACTCTTTATACTGCGGACTTCTCACACAACCCAACACACTGCCATCTACAGAAGTTCTCTGATGAACAACGGAGATGAAGCTGAGTACAGAGGGCTTATCCAGGACTTTGTGGACTGGTGCCATCGGAACTGCCTCCAGATCAACGCGAGGAAAACTAAGGAGCTGGTGGTGGACTGCCGCAGGCATGGGCAGCCCCTCACAGCACCAGTAAATATACAGGGAACAGACATCGAGATGGTGACATCCTATAAGTACCTGGGTGTTCATCTGAACAATAAACTAGACTGGTCACACAATACTGACGCACTCTTCAAGAAGGGACAGCGCAGGCTGTTCCTGCTGAGGAGACTCAGGTCTTTTGGTGTACAAGGGGCGCTGCTGAAGTCATTCTATGACACGGTGGTGGCATCAGCCATCACTTTTGGAGTGGTCTGCTGGGGCAGTGGCATTACTGCAGCCGATAGGAAGAGACTGAACAAACTGATTAAGAAAGCTAGCTCTGTCCTGGGGCAGCGCCTTGATCCGATGGAGGAGATAGGAGAGAGAAGGACGATGGCTAAACTGTCATCTCTGCTGGAGTCCGAGTTCCACCCTATGCAGGACATACTGGATGCACTGAGGAGCTCATTTAGCAGCAGACTACATCATCCCAGGTGCACAACCGAGAGGTTTCGTAGGTCCTTCCTACCAACGGCTGTCAGACTGTACAACCTAAGCAGGGCTGCTCGCAGAGATAGCAAAAAGACGTAACAAACTAATAGTTTTTTGAATGCAAAAGATGCAATAGACTTACACAATGGTCCTCTCCGGCATACAACTAGGAACATACCGGTCGCTATGGAGGGTGAGAATATGTATGGGCACATAATCATACCATGTAGGATAACTAAGTAGTCGGTTATGCTGTTTCATCCCATCTAGCAACAATGCTCTGCACTGTGTGTGTTTATATATTTACATATTTATTCCATCTAGCTACAATGCTCAGCACTGGGTGTGTTTATATTTATATATCTATATATTTATTCCATCTAGCTACAATGCTCCGCACTGTGTTTTTATATATCTACATATTATTCCATCTAGCTACATTGCTCCGCACTGTGTGTATTTATATACTTGCATATTTATTCCACCTAGCTGCAATGCTCCGTACTGTGGGTGTTTATATATTTACATATTTATTCCATCTAGCTACAATGCTCTGCACTGTGTGTTCATATATTCATATATTTATTCCATCCAGCTACAATGCTCTGCACTGTGTGTCTGTGTGTGTGTGTGTATATATACAGTATATCTTATAGTAATATGTACATATGTATATTAGCTGCTCTTGCTTGCTTGTTTTTTTTCTTGCCTTCTGATTGTTGCTCTGAGTGTTGCTATCCCTGTGCTGTTGCAATCCTGGAATTTCCCCGTTGTGGGACTAATAATAAAGGCTTATCTTATTCCCGCAGCCTCTCTCCCAGGGTCACCTCCTCCCGCTGTTCCGTCAGCTCCTGGTGCCCGGATCGCTTCGGCTGTCATCCCCTCCTCCTCGACGTCATCCTCGGCTCCTGTGAGGGTTATGAGTCCTGCTTCGGCGACGCCCGTCGTGGATCCACCGCGAGCCGCTCCTCCTCGTCCTCCCAGGGGGCCCTCCATCACCATCCAGCGGGGCAAGGGAGAAACGAAGTCCACTGCAACGGGATCCATCGGGCCTCCATGGATCAGGCAAGTAACTTTTCATTCTGTTCCCATATTAGATGAATTGTCTTGCTTGATTCCTGGGGGCGGAGTTTGGGGTTCACAGTCCCCTGAACTCCCTCCACCTGCTGCAGTAAATAGTAATGGACCTGCTACCTCTGTGTCTTCTTCCTCTGAGCGTTCCGCAGCGCCAGGCCTACGCCGCCGGACGAGGTGGGAGCCTGCGGCCCTGGAAAGCCTGGTTCCAGCCCCGCAGCCACGTCATGGGCAGAGGAGGAGAGCGGACTGCAGTTTGGAGCCTGCGCCGATGATGAAGCATCCCCGGGTCTCCACGGAAGAGCAGTCCAACCCAGCAGGTCAAGGGACCCCTGCCACCACGCCGTGCGGGTTGTCAGCGTGGACATCAGCTTTGGAGGTTCCTCAGGCTGTGAAGAACATCATGCCGGCTGCGGAGCCCGCCACAGCCAAGTGGGAGCCAGGCGACGACCTTCTTCGTCCTGAGCCCAGATCAACGGAGTCCTGGATGGCGACAGAACTCGAGTGCAGGCAAGTGCTCTATTTTGTCTTCCTTCTATCAATTCTGCAGCATTTTTGCCTGCCTCTCGGGGAGACGAGCCAGATGCAGCCGTCCGCTGCATCCGAGCCCATCTCACTGGACTCTGTTGCTACCGGTGATCCTGATCCCAGTTCTTTTCCTTCTCCTGAGCCTTCTCCCAGGGTCACCGGGAGAAGGTGCGGGAGGTTCCGGGTCCAGGGTTGGAGGTTGTTTCTGGTGCTGCACCGACCCAGTCGGGGTCCGTCGCGGGTGCGGCACTGACCCAATGGGGGTCCATCGTGGGTGCTGCTCCGATCCAAACGAGGTCCAACGTGGGTGCCGACAAGACCCAATTGGGGTCCATCGCGGTTGCTGCTCCGGCCCAATCGGGGTCCGTCGTGGGTGCCGCGCTGACCCAATCGGGGTCCAACAGGGGTGCAGCTCCGGTTCAGTCCAAGGTCAGTGAGGGAGCTGCAGATCCTCTGCCGCCTGACGCTAGACTGGCTCATCACCTTCATCACCATACTTCTCCCCTGCGGTCCTGGGGGTTGGGTGATGCGGGTCGGCCGCCTGGAGGACTGCCCTGCCTGTTTGGCGTTCTGGGTTGGCCACCCGACAAACTTTCATGTCCGTTCAGCGATCTGAACCGGCCGCCAGAGGAATTGTGTTTTCTAACATGGGATTGGGGTAGGCTGCCTGAACTGTTTCTTTTCCCCCTGCCAGCGACATGGATGCTAGATGCAGGGCAGCCCCCTGAACGATCGGCTTTCATGCCGTGGTGTTTAGACTGCCATCATCCCTGGTGATCTGTTTCTGTTCTCCTGTAACATTTTGGGATGTGCGGAGGTCTTATGTACAAAATTGTATATGTATGAAAGTGCATATGTCACCGCTTCCTAGCGGGTGTTTTTTGTTTTTCCCTCTGTTTTAATGTCCATTCGTTGCCTTTACAGTTTGTGTGTATGGATTTAGAACTGCAGGGTTTCAACATTTGTTTTTTTTCCTATCCCCCCTTTCCTTTGCTGGGGGATGATGTGTTTTTTCCCTTGAAACTATGTATCTTGGTCGTTTGACCCGAGTTTTTGTTTATGGCCGATGGGCTTAGTGTTCCTTATTTGGGCATATTATCCGGCCTGTGGGTACATTATGGAGTATTTCTGTGGGTTTTTTTTTTTCTCCTACTCTGTAATTGCCCCATTTGTTCCCTGTATCCATCTTGGATTTTTTTCCTCTCTTGCTGGCTCTCACCCTCCAGACCTGTGCCCCCATCCGCCCACCCTGGGCAGGTGGGGGCTCGAGCCATGCACCATTCCCGGCCATCTGACGGCTGTGTGCCCCTTTTGCTCTCCGAGCTTTTATTGTGACAGTGCTCGGAGGGGCTTCCAGCTGTCAGAGCTCTCAGCTGTGTCACATTTCGTCTCATCAGCGGCTTCTTACTTAAGAGGGCAGTTGGGAGCGAAATATGCGGCAGTCTTGTCAAAAACCTGTTCATTGTTGGATGTTAGCAAGCACTCCTTTGTTCGGACGCTGACCCTTATTCCTCTATATTCGTAAGTGTGTTTCCTTGAGTATTCATTTCCCATTTTCATTGTCTGTATTCCGCTGTAGTGCGTTTTAGCCCCTGTGGCTGGTTATTTTGTTCCTTTTCTGTTCTTTTAATAAACCGTGCAAACTCACCGGTGACTTGTGGCGTCTTATGATGGCTCGCGAGGGCCATCCATGACAGTTAAGGGTACCATCATTTTTGTCCAGGCCTGTTTCATGAGTTTGTTTTTTAAAATAATTCTGTTGACCCACAGTTCAAAAGCATTGTCTGATTTTCATTGGTTAATTTTCATAGAATTTTTATTTATTACCACTTTCGTCAGATTCAAGTTATTTCTGTGACCATTGTGGGTTTTTCTTTCATTAACAGAGGGGTACCAACAATTTTGCCCACGGCTGTAGGATTGCTGGGTTTTATCGTTTATCTTTATTTGCACTATGGGATGTCTGGATTTTATCTTTTACTGTTATTTGCACTATGGGTAGCATTATAGAATAGAATAGAATAGAATAGGCTTTATTGTCATTGTACAGTTGTACAGTACAACAAAATTACTGTACATATACTGCTGTTGTTGTTTTTCCAGCCTTATTCCTTTTTTGTATATTGCGCACACCACTGAAGAGAGAGAAAAGGCATTTCAGTTCTCCTGTACAGTATGTCCTGTACGTATAGTAGTATTGACAAATAAAATCTTTGAATCTTGAAATCTTGACTCTAAAGACACCTCTCTTCATGCCCGAATGTTCCAGTTAACCTCTGCCTGACATGCAGCCGCCCAGTGTCTTCTTCTATCCCTCTGTAACTGTACGCCTGTAGTAACGATACACTTCAACAGTGTCAGCCTCAAAGGAATATAAACAAATGCACACATACACACTTCAGAAGAAGAAGCCAACTTTATTGTCATTCAATCCATACAGCCAATCATGTACAGTAGAACAAAATTACGTTTCTCCTATCTACAATGTTAATCACATCTCAAATCAGAGGGGCCGCTGTTATGCAAGGCGCCACCACAAACAGCTTTTCATTCCCCCATTCTATTAGGCTTGGGCTGCACGGTGGCGCAGTGGTTAGCACTGCGGCAGCACAGTTTACCCTTGGCCGGGGGATTGTGGGGATCGTGGGATCGTGGGTTCGATCCCAGCCCCCGACCAACAGTGATCTGTGTGGAGTTTGCATGTTCTCCCTGTGTTGCGTGGGTTTACTCCGGGATTTCTCCGGTTTCCTTCCACATGCCAAAGACATGCATGTTAGGTTAATTGGCTGTTCTAAATTGTCCCTAGATATCTGTTTCCTATAGGCCCTTAGAATAGAGGGTTAGTATTAATGAAAGCGCTTTGAGTGGTCTTTGTGACTAGAAAAGTGCTATATAAGTGCAGGCTAGTTAGTTAGTTAGTTATTACACTGAGCACCAAGTTAGAAGGCAGGAAGTACCATTTTTATATGGTCTTTGGTATGACCCGGCCGGAGCTTGAACCCACGACCTCCCAGTTGTGGGGCAGGCACTCTATCAACTAGGCCACCACTCCGGTACAATCCACAATCACATATGCCTTTGGGGTTTCCTGAGGTGACATTCACAGATGTCAACCTGACACATAAATTATGGTTGGGTCATGTGTCAGTGTATCATATGCTTCAGGGATACAAATATGGGTGCAAACATCTTTCTTTGCTTTCCCTTTTTCTCTCTCTTGCCCTGTATCTGGGTCCTATTGCCTCATTACACAAACCCTGAAGCTAAAAAAAACATCCAAAATGGGAAACAATACATAATCTCTGCCTCCTTAGTGTAATGTGCTGTATTTTCCTGTTTTATCTTTCCCTCTATGCATGTCTAAGAAGAGATAGAGGGTGTTGCACCACACAAGGTGGGGTGACAACACGGTTTTCTCACTTTGCTGCAGACTAATTAGCATTGAAGATCAAACAACCAGCGGCAGATCACACGAAGAACCCCATCTCCCCTCTAGCCTCTACAGAAACAATTAAGATGCTCTCAATCTGTCTTAATTCTCATTGCTCTAAGCCATCTGACCAGTCTGCAATCAGACACCTTATCAGAGGTACAAAGGTAGCCTGTCTCCCATGGGAACATTCCGACCATCTGGTTATCCTGCAGGAATCGGAGGCAGAGGATGTTTACCGGAGCATTTCTGTCAGAGGTAAGGTGCTTCCCACTTCAGTTAGCATCTGCTTCATGGTGGACTTGCACAAAAATGTAAATAAGAGATTGTTGTTGAAAGGTAGGATAAGAGGCAGCTTAGGTTCAGGTTACTTTATTTGTACCCGTAGGTAGATTTGTTTTGCAGTCTGGTGACATCCATATTTACAAACCACAATTACATTCAACATGAACACAAACACAGACATACATGAAGCTGACTATAAACATGATAAAAGTACTCAAGGCTCCACCAATCAGGACATAAGACAAAGAGATAAGAGGAAAAAAAAAACAAAAAAAAAACAAGGAGATAAGAGAGAAGGGTCATGTTAAAAAATTAAAGACTAGTCAAAGAGGTTAAAAACTCAAAAGTCTAAAACCCAATAAAAGATTTAGAACCCAAATAAAAAACCTACAAAAATAAGTAAATATAAAATAAAATTAATAAATAGGTACCTAAATTATGTGCAATATATTGTTACATCTTGTTCAACTCTTTAACAGCAGCAGGAACAAAGCTGTTTTTGTAGCGCTGGGTTCTACTTTTTGGGACAGTAAACCTTCATCTGGAGGGAAGAAGCTGAAAGTGGCAGTGCAAAGAGTGGGAGTCATCATTTAAAATGGAGGTAGCAATCCTCTGTACCTGTCTGGTGTACAGGGATGTCAGGCTCAGCTGTGACTCACCAAGCAAACGACTGGACCATCTAACTACCTGATCCAAGGATTTCCTCTGTTTCAGTTTTATCTGACCAAACCATGACACTAAAGAAAAGGATAAAACAGATTCAATAAAATCCCAATAAAACATTGTCATTATGGTTCGGTCAGTTTGTAAGTGTGCAAGTTTCCTTAAACAATGCAAATGTTGCTGACCCTTTTTGCACACCCTTTCACAGTTCTCTTCAAAGTTTAAATTACTATCAATAATCGTCCCAAAATATTTGTAGGATTGTACACATTCAGTGGTCTGGCCTTTTAGTACAGTGACTTCGTGCCTGGAAGTTTTCCTCCTAAAGTCAGTAATCATATCTTTAGCTTTTGTCGTATTCAGCTGCAGGTAGGAATCCTCACACCAGTGAACAAAATCATCAACTACTGGGCCGTGGCCACTCTCACCATCCTGGAGGAGACTGACAACAACTGAATCATCAGCATACTTTTTTTTTTTTTTTTTTTCTCTCGGCGCCACACGAGTCGGCTGCCTTTTGCAACAGCGGCTCGATTCCGAGTCTTTTTCCCTTCCTCTCTCTTTTGATCCGTCTTTTTTTTTCACCCCACTTATATCACGGACACACAGATCGTCCTAAATGTCTCCTGAGCCGGTGGACGGAGCCACTGTCTATAGCAGGATACGATACAGCAGAGAACAGCTGCTAGCATTCAACCGCCACCCGGTCCCATTGGAAAAACTCGACATACCGAGAGAACTGAGGCGAAAACGCCGCGGCTGCCGGGCTGGAGTAAGGCGGAGGACAAAAAATATAAGGTACAGACCCTCCCTTCCATCTGTTGTCATGGGAAATGTACGGTCGATACTGGGAAAGTTAGATGAGCTAGCGGCTATCTCCCGTTATGATAGCACATACCGGGAGTGCTCTCTCCTTTTGTTTACTGAGACGTGGCTAACTGAACTAGCAGCAGATGCTAACATTGAGCTGGAGGGTTTTCACATGATACGAGCTGACCGAACACCAGACAGTGGCAAGGCTAGGGGCGGTGGAGTGATAATGTATGTTAACAACAACTGGTGCAGACCGGGACATATCACTGTTAAACAACGACACTGCAGCAAAGACATTGAGTTGCTAGCTGTTAGCATGAGGCCTACATATCTCCCGAGAGAACACTCACACGTGATCTGCATTGTTGTTTATGCAAATCCGACGGCGAACGCTGGGACAGCACGTGACGTCATCCATTCAGTAACCAGCAGGCTGCAGACAGAACACCCAGATGCTCTTCTCCTCATCTCAGGCGATTTCAACCATGTTTCACTGTCTCCCATTCTACCCACGTTCACCCAGTATGTCACATGCCACACTAGAGACAATAAAACACTGGATTTATTCTACGCAAACACTAAGGAGGCGTACACCTCATCACAACTCCCCCCACTCGGGAGATCGGATCACAACTTGGTTCATCTCCGGCCGGTGTACAAACCCCTAGTGCACAGACAACCTCCGGCCATGCACACTGTGGAGTTATGGTCTGAGGAGACAATGGACACCCTAAAGGGCTGTTTTGAAGCCACCGCCTGGAAGCAGCTCTGCGATCCACATGGTGAGGACATCGATGGCCTCATTCACACCTTCACGGGCTACCTCAGCTTCTGTGTGGACAAATCCGTTCCCACCAAGACCATACGGCGTCACTCAAACAACAAACCCTGGATCAACCCTGAGATAAAAACACTTCTGAGAGAGAAGAAGAGGATCTTCAGGTCAGGGAACAGGGAGATGCTGAAGTCCGTACAGAGGGAGCTGAGGAGAAAGATCAGAGAAGGCAAGGACAGCTTCGGGAAGAAGATGGAGGACAAGCTGCAACAGAGCGACATCAGCGGGGTCTGGAGAAACCTCAAAACCATCTCGGGGCTCCAGAATACCTCCCCCCAGGCCACAGGGGGCAGGGAGTGGGCGAACAACCTGAATCTGTTTTTCAATAGATTTGACCAACCGCCCTCCCCCCTGACTGCACAACAACCACTGCTGCCTCTAAAGAAATCAAGTCCTGCTGCCCACTCCCCACTCCACCAACACCCCCCCACTCCCAACACACAGCCCCCCATCCTGACCCTGACCAGGACCCAGGTGAGGACGGAGCTGAGGAAGATCAAGGCGAGGAAGGCGCCGGGACCGGACGGCATCAGCGCAAAGCTCCTCAAGTCCTGTGCAGACCAGCTGTGTGGGATTGTGACGTATATCTTCAACATGAGCCTGAAACTGGGGAGGGTACCACAGCTGTGGAAAACATCTTGTGTGGTACCTGTACCAAAAACTTCCCACCCCAAAGACCTGAACAGCTACGGACCGGTGGCCTTGACGTCCCACTTGATGAAGACCCTGGAGAGACTGCTCCTTGCTCACCTCCGCCCCCTGGTGGAACCAGCGATGGATCCACTCCAGTTCGCCTACCAGCATGGCATTGGGGTGGAGGATGCGGTGATCTTCCTCCTTCACCGTTCTCTGTCCCACCTGGAGAAGCCCGGGAATATGGTGAGGATCATGTTCTTTGACTTCTCCAGTGCTTTCAACACCATCCAACCGATGATCCTGAAGGACAAGCTGCTGCGCGCAGGGGTGGACCAGCACCTGTCATCATGGATCCTGGACTACCTCACGAACCGGCCTCAGTTTGTGAGAACCCGGGACTGTGTGTCCGACACGATCATCAGTAGCACGGGGGCCCCCCAGGGAACGGTGCTGGCTCCCTTCCTGTTCACTCTTTATACTGCGGACTTCTCACACAACACAACACACTGCCATCTACAGAAGTTCTCTGATGACTCTGCGATCGTTGGCCTCATCTCCAATGGAGATGAAGCTGAGTACAGAGGGCTTATCCAGGACTTCGTGGACTGGTGCCATCGGAACTGCCTCCAGATCAACGCGAGGAAAACTAAGGAGCTGGTGGTGGACTGCCGCAGGCATGGGCAGCCCCTCACAGTACCAGTAAATATACAGGGAACAGACATCGAGATGGTGACATCCTATAAGTACCTGGGTATTCATCTGAACAATAAACTAGACTGGTCACACAATACTGATGCACTCTACAAGAAGGGACAGCGCAGGCTGTTCCTGCTGAGGAGACTCAGGTCTTTTGGTGTACAAGGGGCGCTGCTGAAGTCATTCTATGACACGGTGGTGGCATCAGCCATCACTTTTGGAGTGGTCTGCTGGGGCAGTGGCATTACTGCAGCCGATAGGAAGAGACTGAACAAACTGATTAAGAAAGCTAGCTCTGTCCTGGGGCAGCGCCTTGATCCGATGGAGGAGATAGGAGAGAGAAGGACGGTGGCTAAACTGTCATCTCTGCTGGAGTCCGAGTTCCACCCTATGCAGGACATACTGAATGCACTGAGGAGCTCATTTAGCAGCAGACTACATCATCCCAGGTGCACAACCGAGAGGTTTCGTAGGTCCTTCCTACCAACGGCTGTCAGACTGTACAACCTAAGCAGGGCTGCTCGCAGAGATAGCAAAAAGACGTAACAAACTAATAGTTTTTTGAATGCAAAAGATGCAATAGACTTACACAATGGTCCCCTCCGGCATACAACTAGGAACATACCGGTCGCTATGGAGGGTGAGAATATGTATGGGCACATAATCATACCATGTAGGATAACTAAGTAGACGGTTATGCTGTTTCATTCCATCTAGCAACAATGCTCTGCACTGTGTGTGTTTATATATTTGCATATTTATTCCATCTAGCTACAATGCTCAGCACTGGGTGTGTTTATATATTTATATATCTACATATTATTCCATCTAGCTACATTGCTCCGCACTGTGTGTGTTTATATACTTGCATATTTATTCCACCTAGCTGCAATGCTCCGTACTGTGGGTGTTTATATATTTACATATTTATTCCATCTAGCTACAATGCTCTGCACTGTGTGTTCATATATTCATATATTTATTCCATCCAGCTACAATGCTCTGCACTGTGTGTCTGTGTGTGTGTGTATATATATATATTTTATAGTAATACGTACATATGTTTATTAGCTGCTCTTGCTTGCTTGTTTTTTTTTCTTGCCTTCTGATTGTTGCTCTGAGTGTTGCTATCCCTGTGCTGTTGCAATCCTGGAATTTCCCCGTTGTGGGACTAATAAAGGCTTATCTTATCTTATCTTACTTTATAATGTGTCTGTTGTCATGTCTGCTCCGACACATGTTTGTGTACAGGATGAAGAGTAGTGGTGACAACACACACCCCTGAGGAGAGCCAGTAGAAGAACACTTTTGGTCAGACAATGTACCATTGACCCTTACGCTCTGTGTCCTGTTGGTTAAAAAAATCCAAAATCCAATCCACCAGATTATTACTCAAATCAAATTGTTGCAGGAACCTTTCAACTAAAATATGAGGTTGGATTGTATTAAAGGCAGAAGAAAAGTCCACAAATAAAAGCCTGGCATGTGTCCCATTAAAATCCAGATGTTCAAAAAGCATGTTAAACAGAGTGACAGTGGCATCCTCCACTCCTCTGTGAGGCCTATAGGCAAACTGCAAGGGATCCAATGCATGCTCAGTCTGCTTTAGGACCTCAAATCTGACCAGTTTTTCAAAAATTTTCATTAAAATTGAAGTCAGAGCAACTGGTCTAAAATCATTTACCGTTTTAGGACAGCTGGATTTTGGAACGGGGACAACCGTTCCAAACAACAGCATCTTTCCAGATCATAGGCACATGTTGTGTCTGTAAGGACTTATTGAAAATGTAGTGAAATACAGGACTCAGTTCATGTGCACAGGACTTTACCAAGCACCCACATATATTATCAGGGCCCTGACTTTTGCTCACTTTTACAGCACAGAATGCCCTTTTAACATCCTGCACCTCAATATTAAAGTGCTGATTGTCTATGAGTTTCTGTTTCAAACCTTGGGTTTCTGTGCTAAAATCAAAGGAGTCAAAACAACCATAAAAATAATTAAGAGCATTAGCCAGCTCTGTGTCTGAATTAAAACCATCTAAAAACACACGATTACTGCGCTCTGTGCTCTGAAGGCCTGCAATAGTTTTCATACTGGCCCTGGCTGAACCAAGTTTCTTTGTTGCCATCTTGCTTTCCAGCTCTGATTTATAATTCTGTTTTGCTCTTAAAATTTCGGCCTTCAGCTCTTTTGTGGCAACCTGCAGCTCAGAAACAACCCCCTGTTTAAAGGCAAGTGCTTTAACTGATTTAGCAGGATTTAACTGATTTTGTAACCCATGGCTTGTTGTTGGGATATATTTTGACACGTTTACGTGGAACGAACATGTCTCTGCAGAAAGCCATGTATGAGCATGTCACGTCCACTAAAATCATCTCCGCAGGACAGTGTGAACACCTCCCAGTCCGTACAGTTAAAGCATTCCTGGAGGCAGTGCACTGAATCCTCTGTCCACACGTTTATGTCTCTGGTCTTCACCTTGTCTCTTCTGAGAGCAGTTCTATATGTGGGCAGCAAATGTACATAGTTGTGATCTGAGGATCCTAAAGAAGGAAGGGAAATAGATTTGTAGGCCCTCTCTATGGATCCATAGCACAGGTCCAATGTCTTTTTTCGCCTGGTTGGGCAGGAGACATACTGATAAAAGTTTTTAAGTGTCTTCTTTAGAGACACATGGCTAAAATCCCCAAGAATAAAATTTGGAGCCTCTGGGGAAATCGACTGCA